>JALMGF010000010.1:26572500-27232500 GCA_023333645.1 Sceloporus occidentalis | reverse complement strand
GTCAGTTCGAACACAATTCGAATTCACATAAATTCACTGAACTAGCGAGCTTGTGATACTCATGTTTGTCTGTGGCTGCAGAAAGGTTGAGTTCTCAGAACAAATTCCAGGCAGCCAGTTCTACCCTCTCAGTGCTTGAGGATGAGGATGCCTCATTTAGAGAGATGGATGTGTGCAGCCTTTGGGAGGAGTTAGGCTAGATTAACACAAGTGGCAAACAGCATCATAATCGATCCCGTGGTCTGCTACAGTAATGTTTAGTAACCATATCTGACTCATGAGCAGCCATCCTTTTCGAAACTGACATATTGCTTCTACCGCCAATCCTTTGGTACATGCTGTTTCTTCTTCCTACACTTTTGTTCTGCTTTGCAAGATGTGATCCAGTAAAAGTCGAAACTGTACCTTAGGAAAAATTGGTTGGTGTAGCTAATTTTATGAGAGCCAGCAAGGTGTAGTGATTTATTATTATTATTATTAACATTTATTTATAGAGCACTGTAAAGTTTGCACAGCGCTTTACATAGTAAGGGTCAAATAAAATAAGGAGGGGGAAAAAGAATAAAAACCTGCCAAGCGGCATACAATGTAAAACAACAACATTACAGGATTAAAATATCTCTAAAATAATACTAACTAGGATACAATAAAGACAAAGGCGGGTTACAGACTGCCGAAAAGCGGCGGCCTGCACCCACCCCTTTCCCCGCCAGATCGGGGCCTCAGTGGTTAGAGTGGCAGCCGCTGAGGCCCTGCTCCGCCACTTTCCAGGCTGCGGGGAAGCGGAAAAAGCCCCCTTCCCCACAGCCTGGAAAGCGGTGTCCTTGGGGCTTCCAGCCCCAAGGACACCCTGTGGCGGTGGGGAGGAGGAGAAAGGGGCTACTTGGCCCCTTTCTCCTCTGCGTCACTGGGTGCAGCTGTCTGAAGGCTGCGCCCAGCAACGCAAATGGCAAAAGGAGCTCCGTTTCGGGAAAGGGGTGTACTATGTGCCCTGGCGCGGCGTAACAACGTCATGTCCGCGCCGCCCCCTATAGAGGCGGCGCGGTCGTGACATCGTAATGGCAGTGGCCGGCCACCGCCATTTTGTGCACGCTCCACGCGTGCTAGGGTTAGGGGTTTCCAGAAAGGACGCCCCTTTCTAACCCTAGCACGCACGGAGCACACACCTTAAGGCCCGTCTGTAACAGGCCAAAGTAAGCAGCAGCTTAATTTGGAATGCCTCCCTGAACAAGAGTGTCTTCAATTCGGCCTTAAAATTAGCCAAGGAAGTAATAGTTTTTAATTGTGTGGGGATGAGATTCCAGGCATGAGGAGCAGCATGAGGAGCTTCATTGTAAAAGCAGACCTTTTAGAAGAAGTGAAGGGGGATATCAGAAAGTAGAGGAGAGAGGATATATGCAGAAAGTTATTGAGGAGATAAGATGGTGGAGACTAAGAGGATAACGAAACGGAATATTGTATCACAACTTATGGTTGTGGAGAACATGAAGTAGATGTGTAGAAGTAATAGTGGAAGCGGTATATGTATGTTGTTTTAGAGTATTAGATATAGTTGGTAAGTTGTATGTTAGTTTGCATGATTGTATATATGAATATGTAATCTGTTTGTGTGTTTGGTATGTATTAATAAAGTCTTTTAAAAAAAAAAAAAGCAGACCTTTTAGCATTAAAAGCACCGAAAATACACAGAAATGCACTTTGGAAAGTCACACTGTCTCACCTTCAGAAAGAGTCTTCTTCTTCTTCCTCCTCCTCCTCCTCCTCCTCCTCCTCCTCCTGCTCCTTCCTTCCTCACTCCTCCTCCTCCTTCTTCCTCCTCCTTCCTCCTCCTCTTCCTCCTTCCTCCTCCTTCCTTCCTCCTCCTTCTTCCTCCTTCTTCTTCCTCCTCCTTCTTCCCCTTCCTTCCTTCCTTCCTTCCTTCCTTCCTTCCTTCCTTCCTCCCTCCTCCTCCTGCTCCTTCCTTCTTCTCTCCTCTTTCTCTTCCTCCTCCTCTTCCCCCGTGGGAAGGGCAGACACAGATAGCCAGGAAGGAGGAGGAGGACCCCTGCCCCTTCCTGCCCTGCCCGCGGCTGCCTGGAGCCACAGGAAGGGAGGGAAAGGGCAGGGGGACCCCCGCCCCTTCCTTCTCTCCCCACAGCTGTTGCAGCCGTTGAAAGGGAGGGAAGGAGGAGGAGGACCCCCGCCCCTTCCTTCTCTCCCTGTGGCTGCCTGGAGCCGTGGGAAGGGAGGAAAAGGGCAGGGGGACCCCCGCCCCTTCCTTATCTCCCCGCGGCTGCCTGGAGACGTGGGAAGGGAGGGAAAGGGCAGGGCCCCTTCCTTCTCTCCCTGCGGCTGCCTGGAGCCGTGGGAAGGGAGGGAAAGGGCAGGGGGACCCCCGCCCCTTCCTGCCCTGCCCAAGGAGGAGCTCCTCCTCTTGAGGCTGGCTGGCCAATGGGGACAGGCTGGAGCTCCAACAGCCCACCCCCTGGCAGCAGCCATTGGCCAGCCAGCCCCAGGAGTAGAAACTCCTCCTATTTAGCCCTGGCGCACATAGGGCTACAGGAAGCTGTGGGCGGGCGGCAGCAGCAGCGGCGGTGGCGCACTGTCTGTGGCCCACCCTCCTTGCCACCACTGCTGCCACCGCCGCCGCAGTAATGCCTGTGGCAATCGGTGGCAGGACCAGGCTGGGGCCAGTCCTGTTGCCTCGGTGGGCTGGATGTGGCCTGCGGCCGGGGGTTGCCGACCCCTGTTATAAACCATCCTGGGCATAAAATGCTGTTTGGAAACACTGAAATTCTGGACCATGCCAACAACTATCAGGTCAGAATGGACAGGAAAGGCATTGAAATCCATAAACACCTGGAAAATTTCAACAGGAAAGAAGAAACCCTTAAAGTAAATGAAGGGGCGGTCTGGAACCACCTGTTTTCCCTCCGGAGAGATCCTGCAGCAACCAATGAGGCAAGTGTGGTGCCCTGACTTGCGGATGTGGTGCCACACTTGCGGCATCATAGCAGCCCCCATGTGTATGGGAGGCCGCCATGATGGTGGCATCCGTAGGGACTAGGGTTTGGGAGCATGCAGTTGCTGTGTGTTCCCAAACCCTAGAATCAGCACGAACACCCCCCTTCCCGCCCGTCTGTCTTGGGCCAAAGTTTAGCTACCAGTCCTGAAAAACACCAAAATCAAGCCCCAGCAAATGCAAATGAAAACTACCCAGGCTGCAGGGATTTTTAGCAGACAATGGATCATTAAGTTAATGGACACCCGATATTCCTTGCAACAGAACAATACACTGATGAACATGCAAATCACTTCCTCTCATCAACAGAATATATATACCCCACTCTCTTCTATGCCAGCATTCTCTGAAGATGACAGCCACACCTGCTGGCAAAACATCAGGAATAAACTCTTCTAGAGCACAGCCTCATAACCCGAAAAACCCACAAAAATCTAATTTTTTTCTTTGCTACCATACATGTCAAGCTTTGAAAAATTATTTTCTTTAGACTACAAGACCCAGTTTTCTTCTACTCTGCACTTAAAGCAGCAGCTGATTTGTCTCAGTCATTTGCTAGCTAGAGAGTGCCAATTTGATTTCTCAGTATGCTCTGAGGCAAATGTGGCTTCAAGGAAGCAGCTACTGAGATTACTCTGATGCCATGAGAATAGCTAAATCTCTCTTCCCCAAATTAGTATGGATTGGGTAGCAGCCCCTCTTGTATCCATTCATTATTAGAAGTTTTCTTTCTTAACTAGATGGCTTTTTTTTTCCATAACAGATTAAAATTGAATGGAATCTTTACAAAATTAATGCACATCCCTCCTGCTCAAGAGAAATGTATATACAATGGCAATACCTAATGGGTCATTTGCATAGCCTTGGCCAAGAATTCAGATTAAAACAAAAACAATTTTTTTAATTCAGAGAGAAAGATTATAATTAATCTAGACGCATTAAGAAGACTAAATGAACTTGAAAAGGCTTTATGTGAAAACTGCCCTCTTCTGACATGGCTTTATGATGCCCTAATGGGAACAGATCCAGTTGCCTGTCTTGTGATGTAATTGGGGGACACCTGGCTGAACGAAACTACGTGTGAAAGGGATCTAGGAGTCCAAGTAGGCCACAAGTTGAACATGAGTCAACAGTGAGATGCAGCAGCTAAAAAGGCCAATACGATTTTAGGCTGCATCAATAGAAGTATAGTGTCTAGATCAAGGGAAGTAATAGTACCACTCTATTCTGCTCTGGTCAGGCCCACCTGGAATATTGTGTCTAGTTCTGGGCCCCATAATTCAAAAAGGACATTGAGAAACTGGAGCATGTCCAAAGGAGGGCGATTAAAATGGTGAAGGGTCTGGAAACCATGAAGCCCTATGAGGAAGGACTTAGGGAGCTGGGGATGTTTAGCCTGGAGAAGAGAAGGTTAAGAGGTGAAATGATAGCCTTGTTTAAATATTTGAAGGGATGTCATATTTAGGAGGGAGCAAACTTGTTTTCTGCTGCTCCAGGGAACAGGACCCAATGAAGCAATGGATGCAAGCTCCAGGAAAAGAGATTCCACCTCAACATTAGGAGGAACTTCCTGACAGTAAGGGCTTTTCGACAGAGGAACAAACTCCCTCGGAGAGTGGTGGAGTCTTCCCCCTTGGAGGTCTTTAAACAGAGGCTGGATGGCCATCTGTTGGGGATGATTTGATTTAGATTTCCTTCATGGCAGAATGGGGTTGGACTGGATGGCCCTTGCGGTCTTTTCCAGCCCTACAATTCTCTGATTCTATGATTCTATCACCAGAAAGGTTATATGTGATCTCTTATTGGCTAGATTATGTATTTAGTGCAAAGATGTAAAAAATTGCTTGATCCATACATTACTCTTTGTTCAGCTCATTTTTATGAGGTCATCTTTTATCTCTTTTCTTTTTTTTTAAAGCTAAAGCAACTGCTAAAAGGCCATGTGCATCAGTGTAAAAAAGATAGGGATTTTTCAGAGAACATTTCAGCCCACAAAGTCCTTTTTCATGCACACACACAAAAAAGTATCAATAATAAGTCAGTTTCACAGGTGAGATAACTATATGGCTGTTGATTTTTTTTTTAACGTTATTTTATCAGGAACATATTTGTTAAAGACTGTGTGAAATATATATTTCAAATAAAAATAACAAATAAAAGCCAGTTTTTTAAGGTGCCAACCATGTTTACTGTATGAGATGGCAGGGTATTTTATCTCAATCAAATTCTAAAAACACGCAAGTGAGCTATAAATCCTGTAATGAAATAAATCCAATTTAGCCTCATGTAATTGCTTATTTGATTCTCAGATATGACATGCTGTTAGAATGTAAATTGGCATTCTGTCTTTTCTGTTTCAATATGTTTAACTTGAGCAAGTCACCCTCCAGGTACCTCCTGAATGGAAATTGACTTAATCTTAATCTTAAGAATATCAGTGTGTTAAATCTGTTTCAAAATTTGTTATCCAAAGCCTAACATCCTTTCAGACAGTGGTGATATGGTATACTAACCACACACAAAAAAGAGAAAGAAAAATGTGGTGACATGCTAGTGTGAAGACAGCACAAACACTAAAGTATTATTTGTATTTGTATTATTTGTATTATCTTGTATTGTTTTATTGTCATTCCGTTCGATCTTTGGAGAGGCAGAAAATATAAATCATCATCATCATCATTATTATTATAGAACAGAGGCTTCATGCAGGTGGTGAAGGGGGTTTGGACCATATCAGGTGACACCCCAGAAAGAGTGGTATGCCTGGTAGGATGGCAGGCCTGAAGGGACTGGCACGGCTACTGGAAAAGTGAGAAAGGGCCTTGCCTTCCTTTTCCACTTGTTCAGCAGCTGCACCAAACCTAAATGTGCCCTCTGGAGGCAGCAGTGCTGCCCATTCAAAAGTGGCAGCTGTGGGGAGGGGGGCATGCGCCTTTAGATTCCTGCATGGCTGCTGGGGGCAATGCCTTCAGGGTCCCTGAATGAACACTGAGGAGGCTGCAGCACCACTGGCCACAACAAGGGGCTGGGTGGCTGGGGGGAAGGCATGGCAGTTTGCACCCCACACAAACTGGTTGATGTGAAGTTGAAGGCTTTCATGGCCGGCATCCATAGTTTTTTGTGGGTTTTTCGGGCTATGTGGCCATGTTCTAGAAGAGTTTCTTCCTGATGTTTCGCCAGCATCTGTGGCTGGCATCTTCAGAGAATGCTTGCCTGGTAAAAGTGGGTCTGTATATACTGTGTGAGCCTGGGAATGCTATACAGACCCACTTTTTCTAGGCAAGCATTGTGCCAGCCACAGATGCTGGTGAAACATCAGGAAGAAACTCTTCTAGAACATGACCACATAGCCCGAAAAAAAACACCAAAAAAAATGGTTGATACCAACCTCAGTGACATCATTGAGTGGGAAAGTAGATATTATTAAGAGAAAGCCCTTTAAAAATAATTTACAATGGGAGAAAAATAAAGTAACCTATGTATTTATATTATCTATATTGTATTATGTTAGTAAGATGTCATGTGAAAACATTTTTGGAGGGGACTGTTGGTGTAATATGTCTTTAATAAATAATAATAATAATAATAATAATAATAATAATAATAATAATAATAATAAAAATTTTATTTATATACCGCCCTTCCAACAGATCAGGGCGGTTTACAACAGGTTAAAAACAATACAAAAACAGTAAAACCATACAATAATTCATAAAACAAAGACAAAAAAGCCCCGGGTTAGCCGATCCCTTTGCCAGTGCGGAGGAAGGAGGCCTAAAGGACTTTAATCAGGGAATGCAATCCCAAACAGGAAGGTCTTTAGATCCCTAAATTGGGCCAGGGAGGTGGCTGAGCGGAGCTCTATGGGCAGCGTGTTCCAAAGGGCCGGGGCGGCGATGGAAAATGTCCTCCTAGTAGTGGAGACAAACCTCGCCCCGGGAACCCTAAGTAATTGCTGCCCAGATGTTCTGAGGGTGCGGGGCGGAATGTATGGGGAGAGGCGGTCCTTCAGGTATCCTGGGCCCAAGCCATTTAGGGCTTTATAGGTCATCACCAACACCTTATATTGCGCCCGGAAGCGAATGGGCAGCCAATGGAGATCTTTTAGCACCGGTGTTATATGGCTGGCCCTGGAAGTACCAGTGACCAGCCTGGCTGCCATGTTCTGCACCATTTGTAGCTTCCGGGTTTGGTATAAGGGTTGCCCCATGTAGAGTACATTGCAGAAGTCCAGTCTCGAGGTTACCAGAGCATGTACCACAGTTTCAAGGTCCCTCTGGGCCAGGTATGGGCGCAGCTGGCGAATAAGCCGAAGCTGATGACAGGTGCTCTTGACCGTCGCGTTCACCTGAGTAGTAGGCGAAGGGACGAGTCAAGAAGCACCCCCAGACTGCGCACGGAGTCCTTCACAGGGAGCGTGACCCCGTTCAGGACAGGTGGAACCACCGCCATTCCTGGGCCAGGGGAACCTATCATGAGTACCTCCGTTTTCTCTGGATTCAGCTTGAGTCGGTTTTCCCTCATCCAGCCCATTACTGACTCCAGACAGGCCACAAGAGGAGAGACGCCATCCTCAGTCACTGCATCAGTCGGAGACATAGAGAAGATTATTTGGGTGTCATCAGCGTACTGATAACCCCGCGCCCCATGTCTCCGGATGATCTCTCCCAGTGGTTTCATGTAAATGTTAAATAGCATGGGAGACAGAATGGCTCCTTGAGGGACCCCAGTTTTAAGGGCCCTCTCATCGGAGCACACGTCTCCCAGCTGCACCATCTGGGACCTCCCAGAGAGGTAGGACCGGAACCACTGGAGCGCAGTGCCCCCGATTCCCACCTCTGCCAGGCGCCCCAGAAGGATACCATGGTCTATGGTATCGAAAGCCGCTGAGATGTCCAAGAGCACCAACAGGGACACGCTTCCCCTGTCGATGCCCAGACGGAGATCATCGACCAAGGCAACCATGGCCGTCTCAACCCCGTAACCTGCCCGAAAGCCAGTTTGAAATGGGTCCAGATAATCCCTTTCATCCAAGACCGCCTGAAGCTGGAGTGCAACCGCCCTCTCGATCACCTTCCCCAAAAATGGCAGCAGTGAAACTGGCAGATAGTTATGTTAAGGAAAAAGCAACATGGGATATACAGTGAATGAAATAAAACATGTATGTGAGAGTCAGGATGACTCAGCAGAAGCAATTAAGAGCCACACAGGTGTATAAGGTAAAGCAATTAACAAGTCCTGAATGCCAAGGACAAAAATGTAAAGTGGATAATTGAACACACCTGAGAATTGTTAAATGGTCAAGGCTGAGATGATGAAATCATTAATTCTGGGTAGAAACAAGAGAACCAATGAGAATGGATGTACACGCCCACTGGGTGGATACTGACAAGAGTGGGTGGTATGATCCAATGACTATAATAATGGCTATGAATCCCAATGTATTTTGTGGGTAGTAGTGGATAGTAGTGAGGAGTATTGTTGTATTGGATAGTTTTGGAGCTGTATATAGTAGAATAAAGTAGATCTTTTATATAAGACTACTGAGTTGTCTGGTGTCTTGGGTGAAGATACAAGAGCCAGCTGGATCCTGAAGAAGTGGGAAGACTTCTGTGGAAGCAAAAGTGAGAAGGCTTGGAGAGTTTGTCAGGGTCTTCAGCCTATTCTCTGTAACTCTGCTGCTTTAGAGCAAAGCTTTAACTACTGACCAAAACTGGTCAGCGCCGGTGCGTAACAAGGTGGTGAGTTCGAGCCAGAGGTGAAGAGCTACAACTCCCATCATCCCTGACAAGTTATTATGTACCAGGGGGTCGAGGGAGGGCTTTTTTAATAAAGGTTTAAACAAAAGCAAAATATTTCAATTGACAGGTGACATTGGAAAGTTGACAGGTTGAGTTATAGTTGAAGCAGCAGTATGTTTATTGCTGTGTGTGTGTGTATGGACTAAGTTTGGAGCTGTGAAACACACCTTGAAATTAATTGTAAGTCAGAGAGGTGTGTGTGTGTGTGTGGTGTGTGTATTACATTGTATATATATATAACAGAAGATAAAAGCCTCCAGGAACTTTGGATGAATCAACTGTCTGTGAATGTTTTAAATGTGAAAAGTGGCACTGCCAATGCCAGCAACTGTTGTTGTTTATTTTAATATTCTGCTGTGTACATTGTTTTTGGCTGTAGATTTTTACCCAGACTATGCCAGGAGTTGGCCTTGCCCAAATATTATGACTGGCCATCAGAACAATGGTGAGGGACTTTTGGCTCGCTAGATGTTTTGACCTGCAACACTTACAATGACCTTGCCCATGCTGCCTGGGACGTCTGAGAGCAATGTCAAACATATCTAGAGGACCAAAGTATCCCCACCTTAAGTAAAGTAAGAATGTATTTGAAGCCTTTATGGACTGTCCTTTCTGAATCAATGTGTCTGGGCACTGGGAACCAGCTTGCTGAAGCTCCAAGGGTTTTAGAACGAGAAATGTAGCCTAGTTATAGTTCTGGCTACAGAAAGTAAGTGTAATTTGGTGACTTCACAGTATCGCCAGACAAGATAGAAAGAAAGTCAGCTTTATGTTACAGTAATGTTCTTGCAGGGTAATAGACCATATCTTTAATAGCTCATATAATGACTAAGCCTATTCAGAGTAAGATGAGATCCTCCGATTGAAATTGCTTTTGGTAATCATAGGATTCTTTAATGGTAACTTTGATGTCCATCTTGAATTAAGGAGGGCACTCTAACTTTCAAGGATATATCCAGAGGGTTCTACAACCACATCTTTTTCTGTGATTTATACACCAGGGCTTTTTAAGCTATCTGACATGGACAAGCAGGGTTTCCCCACCACTAACACTGTGCCAGGAACCAACACTATATATGGGCTGGCAGTGGTCCACAGGCCATCATTTTGAGTTGTGCAGTTTTACACAGCCACTTCCCACAGTCCTCTCTAAGCTGTTACTTTCTCCCAATCATGGGTTGAGAAGCATCCCAACCTCATATCTTTCCGCTTATTTCCCTTCTTTGTTCTAGAAACTGAAATGTGAACTGCACATTGCTTTCAGGCACATGGAATTAATCATGCCATGTCCAGTTAAACAGAAACACGGCCCCAATCTCCTCTATTTGCCTGATTTCTGCTGCAGACCTGCACTAAGAGCCATAGCATGTAGGTGTTGCAGTAGCAACAACAAAAGTTGCAGTGATGGTGAGCCTTTTAGAGGCTGTGCCCAAACTGCAACCCAAAACCCACTTATTTTTTGCAAAGTGCCATGTCCCTCTCGCTTTCTAGTAAGAAACTCTGGTCGTTGGAGTGACGGCACATGTGCCCACAGAGAGGGCTCTGAGTGCCACCTCTGGCACACAAGCCATAGGTTCACCATCGCTGTAACCCTATAGTCTTTAAAAGGGTGTTTATGGGACCATAGGACAATTCAGATCCTTGGATGGAGAGAACCAACTTCCCATCCAAGAATATCCCCTCATAATAGCTGTAGAAAATGGACTGAGAGACATCCCATGGCCAGAAAGAGAGAGGCTTTGGCCACATATAACCCAAAGACATCTTAGTGCTCAGATATATGTCTAAGACAGGGTTTGTATACTTATAACATAACTTTGGGGCTGACACACATTACCTGCCTTTTGATTGCAAGGGGAGGCTAATCGTTAAAATGTTGTTGTTTAATACTCTTTTATACACATTTAAACATGGAGGTTTGGGGAAAATATGAAGGAGAAATATGATGAAATAGACTTGTGGATGAAAATGTAAAATAGCAACAGGCTGTAAACAGATTTGTCCATCCCTATTTAAGGGAGGCCTAAATTTAGCCCAGAAAAGAGACATGAAAGGAGGCCAAAGCAGAGCTCCATAAATAATAATAATAATAATAATAATGTTTACAGTCATCCCTCCATATTTGCGACTTTGATTATTCATGGATTTCATTAATATGTTCTCTCTAGGACTGTCCTCCGGTGCAACTCTGTGGTCAACTTTAACTAAAAGCTGCACTGAAATACCATTTGTAGCTACTCCAGTGCCATTCCATGGTCAGTGTGTGTGTTGGACATTGACCACAGTTACACTGGAGGACCGTCCTAGAGAGTCCTAGAGAGGTGTCCTCTCAGGTAAAAACAGTGTTTTTGTTATTTGCGGTTTTTCCATATTCACGGGGGTCTTGTTCCGCTAACCCTAGCAATATGGAGGGACAACTGTATTTATATTTTCCCGCCTCTCGCAGGTAGATCAAGGCGGGATTACAACCACTAAAATGCATGCAAACATATCAGTAAAATACAATACAATGATAATTCCATTAAAACTTACAATATCATCAATTTGCAATAACAATACAATAGTAAAGGAGGTGGAACAATATATATTAGACAAGGCCAGGTGGATAAGCTCGCCAGAAGAGGTCCGTCTTAACCGCCCTCTTAAATGCCTCCACGGAGGTAATGACAGATCTCTTCCAGAAGACCATTCCACAATTTAGGAACAGCTAGAGTGAAGGCTCTTTGGGAAGTTGCTCCCATTTTCTTCTGTGAAAAGTAATACAGGAAGCCCTGGAAGTGTTCGTGCATTTTATAAATGAGGTCCTTCATGTACAAAAGGGAGTAGTACAAAATGTACAAAAAGGATGACACCTTTTCCAGTCTATCTCAATGCCATTGTGGAGATATGCTATCCAAAGTAACCTAACTTTTCATTATGAAATAAGAATTTGGAAAGTACATGTAGTTGGAGATCCACAAGAGTTTTGTTTTGTTTTGTTTGCAGTTTTCTCACCAGTAGTATATGTGATTTCACATTGTGCGAATGAATTAACACATCGTCCAAATTATTTTATAAATTTAAAATAGTTTTGAGAATAAATATGACTAGAAAAACCTGCTTTCCCCACTACAGTCAATTCCCGGTGGGTGTTGCCCTCAGTCGCCAGTCTGAGCCACTCCTTCCATATTCTTTCCAAATAAAACTCCCCTTTGTTTATTCATGCCTGGAATCTCCATCAGTGAGTACTAGTACAGTTGATGCTTCCAGTCCTGACATTACCCAAGCTAGACAATTCCCCAACATATCAAAGATAGACTATTACTAGTAGTGGGGGTTTTCAGTGCCTCGAACCTTTGTGGGTAACAAGGCCAGGTATGGGAGGAACAGCTCTGTGGGCTGGGTTCAATATACTATAGGCCTGACTTCTGAGATACTGACATTTGATCAGAAAATGATCCACATTCAAGCCTGTCTTGTATGTGAGACAATGCTGGTGAATGAGTAATCAATCACTTTCAGGTCTGATAAAGATGCAAGGAGCACCTCCCAGAGGACTAAATACAAGAAAACCATTTTGTAAGGATTGGTTTTGTGCATTGTTCCATCCAAAAGACCACTCTGGCCACATCCATCAAGACAGTACTTTTTTAAAAGGGTGGCTGCGTGCCAAAGAAGGAAGACGCTCACTTCTGCAAGAAAAGAAAGAGAGTGAGAGTGAAAATCCTTTGCGGGTGAGGAACTGAGTGATACAGTAATAAGAATTAAAAGGAGACCCTTTTTAAACAAGACAAAACAAAAACACCTCTTTGCATATTAGAAGAACTGGGCACAAATACATTGAAGATTATCACATATTGTTCTCAGAATGTTCCGAGTCGTAACATCTGGGAACGTTCCTGGAACGGATATTACCGCATGAGGAAAGTGGAACGTGATGAGAACGTGATGGGAAAACATTTTACCGCATAGCGCATCCCTTTTTCTTGAGAACGTTCCCAGAACATTTTACACGGAGGTCCCTTAAAGCCGAGGGAAAGCAAGCTGCCTGGGAGGGGACAGGGCCAAGGGCAGAGCCCCCTCCTCAGAGGCCTGGCTTCCCTCCGCTTTAAGGGAGCTCCACGGAGGTCCTTCAAGCCGAGGGAAAGCAAGCTGCCAGGGAGGGGACTGGGCCAAGGGCAGAGCCCTAGCAGCCATTGCAGCTCTTTAAACTGGTTAGAAAAGAAGAGTCCTCTGCTGTCATCCCAATTTCCCTTTTTGGCAGCTTGTCACCTTTTTGCGTCCTGTGTGTGTGCATGTAATGTGTGCCTTCAGGTTGTGAGCTTCCCTCCCCGCTTTAACTCTTGTCTGGCTCTTTGCTATGGAATTCTGGGAGTTGTTTGCTTGCTTTTGTGTGGTGCTCCAAACAGAGCTTTTGTGGGTTCCCTCCAGGAGGGAAGGAAGGTGCATCCCTGGCATCCCTGCCTCCTGCAGGCTGACAGCACAGGAGCCCCACTGGACATGACACCAGAGGCCCCCACAGAAGCAGCCACACCCTCTCCCTCTTGCTGTCTGCCCTGATCCCCTCCTTCCCTTCCTTCTCTCTTTTTCCTCTGTTTTGCCATCCTCCTTCACTCTCTTTCTCGCTGCTTATCCTTCTTTCTCTCTCCCTCTTTCCATTTTCTCCTTCCCTCTCTCTTTCTCTCTCTTTCCCTCCTTTCCTCTTGTCCCACCTTTCCTCCATTTTTCCTTCCTTCCCTCCCTCTTTCTTTCCCCCCTCACACACACACACACATACACACACACCTTCCCTCACTGCAGTCGCTCGCCTGCCTGCCTCCCTGCCTGTCATTCTTTCAGCCAATCAGGAGACGGAGGAATGAGAGAACAGATTTGAGAATGGATAAGAATACTGCACAGACCTCTTTTGGAATGTTCTCTGAACGTTACAGCTCACTGTGAACACATTTAATCCGTCCCCTCCCTGGAACACATGTAGAACACATTTGGAACGTGATGGGAACCCGATGGGAACACATACGTGCGGTATACTTAAATGTGTTCCGTTCCCATCGGGTTCTCAGAACGCTGTGCGGTATTCTTCATTGTCTCTAGGAGCCCTAGTGGCGCAGTAGTTAAATGCTGGTGCTGCAGTCACTCACAAATCATAAGGTATGCACAAATCACATTTTTCGACTAAATAACCAGAGCTGGAAAAGAAGTTGTGTAGCTTAGAATGGAATGGGGAAAGTATAAAAATTCTGATTTTATATTTCATAGCAAAAACAACATATATGGCTATCTAAAGCTGCCCTCCATCACACCACACAGTGAAACTACTGTATCTGGTCCATAGTCTAAACTACACCAGCCACATTGGTCCTTTGATTGGAAGGTTATTAACAGCTTCTCAGCATTTGGGGAGATACATTGTGAAAAGGGATAAAATGAGAAATGTGTTGTCATTTTTAATTGTTGTCAAGTTAACTTCGACATAGCAAGTCCATGAATGGGAGACCTTTCATCAACCTCTTATCAGCCACTCTCTTCAGGTCTGGCAACTCAGAGCCATTGTTTCCTTCCTTGACTGAACTATCCAGCTCTAATGTGGTCTTCCCCTTTTCTTACTGCCTTCTATCTTACCAAGCATCATTTTCTAATGAGCTATGTCTTCTGGTGATATGTCCAAAAAAGACAGATATTTGCTCTTGGACTCATTTATCTTTTTGATGGTCCACAATATCCCCACAACTCTTCTCCAGCATCACGTTTCAAATTTATTGATTTCCTTCCTGGCAGCTTTCTTCACTGTCTATCTTTAACAACCATACACAGAAATTGGAAATACAATGGCATGGACAATCCTGACTCTGCAATTCAATGATATATTTTTACACTTGAGGTTTTTGTCTAGTTCCTTTATGCTGCCATTCCAAGTCCAATCTTGTTCTGATTTCTTGACTGCAGTCTCCTTTCTGATTTATGATTGAGCCAAGGTATGGAAGGTCTTCAACTATTTCAATGTCTTCATCATCTACTTTAAAGGTATGTAAGTCATCTGTGGTCGTTGTTTTTATTTTCTTAATGCTCAACTGTAAATCTGCAATTGCATTTTCTTCTATGCTTGCTGTTTTCTGCTAATAGTATGGTGTCATCTGTATATCTTAAAATGTTGATGTTTCTTCCACTAGTCTTCATGCCTCCTTCCTATGAGTGTAATACAGTTTTATGTATGATATATTCAGCATTCAAGTTAAGCAGACAGGTTAACAAAATGAAGTCTTGCCTGACCCCTTGCCAAATAGAAACAATATTCTGCCTGGATGGTGACCTCTTGTCCTGATTACAAGTTACACACCAAGACAAGAAAATGGACAATGGTATCACTAAGGATGAAAGGGGGTTCAGACTGCACGGGGTGACAGCATCAGAGGGGGTGACACAGGCAGCAGGGAGGTATTCCAAGGCCCCAGCAAAAAGGGAGGAATCTTCTTAGAGCCCCACTCCCATGGGGGGGGGGGTGAGGATGAGGGTGAAGACATGGAGCTTTCTCTCTGTAATGCCCTCTGAAGCCTCTCCCTCGCAATCTGTTTGGCTCCTTTCTGCTGTTATTAGAATGCTAATGATCACACAATCAAACCACTTCTTTAAGAGTGTTTTTCTTGATCAACACAGTTAAAGTCTTTGCTATAATTTATAAATTATAGTAGTGGTTTGAGTGGTGGACTACATCTTTGGATACCGAGGTTTGATTCCCTTCTTGACCATTCCCTGCTTGGCCCAAGAGTGACCTTGCAGGTGTAACATATTCTCAGCCCCAGATAGGTTCACCTTAGGGCCACTAAATGTCAAAAACTTTGTGAAGGCAACAACAACAACAACAAAAACAACAACATGCACATATTGCCAGTGCAATATAGTGATTTGAATGCTGGACTACAATTCTGGAGATCAGGACTCAATTCTTTACTCAGCCATGTAAACTGACTGTAAACTGACCTTGGATGAGTCACACATTCTCTTCTCCAGAAAACCCAGTGATAGGATAACCTTAAAGTCACCATAAATAGGAAACTATTTGAACGCACATAACAACAATAAGAACAGGCTGATTTTCTTTGGTGCACGGCGTTATCAATGTATATTTGCCATAAGATCCCTACTGCCTCTTCCTTTTATGAACCCAGCTTTGACACCTAGCATTTCCCGCTCCATATATGATGAAAGACTCTATTGTACAATTTTGAGCATCATTTTGCTCACAATTGAGATTAATGCAGTAGTGGTTGCTCTATTCCCCGATGTCTCCTTTCTTGGGAATTAGAATGTATAGCCAGAGTTTCCAGTCTGTGGACCTGTGTGTGTGTGTGTGTGTGTGTGTGTGTGTGTGTAGTCAGATTTTAGAACCTGGGTGGATGCTATATCTTTAGCTTGAAGAAGCTTTGTTGGTATACCACCTGTTACTGGCAATTTATTTTAGGGAGGCAGGCTTCTGCTGAGATGAACTGAGTCACTGAGTCAGAGACTTGACTGAGTGGGGAGCTAGCAGCCATTAGCTCTCTATATAGCCACAACCCCATTCCTTGGAACTACAGCACCAAAGGTCGGTAGTGGGGGCATGGTGTCCACACAACTCACACCCTGACTCCACCCCCATGCTGCCGTAACACCACATACCCCACCACACAGCGGATGGTGTCATGGCGCTTCTCTGGCGCTGCATAATATAATAATAATAATAATAAAATTTTATTTCTATACCGCTATTCCAGCGATCACAGCGGTGTACATCAAAGAGTAAGACAATTAAAACATCAGCATGACAATAATACCAAGTTTTTTGCACTGCAGAAAGGCCAGATTGGGGCCATGGCAACTGCACGCCACGGCTTCCATCTGGCGAAGACAGAGGGGCAGCTGCAGTCTGCCGCTTAGGGACAGACTTCCCATTGCCCAAAAATAGCTTGCCATTGCCCGAAATCATGTGTGGTAGTCTATCACACAATAACGTGAAACTCCATGATTGCATTCGGACTGACTTCCCATTGTCCGAAATTGCGTGTGGTAGTTTATCACACGATAATGTTAAACCCATGATTGCGTTCGCATTGCCATTGGATTATACTTCCAATTTCCTTGTCTGATAAACTCCCTTGATACCAGTCTCTTGAGTATGCTTGCCTAAAGCTGATTGTGTGAGTTGAGTGGAGGCTTGATTGTGTGATCATTAGCATTCTAATAACAGCAGAAAGGAGCCAAACAGATTGCGAGGGAGAGGCTTCAGAGGGCATTACAGAGAGAAAGCTCCATGTCTTCACCCTCATCTTCACCCCCCCCCCCATGGGAGTGGGGCTCTAAGAAGATTCCTCCCTTTTTGCTGGGGCTTTGGAATACCTCCCTGCTGCCTGTGTCACCCCCTCTGATGCTGTCACCCTGTGCAGTCTGAACCCCCTTTCATCCTTAGTGATACCACTGTCCAAATGCTACATCTCTTTTCACTACTAATGCCACCCCATTTCTTTGAAGATTTTAATTTCCGGAGTAAAACAACGTGTAATTATCTGATTCAAAACATCCCATTCCTGTCCACTTCATTCATGCCAAAATTTGCAATGCTTATATGTTCTCTTTTCATTTTATAATGTCTATCTTCCCACAACATTCAAAAATCCCACAAAAGTAATACTTTTATTGGACCAACTAGAATGCACAAAATACATGACACAGGCTTCCATTTTCTCAAGGAGTTCTTATTGTGTTGTCGAGAATCATAGGTGCATGTAATACTCTCCCTAGCAAAAGGAATTTTTTTGCCCTCCCCAAAAGGGTCTTAAAGTTGTTTCCAAGACTAATAGATTTGTTTTACCATGAGCTTTCATCGATGACAAACCAATTCCTTAAGCAGATAATCTCGCACACCCCCAATCCTCCTTCATGTTTGAAAGAAGAGATTTTCATATCTGACTCTTTCTATTGAGTAAATTTAATGGAACAATGAATAACAAAACCCTCTAAAATTATTATATTCAATCCAGCTTTAAAAATGCTTCACAAGGATCTCTCATAAACCGAAATATGGCAGTGAGAATTCTCCCTCATGCATGAAATTTATTTTATTTTGACATTGTTACTGAGAAGGATATGACATACAATGTTTTGTGGAGGGAAATATTGAAGTTTGGATTCTGACAAGAGGTAGGATCATTCTGCTTTGAACAAAATTAATTTCTCCAGAGTCAAAAAACATTATTCTTTCTTTCTTCACTGACTATACAATTCATGCTCCTCTTTTGAGAAAAGCAGAAAAATCCACATTTTGTCCAGCTGATCCACATCATCATTGAGAAACATCATTCTTGATTCTCCAGCCATCAAAACGAGGTTGGACGTTGTTGCATTCGACTTCTTGCACCAAGTATCAAGCCTGGAATCAAGTTCTTAACCTTTCCATAGACTGTATGGAAAATGTGTAACATGTTATGAATAAGCTTATGGCAGTACTTTGCTAACAAGGTTTCCAAAATATGGATGAAGAGACTGACCCCAATGAGAACCAGATGTCAATGATTCCATTTTAATGCTAACTGAATAAGTCAAGGGTACGTGGTGTGAAGCCTTCCAAACAATACTGAACTTCAATTCCTATCAGTTTTAGTCAACCTGACCAATTGCAAGATATGATGGAAGTGGCAGTTCATCAACTTTGATGGCAGGGAGAGGAAGAAAATAGCAGACTCCTTATCCTGGAGGCAATGAGCGCTGAGCCTTTCTTTCCATGGATATACTTTGCGTTTCAATCCTGCAGAAAAGGGCAGCCAGAAGAGTCAGAGGATGGATTAACTCCATTAAGAGTATAGCTGTCTGGGGTTATTTAATTTAGGGGAAAAGGCCAAATAAGACATGTTAGAGACAAACTATAGCCAGACCATTTTAATTTTTTAATTAATATTTTTAAATTTTACAATACAAATTATTACTCTTTCTTCATACAAATATATGCTTTAACACTTTACTTATTTTATACTAAATATCACCTCAGTGAACCCCTTTCCCCGGAGCCATTCGCATCCATATATTCCAACCAAAATTTTAATTCATTTCGTGAAGGTAAGCTTCTGATATTTTTAATGGTATCATTCTAAATTTTAAAAAATTAAGATTTTCATTTTAACTAGTGCTATTCTTCCAAACCATGATGGTTTGATTTCCTTATATTCTACCTTTTTTTTTTCAATTTCTTGCTGTTATTCAACCAAATTTTTCGCTTCCATTTTGTTTATATCTTTCATTATATTTATTCCTAAATATTTTATATTACTTTTTATGCTTATCTCTAAATCATTTTGTTTCGCAAACTCTAATTCTTATTTTTTGTATAGTTGAATAACATCATTTCTGATTTATCCAATTAATCTTAAGTCCTGTCATCTCGCTAAATAAGTTCAAATGTTCTTTTATTTTTCCCATTTTTTTCTTTTAGATCTTTAATAGTTAATAAAGTATAATCAGCAAATAAGCTAATTTTATGTTTTTCCCCAGTCCTATTCCTTCCAGCTTTTCATCCTTCCTTATAACCTTTGCTAGCATTTTGATCACCATTTCAAATAATATTGGTGAAAGCAGACATCCTTGTCTTGTACCTCACGTTACTTTTATTTCATTTGTTATTCCAGCATTTACTATTACTTTGATTGATTTATTACAATATAATTGATCTTTTAAACCCTTTATTTTTCCCCCGACTTGCACCTCCTTGTTCTTTTTTCTCACCTTCTTCTTCTCCTTGCTTCACTGGGGGGGTAGGCATTTTGAGGGGGGCTTCTTAACATTTCTGTTTGTTCTGATCTAAAAAGTCTTCCGAAAGCTCTGTCAGAAGGTTTACCCTTCTCAGTCTGTCTTACATTTCTTTTCCAAATCCCCCCCCCCCTTTCCTTGACATATATTTTGGCATTTATTCCGTCTTCTCCACCTCCCAGTGGAACAGGAAAGAAGGCAAAAACAGCGCAGAAGCAGAAATCTCAGAAATTTCGCTTCATTACTAAATTAGGGTCAAATTAGATGTGACATTAAATGTGTGACTGCATTTTACAAGTTGTTATTTTCTTTGAAATAACAGCACCAGGAGTGGGAATGAGGATAGCAAAAGACAAAGTGACCAAACAGACCTCTTTTCTTTCTCATACTGGCTCAATTTTACCAGTGGATAGACTGAGGCAACCAACTCAGATGGCAGACTTTGGGTCAGCAGTGTCCACCCCCCAACCACTCTTCTTGAAAAGGAGCACTGAGTGGGCCACATAGGCTCACCATCCCTAAAACAAGGCGAGGAAACGTGGTTCTCTAATTGTTGTTGTGCTGCAACACCCACCACTGGCTATGCTAGCTAGATCTAATGGAACCTGCCCCCTCCCACTTTATTCACTTGCCAACCTAGGGCTCATTCACACTACCAAAAGAACCGGTTCTGAAACCGATTCAATCACGTGAAGTTCATACTCACCCCGAATCTCACACAAGCGAATCCGAGGCTTGCACACCCGTTCCGTGGTAAATGGCCCCTAGCGCGGTGTTTTTGAAATCAGCGGCAAATACCGTTTCTTTTTAAAAACCCCGGGTCCTGGGAATGAGAACTTGGCCTCAATCACGAACGAGGCAAATTGAGGGAGGGATTTAGGTCAGAGGGTGGGCAAAGGGCAAGGCATTTCCTCCCCTCATCGGAGGGGAGGGGGAAGAGGAAAGAGCCCTGGGAAGAAGGGCTGCTGCTGGGCAAGGAGCAGGCAGGGCTCCTGGCGCCGGGAGGAAGGGGATGCTCTCCTCCTCCTCCTCCTCCTCCTCCTCTTCCTCCTCCTCCTGCTGTCCTGCTGGCCCCTGCTCCCTCCGGGGCCATTCAAGGCCGCCTCTCTTGCTGGGGGACTTGGCCAACCCCAGGAGGGCACATTGCATGCCCACGGAGGCAGCCGCTTCCAGCCTGGAGCCTGGCACCCAGAGAGGGGCTCCCCCGAGAGCCAGCCTGGCAGCCAGGGGATGGCGGGAGGAGGAGGAGGAGGAGGGTCGCTGGCCAGGCAGCAGCAGGCCTCCAGCAGCTGAAGCAGGGAGAGAGATGCCTCTCTCTCTCTCTCTCTCTCTCTCTCTCTCTCTCTCTCTGTGTGTGTGTGTGTCAGAGGGAAAAGGGGGGGTGGTCTACTTCCCGCTCCCGCAGCCTCCCCATTGCTCTTCTCCCTCACGATCCCAAGGCTGGAAGGGATCCCCAAGGGACATCCAGTCCAACCCCCAATCAAAGCAACAACCCCCCCACCTTTTCAAGCAGCCTCTTTTGACAATCTATGCGCATTTTTGGGGGGGTGACATGCCTGGGATGTAGGGAAATGGATGCAGGAGAAGCACCCTCTTTTGACAATCTATGCGCATTTTTTGGGGGGGTGACATGCCTGGGATGTAGGGAAATTCCCAATTGATCCCATGAGGTCACTCTCTCTCAGCCTCAGTGGAAGGCAATGGCAAAGTGTAAGCAGGAGAAAAGAGTTCAGCAGAGGAGGAAGCTACAATAATGTTGCAAAAGACCTCACAATCAATGTTACATTTTTAAACAATTTGTTTGGTGAGGAAAAGGAAAGCTAAAATGTTGCTTTTAAAAGCAAAAAAAAATGCATGGCAATCCCATCCTTTGCCTGGGACAGGGGCAGATCTGACCCAAAAGCCCACAGGTTTATTAAAAAAAAGAGAGAGAGAGAGAGGCATCTCTCTCCCTGCTTCAGCCGCTGAAACCCCTGTGCCTGGCTCTTTAAAAAGGGAGGACACTTTCCCCGATGCCCTGCAAACGTCACCATGACGATAGCTTGATTGGCAGCGGCCACCTCGCCAGCAGACTTGAATGCATTCGATTTCTGAATTTGCAGGTCAAAATGCATTCGATTTCAAATTTGTAGTGGGCACTTGGTAACGGAGCGATTCGGGGGAGGGGCATCCGGATCAGCCCAGTTCCTTCCAGGTCTTTTAGACCAGTATGAATGGGGCCCTAGTAAGCCTCTGTATTTGAAATACAGGGGGTATGAGCTTGAAGACATCTAAGGCCCATCAGGGCCATTTCCAATTGTGTATAAACAGATAACCAAGAAAAACGCTGCTTGAATCAGAGCAAAGGCTAGTCCAAAACTAGCGGAGGAAGGGGGAGGTAGCTCATGTCAGACCCACTGGAGCCAATTGGGAACATGGATCTAAATAAATGTTTTCCAAACATTAGCTGCAAACTATTTTCTCTGTTTCTCCTTTACTACACAACATGAAGCAAATGAAACAACCGTTCCCCCGCTACACTTACATTTGAACAAACCCAGGTTTTCTAAGAGCTATTTGTTTTAATCCATGCCAGTGAATCAGGCAGTAGTCAATCATATTTCCTATGTCACTCACATGAAAGAATGTTGTTCTCTCTACCCCCAGATGCAGTAGTATTTGGATCCAAAGGAGACTACTCTTTCTTGCTCTCTGGACATCATTCTTTCCAGCCTTAAAAATGACACAGGAGGAAAGGTCTAATTATGGGCCCTTACCGGCTCTCTGAGCCAAAAGTGATGTTCTTTAAACATTTCAAAGCTTGACAGAATGGATTGCCTTAGCACATTTTGTTTTTGCCAGGGGATGAAGAAATGGAGTGAGTCACTTGGCTTGTACATTCGTAGCATTTCCTTCCAGGACTAGCAGTACTTTATGATTTCTTTTGGCTGGGCACATGAAGGACTTTTCTGAGACAAAAACCATTTAGCGGAGGCAGTTAGTCAAGTACAGCCCAGGTTCACAAGGCCAAAACCCTTGGATTTTTCTTTTTTATTGGCTCAGTGCTATGGAATTCTGGGAGTTGGAGTTTGTTTTGGGGTCCTTGGCTCGAGGCTGTGGAATTCTGGGGGTTGGAGCTTGTTGCTCCCCCCAGCCTCTGATGGCCCCTCCTTTGCTCCCATCTCTCCCCCCCCCCCAGCCTCCTGTCTCATTCCCTTCATCCCTGTCAGCTACATCCAAAGATGCCCTCCGTTCTTGAAGGAACACCAGAAGCAAATGGGGCAAAATTGCAGCACAGCATCATGGGAAATGTGGGACCTTGGGTGTAGCAGGGCAGAAGCCAAGTTGCATTCCACACCAGACTAATTTGGATTGAAATTGAAGTGAGCTTGAAAACAATTTTTGTGAATTCGCTTGTTACCAAATTTACCAAAATGAGGAGTCACTTCAGATTCACTGTGGATATGCCTCAGAACGACCCCCCCATAGAAAGCAATCTCATGTGATAATACATCACAGTATCACGTGAATTTGCATCGTTGGACCCACAGTGGCTTCGGATCAGAGCTGCAAAAAACTCTGTGTGATAAACACCTCAGTTTAAAGAACTACATGGAAGGAGACTTCACCACTCTCCGAGAGAGTGTGTTCCACTGTTGAACAGCCCTTACTGTTCTTGTGCTGTTTTTGTTGTTCCATTAATTTGTTGTTGTTGTTGCGTGCCTTCAAATAATTCCAAACTCATTGCGGTCCTAAATCATTTCCAACTTAACTGCAACCCTAAATGGTGAAAAACATGGGGTTTTCTTGGTGAGATTTGTTCAGAGGAGATTTGCCATTGCCTTTCCCTGAGGCTGAGAACAAGTGACTTGCCCAAGGTCACCCAATGGGTTTCATGGCTGAGCAAGGAATCGGACTTTTAACACACACACACACACACACATTGCATACACTTTACTGGAATATCTGCTGAAACCAGTAGAAATGTGCATTATCACAGACGTGGCTGTCCATCTGCTTTGCATGCATTTCTTTGCTGTACATTTTTTTGGAAGAAGAAGGGGGATAGATGGGAATAGATGGGAATTTGTGCAGGAAAGTGAAGAGTCCCACCAGTGTCTCAAGTCCACACTTGGTGGCTTCTTCAGGTCCACTCCCACTGGAGACTTGGCTGGCCTTCTCCCTGCTCTTCTTTTGGGAGCAACAAATACCACTTTTATTAGGCAATTTTTGGTGATTAACAGGTTGGTTCTTCTAATGTGGGGAGAATGCCCCACTCTGCTTGACGGTGGGTCTTTTGAAGGGGATTTCTGATCCATGAATCAACTTTAACCAAAGACTAAAATAACCTTTTCTTCATACTAGTGCCCTTGGGGATGAATTGACTGGATAAACTATTTGCAAACTGCTTTAGAGGAAGAGCTACCCATTAAGGACATTTCAGTGTAGTCAAAGAATATAAATAGTAGTGTGGTGTAGCTCTGGTCTAAAAGTGATTTATGGCTTTTTGTTTCATGTCATGAATGATTCATGGCTATTTAGTGACCTGCCAAGAATGATTGATGGATGGACTGTAAAGAGTTATTAAGACCAATAAAAACGATGAACATGCCTTCCCCCTGGAAGTACTAGAGTGCAACATCCAGAATGAGCCATGTGGCCCCTCATGGATATTTCCTCACCACCATCTATATGGAACAACCTATATGGAACAAATGTGGTACAGGGTTTTGTGACCCCTGTAGCAACACACCTCACCACCAATTTCAGACCTGTCAAAATCAAGTGGTCCAAGCTATTGGCTAATAGGAAGGCAGCCTGTGGAAATATAGATTATGGAGAGAGAGAAGCAGCCATTTTTGCATGCCCATACATGCTCTACAGAGACAACATGGAAGTATCAAGCACCTCTCAGGGACTTGGAAGATCTCCACTCTCAGGAAAATATAATCCAGAAAGGGGTCACCTTGGCCAAGCTATGATGATGCTGTGGATGTTTTTATGCCTCTCGCACATTTGAATAGTCAACCTAGAAAGGAATACCTGAAGGAAATCCTGAAAATGCATGCCTAACCCCCAGGAGTATGGATTGCATTGACAAGAACTCGGATATTGAGAGTGATTACAGTTCTAATTTAAAAGCTAGTCTCCAGAAGATAGAAAAGATGGAGCTTTCCAATATCATAAAGCCCAGAGGTACCTTTGAATATCATAAATGTTGTGGATGGCACAGCACTTTTTAAACCGCAGATAGAAGAGGTGATGCATGATCGTGACCTATCCCTACCTATTCTTAAGCATTTGCCTGGGGAAGACCCTCTGAATAAAAGCATGGAAACTGGAAGTATATTTAAATTAAGAACTAGTCATACTAGATGGGAAATGAATAATATTTATATTGCAAGGTTAGAGAAATTGTTTTGGAAGATTTTAGGATATTTCAATTATTACATTATAAGAAGTGATACATGTTTTTTTTTTACTGTTATACACAAACAGTATTATATGTTACATGTTTGTATGTCTGTATGTAGATAGTGGTGTATTTTTGATTATAATAAAAAAAATAAAAGCATGGAAACTGGTTCAGAGCTCACTGGAAAGGGATTTTAAAAATGTTGGTGGGTGAGTTATCACTTGAAAGCAATAAAGAGAGATAAGTATGTTGTTTTCCAAAAGAAAAAGTATTTCTTATTTCCTTTTTTCCCACACATGCCGATGGTACTGAGAATGACCTGGAAATAGTGCAAGACTGTAAATATTTCACTTATTCCTGAGAAATAGACAGGCAGCTGAAAGAGATGGGAGATTAAATAAGTTGGTATATTTAAAATAATTAATATATTTTCATACTTTTGTTTTGTTAGTCATTATAACCATATCTGCCTCTCTAAAGTAAAAAGCTGGTTAGTAATAATTACATACTTGTTGGATACTTTCCTCTTTATGAATCAGCCATAGCAGAAACAATAGACATGACAGTTCAAAAGATGGAGTAGCAAAGACAGACAGAGCAAGGATTGGAAGGCAACCTTAATAAAACTTCACAGCTAGAAAATGAACTGCTTTCCAGACTTTTAATATGGTGGAATTGTTTGTCATAGCTGACCGTGACAGCCATTGCTTTGTCAGCTTTCAAAGAAATTATGTGTGGGCTGCTCTTTTTGTCAGGTTTGATTTCTCTAATAACACTAAGTGCTTTCTTTTCAAAGGGCTTCCCAAATGTTTATTCATCTTCACACCAGCTTCAAAAGCCCGGCCAAGCAATATCCACATTATTGGTTGCAGACATCCGCTGAACATGCAGACTGCCTCCCAGCAGAGATGCAACACAAGATCTAATTATCTTGGCATCACATTTGTGAAGGATGGTGAGGTTAAGATTTAGTGGGGAGCCTCAGGCCCTGAGGGTAAGGGCAACCTTCCTTAAGTCTCAATGTGTCTGTCTGGACTTCCCAAGATGGCCATACCACTAACCTAGGATATAATTGCTCGATGGTGTAACCAGTCTAGAGAGAGAGAGAGAGAGAGAGAGAGAGAGAGTACACACCTTCAAATTGTCTATTGAATTCAAATTGCCCTCCCTCCATAACTGTCATCTTTCGGCCTGTGAGGGAGAGAACAAGCTGGCCCAATTCCACCAAGGCTAGCCTGAAGAAGAGCCCTCCCTCCGGTCCATCTGCCTTGGTCCAGGCCTCAGAGGGAGAGAAGAATGCTGGACCTGATCCCCTCCCCGCTCACCATTCCCTTCTCCTTTTGTGTCGTGTCTTTTAGATTATAAGCCTGCGGGCAGGGAACTGTCTATTATCCCCTCTGTTATAAACCGCTCAGATTCCCAGTGATTGGGCAGTATATAAATAAAACCTATTATTATTATTATTATTATTATTATTATTATTATTGACTGATAATGAGCTTGGTACATCCTGTTCTTCAAGGACAAACTGCCTAAGGCTTGGCCTGGTTGGAAGGGATTTCAGGCACCATCTCATCCAACAGCCTGTAAGTGTAGGAACCCACAGCTAAACTATATTGACAAAAGACCATCCAACATATGCTTTAAAAGCATGCTGGCGAATGCATGGCATGCGTGCCATTTGTGGCATGCAAAGCCTTCTTAATGGGCACACGGCAGCCATAGCTGTGGCCTGGCTCTCCCACGGAAAACCAAGCAACAGCAAAGAGGGGTGGAAGCTCTGGCCCTTCTCGGTGGAAGCCCCACTCCTTCCAATCTGGAGCCCCTGTGCCCCATGAGGCAAGGTTCCTAGGGGGGCCATAGTCCAACATTCAAACTATTACACTGTGCTGGCTCTTGTTGGCCATATAGCAGAGTACAGTAACATCCACAAAACAGTGGTATTCAGCCATGGGGGTTAGGGTGGCATCACTCCAGAAATAATCCAGTTTGGCACCGCTTTAACTGCCAGGATTGAATGATATGGGATTCTGGGATTTGTAAATTGGTGAGATATTTATCCAGAGATCTCTAGTGCCACAATAAACTACAATTTCCAGGATTCTCTAGCACTGAGCCAGAGGAGTTAAAGGGGTCTCAGACTGGATTATTGCAGCAGGATGTTTTGGACCTCTGACTTCAACCGTGGTCCCGCCCTTAAAGTCCCACCCCGGCACCTGGTGACACCTGATGCGGGAATGCCACAGAGTTGGGCAGTCGGTCTTTAAAAGGTTCACCATCACTGCTCTAGGCCTTTTAAAAAAGCATTAGAAAGAATATATGAATTAAAAACTTCTTGATGTCAGCTATGGTAGGCAATATTTGATTTACTCAAAATCATACTCACCCGATTCACTGTCTGGATTAAAATGTGAATCAGAATAATTTTGGATTGTGTCCTTCTCAAAATATTACAATATAGTTCTTGGCTCAAAGAGTGTACAAGAAGTGTATAAAATGCATATTAAATATTATATATATAAAAATTGTGAATTTAAAATAAAAAAATTGCTCCATTACATATTTTTAGATGTTGGATAGCATATGTATATGGAACAACAGTACATTGAATAATAATGTATATGTCTGTGCATTTTTTTTAAATGCCAGATTGATGCAGGAACAGGATGGACAGACTTATGAATGGACATTTGTGAGAATGACATGGGTCTGACATGACTGAATCTGATCTCTAGATGGGATTTACAGGCAGGGCTGCCCTAGCACCTGAATACCCAGGTTTTATGTATGCAGTATCCATTTGGACCATCATTTGGTCAAGATTCCAAGCTTTTAACACTTCCACATATTCATGCAGTGTTGTATGGACAGATTTTGTAGTGCAGGTTCTCATTCTGACAGTCCCCATAACCTAACCATTTTCTTCTGCCCCAGGAGCAGGTATTTTGTCATGCTAAGAGGTATTATTTCTCCACTGCAGACCAAACAATCCTGAAATACTTTGTCTTTCAATAGATACATCACAAACATATACACATTATTCTCCTCTCCTGGAATCAGAAAGTAACTAAAACCAGAGGGAACAGGGATATGGCAAGGGAGTGATATGATTATTCCTGTTAATAAAAGTTGCCTGTGGTTTGCATGTGAGCCCTGACTCCACTTCCCCTATGCAACATGGAGCCAGAAATATGGCAAAGTTTAATTCTTAAAACTGGCAGCACTAGCACCGCTTGCTCCAAAGGTTGTTTTTGTTTTGATGTGAAAAGAAGAAAAGAAAGAAGGGGAGAGGAAGCTGTCACATGCTCAGTCACATTCACACTTTTCTAATTCTTATCAATTTGGCAGTTCTGCAGCAGGGCCAAGAAGAGATAGAGGAGAAGAAAAAGCCCAAATAACAGTAGTGGAAAATAAAACACAAACCACTTTATGGAGTGTAGCAGCTGTGAAGAAGGAAGGGGGTATGACTGATAAGCAGGCAATATTAACTTGTTCAGTGTTGGTTGGTTATTCACCACCACCACCCCCAAAAAAACCCAGCATTCTTGAGCGATATCACATGGGCTACATCTGCACTGAACAAACTGAAATAATCTAGTTCGACACCACTTTAACTGCCATGGCTCAGTGCTATGTAATTCTGGTAACAGTTAGTATTCTCTGTCAAAGAGCTCTGGTGCCACAACAAACTACAATTCCTAGAATTCTATAGCGAGTCACAGCAGTTAATGTTGGTGTAATATGACTTTAAACAAAAGCAAAGCCTTGGCAGGGCTTGTTGTTAGTCAGGGATTCAGGTTTGGTTCAATTTTGGCTGGAATGATTATTGTTTTATAACTTTTTCTTTAAGTTTGTGCCTGGAAGACGTGTCCTACTTTTTACCTTTTAATGTTTTGTCTTACTTTTTCATAGAATCATAGAGTTGGAAGAGACCACAAGGGCCATCCAGTCCAACCCTATTCTGCCATGCAGGAACTCTCAATCAAAGCATCCCCAGCAGATAACCATCCAGCCTCTGTTTAAAGACCTCCAAGGAGGGAGACTCCACTACACTCCGAGGAAGGAGTGTGTTCCACTGTTGAACAGCCATTACTGTCAGGAAGTTCCTCCTAATGTTGAGGTGGAATCTCTTTTCCTGGAGCTTGCAGGAATCAAGCTTGCTCCCTCGTCAATATGACATCCCTTCAAATATTTATTCAGGGCTATCATATCACCTCTTAACCTTCTCTTCTCCAGGCTAAACATCCCCAGATCCCTAAGTCCTTCCTCATAGGGCTTCATGGTTTCCAGACCCTTCACCATTTTAATCGCCCTCCTTTGGACATGCTCCAGTTTCTCAATGTACTTTTTGAATTGTGGGGCCCAGAACTAGACACAATATTCCAGGTGGGCCTGACCAGAACAGAATAGAGTGGTACTATTACTTCCCTTGATCTAGACACTACTATTGATGCAGCCTAAAATCATATTGGCCTTTTTAGTTGCCGCATCTCACTGTTGACTCATGTCCAACTTGTGGCCTACTTGGACTCCTAGATCCCTTTCACACGTAGTTTTTCATTCAGCCAGGTGTCCCCCAATTACATCTTTTCTTCTCCAGGCTAAACATCCCCAGCTCCCTGAGTCTTTCCTCATAAGGCATGGTTTCCTGACCCTTCACCATTTTACTTGCCCTCCTTTGGACATGTTTTTGATTGTCAACATCCTTGAATTTTGGTGCCCAGAACTGGACTCTACTACCACTATCCAAGGAGTCTAGGTCCTAAACCAGTGTCTGTCATCAGTAATGGACTGGATGAAGGCAAACAAATTGAAATTTAATCCAGACAAGGCAGAGGTGCGCCTGGTCAGTCAGCAGGCAGATCAGGGAATAGGGATCTAGCCTCTGTTAGATGGGGTCACACTCTCCCTGAAGACACTGGTTTGCAGTTTTGGAATACTCCTGGATTCACTCTGTTTGAAGGGCTGCCTGGTTAAAGTCCACTTTAGAGATGAAGAACCATGGAGATGAACCTTAACCTTGGCTATCCACAAGTGGCAGCATCTGGTTAGCAGACTGAGCAGCAGACACACGCATCACCTCTTTATAACTTTCCTTATTATAAAATGTTATAACAAGGTATAGCAATTCATATAAATTAGCATAGGCAACATTTATGTATACTCTTGCCCTGCTTTAGCTGCCAAGGAAACGATCATTCTAGGACACACCCAAATCTAGACATATCATACAGTCATAGGATAATAGAATTGTAAGATAACACAAAGGCCATCCAGTGCAACCCCCTGCTATGCAGGAACACAGAATCAAAGCATATCTGAGAGATGGTCATCTAGCCTCTATTTAAATACCTCCAAAGAAGGAGACTCCATCACACCCAAGGCAGTGTATTCCACTGTCAAATCCCTCTTGAGATTTAGGTGGAATCTCTTTTCCTATAGCTTGAATCCATTGCTTCTTGTCCTGGTCTCTTGTGTCATGGAAAATGAGCCTGTTCTCTCTTCATTATGCTATCCCTTCAAATATTTAAAAATGACTTAAAAGCTCCCTATGCCAGACCTCACAAGGCAGAGTTTCCAGACCCTTCACCATTTTGGGCATGGCAACCACACATCGCAGCCCTGATCTGGTATTTTTCCAGGCCAAAAAGAAGCAGAATTTTTGGTGCTTCGGCGGCATGGCACATGTAAACAACATGCTGACGAAACACTGTGAAGCTTCCGCACATGTGGTCTGCCAGACAACTTCTCAGCGGTGTGGGGTTGGCGTCAGAGCAAGTGGCATCTAAATGCCATGCTCAGATGCCGCTCCCAACCTGGTGCTTACTTCTGGTCTGTTTTGCCCGAGTCACTTAGGCCGCAAGTGGCACATGTCACAAGCAATAGCAATAGCGTATCAGTGCACTTAAGCACTTCCTAAGTGGTTTACAATGTTTAAGCTAATTGCCTCCAACAAGCTCAATACTCATTTTAGTGACCTACAGAAGGATGCAAGGCTGAGTGGACATTGGAGCCCTACCTGGCAGGGACGTATCCAGGATTTTGGGAAGGGGGGTTCAGACTAATTGCCACCACTATAATGGGGCTTGGGCGTGGCAGCGCAGTGGCACACACCATTCATTGTATCTAATGGAAGGGGGGGTCCGGACCCCACGGACCCCAATCCTTGACTACTTCCCTGTGCCTTGGAATTGAATTCACAACATCGCTGTGAATGGCTGCAGTACCAGCATTTAACCACTGCTTAAGTACGAAAGTACCCTTCTCCTGTCTTCCCATCCTTTCACAGTCCATCTCACAGAGGCTGGGGATGAATGAGAAGGGGAATGCAAGGTTTATTTTTCAGCATTTTCCCTATTCCTCAGTTATAAATCCTCCCTCACCTTTGCCAAATTGGAGCAGCACAAGCTGAGATATTAAAATGTGACTAGCCAACTGTAAGACTAGGCTAGCAGAACTGGGAAATGTTACTAGTCTGAGGGTCTGTCCAGCCAGCTTGGGAGACCTGGGTGTTCTTCAGGTAATTCTCCATCACCTCCCATGTCACCCCTGCTAGAAAGACAGATAGTTGGTGAGCAACAGGCTTTTAAAAAGCAGCTCTCTGGAATGGTTCCACAGCACCTTGTACTTCTGAATATCCTTTGACATCCAGAGGAGAATGGTTCTGTTTTCCAAGTTCAACATACTGTGTCAGTCTCATTTGCCAGCTGCTCTTTCAATTGTTTCTATTGATTGCCGATCTTTTTATTCCCTCACTGTTCAATGGTTTTATTCTTGCAGCATAATTAATGCCTGATACGTTTTGTCTCTGCAATCTATTCTGAGCAATCTAGACACATAAAGAGCATAACAGAAACATTAAACAAATAAATAACAAAGAATAGGATGCATTAGAAATAAAGGTGGGAGAAATACTGGGCTAAGCGGAAACACAATGAGCTGGCAGGCGCACAAAGGGGAATGGAATCTGAGTGGGGTTTCAAGAGGTCAGGGTGCAAGGACCTGTTTAGCCCACTGTCATCATCCTTGACAGGATGAATAGTAATAATCCCTGGCGGGTGGGCAAATATGCCTACTTTGTGTCATGGGCTTCATAATCTCTTGATACGGAGGACTGGTTGATTTCGTTTGGTATTTTTTCTTTCTTTTTTTTATATATATATATTTATTGGAATTTATCTGTTGTTGTTATAATATCAGTTAATTAATATGTAATTATTATCAATCACTAATTATTATGATGGGGGACTTGGAGGGGGAAGCACAGAGTCCGGTTTCACCAACCACTTTTGACTTCTCAGTATGGACAGTGAGAAAACTGCTGCTCTCTACTGCAACAGTCGTAGGATGCTTGTTTTGTTGCTTATGGATGTAGGTAACTTCACCTAACCAAGTGCAAGTTGGTAGCCTTGTTGGAAGAGAAGCTCCAGCAGCTGGAGGCCTGGGTAGACCTCCTCTTCCAACAGGGCTACCAACACTTCAGCATATTAGGGAGCAAGAGGTCTTCTGCAGATGGTGCTGCCAAGAACGATTTGGATTCTTGGGCTGCAGTTCCATGAGGGGGGACTTCTGGCAAGGGATGGGTTACACTTCATTCCAGTTGGCCGATGTTTTTGCCAATAGTCTCAAAAATTTGATCAGGAGAGCTTTAAACTGAGGGGCTAAACAGATGGTCACAAAAACGTGGCATGAAGCTGCCTTTTCCAAAAACCAAAGCAACCACACTGCTGGCCCTGAGGCCGTGGGGAAGGTGGATGGAGAAACAGTACTGGGGGGGGGGGGGTGACAGCAGCTTTTCTGAAGCCACATGCAAGCCCCAGCAACCACACATCCGATTCTGAGGACACCGTGAAGGTAGATGGAGCAACTGCAAGGGTCGACAGCGAATGTGGTTTGAGCCGTGGCACTGCTTAAATATTTTTTGTTCCGTCAGGTGCATGCACATGTGCATACGAACAAAGGTGTTCTCTGCCAAGTTAATAGCTATGTTAAAAGCTATATCTATGGAGCCAGCACAGTATAGTGATTTGAACATTTGGACTACAACTCAGAAGATGAGGATTGATTCCCCACTTGCCAATGAAAACCTACTTGGTGGTCACATACTCTCAGCCTCAGAAAATCCCACGATAGGGTCACCTTAGGGTGACCATAAGTCAGAAATGTTTTGAAAGCACACAACAACAATAACATCATATTTACCATTCTTCAAGCTCTGCTTGTTGAGATCCAGGTAACTTGGGGGTGAAGCAGACGACCAAGAAGAATACTTGAAGCAGATGGCCGGGACCCCAGCAACGCCACACTCCGCTCCCAAACTGAAGCAACACCAAGACATTTTAAATCAAGACAATCTGATCCTGGCTGGTTTATTTTCATCCTTTTCTGTAGTTACTTCATCTAGGAACAGAAGCTAGAGACAGTCTCTTGGTGTATGAAGTACATAATTAAGCACCATATGGATGTAAGTTTTCTTCAGCAGATGAGCATATTAATGTAAGGACAAACTGTCCCCACTTCTTGGTTTGTTGGAATACGTGATATATAAATGGATTTATATATATATATATATATATATATATATATATATATATAATTTAGTGCTATTATCAGTAGAGGGCAGTGGTAGATAGACACTCACAGACCTCTGTGTTTTTTATGACAAGTAAAACACTCACCTTGTATAAAAAAGAGAAATGTAGGAAGTGAAGGACAGAGTTGAACACCTATTTTTTAAAAATTAAATTCAGAAAGTATGCAAGATTATATGCAAGATTAGAGCTTTGTGCACTCGAAATGTATGCATGCATACATATCTTCTTCTTGATTTTCCAATCAAGACAATCTAAATCCTGAAAGTAAATTATGCAAATTGGATTTGCAAATGTGCATTTTTTTCATTCCCAGAGTTTTCAGGAACTCTGTGACAATTCTGAAGGAAAGAGAAGCAGGAAAAAGGATGGAGGCAGGTAACAAGCAAGTGAGACAGCTGCTCCATGGTATCTGTTACTGAACTAGCTTGAGTGGTCAGGATCTTGTGGTGCTGGAGGACTTCAACTTCCATGCTAAAACTATCATGCCAGGAGCAGCTCAGGATTTCATGTCTGCTGTGACAACCACAGGTTTGTGCCATGTGGTCTCTGCCCCCACTCACGTTGCTGGACATATTCTGGACCTTGTTTTTGGAACTGGGCTGGATAATGGTGATCTGGAAATATAGGCGCAGTACAGACCGCCAAGAAACGGTGGTCTGCCGACACCTATTTTTACTCCAGAGGGAGGGTGCAGCCCACCATCACTCCGGAGCAAAGAGAACCCGTAAAAATCAGGTTCTTTTTGAACCGCCAGAGTGACGTCGTGAGTGTGCCAACCAGAGGGAAATGGAGCAGAGGATGCAGTATAGAATAAATAAAGAGGCAGTAAAGAAATACATGGCTACTCTAAAATAAAATCTCCAGGGCCAGATGAACTAAGAGTACTAAGAGTATTAAAAGAACTGGCAGAAGCAATCTCAGAACCACTGGCAATAATCTTTGAGAATTTCTGGAGAACAGCTGAGTGAAGGATGGTAAACGTCCCCTTTTTAAAGGGAAAAAAGAAGAACCAAATGCGTATCCTCCAGGCAGCCTCACATCAGAACCAGGAAAGAGTTTAGAACAGATCAGTAAGCAATTTAAAAAAAAATGCCATAATCACAAAAAGTCAACATGGATTTCTCAAAAATGAGTCAGGCTACACTAATTTCACCTCCCTCTCCCTCTCTTCTCTTCAGCCAAAGAAAAATTAAGCGATAAATATGCCCATTATCCTTGACTTAGTCGAGGAAGATCTAGAAGATAGTTGGCCAAATAAACACGGTTGTACAAAAGGCTACACTTTTTCTCCTGAAGTCCACCAATCCAGTACGAGAATCAACATGGGATTAATCTCCAAACATCTCTTACCGAATTTTACAAAAATGCAACATTAAATCAATTATGCTTTCCGATCATAATCTTATAAATATAAATATCCCTAAGAATTATTTTGGGAACTAGATCAACATTTGTTGAATGATGAATACTTTACTAAGAAGATGAAAAAAGAGATGGAACTATTCTTTAAAGAAAATGCAATACCAGATTTTGGGGGGGGGGGGGCAATTTGGGATGCTATTATCATAGTAGCAAGAGGACTTCTAATAGTTTATTATTATCCGAGGCCTGGACCAAGGCAGGTGTTTCACTGAGATTTACTTTGGAGTTGATATGTCATTTCCAGATGTGGTTAAAATGGTGCTCTAAATGGGACTCCCCTTAAAGAAACCAGTGGGCTCAACGTTTGTGGTTGTTGTGTTCCTTCAAGTAATTTCCAATTTATGGCAATCCTAACATGGGGTTTGTTCAGAATAGGTTTGTCTCCTATGGCAACTATAGATCTCATTCATTCTCTCCAACTGTTTCCTTTGGCTTCCCAACCCTGTGGACTACTTAAAGAAGGAACGTGGTCTACCATTCTAACATATAAAACAACAAAAACTCCTACCAGAGTGTTATATATAGAAACCTTCTTGGTAAAATCTTCCAGACCTCAATGACAGCAAAACCAGCAGGAAAATACAAAAGTATATATTATCCTGGTTGCCTTAGCTAGATTAGCTAAATCAGTTTGACCTGCACAAGGTTACTTTCCTTCTCCATCTTGATTATGTCCATTTATAAATTTAATTTTATTCACTGCTTCTCATTATGGAGATCAATCCCAATTTAAATGAAAAGAGTGAATCCTCTTTCATCTGATTCCCATAGATCAGCTCACTGTGTCTTTCCTCATATTTGATCTTTGATGGCTTTGCTTTAGGAGTACTTTGGTTCAAACAAATAAGATGATCAATGCAGCTGGCTTTTTTTCTCACTTCTCCCAACCTCTGAATTGTTGTCAGGATCATGGATCTGTATCCTGCAGCTAAACTTTTAGAGGATTGTGTGTTTAGGTACCAGAATAGCCTTGTCTACATGAGCCAAAAAGCCCATTTCTTCCCTGTTTTGGTGTTCTGTTCAGATAATGTATGTCCCAAAAGCAAGGCCCTTTGGAGCACATTACAATATAGCAGAGAAATAATTATTGCATAGAATATTATGGACAAATCTGTCTTCCCTAGGAAGGGGTGTGGTTGGCTGTATGATACAGCACTATTATTATTATTATTATTATTATTATTATTTGATTATCAGATACCAGGACACACAACAGGGAGTGACTGTGTCTATCATACCCATCTGAGAACCCTCCTGGTTGTATCAGGTTGGTTTTCTTGGATATTGAGATTCGGAGCTAATGACACTTTGGCCAGATCCACTAGGCAGTTCTTAACTCACTTGTACAATTTTTGCCTTCACGTGTATCATAAAGTTACTTTTATAGTGTGTTTGAATAAAGAACAAGAGTTGCTGGAGGAATTCACACTTGAAGAACTAGATGTAAAGGTCAAGATTACAAAACAACCACAGTTAAGCATTTGAGTAGAGGGAGGGACATTGCATGGATACAAAAGAGAATACTTGTGCGTGAAAAAATTGACAGAGATTGATCCACAAACATTAATAGAATCATGAAGAAAAAATATCACTGGATAGGATTCACACTTGGCAAAAGGGCAAATCATAGAATCATAGAGTTGGAAGAGACCGCAAGGGCCATCCAGTCCAACCCCATTCTGCCATGCAGGAACTCTCAATCAAAGCATCCCCGACAGATCCAGCCTCTACTTAAACCTCTAAGGAAAGAGACTCCACTGCACTCCGAGGAAGGAGTATGTTCCACTGTCGAACAGCCCTTACTTTCAGGAAGTTCCTCCTAATGTTGAGGTGGAATCTCTTTTCCTGGAGCTTGCATCCATTGCTTCACTGGGTTCTAGTCTCTGGAGCGGCAGAAAACAAGCTTGCTCCTTCTTCAATATGACATCCCTTCAAATATTTAAACAGGGCTATCATCTCACCCCTTAACCTTCTCTTCTCCAGACTAAACATCCCAGCTCCCTAAGTCGTTCCTCATAGGGCATGGTTTCCAGACCCTTCACCATTTTAGTCGCCCTCCTTTGGACACGCTCCAGTTTCTCAATGTCCTTTTTGAATTGTGGTGCCCAGAACTAGACACAGTATACCAGGTGGGGCCTGACCAGAGCAGAATAGAGTGGCACTATTACGTCCCTCAATCTAGACACTATACTTCTATTGATGCAGCCTAAAATCGCATTGGCCTTGTTAGCTGCCGCATTGCACTGTTGACTCATGCTTAATTTGTAGTTTCTTTGGACTCGCAGATCCCTTTCACACATATAAATCTCTCTTTCAGCCAGGTGTCCCCTGTCCTATATCTGTTTCATTTCATTTTTCCACCCTAAATTCAGTACCTTAAATTTCTCTGAGTTGAATTTCATTTTATTAGCTTTGGCCCAGCTTTTTAGGCTATTCAGGTCATTTTGAATTTTGATCCTGTCCTCTGGGGTATTAGCTACTCCTAATTTGTTGTCTTCTGCAGATTTGATGAGTATGCCCCCAATTCTGTCATCCAAGTCATTGGTAAAGATGTTGAATAACACTGGCCCCAGGACAGACCCTGTGGGACCCCACTGGTCACTTCTCTCCAGGATGAAGAGGAGCCATGGCTGACCATCCTTTGGGTTCGGCCTGTCAACCAATTACAAATCCATGTAACAGTTATTTTGTCTATCCCACATTTTACAAGCTTGTTTGCAAGAATGTCATGGGAAACCTTGTCAAAGGACTTACTGAAATCAAGATATACTATATCCACAGCATTCCCTTCTTCTACCAAGCTGGTAATTTTATATTTGCCTGGCATGACTGGTTTGGTTCAAGATCCCCCATGGATAACAAAATCCGTGTATGCTCAAGTCCCCTTAAATATAATGACATAGCAAAATGGTGTCCCTTATAAGAAATGGAAAATCAAGGTTTGATATTTGAAATTTATACTTTTTTGGAACATTTTCAAACCATGGATGCTTGAATCCATGTATAAGAAATCTGTGTTTAAGAAGGGTCAACTGTATTTTCTGGAGTAACAGCTCTCAGGGTAAAGTCCGTGACATGGTAGAAGTGATCTCAGAACATATTTCACTGATTACAAGCAAGAGTCCTAGAAGGATTGGTGGATTTGTGGAATATGCATTCAAACAATATGCATTAGTGTTTTCCTCAGGAACCAGAAGTGAGTTGGGATGTATGTGTGCTATGCTCTGAAGTCCAGTAGAGGCAGAAGGGATCAGTGGTGCCAGAACTGACCCAAAAGTGTGCTGCCTTAGCGAGTGGGCAAGATGGTGTCCCATCCATATCACATTCAAAAGCCAACAGGAATGTTGATGTCTTACTTCAGTGCTTGCTGTGGGATAGGGTCCCTCCACCACAATAAGACAGTGCGCCAGTGCAGGCAGCCTGACGAATTAATTTGAGAGAATCAACTTCATTCTATAAAATATCTATTAGGTGTGGGGAAATCTTGCTCTCTTTCCTGCTCTTCTGTTATCCTATAAGTTAGAGGTGGCTGGTTGGCAATGTTATAAATTATATTATGGGCAGAAAAAAGAATACAGATCATAAATCAGGTAAAGGTCATCTATTTCGCTTCTAAATGCTATAATCTGTCTTCCTATAATTGCTTCCATAGAAACACCATCAACAGGTTAGCCCACCTGATTCAGGGGCATTTGGGGGAACCTGAAAACAAGGTGATTGGCAGTTGAGGGAAGAGACCTGTGTCAGTACAAAGAGACAACAATAAGGTTCCACATTTGTGATATAAACACCTGCTGTTTCAAGCTGCTTGCTACAGGGATTGTTGCAGTCTCCCTTTAACCCCTCAAACACACTAGCAGTTCAAACAGAGCTGTGTCCAAAAAGTCTCAAAGACTGAGAAATTGAGTAGATGGGTTCACAATTTCCTTCAGGGAGCAGGGATGTTCTTTTAGGGCAGTATTTATTTTAGCCATGGCAGTAGCAAAGCATCTTTCATCCCAACAGTTTCATTGCTGTTGTTGCTGCTGCTGCTACTACTACTGTAAATGGCAACATCTGTTTTGTCCGTCTGTCTCCCACAATGCTCAAAACCTAGCATCAATTCAGGTAATTTTAGGAGAAAAACATTGAAGAATATTGAGAAAACTCTCGAAAACCTCCTTCTGATCCCCTCTTTTCTATCTAGTACTTGGTACCAAAACAACTTGTCACTTTTATTGCTCTGAGCACATGATGCCCTCATTTAACCCCTTAATCGCAAATGGCGCTGCACAGTTGTGATGTCCTCACGCTGTCCTACGGCGCTTGTGGCATTGCAGCTGCGCGGCAAAATGGAGCTGCTTCTGTGCGCTCCTTTTTTGCTATGCAGCGGTACTGTCCCATTTGCTTGCTGCAGTAATGTTGTGCAGCAAAGAGAGGCATCTTCAGCCCACCTTTTGCAGGCGGTTTGTACCGCACCTAGGTTTCTTGAGCCCCAAAACCATTCCATCCTTTCTCAGTTGCTATACGTTTTGCTTTGTACCATCTCCCCAAACATTTCCGCTTTCCTTTTCAGAAGCCCAATGTCAAAACAACCTTTGGGATTGCTTTCAGGACCCTTTGGCCTGTTCCAGAAGTAGGCAAACTGGTGCCCTCCTGGTGTTTTAGACTGTAACTCCCACCATTTCTCATATTTCATTTTGTTGGGACTGCTGAGATTCATATTCCAGAATGGACGGAGGGCATTAATTTGCCTAGTCCTGCCCTGATGTAACTTTGCCCAGTCCTGCCCTGTTTGTTGTCTTGTTTGTTCAAGTCATTTTCAACTTATGGCAACCACAAGGCATGGGATTTTTTTTTTTTTTTTTTTTTTTTTGCAAGATTTGTTCAGAGAGTGGGATTTGCCTTTGCCTCCTCTGAGAGAACGTGACTGCCTAAGATACCAGTGGGTTTCCATGGCTGAGGAAGGATTCGAAACCTGATCTTCAAAGACATAGTCAAGTGCTCAAATCACTGCACCACACTCATTCTCAATTATGTACGAGTCAAATAAATATAGATCCTTTCCCCTTTTTTCCTCTGCTGTTTCTCATGTCTTCCTCGGTTGTCTTCTATGTATTAAATTTAAAATGGGAAAGAAAGAGAGCAAGGAGACTTTTTGTTCCTTCTGTTTCAAATCTAGATGTGAACCGCTAGTCACTGCTGGTTTGGATAGAAAAAGCAGAAACTTGCATTTTGGATATAGGTGGATTTGTGGGGCCAAAAGGAATTACCCCTGGATGCAGTGCATTTCCTCATCCCTCGCAGTTCGTAAAGCAGAATATATGGATGGTGGCATATACATTAAAATCATAATAATAACAGCATATACAGACAAGTGAGAAATCTGTTAGACATCATGGGGGACCAGAGATGAGCATATTGCCAATATGTCCAACTCGGGTTTCATGAAACAAGCTTCACAGATCGGTTTTTGGATAGTCTCTACCTAAAATATCAAGGATGCCAATTTTAAAAACTCAAGGTTCCCTTACCACATCTGACAGTAATTCTGTTTCTAGTGGAAACAGCAAGATTAATAGAGGCTCAGATAAGCTCAGCAGGGAAATTATATTTTCATTAGTGATTTACTGTGTGAAATTTCTACCATGGCAAACTATTCATGAACAGCATGCTGTTTGCCTTTCTCCATAAATATCCTCCCTGCTAATTAATCGCAAGGCATAGGTTGGATCGAATAGGCACAGATCAAAATTGCTTTAGTATTCAAAGAAGAATTCTGCAGCACTTGTTTTGAAACTGTAAGGACAGCAATCGAATAAGAGGAACTAAAGAATGAAGAGAACTAATGCACCATATTTTTCTGGCTGTGAGACATTCCTTGGGTATGGATGCATACAAACAGTATCCCTTTCCCCTGTTCACTTGCAGATAACCAAGTTTACAACCATTCTTCAGTATGCCGAATTTTATTCCAAGTCAAGTCTGATATCCTAAATTTATAGATGTAGTTCTCATGCTACAGCAGTGCTGAGCAATGTATGTGTTAATTTTGTCCCTTTGTGATTTGCATTGAACTGACTAGATGCTCAAAGCTGGTACCGCTGGCTGCAAATCTCCAAAATAATTATTATTTAAACTCCAGGAATTAACATCATGCGAACTTAGAGCCTCAGGTGACCCTTGGTTTAATTTTGAACTCCCTCTGCAAGCAAGCAATGTCTAAACTACTGACAAGTGTAATCTGTCTCTCCGGTCAAGGAATTGAGGGAGGGAGCATGGATGGAAGAGAGAGGAAGGGGTTAAGAGAGAGAGAGAGAGAGAGGTGCGTTACGAAGGAGAGTGGAGATACAATCTTTATATGTGTTTAGTGCAGGGACATTCTGGCTTCTTTAAGAGAGGTGGGTTTCATCCACAAATCCCTCTTATACACCCCACCATTGGTGAATCCAGCGCCACCTGGATGTTTTAGACTAGAGCTCCCATGCTGGGCCACTGAGCATTGCTCATGGATGCTATACTCGAAAACATCTGGAGGGCTCTCTTCTATGCTCCAGTCTGCACGTAGCCCAAGAATCAGGTGGTTACAATGAAAGAGCTATTGAGTAGTTAACTCAGTCCAGATCAGTCACAGGGTGTCCAGGAGGATGAAAGGAGAAGCAAGAGAATGGTCATCAGTCAGTCCAGGAGGTGTTCACCAAGTCAGTAGTCCAGATAAACAACACCAGCAAGACAGAAAATGGAGTCAAAAAAGTGTAGCCAGTCATCTTGACTGCCTGAAGGAAGAGGCTCCTCCCTCTTGTAACTGTCATCTTGGCCTCAGAGGGAGCGATCAGAGGGAGCGACCAGCAACATCAGGGACTGCCTGAAGGACGAGACTTCTCCCTCCTTTAACTGTCACCTTGTATTTGTATTGTATTCAATTTTTACTGTACATGGCTATGATCATTGCGGAATAGCGGTCTATAAATAAAACTTATTATTATTATTATTATTATTATTATTATTATTATTAGATGCCAAAAGTACTTTCAGTCAGCCACACAAGACAGCTGTGAGTAATAGAGATGCTAGGGAGCTGCTGGGAGATTTATGAGCAACTGTCTCCAAAACACCAGGTGCCTAATTAGGCCAGCCTCTTCTACTTAACATATGCTAGGAATGACACAATTTGTCTCTTTCCTTCTTCATGAATGATGGCAATCAGTCTTCAGCAACTGTAGCCTCCTACTAAGGAGTAGGATCCCCCCCTGCCTCAGCCCCTGCCTCAGAAAGACCCTTGTTATCAGGAGCTGCTGATTCCTGACAATCTGCCGCCTCTGCCACCTCCTCTCTATCTAAATTACTGGGCACTTGAGAATGAGTTATGACAGGCACTGGTTTGGGATATAGTAACCAGATCCTGTCTGTCTAGGAAACTAGGCAAGGACAGCCCTAGTTAGTACCTGGATGATATATTACTAATGAATATTAGGTGTTGTAGGGAATATTTCAGAGGAAAGACCTGGCAAGACTATGTCTGAGTGCAGTCAAAGGCTTTCAAAGCCAGCATCCATAGTTATTTGTGGGTTTTTCGAGCTATGAGGCTGTGTTCTGGAAGAGTTTATTCCTGCTGAGTATTCCTTGCCTTGGAAAACCCTACAAAATTATTGAGGTTGTGATGTTGACAGATGGAGGGCAGAGATATCTATTGTTCCTCTAATGCATGGACTCTGGGCAGCTGAGGACAATCCTAGGCTACAAAGACGAATCGTCTGTCTTTGTACCCCAACAACCTTACCTTTTCATGCATCATTAATAGTACAGTATTTCCACGTCAGTACCTCTTATGCTACACATATTACCTCCCTAATTTGGAGACTGTCACATGGTAAAAATTACAAAGGAAATGTTTTAAACAAACACAGCATGCAGATACTGTACCACTGAAGAAGGACTGGGAAAGGGGCAGCCAGGAGGTCAAATCACAACACAAAATGGAGCCATCCCCTTTTTCTGAAGCCGTGATTATATCTTCAACTATTTTTTACAGTATCTTGTTACATCTGTTTTCTATGGCCCGGTACAGACGAGCGAAAAGTGCTGGTCTGTGGGTGGAGTGAGGGCTGAGCGTCCCTATGCGTGCAACCCTCCAGTGCTGCCCAGGAGCCAGAATTTTGAATTCTGATCCTATTCTATGGGGTATTAGCTAAACCACCTAATTTAATGTCATCTGCAAATTTGATAAGCATGCCCTCCATTCCATCATCTATATCACTAATAGCACTGGGCCCACAACAGAACCTTGTGACACTACACGGGTGGCCGAAGGATTGTATGTATCCCTGTATGGGAGAAGTATTCGATGTATCCTCGCATTGGAGAAGAATACTATGTATTACTGAATGGGAGAATCATTCTATGTATTCCTGCATGGGAGAAGTATTCTATGTATTCCTGCATGGGAGTAGCATTCAATGTATCAATGTATGGCAGAAGCATGCTATGTATTCCTTCATGACAGAAACATTGTATGTATACCTGCAGGGGAGACCCATTCTATGTATTTCTGCATGGCAGAATCATTCTATGTATCCCTGCATGGGAGCAGTATTCTATGTATCCTATCAAGGGAGAATCATTCTATGTATTCCTGTATGGGAATAGCAATCTATGTATCAATGTATGGCAGAAGCATTCTACTTATTCCTACATGGGAGAAGTATTCTATGTATTCCTGCATTGCAGAAGTATTCTAAGTATTCCCGCATGGGAGACTTAATCAATATATTCCTACATGGGAGAAGCATTCTAAGTATCCCTGCATGGCAGAATCATTCTATGCATGGGAGAAGTTTTCGAAGTATACTTGAAAGGGAGAAGTAGTCTATGTATTCCTGCAAGGGTGAAACATTCTACGTATCGCAGCATGGGAGAATCATTCTATGTATTCCAACATGGGAGAAGCATTCTATGTATTCCTACATGGCAGAAGCATTCTATGAATACCTGCATAGGAGAACCATTCGATGTATACCTGCATGGCAGAATCATTCCATATATCGCTGCATGAGAGACTTAATCATTATATTCCTACATGGGAGAAGCATTCTTTGTATTCCTGGATGGCAGCAGAATTGTATATATCCCTGTATGGGAGAAGTATTTGTTGTATCCTCGCAATGGAGAAAAATACTATGTATTCCTGCATGGGAGTAGCATTCAATGTATCCTATCAAGGGAGAATCATTCTATATATTCCTAAATGAGAGAAGTATTCTATGTATTCCTGCATGGGTATAGCATTCTATGTATCAATGTATGGCAGAAGCATTCTAGGAATAACTGCATGGCAGAAGCGTTCTACATGGGAGTATTCTAGTTATTCCTGCAAGGGTGAAACATTCTATGTATCCTAGCATGGGATAATCATTCTATGTATTCCTAAATGGGACAACCATTCTATGTATTCCTGCATGGCATAATCATTCTATGTATTCATGCATGGGAGACTTAATCAATATATTCCTACATGGGAGAAGCATTCTATGTATTTCTACATGACAAAAGCTTTCTATGCATACCTGCACAGGAGAACCATTCTATGTATCCTAGCATGGGAGAATCATTCTATGTATTCCTGAATGGGAGAAGTATTCTATGTATTCCTGCATGGGAGTAGCATTCAATATATCAATGTATGGCAGAAGCATTCTATGTATACTTTCATGACAGAAACATTGTATGTATACCTGCATGGGAGACCCATTCTATGTATTTCTACATGGCAGAATCATTCTATGTATTCCTACATGGGAGAATCATTCTATGTATTCCTAAATGAGAGAGGCATTCTATGTATTCCTGCAAGGGTGAAACATTCTACTTATGGCAGCATGGGAGAATCATTCTATTTTTCCTGCATGGGAGAAGCATTCCATGGATCAATGTATGGCAGAAGCATTCTATGTATTCCTACATGGCAGAAGCATTCTATGAATGCCTGCATGGGAGAACCATTCGATGTATACCTGCATGGCAGAATCATTCTATTTATCGCTGCATGGGAGACTTTATCAATATATTCCTACATGGGAGAAGCATTCTTTGTATTCCTGCATGGCAGCAACATTCTATGAATACCTGCATGGGAGAACCATTCGATGTATCCTCGCATTGGAGAAGAATACTATGTAGTACTGAATGGGAGAAATATTGTATGTATTCCTGAATGGGAGAAGTATTCTATGTATTCCTGCATGGGAGTAGCATTCAATGTATCCTATCAAGGGACAATCATTCTATGTATTCCTGTATGGGAGTAGCATTCAATGCATGGCAGAAGCTTTCTGCTTATTCCTACATGGGAGAAGTATTCTATGTATTCCAACGTGGGAGAAGCATTGTAAGTATTCCTACATCGGAGTAGCATTCTATGTATTCCTGCATGGGAGAAGTTTTCGAAGTATACTTGAAAGGGAGAAGTAGTCTAGTTATTCCTGCAAGGGTGAAACATTCTATGTATCCTAGCATGGGATAATCATTCTATGTATTCCTAAATGGGACAACCATTCTATGTATTCCTGCATGGCATAATCATTCTATGTATTCATGCATGGGAGACTTAATCAATATATTCCTACATGGGAGAAGCATTCTATGTATTCCTACATGACAAAAGCTTTCTATGCATACCTGCACAGGAGAACCATTCTATGTATTCCTGAATGGGAGAAGTATTCTATGTATTCCTGCATAGGAGTAGCATTCATTATATCAATGTATGGCAGAAGCATTCTATGTATACTTTCACGACAGAAACATTGTATGTATACCTGCATGGGAGACCCATTCTATGTATTTCTACATGGCAGAATCATTCTATGTATTCCTACATGGGAGAATCATTCTATGTATTCCTAAATGAGAGAGGCATTCTATGTATTCCTGCAAGGGTGAAACATTCTACTTATGGCAGCATGGGAGAATCATTCTATTTTTCCTGCATGGGAGAAGCATTCCATGGATCAATGTATGGCAGAAGCATTCTATGTATTCCTACATGGCAGAAGCATTCTATGAATGCCTGCATGGGAGAACCATTCGATGTATACCTGCATGGCAGAATCATTCTATTTATCGCTGCATGGGAGACTTTATCAATATATTCCTACATGGGAGAAGCATTCTTTGTATTCCTGCATGGCAGCAACATTCTATGAATACCTGCATGGGAGAACCATTCGATGTATCCTCGCATTGAATACTATGTAGTACTGAATGGGAGAAATATTGTATGTATTCCTGAATGGGAGAAGTATTCTATGTATTCCTGCATGGGAGTAGCATTCAATGTATCCTATCAAGGGACAATCATTCGATGTATTCCTGTATGGGAGTAGCATTCAATGCATGGCAGAAGCTTTCTGCTTATTCCTACATGGGAGAAGTATTCTATGTATTCCAACGTGGGAGAAGCATTGTAAGTATTCCTACATCGGAGTAGCATTCTATGTATTCCTGCATGGGAGATGTTTTCCAAGTATACTTGAAAGGGAGAAGTAGTCTATGTATTCCTGCAAGGGTGAAACATTCTACGTATCGCAGCATGGGAGAATCATTCTATGTATTCCAACATGGGAGAAGCATTCTATGTATTCCTACATGGCAGAAGCATTCGATGTATACCTGCATGGCAGAATCATTCCATATATCGCTGCATGAGAGACTTAATCATTATATTCCTACATGGGAGAAGCATTCTTTGTATTCCTGGATGGCAGCAGAATTGTATATATCCCTGTATGGGAGACGTATTTGTTGTATCCTCGCAAGGGAGAAAAATACTATGTATTCCTGCATGGGAGTAGCATTCAATGTATCCTATCAAGGGAGAACCATTCTATGTATTCCTAAATGAGAGAAGTATTCTATGTATTCCTGCATGGGTATAGCATTCTATGTATCAATGTATGGCAGAAGCATTCTAGGTATAACTGCATGGCAGAAGCATTCTGTTTATTCCTACATGGGAGAAGTTTTCTAGTTATTCCTGCAAGGGTGAAACATTCTATGTATCCTAGCATGGGATAATCATTCTATGTATTCCTAAATGGGACAACCATTCTATGTATTCCTGCATGGCATAATCATTCTATGTATTCATGCATGGGAGACTTAATCAATATATTCCTACATGGGAGAAGCATTCTATGTATTCCTACATGACAAAAGCTTTCTATGCATACCTGCACAGGAGAACCATTCTATGTATTCCTGAATGGGAGAAGTATTCTATGTATTCCTGCATGGGAGTAGCATTCATTATATCAATGTATGGCAGAAGCATTCTATGTATACTTTCACGACAGAAACATTGTATGTATACCTGCATGGGAGACCCATTCTATGTATTTCTACATGGCAGAATCATTCTATGTATTCCTACATGGGAGAATCATTCTATGTATTCCTAAATGAGAGAGGCATTCTATGTATTCCTGCAAGGGTGAAACATTCTACTTATGGCAGCATGGGAGAATCATTCTATTTTTCCTGCATGGGAGAAGCATTCCATGGATCAATGTATGGCAGAAGCATTCTATGTATTCCTACATGGCAGAAGCATTCTATGAATGCCTGCATGGGAGAACCATTCGATGTATACCTGCATGGCAGAATCATTCTATTTATCGCTGCATGGGAGACTTTATCAATATATTCCTACATGGGAGAAGCATTCTTTGTATTCCTGCATGGCAGCAACATTCTATGAATACCTGCATGGGAGAACCATTCGATGTATCCTCGCATTGGAGAAGAATACTATGTAGTACTGAATGGGAGAAATATTGTATGTATTCCTGAATGGGAGAAGTATTCTATGTATTCCTGCATGGGAGTAGCATTCAATGTATCCTATCAAGGGACAATCATTCTATGTATTCCTGTATGGGAGTAGCATTCAATGCATGGCAGAAGCTTTCTGCTTATTCCTACATGGGAGAAGTATTCTATGTATTCCAACGTGGGAGAAGCATTGTAAGTATTCCTACATCGGAGTAGCATTCTATGTATTCCTGCATGGGAGAAGTTTTCGAAGTATACTTGAAAGGGAGAAGTAGTCTAGTTATTCCTGCAAGGGTGAAACATTCTACGTATCCTAGCATGGGATAATCATTCTATGTATTCCTAAATGGGACAACCATTCTATGTATTCCTGCATGGCATAATCATTCTATGTATTCATGCATGGGAGACTTAATCAATATATTCCTACATGGGAGAAGCATTCTATGTATTCCTACATGACAAAAGCTTTCTATGCATACCTGCACAAGAGAACCATTCTATGTATTCCTGAATGGGAGAAGTATTCTATGTATTCCTGCATAGGAGTAGCATTCATTATATCAATGTATGGCAGAAGCATTCTATGTATACTTTCACGACAGAAACATTGTATGTATACCTGCATGGGAGACCCATTCTATGTATTTCTACATGGCAGAATCATTCTATGTATTCCTACATGGGAGAATCATTCTATGTATTCCTAAATGAGAGAGGCATTCTATGTATTCCTGCAAGGGTGAAACATTCTACTTATGGCAGCATGGGAGAATCATTCTATTTTTCCTGCATGGGAGAAGCATTCCATGGATCAATGTATGGCAGAAGCATTCTATGTATTCCTACATGGCAGAAGCATTCTATGAATGCCTGCATGGGAGAACCATTCGATGTATACCTGCATGGCAGAATCATTCTATTTATCGCTGCATGGGAGACTTTATCAATATATTCCTACATGGGAGAAGCATTCTTTGTATTCCTGCATGGCAGCAACATTCTATGAATACCTGCATGGGAGAACCATTCGATGTATCCTCGCATTGAATACTATGTAGTACTGAATGGGAGAAATATTGTATGTATTCCTGAATGGGAGAAGTATTCTATGTATTCCTGCATGGGAGTAGCATTCAATGTATCCTATCAAGGGACAATCATTCGATGTATTCCTGTATGGGAGTAGCATTCAATGCATGGCAGAAGCTTTCTGCTTATTCCTACATGGGAGAAGTATTCTATGTATTCCAACGTGGGAGAAGCATTGTAAGTATTCCTACATCGGAGTAGCATTCTATGTATTCCTGCATGGGAGATGTTTTCCAAGTATACTTGAAAGGGAGAAGTAGTCTATGTATTCCTGCAAGGGTGAAACATTCTACGTATCGCAGCATGGGAGAATCATTCTATGTATTCCAACATGGGAGAAGCATTCTATGTATTCCTACATGGCAGAAGCATTCGATGTATACCTGCATGGCAGAATCATTCCATATATCGCTGCATGAGAGACTTAATCATTATATTCCTACATGGGAGAAGCATTCTTTGTATTCCTGGATGGCAGCAGAATTGTATATATCCCTGTATGGGAGACGTATTTGTTGTATCCTCGCAATGGAGAAAAATACTATGTATTCCTGCATGGGAGTAGCATTCAATGTATCCTATCAAGGGAGAACCATTCTATGTATTCCTAAATGAGAGAAGTATTCTATGTATTCCTGCATGGGTATAGCATTCTATGTATCAATGTATGGCAGAAGCATTCTAGGTATAACTGCATGGCAGAAGCATTCTGTTTATTCCTACATGGGAGAAGTTTTCTAGTTATTCCTGCAAGGGTGAAACATTCTATGTATCCTAGCATGGGATAATCATTCTATGTATTCCTAAATGGGACAACCATTCTATGTATTCCTGCATGGCATAATCATTCTATGTATTCATGCATGGGAGACTTAATCAATATATTCCTACATGGGAGAAGCATTCTATGTATTCCTACATGACAAAAGCTTTCTATGCATACCTGCACAGGAGAACCATTCTATGTATTCCTGAATGGGAGAAGTATTCTATGTATTCCTGCATGGGAGTAGCATTCATTATATCAATGTATGGCAGAAGCATTCTATGTATACTTTCACGACAGAAACATTGTATGTATACCTGCATGGGAGACCCATTCTATGTATTTCTACATGGCAGAATCATTCTATGTATTCCTACATGGGAGAATCATTCTATGTATTCCTAAATGAGAGAGGCATTCTATGTATTCCTGCAAGGGTGAAACATTCTACTTATGGCAGCATGGGAGAATCATTCTATTTTTCCTGCATGGGAGAAGCATTCCATGGATCAATGTATGGCAGAAGCATTCTATGTATTCCTACATGGCAGAAGCATTCTATGAATGCCTGCATGGGAGAACCATTCGATGTATACCTGCATGGCAGAATCATTCTATTTATCGCTGCATGGCAGACTTTATCAATATATTCCTACATGGGAGAAGCATTCTTTGTATTCCTGCATGGCAGCAACATTCTATGAATACCTGCATGGGAGAACCATTCGATGTATCCTCGCATTGGAGAAGAATACTATGTATTACTGAATGGGAGAAATAGTGTATGTATTCCTGAATGGGAGAAGTATTCTATGTATTCCTGCATGGGAGTAGCATTCAATGTATCCTATCAAGGGACAATCATTCTATGTATTCCTGTATGGGAGTAGCATTCAATGCATGGCAGAAGCTTTCTGCTTATTCCTACATGGGAGAAGTATTCTATGTATTCCAACGTGGGAGAACCATTGTTAAGTATTCCTACATCGGAGTAGCATTCTATGTATTCCTGCATGGGAGAAGTTTTCGAAGTATACTTGAAAGGGAGAAGTAGTCTATGTATTCCTGCAAGGGTGAAACATTCTACGTATCGCAGCATGGGAGAATCATTCTATGTATTCCAACATGGCAGAAGCATTCTATGAATACCTGCATGGGAGAACCATTCGATGTATACCTGCATGGCAGAATCATTCTATATATCGCTGCATGAGAGACTTAATCATTATATTCCTACATAGGAGAAGCATTCTTTGTATTCCTGGATGGCAGCAGAATTGTATATATCCCTGTATGGGAGAAGTATTTGTTGTATCCTCGCAATGGAGAAAAATACTATGTATTCCTGCATGGGAGTAGCATTCAATGTATCCTATCAAGGGAGAATCATTCTATGTATTCCTAAATGAGAGAAGTATACTATGTATTCCTGCATGGGTATAGCATTCTATGTATCAATGTATGGCAGAAGCATTCTAGGAATAACTGCATGGCAGAAGCGTTCTGTTTATTCCTACATGGGAGAAGTATTCTATTTATTCCTGCAAGGTTGAAATATTCTATGTATCCTAGCATGGGATTATCATTCTATGTATTCCTAAATGGGAGAACCATTCTATGTATTCCTGCATGGCATAATCCTTCTATGTATTCCTGCATGGGAGACTTAATCAATATATTCCTACATGGGAGAAGCATTCTATGTATTCCTTCATGGGAGAAGTTTTCGAAGTATACTTGAAAGGGAGAAGTAGTCTATGTATTCCTGCAAGGGTGAAACATTCTACGTATCGCAGCATGGGAGAATCATTCTATGTATTCCAACATGTGAGAAGCATTCTATGTATTCCTACATGGCAGAAGCATTCTATGAATACCTGCATGGGAGAGCCATTCGATGTATACCTGCATGGCAGAATCATTCTATATATCGCTGCATGAGAGACTTAATCATTATATTCCTACATGGGAGAAGCAGTCTTTGTATTCCTGGATGGCAGCAGAATTGTATATATCCCTGTATGGGAGAAGTATTTGTTGTATCCTCGCAATGGAGAAAAATACTATGTATTCCTGCATGGGAGTAGCATTCAATGTATCCTATCAAGGGAGAATCATTCTATGTATTCCTAAATGAGAGAAGTATTCTATGTATTCCTGCATGGGTATAGCATTCTATGTATCAATGTATGGCAGAAGCATTCTAGGTATAACTGCATGGCAGAAGCATTCTGTTTATTCCTAAATGGGAGAAGTATTCTAGTTATTCCTGCAAGGGTGAAACATTCTATGTATCCTAGCATGGGATAATCATTCTATGTATTCCTAAATGGGAGAACCATTCTATTTATTCCTGCATGGCATAATCATTCTATGTATTCCTGCATGGGAGACTTAATCAATATATTCCTACATGGGAGAAGCATTCTATGTATTCCTACATGACAAAAGCATTCTATGCATACCTGCACGGGAGAACCATTCTATGTATCCTAGCATGGGAGAATCATTCTATGTATTCCTGAATGGGAGTAGCATTCAATGTATCAATGTATGGCAGAAGCATTCTATGTATACTTTCACGACAGAAACATTGTATGTATACCTGCATGGGAGACCCATTCTAGGTATTTCTGCATGGCAGAATCATTCTATGTATTCCTACATGGGAGAATCATTTTATGTATTCCTAAATGAGAGAGGCATTCTATGTTTTCCTGCAAGGGTGAAACATTCTACTTATGGCAGCATGGGAGAATCATTCTTTTTTTCCTGCATGGGAGAAGCATTCCATGGATCAATGTATGGCAGAAGCATTCTATGTATTCCTACATGGCAGAAGCATTCTATGAATGCCTGCATGGGAGAACCATTCGATGTATACCTGCATGGCAGAATCATTCTATTTATCGCTGCATGGGAGACTTTATCAATATATTCCTACATGGGAGAAGCATTCTTTGTATTCCTGCATGGCAGCAACATTCTATGAATACCTGCATGGGAGAACCATTCGATGTATCCTCGCATTGGAGAAGAATACTATGTATTACTGAATGGGAGAAATATTGTATGTATTCCTGAATGGGAGAAGTATTCTATGTATTCCTGCATGGGAGTAGCATTCAATGTAGCCTATCAAGGGACAATCATTCTATGTATTCCTGAATGGGAGAAGTATTCTATGTATTCCTGCATGGGAGTAGCATTCAATGTATCAATGTATGGCAGAAGCATTCTATGTATACTTTCACGACAGAAACATTGTATGTATACCTGCATGGGAGACCCATTCTATGTATTTTTGCATGGCAGAATCATTCTATGTATTCCTACATGGGAGAATCATTCTACTTATGGCAGCATGGGAGAATCATTCTATTTTTCCTGTATGGGAGAAGCATTCCATGGATCAATGTATGGCAGAAGCATTCTATGTATTCCCACATGGCAGAAGCATTCTATGAATGCCTGCATGGGAGAACCATTCGATGTATACCTGCATGGCAGAATCATTCTATTTATCGCTGCATGGGAGACTTTATCAATACAGTATATTCCTACATGGGAGAAGCATTCTTTGTATTCCTGCATGGCAGCAACATTCTATGAATACCTGCATGGGAGAACCATTCGATGTATCCTCGCATTGGAGAAGAATACTATGTATTACTGAATGGGAGAAATATTATATGTATTCCTGAATGGGAGAAGTATTCTATGTATTCCTGCATGGGAGTAGCATTCAATGTATCCTATCAAGGGACAATCATTCTATGTATTCCTGTATGGGAGTAGCATTCAATGCATGGCAGAAGCTTTCTGCTTATTCCTACATGGGAGAATTATTCTATGTATTCCAACGTGGGAGAAGCATTGTAAGTATTCCTACATCGGAGTAGCATTCTATGTATTCCTGCATGGGAGAAGTTTTCGAAGTATACTTGAAAGGGAGAAGTAGTCTATGTATTCCTGCAAGGGTGAAACATTCTACGTATCGCAGCATGGGAGAATCATTCTATGTATTCCAACATGGGAGAAGCATTCTATGTATTCCTACATGGCAGAAGCATTTTATGAATACCTGCATGGGAGAACCATTCGATGTATACCTGCATGGCAGAATCATTCTATATATAGCTGCATGAGAGACTTAATCATTATATTCCTACATGGGAGAAGCATTCTTTGTATTCCTGGATGGCAGCAGAATTGTATATATCCCTGTATGGGAGAAGAATTTGTTGTATCCTCGCAATGGAGAAAAATACTATGTATTCCTGCATGGGAGTAGCATTCAATGTATCCTATCAAGGGAGAATCATTCTATGTATTCCTAAATGAGAGAAGTATTCTATGTATTCCTGCATGGGTATAGCATTCTATGTATCAATGTATGGCAGAAGCATTCTAGGTATAACTGCATGGCAGAAGCATTCTGTTTATTCCTACATGGGAGAAGTATTCTAGTTATTCCTGCATGGGTGAAACATTCTATGTATCCTAACATGGGATAATCATTCTATGTATTCCTAAATGGGAGAACCATTCTATGTATTCCTGCATGGCATAATCATTCTATGTATTCCTGCATGGGAGACTTAATCAATATATTCCTACATGGGAGAAGCATTCTATGTATTCCTACATGACAAAAGCATTCTATGCATACCTGCACGGGAGAACCATTCTATGTATCTTAGCATGGGAGAATCATTCTATGTATTCCTGAATGGGAGTAGCATTCAATGTATCAATGTATGGCAGAAGCATTCTATGTATACTTTCACGACAGAAACATTGTATGTATACCTGCATGGGAGACCCATTCTAGGTGTTTCTGCATGGCGGAATCATTCTATGTATTCCTACATGGGAGAATCATTCTATGTATTCCTAAAGGAGAGAGGCATTCTATGTATTCCTGCAAGGGTGAAACATTCTACTTATGGCAGCATGGGAGAATCATTATTTTTTTCCTGCATGGGAGAAGCATTCCATGGATCAATGTATGGCAGAAGCATTCTATGTATTCCTACATGGCAGAAGCATTCTATGAATGCCTGCATGGGAGAACCATTCGATGTATACCTGCATGGCAGAATCATTCTATTTATCGCTGCATGGGAGACTTTATCAATATATTCCTACATGGGAGAAGCATTCTTTGTATTCCTGCATGGCAGCAACATTCTATGAATACCTGCATGGGAGAACCATTCGATGTATCCTCGCATTGGAGAAGAATACTATGTAGTACTGAATGGGAGAAATATTGTATGTATTCCTGAATGGGAGAAGTATTCTATGTATTCCTGCATGGGAGTAGCATTCAATGTATCCTATCAAGGGACAATCATTCTATGTATTCCTGTATGGGAGTAGCATTCAATGCATGGCAGAAGCTTTCTGCTTATTCCTACATGGGAGAAGTATTCTATGTATTCCAACGTGGGAGAAGCATTGTTAAGTATTCCTACATCGGAGTAGCATTCTATGTATTCCTGCATGGGAGAAGTTTTCGAAGTATACTTGAAAGGGAGAAGTAGTCTATGTATTCTTGCAAGGGTGAAACATTCTACGTATCGCAGCATGGGAGTATCATCCTATGTATTCCAACATGGGAGAAGCATTCTATGTATTCCTACATGGCAGAAGCATTCTATGAATACCTGCATGGGAGAACTATTCGATGTATACCTGCATGGCAGAATCATTCTATATATCGCTGCATGAGAGACTTAAACATTATATTCCTACATGGGAGAAGCATTCTTTGTATTCCTGGATGGCAGAAGCATTCTATGAATACCTGCATGGGAGAACCATTCGATGTATACCTGCATGGCAGAATCATTCTAGATATCGCTGCATGAGAGACTTAATCATTATATTCCTACATGGGAGAAGCATTCTTTGTATTCCTGGATGGCAGCAGAATTGTATATATCCCTGTATGGGAGAAGTATTTGTTGTATCCTCGCAATGGAGAAAAATACTATGTATTCCTTCATGGGAGTAGCATTCAATGTATCCTATCAAGGGAGAATCATTCTATGTATTCCTAAATGAGAGAAGTATTCTATGTATTCCTGCATGGGTATAGCTTTCTATGTATCAATGTATTGCAGAACCATTCTATGTATTCCTGAATGGGAGAAGCATTCTGTTTATTCCTACATGGGAGAAGTATTCTAGTTATTCCTGCAAGGGTGAAACATTCTATGTATCCTAGCATGGGATAATCATTCTATGTATTCCTAAATGGGAGAACCATTCTATGTATTCCTGCATGGCATAATCATTCTATGTATTCCTGCATGGGAGACTTAATCAATATATTCCTACATGGGAGAAGCATTCTATGTATTCCTTCATGACAAAAGCATTCTATGCATACCTGCACGGGAGAACCATTCTATGTATCCTAGCATGGGAGAATCATTCTATGTATTCCTGAATGGGAGAAGTATTCTATGTATTCCTGCATGGGAGTAGCATTCAATGTATCCATGTATGGCAGAAGCATTCTATGTATACTTTCACGACAGAAACATTGTATGTATACCTGCACGGGAGACCCATTCTATGTATTTCTACATGGCAGAATCATTCTATGTATTCCTACATGGGAGAATCATTCTATGTATTCCTAAATGAGAGAGGCATTCTATGTATTCCTGCAAGGGTGAAACATTCTACTTATGGCAGCATGGGAGAATCATTCTATTTTTCCTGCATGGGAGAAGCATTCCATGGATCAATGTATGGCAGAAGCATTCTATGTATTCCTACATGGCAGAAGCATTCTATGAATGCTTGCATGGGAGAACCATTCGATGTATACCTGTATAGCAGAATCATTCTATTTATCGCTGCATGGGAGACTTTATCAATATATTCCTACATGGGAGAAGCACTCTATGTATTCCTGCAAGGTAGAAACATTCTATGAATACCTGCATGGGAGAACCATTCGATGTATCCTCGCATTGGAGAAGAATACTATGTATTACTGAATGGGAGAAATATTGTATGTATTCCTGAATGGGAGAAGTATTCTATGTATTCCTGCATGGGAGTAGCATTCAATGTATCCTATCAAGGGACAATCATTCTATGTATTCCTGTATGGGAGTAGCATTCAATGCATGGCAGAAGCTTTCTGCTTATTCCTACATGGGAGAAGTATTCTATGTATTCCAACGTGGGAGAAGCATTGTAAGTATTCCTACATCGGAGTAGCATTCTATGTATTCCTGCATGGGAGAAGTTTTCGAAGTATACTTGAAAGGGAGAAGTAGTCTATGTATTCCTGCAAGGGTGAAACATTCTACGTATCGCAGCATGGGAGAATCATTCTATGTATTCCAACATGGGAGAAGCATTCTATGTATTCCTACATGGCAGAAGCATTCGATGTATACCTGCATGGCAGAATCATTCCATATATCGCTGCATGAGAGACTTAATCATTATATTCCTACATGGGAGAAGCATTCTTTGTATTCCTGGATGGCAGCAGAATTGTATACATCCCTGTATGGGAGAAGTATTTGTTGTATCCTCGCAATGGAGAAAAATACTATGTATTCCTGCATGGGAGTAGCATTCAATGTATCCTATCAAGGGAGAATCATTCTATGTATTCCTAAATGAGAGAAGTATTCTATGTATTCCTGCATGGGTATAGCATGCTATGTATCAATGTATGGCAGAAGCATTCTAGGTATAACTGCATGGCAGAAGCATTCTGTTTATTCCTACATGGGAGAAGTATTCTAGTTATTCCTGCAAGGGTGAAACATTCTATGTATCCTAGCATGGGATAATCATTCTATGTATTCCTAAATGGGACAACCATTCTATGTATTCCTGCATGGCATAATCATTCTATGTATTCATGCATGGGAGACTTAATCAATATATTCCTACATGGGAGAAGCATTCTATGTATTCCTACATGACAAAAGCTTTCTATGCATACCTGCACAGGAGAACCATTCTATGTATTCCTGAATGGGAGAAGTATTCTATGTATTCCTGCATGGGAGTAGCATTCATTATATCAATGTATGGCAGAAGCATTCTATGTATACTTTCACGACAGAAACATTGTATGTATACCTGCATGGGAGACCCATTCTATGTATTTCTACATGGCAGAATCATTCTATGTATTCCTACATGGGAGAATCATTCTATGTATTCCTAAATGAGAGAGGCATTCTATGTATTCCTGCAAGGGTGAAACATTCTACTTATGGCAGCATGGGAGAATCATTCTATTTTTCCTGCATGGGAGAAGCATTCCATGGATCAATGTATGGCAGAAGCATTCTATGTATTCCTACATGGCAGAAGCATTCTATGAATGCCTGCATGGGAGAACCATTCGATGTATACCTGCATGGCAGAATCATTCTATTTATCGCTGCATGGGAGACTTTATCAATATATTCCTACATGGGAGAAGCATTCTTTGTATTCCTGCATGGCAGCAACATTCTATGAATACCTGCATGGGAGAACCATTCGATGTATCCTCGCATTGGAGAAGAATACTATGTAGTACTGAATGGGAGAAATATTGTATGTATTCCTGAATGGGAGAAGTATTCTATGTATTCCTGCATGGGAGTAGCATTCAATGTATCCTATCAAGGGACAATCATTCTATGTATTCCTGTATGGGAGTAGCATTCAATGCATGGCAGAAGCTTTCTGCTTATTCCTACATGGGAGAAGTATTCTATGTATTCCAACGTGGGAGAAGCATTGTAAGTATTCCTACATCGGAGTAGCATTCTATGTATTCCTGCATGGGAGAAGTTTTCGAAGTATACTTGAAAGGGAGAAGTAGTCTATGTATTACTGCAAGGGTGAAACATTCTACGTATCGCAGCATGGGAGAATCATTCTATGTATTCCAACATGGGAGAAGCATTCTATGTATTCCTACATGGCAGAAGCATTCTATGAATACCTGCATGGGAGAACCATTCGATGTATACCTGCATGGCAGAATCATTCTAGATATCGCTGCATGAGAGACTTAATCATTATATTCCTACATGGGAGAAGCATTCTTTGTATTCCTGGATGGCAGCAGAATTGTATATATCCCTGTATGGGAGAAGTATTTGTTGTATACTCGCAATGGAGAAAAATACTATGTATTCCTGCATGGGAGTAGCATTCAATGTATCCTATCAAGGGAGAATCCTTCTATGTATTCCTAAATGAGAGAAGTATTCTATGTATTCCTGCATGGGTATAGCATTCTATGTATCAATGTATGGCAGAAGCATTCTAGGTATAACTGCATGGCAGAAGCATTCTGTTCATTCCTACATGGGAGAAGTATTCTAGTTATTCCTGCAAGGGTGAAACATTCTATGTATCCTAGCATGGGATAATCATTCTATGTATTCCTAAATGGGAGAACCATTCTATGTATTCCTGCATGGCATAATCATTCTATGTATTCCTGCATGGGAGACTTAATCAATATATTCTTACATGGGAGAAGCATTCTATGTATTCCTACATGACAAAAGCATTCTATGCATACCTGCATGGGAGAACCATTCTATGTATCCCAGCATGGGAGAATCATTCTATGTATTCCTGAATGGGAGTAGCATTCAATGTATCAATGTATGGCAGAAGCATTCTATGTATACTTTCACGACAGAAACATTGTATGTATACCTGCATGAGAGACCCATTCTAGGTATTTCTGCATGGCAGAATCATTCTATGTAATCCTACATGGGAGAATCATTCTATGTATTCCTAAATGAGAGAGGCATTCTATGTATTCCTGCCAGGGTGAAACATTCTACTTATGGCAGCATGGGAGAATCATTCTTTTTTTCCTGCATTGGAGAAGCATTCCATGGATAAATGTATGGCAGAAGCATTCTATGTATACTTTCACGACAGAAACATTGTATGTATACCTGCATGGGAGACCCATTCTAGGTGTTTCTGCATGGCAGAATCATTCTATGTATTCCTACATGGGAGAATCATTCTATGTATTCCTAAATGAGAGAGGCATTCTATGTATTCCTACATGACAAAAGCATTCTATGCATACCTGCACGGGAGAACCATTCTATGTATCCTAGCATGGGAGAATCATTCTATGTATTCCTGAATGGGAGAAGTATTCTATGTATTCCTGCATGGGAGTAGCATTCAATGTATCAATGTATGGCAGAAGCATTCTATGTATACTTTCACAACAGAAACATTGTATGTATACCTGCATGGGAGACCCATTCTAGGTGTTTCTGCATGGCAGAATCATTCTATGTATTGCTACATGGGAGAATCATTCTATGTATTCCTAAATGAGAGAGGCATTCTATGTATTCCTGCAAGGGTGAAACATTCTACTTATGGCAGCATGGGAGAATCATTCTATTTTTCCTGCATGGGAGAAGCATTCCATGGATCAATGTATGGCAGAAGCATTCTATGTATTCCTACATGGCAGAAGCATTCTATGAATGCCTGCATGGGAGAACCATTCGATGTATACCTGCATGGCAGAATCATTCTATTTATCGCTGCATGGGAGACTTTATCAATATATTCCTACATGGGAGAAGCATTCTTTGTATTCCTGCATGGCAGCAACATTCTATGAATACCTGCATGGGAGAACCATTCGATGTATCCTCGCATTGGAGAAGAATACTATGTATTACTGAATGGGAGAAATAGTGTATGTATTCCTGAATGGGAGAAGTATTCTATGTATTCCTGCATGGGAGTAGCATTCAATGTATCCTATCAAGGGACAATCATTCTATGTATTCCTGTATGGGAGTAGCATTCAATGCATGGCAGAAGCTTTCTGCTTATTCCTACATGGGAGAAGTATTCTATGTATTCCAACGTGGGAGAAGCATTGTAAGTATTCCTACATCGGAGTAGCATTCTATGTATTCCTGCATGGGAGAAGTTTTCGAAGTATACTTGAAAGGGAGAAGTAGTCTATGTATTCCTGCAAGGGTGAAACATTCTACGTATCGCAGCATGGGAGAATCATTCTATGTATTCCAACATGGGAGAAGCATTCTATGTATTCCTACATGGCAGAAGCATTCGATGTATACCTGCATGGCAGAATCATTCCATATATCGCTGCATGAGAGACTTAATCATTATATTCCTACATGGGAGAAGCATTCTTTGTATTCCTGGATGGCAGCAGAATTGTATACATCCCTGTATGGGAGAAGTATTTGTTGTATCCTCGCAATGGAGAAAAAGACTATGTATTCCTGCATGGGAGTAGCATTCAATGTATCCTATCAAGGGAGAATCATTCTATGTATTCCTAAATGAGAGAAGTATTCTATGTATTCCTGCATGGGTATAGCATGCTATGTATCAATGTATGGCAGAAGCATTCTAGGTATAACTGCATGGCAGAAGCATTCTGTTTATTCCTACATGGGAGAAGTATTCTAGTTATTCCTGCAAGGGTGAAACATTCTATGTATCCTAGCATGGGATAATCATTCTATGTATTCCTAAATGGGACAACCATTCTATGTATTCCTGCATGGCATAATCATTCTATGTATTCATGCATGGGAGACTTAATCAATATATTCCTACATGGGAGAAGCATTCTATGTATTCCTACATGACAAAAGCTTTCTATGCATACCTGCACAGGAGAACCATTCTATGTATTCCTGAATGGGAGAAGTATTCTATGTATTCCTGCATGGGAGTAGCATTCATTATATCAATGTATGGCAGAAGCATTCTATGTATACTTTCACGACAGAAACATTGTATGTATACCTGCATGGGAGACCCATTCTATGTATTTCTACATGGCAGAATCATTCTATGTATTCCTACATGGGAGAATCATTCTATGTATTCCTAAATGAGAGAGGCATTCTATGTATTCCTGCAAGGGTGAAACATTCTACTTATGGCAGCATGGGAGAATCATTCTATTTTTCCTGCATGGGAGAAGCATTCCATGGATCAATGTATGGCAGAAGCATTCTATGTATTCCTACATGGCAGAAGCATTCTATGAATGCCTGCATGGGAGAACCATTCGATGTATACCTGCATGGCAGAATCATTCTATTTATCGCTGCATGGGTGACTTTATCAATATATTCCTACATGGGAGAAGCATTCTTTGTATTCCTGCATGGCAGCAACATTCTATAAATACCTGCATGGGAGAACCATTCGATGTATCCTCGCATTGGAGAAGAATACTATGTAGTACTGAATGGGAGAAATATTGTATGTATTCCTGAATGGGAGAAGTATTCTATGTATTCCTGCATGGGAGTAGCATTCAATGTATCCTATCAAGGGACAATCATTCAATGTATTCCTGTATGGGAGTAGCATTCAATGCATGGCAGAAGCTTTCTGCTTATTCCTACATGGGAGAAGTATTCTATGTATTCCAACGTGGGAGAAGCATTGTAAGTATTCCTACATCGGAGTAGCATTCTATGTATTCCTGCATGGGAGAAGTTTTCGAAGTATACTTGAAAGGGAGAAGTAGTCTATGTATTACTGCAAGGGTGAAACATTCTACGTATCGCAGCATGGGAGAATCATTCTATGTATTCCAACATGGGAGAAGCATTCTATGTATTCCTACATGGCAGAAGCATTCTATGAATACCTGCATGGGAGAACCATTCGATGTATACCTGCATGGCAGAATCATTCTAGATATCGCTGCATGAGAGACTTAATCATTATATTCCTACATGGGAGAAGCATTCTTTGTATTCCTGGATGGCAGCAGAATTGTATATATCCCTGTATGGGAGAAGTATTTGTTGTATCCTCGCAATGGAGAAAAATACTATGTATTCCTGCATGGGAGTAGCATTCAATGTATCCTATCAAGGGAGAATCCTTCTATGTATTCCTAAATGAGAGAAGTATTCTATGTATTCCTGCATGGGTATAGCATTCTATGTATCAATGTATGGCAGAAGCATTCTAGGTATAACTGCATGGCAGAAGCATTCTGTTCATTCCTACATGGGAGAAGTATTCTAGTTATTCCTGCAAGGGTGAAACATTCTATGTATCCTAGCATGGGATAATCATTCTATGTATTCCTAAATGGGAGAACCATTCTATGTATTCCTGCATGGCATAATCATTCTATGTATTCCTGCATGGGAGACTTAATCAATATATTCTTACATGGGAGAAGCATTCTATGTATTCCTACATGACAAAAGCATTCTATGCATACCTGCATGGGAGAACCATTCTATGTATCCCAGCATGGGAGAATCATTCTATGTATTCCTGAATGGGAGTAGCATTCAATGTATCAATGTATGGCAGAAGCATTCTATGTATACTTTCACGACAGAAACATTGTATGTATACCTGCATGAGAGACCCATTCTAGGTATTTCTGCATGGCAGAATCATTCTATGTAATCCTACATGGGAGAATCATTCTATGTATTCCTAAATGAGAGAGGCATTCTATGTATTCCTGCCAGGGTGAAACATTCTACTTATGGCAGCATGGGAGAATCATTCTTTTTTTCCTGCATTGGAGAAGCATTCCATGGATAAATGTATGGCAGAAGCATTCTATGTATACTTTCACGACAGAAACATTGTATGTATACCTGCATGGGAGACCCATTCTAGGTGTTTCTGCATGGCAGAATCATTCTATGTATTCCTACATGGGAGAATCATTCTATGTATTCCTAAATGAGAGAGGCATTCTATGTATTCCTACATGACAAAAGCATTCTATGCATACCTGCACGGGAGAACCATTCTATGTATCCTAGCATGGGAGAATCATTCTATGTATTCCTGAATGGGAGAAGTATTCTATGTATTCCTGCATGGGAGTAGCATTCAATGTATCAATGTATGGCAGAAGCATTCTATGTATACTTTCACAACAGAAACATTGTATGTATACCTGCATGGGAGACCCATTCTAGGTGTTTCTGCATGGCAGAATCATTCTATGTATTGCTACATGGGAGAATCATTCTATGTATTCCTAAATGAGAGAGGCATTCTATGTATTCCTGCAAGGGTGAAACATTCTACTTATGGCAGCATGGGAGAATCATTCTATTTTTCCTGCATGGGAGAAGCATTCCATGGATCAATGTATGGCAGAAGCATTCTATGTATTCCTACATGGCAGAAGCATTCTATGAATGCCTGCATGGGAGAACCATTCGATGTATACCTGCATGGCAGAATCATTCTATTTATCGCTGCATGGCAGACTTTATCAATATATTCCTACATGGGAGAAGCATTCTTTGTATTCCTGCATGGCAGCAACATTCTATGAATACCTGCATGGGAGAACCATTCGATGTATCCTCGCATTGGAGAAGAATACTATGTATTACTGAATGGGAGAAATAGTGTATGTATTCCTGAATGGGAGAAGTATTCTATGTATTCCTGCATGGGAGTAGCATTCAATGTATCCTATCAAGGGACAATCATTCTATGTATTCCTGTATGGGAGTAGCATTCAATGCATGGCAGAAGCTTTCTGCTTATTCCTACATGGGAGAAGTATTCTATGTATTCCAACGTGGGAGAACCATTGTTAAGTATTCCTACATCGGAGTAGCATTCTATGTATTCCTGCATGGGAGAAGTTTTCGAAGTATACTTGAAAGGGAGAAGTAGTCTATGTATTCCTGCAAGGGTGAAACATTCTACGTATCGCAGCATGGGAGAATCATTCTATGTATTCCAACATGGCAGAAGCATTCTATGAATACCTGCATGGGAGAACCATTCGATGTATACCTGCATGGCAGAATCATTCTATATATCGCTGCATGAGAGACTTAATCATTATATTCCTACATAGGAGAAGCATTCTTTGTATTCCTGGATGGCAGCAGAATTGTATATATCCCTGTATGGGAGAAGTATTTGTTGTATCCTCGCAATGGAGAAAAATACTATGTATTCCTGCATGGGAGTAGCATTCAATGTATCCTATCAAGGGAGAATCATTCTATGTATTCCTAAATGAGAGAAGTATACTATGTATTCCTGCATGGGTATAGCATTCTATGTATCAATGTATGGCAGAAGCATTCTAGGAATAACTGCATGGCAGAAGCGTTCTGTTTATTCCTACATGGGAGAAGTATTCTATTTATTCCTGCAAGGTTGAAATATTCTATGTATCCTAGCATGGGATTATCATTCTATGTATTCCTAAATGGGAGAACCATTCTATGTATTCCTGCATGGCATAATCCTTCTATGTATTCCTGCATGGGAGACTTAATCAATATATTCCTACATGGGAGAAGCATTCTATGTATTCCTTCATGGGAGAAGTTTTCGAAGTATACTTGAAAGGGAGAAGTAGTCTATGTATTCCTGCAAGGGTGAAACATTCTACGTATCGCAGCATGGGAGAATCATTCTATGTATTCCAACATGTGAGAAGCATTCTATGTATTCCTACATGGCAGAAGCATTCTATGAATACCTGCATGGGAGAGCCATTCGATGTATACCTGCATGGCAGAATCATTCTATATATCGCTGCATGAGAGACTTAATCATTATATTCCTACATGGGAGAAGCAGTCTTTGTATTCCTGGATGGCAGCAGAATTGTATATATCCCTGTATGGGAGAAGTATTTGTTGTATCCTCGCAATGGAGAAAAATACTATGTATTCCTGCATGGGAGTAGCATTCAATGTATCCTATCAAGGGAGAATCATTCTATGTATTCCTAAATGAGAGAAGTATACTATGTATTCCTGCATGGGTATAGCATTCTATGTATCAATGTATGGCAGAAGCATTCTAGGAATAACTGCATGGCAGAAGCGTTCTGTTTATTCCTACATGGGAGAAGTATTCTATTTATTCCTGCAAGGTTGAAATATTCTATGTATCCTAGCATGGGATTATCATTCTATGTATTCCTAAATGGGAGAACCATTCTATGTATTCCTGCATGGCATAATCCTTCTATGTATTCCTGCATGGGAGACTTAATCAATATATTCCTACATGGGAGAAGCATTCTATGTATTCCTTCATGGGAGAAGTTTTCGAAGTATACTTGAAAGGGAGAAGTAGTCTATGTATTCCTGCAAGGGTGAAACATTCTACGTATCGCAGCATGGGAGAATCATTCTATGTATTCCAACATGTGAGAAGCATTCTATGTATTCCTACATGGCAGAAGCATTCTATGAATACCTGCATGGGAGAGCCATTCGATGTATACCTGCATGGCAGAATCATTCTATATATCGCTGCATGAGAGACTTAATCATTATATTCCTACATGGGAGAAGCAGTCTTTGTATTCCTGGATGGCAGCAGAATTGTATATATCCCTGTATGGGAGAAGTATTTGTTGTATCCTCGCAATGGAGAAAAATACTATGTATTCCTGCATGGGAGTAGCATTCAATGTATCCTATCAAGGGAGAATCATTCTATGTATTCCTAAATGAGAGAAGTATTCTATGTATTCCTGCATGGGTATAGCATTCTATGTATCAATGTATGGCAGAAGCATTCTAGGTATAACTGCATGGCAGAAGCATTCTGTTTATTCCTACATGGGAGAAGTATTCTAGTTATTCCTGCAAGGGTGAAACATTCTATGTATCCTAGCATGGGATAATCATTCTATGTATTCCTAAATGGGAGAACCATTCTATGTATTCCTGCATGGCATAATCATTCTATGTATTCCTGCATGGGAGACTTAATCAATATATTCCTACATGGGAGAAGCATTCTATGTATTCCTACATGACAAAAGCATTCTATGCATACCTGCACGGGAGAACCATTCTATGTATCCTAGCATGGGAGAATCATTCTATGTATTCCTGAATGGGAGTAGCATTCAATGTATCAATGTATGGCAGAAGCATTCTATGTATACTTTCACGACAGAAACATTGTATGTATACCTGCATGGGAGACCCATTCTAGGTATTTCTGCATGGCAGAATCATTCTATGTATTCCTACATGGGAGAATCATTTTATGTATTCCTAAATGAGAGAGGCATTCTATGTTTTCCTGCCAGGGTGAAACATTCTACTTATGGCAGCATGGGAGAATCATTCTTTTTTTCCTGCATGGGAGAAGCATTCCATGGATCAATGTATGGCAGAAGCATTCTATGTATTCCTACATGGCAGAAGCATTCTATGAATGCCTGCATTGGAGAACCATTCGATGTATACCTGCATGGCAGAATCATTCTATTTATCGCTGCATGGGAGACTTTATCAATATATTCCTACATGGGAGAAGCATTCTTTGTATTCCTGCATGGCAGCAACATTCTATGAATACCTGCATGGGAGAACCATTCGATGTATCCTCGCATTGGAGAAGAATACTATGTATTACTGAATGGGAGAAATATTGTATGTATTCCTGAATGGGAGAAGTATTCTATGTATTCCTGCATGGGAGTAGCATTCAATGTAGCCTATCAAGGGACAATCATTCTATGTATTCCTGAATGGGAGAAGTATTCTATGTATTCCTGCATGGGAGTAGCATTCAATGTATCAATGTATGGCAGAAGCATTCTATGTATACTTTCACGACAGAAACATTGTATGTATACCTGCATGGGAGACCCATTCTATGTATTTTTGCATGGCAGAATCATTCTATGTATTCCTACATGGGAGAATCATTCTACTTATGGCAGCATGGGAGAATCATTCTATTTTTCCTGTATGGGAGAAGCATTCCATGGATCAATGTATGGCAGAAGCATTCTATGTATTCCCACATGGCAGAAGCATTCTATGAATGCCTGCATGGGAGAACCATTCGATGTATACCTGCATGGCAGAATCATTCTATTTATCGCTGCATGGGAGACTTTATCAATACAGTATATTCCTACATGGGAGAAGCATTCTTTGTATTCCTGCATGGCAGCAACATTCTATGAATACCTGCATGGGAGAACCATTCGATGTATCCTCGCATTGGAGAAGAATACTATGTATTACTGAATGGGAGAAATATTATATGTATTCCTGAATGGGAGAAGTATTCTATGTATTCCTGCATGGGAGTAGCATTCAATGTATCCTATCAAGGGACAATCATTCTATGTATTCCTGTATGGGAGTAGCATTCAATGCATGGCAGAAGCTTTCTGCTTATTCCTACATGGGAGAAGTATTCTATGTATTCCAACGTGGGAGAAGCATTGTAAGTATTCCTACATCGGAGTAGCATTCTATGTATTCCTGCATGGGAGAAGTTTTCGAAGTATACTTGAAAGGGAGAAGTAGTCTATGTATTCCTGCAAGGGTGAAACATTCTACGTATCGCAGCATGGGAGAATCATTCTATGTATTCCAACATGGGAGAAGCATTCTATGTATTCCTACATGGCAGAAGCATTTTATGAATACCTGCATGGGAGAACCATTCGATGTATACCTGCATGGCAGAATCATTCTATATATAGCTGCATGAGAGACTTAATCATTATATTCCTACATGGGAGAAGCATTCTTTGTATTCCTGGATGGCAGCAGAATTGTATATATCCCTGTATGGGAGAAGAATTTGTTGTATCCTCGCAATGGAGAAAAATACTATGTATTCCTGCATGGGAGTAGCATTCAATGTATCCTATCAAGGGAGAATCATTCTATGTATTCCTAAATGAGAGAAGTATTCTATGTATTCCTGCATGGGTATAGCATTCTATGTATCAATGTATGGCAGAAGCATTCTAGGTATAACTGCATGGCAGAAGCATTCTGTTTATTCCTACATGGGAGAAGTATTCTAGTTATTCCTGCAAGGGTGAAACATTCTATGTATCCTAACATGGGATAATCATTCTATGTATTCCTAAATGGGAGAACCATTCTATGTATTCCTGCATGGCATAATCATTCTATGTATTCCTGCATGGGAGACTTAATCAATATATTCCTACATGGGAGAAGCATTCTATGTATTCCTACATGACAAAAGCATTCTATGCATACCTGCACGGGAGAACCATTCTATGTATCTTAGCATGGGAGAATCATTCTATGTATTCCTGAATGGGAGAAGTATTCTATGTATTCCTGCATGGGAGTAGCATTCAATGTATCAATGTATGGCAGAAGCATTCTATGTATACTTTCATGACAGAAACATTGTATGTATACCTGCATGGGAGACCCATTCTAGGTGTTTCTGCATGGCAGAATCATTCTATGTATTCCTACATGGGAGAATCATTCTATGTATTCCTAAAGGAGAGAGGCATTCTATGTATTCCTGCAAGGGTGAAACATTCTACTTATGGCAGCATGGGAGAATCATTATTTTTTTCCTGCATGGGAGAAGCATTGCATGGATAAATGTATGGCAGAAGCATTCTATGTATTCCTACATGGCAGAAGCATTCTATGAATGCCTGCATGGGAGAACCATTCGATGTATACCTGCATGGCAGAATCATTCTATTTATCGCTGCATGGGAGACTTTATCAATATATTCCTACATGGGAGAAGCATTCTTTGTATTCCTGCATGGCAGCAACATTCTATGAATACCTGCATGGGAGAACCATTCGATGTATCCTCGCATTGGAGAAGAATACTATGTAGTACTGAATGGGAGAAATATTGTATGTATTCCTGAATGGGAGAAGTATTCTATGTATTCCTGCATGGGAGTAGCATTCAATGTATCCTATCAAGGGACAATCATTCTATGTATTCCTGTATGGGAGTAGCATTCAATGCATGGCAGAAGCTTTCTGCTTATTCCTACATGGGAGAAGTATTCTATGTATTCCAACGTGGGAGAAGCATTGTTAAGTATTCCTACATCGGAGTAGCATTCTATGTATTCCTGCATGGGAGAAGTTTTCGAAGTATACTTGAAAGGGAGAAGTAGTCTATGTATTCTTGCAAGGGTGAAACATTCTACGTATCGCAGCATGGGAGTATCATCCTATGTATTCCAACATGGGAGAAGCATTCTATGTATTCCTACATGGCAGAAGCATTCTATGAATACCTGCATGGGAGAACCATTCGATGTATACCTGCATGGCAGAATCATTCTATATATCGCTGCATGAGAGACTTAAACATTATATTCCTACATGGGAGAAGCATTCTTTTTATTCCTGGATGGCAGAAGCATTCTATGAATACCTGCATGGGAGAACCATTCGATGTATACCTGCATGGCAGAATCATTCTATATATCGCTGCATGAGAGACTTAATCATTATATTCCTACATGGGAGAAGCATTCTTTGTATTCCTGGATGGCAGCAGAATTGTATATATCCCTGTATGGGAGAAGTATTTGTTGTATCCTCGCAATGGAGAAAAATACTATGTATTCCTTCATGGGAGTAGCATTCAATGTATCCTATCAAGGGAGAATCATTCTATGTATTCCTAAATGAGAGAAGTATTCTATGTATTCCTGCATGGGTATAGCTTTCTATGTATCAATGTATTGCAGAACCATTCTAGGTATAACTGCATGGCAGAAGCATTCTGTTTATTCCTACATGGGAGAAGTATTCTAGTTATTCCTGCAAGGGTGAAACATTCTATGTATCCTAGCATGGGATAATCATTCTATGTATTCCTAAATGGGAGAACCATTCTATGTATTCCTGCATGGCATAATCATTCTATGTATTCCTGCATGGGAGACTTAATCAATATATTCCTACATGGGAGAAGCATTCTATGTATTCCTACATGACAAAAGCATTCTATGCATACCTGCACGGGAGAACCATTCTATGTATCCTAGCATGGGAGAATCATTCTATGTATTCCTGAATGGGAGAAGTATTTTATGTATTCCTGCATGGGACTAGCATTCAATGTATCAATGTATGGCAGGAGCATTCTATGTATACTTTCACGACAGAAACATTGTATGTATACCTGCATGGGAGACCCATTCTATGTATTTCTGCATGGCAGAATCATTCTATGTATTCCTACATGGGACAATCATTCTATGTATTCCTAAATGAGAGAGGCATTCTATGTATTCCTGCAAGGGTGAAACATTCTACTTATGGCAGCATGGGAGAATCATTCTATTTTTCCTGCATGGGAGAAGCATTCCATGGATCAATGTATGGCAGAAGCATTCTATGTATTCCTACATGGCAGAAGCATTCTATGAATGCCTGCATGGGAGAACCATTCGATGTATACCTGCATGGCAGAATCATTCTATTTATCGCTGCATGGGAGACTTTATCAATATATTCCTACATGGGAGAAGCATTCTTTGTATTCCTGCATGGCAGCAACATTCTATGAATACCTGCATGGGAGAACCATTCGATGTATCCTCGCATTGGAGAAGAATACTATGTAGTACTGAATGGGAGAAATATTGTATGTATTCCTGAATGGGAGAAGTATTCTATGTATTCCTGCATGGGAGTAGCATTCAATGTATCCTATCAAGGGACAATCATTCTATGTATTCCTGTATGGGAGTAGCAATCAATGTATGGCAGAAGCTTTCTGCTTCTTCCTACATGGGAGAAGTATTCTATGTATTCCAACGTGGGAGAAGCATTGTAAGTATTCCTACATCGGAGTAGCATTCTATGTATTCCTGCATGGGAGAAATTTTCGAAGTATACTTGAAAGGGAGAAGTAGTCTATGTATTCCTGCAAGGGTGAAACATTCTACGTATCGCAGCATGGGAGAATCATTCTATGTATTCCAACATGGGAGAAGCATTCTATGTATTCCTACATGGCAGAAGCATTCTATGAATACCTGCATGGGAGAACCATTCGATGTATACCTGCATGGCAGAATCATTCTATATATCGCTGCATGAGAGACTTAATCATTATATTCCTACATGGGAGAAGCATTCTTTGTATTCCTGGATGGCAGCAGAATTGTATATATCCCTGTATGGGAGAAGTATTTGTTGTATCCTCGCAATGGAGAAAAATACTATGTATTCCTGCATGGGAGTAGCATTCAATGTATCCTATCAAGGGAGAATCATTCTATGTATTCCTAAATGAGAGAAGTATTCTATGTATTCCTGCATGGGTATAGCATTCTATGTATCAATGTATGGCAGAAGCATTCTATGTATTCCTACATGGCAGAAACATTCTATGAATACCTGCATGGGAGAACCATTCTATGTATACCTGCATGGCAGAATCATTCTATTTATCGCTGCATGGGAGACTTTATCAATATATTCCTACATGGGAGAAGCATTCTTTGTATTCCTGCATGGCAGAAACATTCTATGAATACCTGCATGGGAGAACCATTCGATGTATCCTCGCATTGGAGAAGAATACTATGTATTACTGAATGGGAGAAATATTGTATGTATTCCTGAATGGGAGAAGTATTCTATGTATTCCTGCATGGGAGTAGCATTCAATGTATCCTATCAAGGGACAATCATTCTATGTATTCCTGTATGGGAGTAGCATTCAATGCATGGCAGAAGCTTTCTGCTTATTCCTAAATGGGAGAAGTATTCTATGTATTCCAACGTGGGAGAAGCATTGTAAGTATTCCTACATCGGAGTAGCATTCTATGTATTCCTGCATGGGAGTAGCATTCAATGTATCCTATCAAGGGACAATCATTCTATGTATTCCTGTATGGGAGTAGCATTCAATGCATGGCAGAAGCTTTCTGCTTATTCCTACATGGGAGAAGTATTCTATGTATTCCAACGTGGGAGAAGCATTGTAAGTATTCCTACATCGGAGTAGCATTCTATGTATTCCTGCATGGGAGAAGTTTTCGAAGTATACTTGAAAGGGAGAAGTAGTCTATGTATTCCTGCAAGGGTGAAACATTCTTCGTATCACAGCATGGGAGAATCATTCTATGTATTCCAACATGGGAGAAGCATTCTATGTATTCCTACATGGCAGAAGCATTCTATGAATACCTGCATGGGAGAACCATTCGATGTATACCTGCATGGCAGAATCATTCTATATATCGCTGCATGAGAGACTTAATCATTATATTCCTACATGGGAGAAGCATTCTTATGCCTGGATGGCAGCAGAATTGTATATATCCCTGTATGGGAGAAGTATTTGTTGTATCCTCGCAATGGAGAAAAATACTATGTATTCCTGCATGGGAGTAGCATTCAATGTATCCTATCAAGGGAGAATCATTCCATGTATCCCTAAATGAGACAAGTGTTCTATGCATTCCTGCATGGGTATAGCATTCTATGTATCAATGTATGGCAGAAGCATTCTAGGTATAACTGCATGGCAGAAGCATTCTGTTTATTCCTACTTGGGAGAAGTAATCTAGTTATTTCTGCAAGGGTGAAACATTCTATGTATCCTAGCATGGGATAATCATTATATGTATTCCTACATGTCAAAAGCATTCTATGCATACCTGCACAGGAGAACCATTCTATGTATCCTAGCATGGGAGAATCATTCTATGTATTCCTGAATGGGAGAAGTATTTTATGTATTCCTGCATGGGAGTAGCATTCAATGTATCAAGGTATGGCAGAAGCATTCCATGTATACTTTCACGACAGAAACATTGTATGTATACCTGCATGGGAGACCCATTCTATGTATTTCTGCATGGCAGAACCATTCTATGTATTCCTACATGGGAGAATCATTCTATGTATTCCTAAATGAGAGAGGCATTCTATGTATTCCTGCAAGGGTGAAACATTCTACTTATGGCAGCATGGGAGAATCATTCTATTTTTCCTGCATGGGAGAAGCATTCCATGGATCAATGTATGGCAGAAGCATTCTATGTATTCCTAAATGGCAGAAGCATTCTATGAATGCCTGCATGGGAGAACCATTCTATGTATACCTGCATGGCAGAATCATTCTATTTATCGCTGCATGGGAGACTTTATCAATATATTCCTACATGGGAGAAGCATTCTTTGTATTCCTGCATGGAAGAAACATTCTAAGAATACCTGCATGGGAGAACCATTCGATGTATCCTCGCATTGGAGAAGAATACTATGTATTACTGAATGGGAGAAATATTGTATGTATTCCTGAATGGGAGAAGTATTCTATGTATTCCTGCATGGGAGTAGCATTCAATGTATCCTATCAAGGGACAATCATTCTATGTATTCCTGTATGGGAGTAGCATTCAATGCATGGCAGAAGCTTTCTGCTTATTCCTACATGGGAGAACCATTCTATGTATTCCTGCATGGCATAATCATTCTATGTATTTCTGCATGGGAGAAATTTTCGAAGTATACTTGAAAGGGAGTAGTAGTCTATGTATTCCTGCAAGGGTGAAACATTCTACGCATCGCAGCATGGGAGAATCATTCTATGTATTCCAACATGGGAGAAGCATTCTATGTAATCCTACATGGCAGAAGCATTCTATGAATGCCTGCATGGGAGAACCATTCGATGTATACCTCCATGCAGAATCATTCTATATATCGCTTCATGAGAGACTTAATCATTATATTCCTACATGGGAGAAGCATTCTTTGTATTCCTGGATGGCAGCAGAATTGTATATATCCCTGTGTGGGAGAAGTATTTGTTGTATCCTCGCAATGGAGAAAAATACTATGTATTCCTGCATGGGAGTAGCATTCAATGTATCCAATCAAGGGAGAATCATTCTATGTATTCCTAAATGAGAGAAGTATTCTATGTATTCCTGCATGGGTATAGCATTCTATGTATCAATGTATGGCAGAAGCATTCTAGGTATAACTGCATGGCAGAAGCATTCTGTTTATTCCTACATGGGAGAAGTATTCTACTTATTCCTGCAAGGGTGAAACATTCTATGTATCCTAGCATGGGATAATCATTCTATGTATTCCTAAATGGGAGACTTAATCAATATATTCCTACATGGGAGAAGCATTCTATGTATTCCTACATGACAAAAGCATTCTATGCATACCTGCACGGGAGAACCATTCTATGTATCCTAGCATGGGAGAATCATTCTATGTATTCCTGAATGGGAGAAGTATTCTATGTATTCCTGCATGGGAGTAGCATTCAATGTATCAATGTATGGCAGAAGCATTCTATGTATACTTTCACGACAGAAACATTGTATGTATACCTGCATGGGAGACCCATTCTATGTATTTCTGCATGGCAGAATCATTCTATGTATTCCTACATGGGACAATCATTCTATGTATTCCTAAATGAGAGAGGCATTCTATGTATTCCTGCAAGGGTGAAACATTCTACTTATGGCAGCATGGGAGAATCATTCTATTTTTCCTGCATGGGAGAAGCATTCCATGGATCAATGTATGGCAGAAGCATTCTATGTATTTCCTACATGGCAGAAGCATTCTATGAAGGCCTGCATGGGAGAACCATTCGATGTATACCTGCATGGCAGAATCATTCTATTTATCGCTGCATGGGAGACTTTATCAATATATTCCTACATGGGAGAAGCATTCTTTGTATTCCTGCATGGTAGAAACATTCTATGAATACCTGCATGGGAGAACCATTCGATGTATCCTCGCATTGGAGAAGAATACTATGTATTACTGAGTGGGAGAAATATTGTATGTATTCCTAAATGGGAGAAGTATTCTATGTATTCCTAAATGGGAGTAGTATTCAATGTATCCTATCAAGGGACAATCATTCTATGTATTCCTGTATGGGAGTAGCATTCAATGCATGGCAGAAGCTTTCTGCTTATTCCTACATGGGAGAAGTATTCTATGTATTCCAACGTGGGAGAAGCATTGTAAGTATTCCTACATCGGAGTAGCATTCTATGTATTCCTGCATGGGAGAATTTTTCGAAGTATACTTGAAATGGAGAAGTAGTCTATGTATTCCTGCAAGCGTGAAACATTCTACGTATCGCAGCATGGGAGAATCATTCTATGTATTCCAACATGGGAGAAGCATTCTATGTATTCCTACATGGCAGAAGCATTCTATGAATACCTGCATGGGAGAACCATTCGATGTATACCTGCATGGCAGAATCATTCTATATATCGCTGCATGAGAGACTTAATCATTATATTCCTACATGGGAGAAGCATTCTTTGTATTCCTGGATGGCAGCAGAATTGTATATATCCCTGTATGGGAGAAGTATTTGTTGTATCCTCGCAATGGAGAAAAATACTATGTATTACTGCATGGGAGTAGCATTCAATGTATCCTATCAAGGGAGAATCATTCTATGTATTCCTAAATGAGAGAAGTATTCTATGTATTCCTGCATGGGTATAGCATTCTATGTATCAATGTATGGCAGAAGCATTCTATGTATTCCTACATGGCAGAAACATTCTATGAATGCCTGCATGGGAGAACCATTCTATGTATACCTGCATGGCAGAATCATTCTATTTATCGCTGCATGGGAGAATTTATCAATATATTCCTACATGGGAGAAGCATTCTTTGTATTCCTGCATGGCAGAAACATTCTATGAATACCTGCATGGGAGAACCATTCGATGTATCCTCGCATTGGAGAAGAATACTATGTAGTACTGAATGGGAGAAATATTGTATGTATTCCTGAATGGGAGAAGTATTCTATGTATTCCTGCATGGGAGTAGCATTCAATGTATCCTATCAAGGGACAATCATTCTATGTATTCCTGTATGGGAGTAGCATTCAATGCATGGCAGAAGCTTTCTGCTTATTCCTAAATGGGAGAAGTATTCTATGTATTCCAACGTGGGAGAAGCATTGTAAGTATTCCTACATCGGAGTAGCATTCTATGTATTCCTGCATGGGAGAAATTTTCGAAGTATACTTGAAAGGGAGAAGTAGTCTATGTATTCCTGCAAGGGTGAAACATTCTACGTATCGCAGCATGGGAGAATCATTCTATTTATTCCAACATGGGAGAAGCATTCTATGTATTCCTACATGGCAGAAGCATTCTATGAATACCTGCATGGGAGAACCATTCGATGTATACCTGCATGGCAGAATCATTCTATATATCGCTGCATGAGAGACTTAATCATTATATTCCTACATGGGAGAAGCATTCTTTGTATTCCTGGATGGCAGCAGAATTGTATATATCCCTGTATGGGAGAAGTATTTGTTGTATCCTCGCAATGGAGAAAAATACTATGTATTCCTGCATGGGAGTAGCATTCAATGTATCCTATCAAGGGAGAATCATTCCATGTATCCCTAAATGAGACAAGTGTTCTATGCATTCCTGCATGGGTATAGCATTCTATGTATCAATGTATGGCAGAAGCATTCTAGGTATAACTGCATGGCAGAAGCATTCTGTTTATTCCTACTTGGGAGAAGTAATCTAGTTATTCCTGCAAGGGTGAAACATTCTATGTATCCTAGCATGGGATAATCATTATATGTATTCCTACATGTCAAAAGCATTCTATGCATACCTGCACAGGAGAACCATTCTATGTATCCTAGCATGGGAGAATCATTCTATGTATTCCTGAATGGGAGAAGTATTTTATGTATTCCTGCATGGGAGTAGCATTCAATGTATCAAGGTATGGCAGAAGCATTCTATGTATACTTTCACGACAGAAACATTGTATGTATACCTGCATGGGAGACCCATTCTATGTATTTCTGCATGGCAGAATCATTCTATGTATTCCTACATGGGAGAATCATTCTATGTATTCCTAAATGAGAGAGACATTCTATGTATTCCTGCAAGGGTGAAACATTCTACTTATGGCAGCATGGGAGAATCATTCTATTTTTCCTGCATGGGAGAAGCATTCCATGGATCAATGTATGGCAGAAGCATTCTATGTATTCCTAAATGGCAGAAGCATTCTATGAATGCCTGCATGGGAGAACCATTCTATGTATACCTGCATGGCAGAATCATTCTATTTATCGCTGCATGGGAGACTTTATCAATATATTCCTACATGGGAGAAGCATTCTTTGTATTCCTGCATGGAAGAAACATTCTAAGAATACCTGCATGGGAGAACCATTCGATGTATCCTCGCATTGGAGAAGAATACTATGTATTACTGAATGGGAGAAATATTGTATGTATTCCTGAATGGGAGAAGTATTCTATGTATTCCTGCATGGGAGTAGCATTCAATGTATCCTATCAAGGGACAATCATTCTATGTATTCCTGTATGGGAGTAGCATTCAATGCATGGCAGAAGCTTTCTGCTTATTCCTACATGGGAGAACCATTCTATGTATTCCTGCATGGCATAATCATTCTATGTATTTCTGCATGGGAATCTTAATCAACATATTCCAACATGGGAGAAGCATTCTATGTATTCCTACATGACAAAAGCATTCTATGCATACCTGTACGGGAGAACCATTCTATGTATCCTAGCATGGGAGAATCATTCTATGTATTCCTGAATGGGAGAAGTATTCTATGTATTCCTGCATGGGAGTAGCATTCAATGTATCAATGTATGGCAGAAGCATTCTATGTATACTTTCATGACAGAAACATTGTATGTATACCTGCATGGGAGACCCATTCTATGTATTTCTGCATGGCAGAATCATTCTATGTATTCCTACATGGGAGAATCATTCTATGTATTCCTAAATGAGAGAGGCATTCTATGTATTACTGCAAGGGTGAAACATTCTACTTATGGCAGCATGGGAGAATCATTCTATTTTTCCTGCATGGGAGAAGCATTGCATGGATCAATGTATGGCAGAAGCATTCTATGTATTCCTACATGGCAGAAGCATTCTATGAATGCCTGCATGGGAGAACCATTCGATGTATACCTGCATGGCAGAATCATTCTATTTATCGCTGCATGGGAGACTTTATCAATATATTCCTACATGGGAGAAGCATTCTTTGTATTCCTGCATGGCAGCAACATTCTATGAATACCTGCATGGGAGAACCATTCGATGTATCCTCGCATTGGAGAAGAATACTATGTAGTACTGAATGGGAGAAATATTGTATGTATTCCTGAATGGGAGAAGTATTCTATGTATTCCTGCATGGGAGTAGCATTCAATGTATCCTATCAAGGGACAATCATTCTATGTATTCCTGTATGGGAGTAGCAATCAATGTATGGCAGAAGCTTTCTGCTTCTTCCTACATGGGAGAAGTATTCTATGTATTCCAACGTGGGAGAAGCATTGTAAGTATTCCTACATCGGAGTAGCATTCTATGTATTCCTGCATGGGAGAAATTTTCGAAGCATACTTGAAAGGGAGAAGTAGTCTATGTATTCCTGCAAGGGTGAAACATTCTACGTATCGCAGCATGGGAGAATCATTCTATTTATTCCAACATGGGAGAAGCATTCTATGTATTCCTACATGGCAGAAGCATTCTATGAATACCTGCATGGCAGAATCATTCCATATATCGCTGCATGAGAGACTTAATCATTATATTCCTACATGGGAGAAGCATTCTTTGTATTCCTGGATGGCAGCAGAATTGTATATATCCCTGTATGGGAGAAGTATTTGTTGTATCCTCGCAATGGAGAAAAATACTATGTATTCCTGCATGGGAGTAGCATTCAATGTATCCTATCAAGGGAGAATCATTCCATGTATCCCTAAATGAGACAAGTGTTCTATGCATTCCTGCATGGGTATAGCATTCTATGTATCAATGTATGGCAGAAGCATTCTAGGTTTAACTGCATGGCAGAAGCATTCTGTTTATTCCTACTTGGGAGAAGTAATCTAGTTATTCCTGCAAGGGTGAAACATTCTATGTATCCTAGCATGGGATAATCATTATATGTATTCCTACATGTCAAAAGCATTCTATGCATACCTGCACAGGAGAACCATTCTATGTATCCTAGCATGGGAGAATCATTCTATGTATTCCTGAATTGGAGAAGTATTTTATGTATTCCTGCATGGGTGTAGCATTCAATGTATCAAGGTATGGCAGAAGCATTCTATGTATACTTTCACGACAGAAACATTGTATGTATACCTGCATGGGAGACGCATTCTATGTATTTCTGCATGGCAGAATCATTCTATGTATTCCTACATGGGAGAATCATTCTATGTATTCCTAAATGAGAGAGGCATTCTATGTATTCCTGCAAGGGTGAAACATTCTACTTATGGCAGCATGGGAGAATCATTCTATTTTTCCTGCATGGGAGAAGCATTCCATGGATCAATGTATGGCAGAAGCATTCTATGTATTCCTACATGGCAGAAGCATTCTATGAATGCCTGCATGGGAGAACCATTCTATGTATACCTGCATGGCAGAATCATTCTATTTATCGCTGCATGGGAGACTTTATCAATATATTCCTACATGGGAGAAGCATTCTTTGTATTCCTGCATGGAAGAAACATTCTAAGAATACCTGCATGGGAGAACCATTCGATGTATCCTCGCATTTGAGAAGAATACTATGTATTACTGAATGGGAGAAATATTGTATGTATTCCTGAATGGGAGAAGTATTCTATGTATTCCTGCATGGGAGTAGCATTCAATGTATCCTATCAAGGGACAATCATTCTATGTATTCCTGTATGGGAGTAGCATTCAATGCATGGCAGAAGCTTTCTGCTTATTCCTACATGGGAGAACCATTCTATGTATTCCTGCATGGCATAATCATTCTATGTATTTCTGCATGGGAATCTTAATCAACATATTCCAACATGGGAGAAGCATTCTAAATATTCCTACATGACAAAAGCATTCTATGCATACTGCACGGGAGAACCATTCTATGTATCCTAGCATGGGAGAATCATTCTATGTATTCCTGAATGGGAGAAGTATTCTATGTATTCCTGCATGGGAGTAGCATTCAATGTATCCTATCAAGGGACAATCATTCTATGTATTCCTGTATGGGAGTAGCAATCAATGCATGGCAGAAGCTTTCTGCTTCTTCCTACATGGGAGAAGTATTCTATGTATTCCAACGTGGGAGAAGCATTGTAAGTATTCCTACATCGGAGTAGCATTCTATGTATTCCTGCATGGGAGAAAATTTCGAAGTATACTTGAAAGGGAGAAGTAGTCTATGTATTCCTGCAAGCGTGAAACATTCTACGTATCGCAGCATGGGAGAATCATTCTATGTATTCCAACATGGGAGAAGCATTCTATGTATTCCTACATGGCAGAAGCATTCTATGAATACCTGCATGGGAGAACCATTCGATGTATACCTGCATGGCAGAATCATTCTATATATCGCTGCATGAGAGACTTAATCATTATATTCCTACATGGGAGAAGCATTCTTTGTATTCCTGGATGGCAGCAGAATTGTATATATCCCTGTATGGGAGAAGTATTTGTTGTATGCTCGCAATGGAGAAAAATACTATGTATTCCTGCATGGGAGTAGCATTCAATGTATCCTATCAAGGGAGAATCATTCTATGTATTCCTAAATGAGAGAAGTATTCTATGTATTCCTGCATGGGTATAGCATTCTATGTATCAATATATGGCAGAAGCATTCTATGTATTCCTACATGGCAGAAACATTCTATGAATACCTGCATGGGAGAACCATTCTATGTATACCTGCATGGCAGAATCATTCTATATATCGCTGCATGAGAGACTTAATCATTATATTCCTACATGGGAGAAGCATTCTTTGTATTCCTGGATGGCAGCAGAATTGTATATATCCCTGTATGGGAGAAGTATTTGTTGTATCCTCGCAATGGAGAAAAATACTATGTATTCCTGCATGGGAGTAGCATTCAATGTATCCTATCAAGGGAGAGTCATTCCATGTATCCCTAAATGAGACAAGTGTTCTATGCATTCCTGCATGGGTATAGCATTCTATGTATCAATGTATGGCAGAAGCATTCTAGGTATAACTGCATGGCAGAAGCATTCTGTTTATTCCTACTTGGGAGAAGTAATCTAGTTATTCCTGCAGGGGTGAAACATTCTATGTATCCTAGCATGGGATAATCATTATATGTATTCCTACATGTCAAAAGCATTCTATGCATACCTGCACAGGAGAACCATTCTATGTATCCTAGCATGGGAGAATCATTCTATGTATTCCTGAATGGGAGAAGTATTTTATGTATTCCTGCATGGGAGTAGCATTCAATGTATCAAGGTATGGCAGAAGCATTCTATGTATACTTTCACGACAGAAACATTGTATGTATACCTGCATGGGAGACCCATTCTATGTATTTCTGCATGGCAGAATCATTCTATGTATTCCTACATGGGAGAATCATTCTATGTATTCCTAAATGAGAGAGACATTCTATGTATTCCTGCAAGGGTGAAACATTCTACTTATGGCAGCATGGGAGAATCATTCTATTTTTCCTGCATGGGAGAAGCATTCCATGGATCAATGTATGGCAGAAGCATTCTATGTATTCCTAAATGGCAGAAGCATTCTATGAATGCCTGCATGGGAGAACCATTCTATGTATACCTGCATGGCAGAATCATTCTATTTATCGCTGCATGGGAGACTTTATCAATATATTCCTACATGGGAGAAGCATTCTTTGTATTCCTGCATGGAAGAAACATTCTAAGAATACCTGCATGGGAGAACCATTCGATGTATCCTCGCATTGGAGAAGAATACTATGTATTACTGAATGGGAGAAATATTGTATGTATTCCTGAATGGGAGAAGTATTCTATGTATTCCTGCATGGGAGTAGCATTCAATGTATCCTATCAAGGGACAATCATTCTATGTATTCCTGTATGGGAGTAGCATTCAATGCATGGCAGAAGCTTTCTGCTTATTCCTACATGGGAGAACCATTCTATGTATTCCTGCATGGCATAATCATTCTATGTATTTCTGCATGGGAATCTTAATCAACATATTCCAACATGGGAGAAGCATTCTATGTATTCCTACATGACAAAAGCATTCTATGCATACCTGTACGGGAGAACCATTCTATGTATCCTAGCATGGGAGAATCATTCTATGTATTCCTGAATGGGAGAAGTATTCTATGTATTCCTGCATGGGAGTAGCATTCAATGTATCAATGTATGGCAGAAGCATTCTATGTATACTTTCATGACAGAAACATTGTATGTATACCTGCATGGGAGACCCATTCTATGTATTTCTGCATGGCAGAATCATTCTATGTATTCCTACATGGGAGAATCATTCTATGTATTCCTAAATGAGAGAGGCATTCTATGTATTACTGCAAGGGTGAAACATTCTACTTATGGCAGCATGGGAGAATCATTCTATTTTTCCTGCATGGGAGAAGCATTGCATGGATCAATGTATGGCAGAAGCATTCTATGTATTCCTACATGGCAGAAGCATTCTATGAATGCCTGCATGGGAGAACCATTCGATGTATACCTGCATGGCAGAATCATTCTATTTATCGCTGCATGGGAGACTTTATCAATATATTCCTACATGGGAGAAGCATTCTTTGTATTCCTGCATGGCAGCAACATTCTATGAATACCTGCATGGGAGAACCATTCGATGTATCCTCGCATTGGACAAGAATACTATGTAGTACTGAATGGGAGAAATATTGTATGTATTCCTGAATGGGAGAAGTATTCTATGTATTCCTGCATGGGAGTAGCATTCAATGTATCCTATCAAGGGACAATCATTCTATGTATTCCTGTATGGGAGTAGCAATCAATGTATGGCAGAAGCTTTCTGCTTCTTCCTACATGGGAGAAGTATTCTATGTATTCCAACGTGGGAGAAGCATTGTAAGTATTCCTACATCGGAGTAGCATTCTATGTATTCCTGCATGGGAGAAATTTTCGAAGTATACTTGAAAGGGAGAAGTAGTCTATGTATTCCTGCAAGGGTGAAACATTCTACGTATCGCAGCATGGGAGAATCATTCTATGTATTCCAACATGGGAGAAGCATTCTATGTATTCCTACATGGCAGAAGCATTCTATGAATACCTGCATGGGAGAACCATTCGATGTATACCTGCATGGCAGAATCATTCTATATATCGCTACATGAGAGACTTAATCATTATATTCCTACATGGGAGAAGCATTCTTTGTATTCCTGGATGGCAGCAGAATTGTATATATCCCTGTATGGGAGAAGTATTTGTTGTATCCTCGCAATGGAGAAAAATACTATGTATTCCTGCATGGGAGTAGCATTCAATGTATCCTATCAAGGGAGAATCATTCCATGTATCCCTAAATGAGACAAGTGTTCTATGCATTCCTGCATGGGTATAGCATTCTATGTATCAATGTATGGCAGAAGCATTCTAGGTTTAACTGCATGGCAGAAGCAAGGGTGAAACATTCTATGTATCCTAGCATGGGATAATCATTATATGTATTCCTACATGTCAAAAGCATTCTATGCATACCTGCACAGGAGAACCATTCTATGTATCCTAGCATGGGAGAATCATTCTATGTATTCCTGAATGGGAGAAGTATTTTATGTATTCCTGCATGGGTGTAGCATTCAATGTATCAAGGTATGGCAGAAGCATTCTATGTATACTTTCACGACAGAAACATTGTATGTATACCTGCATGGGAGACGCATTCTATGTATTTCTGCATGGCAGAATCATTCTATGTATTCCTACATGGGAGAATCATTCTATGTATTCCTAAATGAGAGAGGCATTCTATGTATTCCTGCAAGGGTGAAACATTCTACTTATGGCAGCATGGGAGAATCATTCTATTTTTCCTGCATGGGAGAAGCATTCCATGGATCAATGTATGGCAGAAGCATTCTATGTATTCCTACATGGCAGAAGCATTCTATGAATGCCTGCATGGGAGAACCATTCTATGTATACCTGCATGGCAGAATCATTCTATTTATCGCTGCATGGGAGACTTTATCAATATATTCCTACATGGGAGAAGCATTCTTTGTATTCCTGCATGGAAGAAACATTCTAAGAATACCTGCATGGGAGAACCATTCGATGTATCCTCGCATTGGAGAAGAATACTATGTATTACTGAATGGGAGAAATATTGTATGTATTCCTGAATGGGAGAAGTATTCTATGTATTCCTGCATGGGAGTAGCATTCAATGTATCCTATCAAGGGACAATCATTCTATGTATTCCTGTATGGGAGTAGCATTCAATGCATGGCAGAAGCTTTCTGCTTATTCCTACATGGGAGAACCATTCTATGTATTCCTGCATGGCATAATCATTCTATGTATTTCTGCATGGGAATCTTAATCAACATATTCCAACATGGGAGAAGCATTCTATGTATTCCTACATGACAAAAGCATTCTATGCATACCTGTACGGGAGAACCATTCTATGTATCCTAGCATGGGAGAATCATTCTATGTATTCCTGAATGGGAGAAGTATTCTATGTATTCCTGCATGGGAGTAGCATTCAATGTATCAATGTATGGCAGAAGCATTCTATGTATACTTTCATGACAGAAACATTGTATGTATACCTGCATGGGAGACCCATTCTATGTATTTCTGCATGGCAGAATCATTCTATGTATTCCTACATGGGAGAATCATTCTATGTATTCCTAAATGAGAGAGGCATTCTATGTATTACTGCAAGGGTGAAACATTCTACTTATGGCAGCATGGGAGAATCATTCTATTTTTCCTGCATGGGAGAAGCATTGCATGGATCAATGTATGGCAGAAGCATTCTATGTATTCCTACATGGCAGAAGCATTCTATGAATGCCTGCATGGGAGAACCATTCGATGTATACCTGCATGGCAGAATCATTCTATTTATCGCTGCATGGGAGACTTTATCAATATATTCCTACATGGGAGAAGCATTCTTTGTATTCCTGCATGGCAGCAACATTCTATGAATACCTGCATGGGAGAACCATTCGATGTATCCTCGCATTGGACAAGAATACTATGTAGTACTGAATGGGAGAAATATTGTATGTATTCCTGAATGGGAGAACTATTCTATGTATTCCTGCATGGGAGTAGCATTCAATGTATCCTATCAAGGGACAATCATTCTATGTATTCCTGTATGGGAGTAGCAATCAATGTATGGCAGAAGCTTTCTGCTTCTTCCTACATGGGAGAAGTATTCTATGTATTCCAACGTGGGAGAAGCATTGTAAGTATTCCTACATCGGAGTAGCATTCTATGTATTCCTGCATGGGAGAAATTTTCGAAGTATACTTGAAAGGGAGAAGTAGTCTATGTATTCCTGCAAGGGTGAAACATTCTACGTATCGCAGCATGGGAGAATCATTCTATGTATTCCAACATGGGAGAAGCATTCTATGTATTCCTACATGGCAGAAGCATTCTATGAATACCTGCATGGGAGAACCATTCGATGTATACCTGCATGGCAGAATCATTCTATATATCGCTACATGAGAGACTTAATCATTATATTCCTACATGGGAGAAGCATTCTTTGTATTCCTGGATGGCAGCAGAATTGTATATATCCCTGTATGGGAGAAGTATTTGTTGTATCCTCGCAATGGAGAAAAATACTATGTATTCCTGCATGGGAGTAGCATTCAATGTATCCTATCAAGGGAGAATCATTCCATGTATCCCTAAATGAGACAAGTGTTCTATGCATTCCTGCATGGGTATAGCATTCTATGTATCAATGTATGGCAGAAGCATTCTAGGTTTAACTGCATGGCAGAAGCATTCTGTTTATTCCTACTTGGGAGAAGTAATCTAGTTATTCCTGCAAGGGTGAAACATTCTATGTATCCTAGCATGGGATAATCATTATATGTATTCCTACATGTCAAAAGCATTCTATGCATACCTGCACAGGAGAACCATTCTATGTATCCTAGCATGGGAGAATCATTCTATGTATTCCTGAATGGGAGAAGTATTTTATGTATTCCTGCATGGGTGTAGCATTCAATGTATCAAGGTATGGCAGAAGCATTCTATGTATACTTTCACGACAGAAACATTGTATGTATACCTGCATGGGAGACGCATTCTATGTATTTCTGCATGGCAGAATCATTCTATGTATTCCTACATGGGAGAATCATTCTATGTATTCCTAAATGAGAGAGGCATTCTATGTATTCCTGCAAGGGTGAAACATTCTACTTATGGCAGCATGGGAGAATCATTCTATTTTTCCTGCATGGGAGAAGCATTCCATGGATCAATGTATGGCAGAAGCATTCTATGTATTCCTACATGGCAGAAGCATTCTATGAATGCCTGCATGGGAGAACCATTCTATGTATACCTGCATGGCAGAATCATTCTATTTATCGCTGCATGGGAGACTTTATCAATATATTCCTACATGGGAGAAGCATTCTTTGTATTCCTGCATGGAAGAAACATTCTAAGAATACCTGCATGGGAGAACCATTCGATGTATCCTCGCATTGGAGAAGAATACTATGTATTACTGAATGGGAGAAATATTGTATGTATTCCTGAATGGGAGAAGTATTCTATGTATTCCTGCATGGGAGTAGCATTCAATGTATCCTATCAAGGGACAATCATTCTATGTATTCCTGTATGGGAGTAGCATTCAATGCATGGCAGAAGCTTTCTGCTTATTCCTACATGGGAGAACCATTCTATGTATTCCTGCATGGCATAATCATTCTATGTATTTCTGCATGGGAATCTTAATCAACATATTCCAACATGGGAGAAGCATTCTATGTATTCCTACATGACAAAAGCATTCTATGCATACCTGCACGGGAGAACCATTCTATGTATCCTAGCATGGGAGAATCATTCTATGTATTCCTGAATGGGAGAAGTATTCTATGTATTCCTGCATGGGAGTAGCATTCAATGTATCCTATCAAGGGACAATCATTCTATGTATTCCTGTATGGGAGTAGCAATCAATGCATGGCAGAAGCTTTCTGCTTCTTCCTACATGGGAGAAGTATTCTATGTATTCCAACGTGGGAGAAGCATTGTAAGTATTCCTACATCGGAGTAGCATTCTATGTATTCCTGCATGGGAGAAAATTTCGAAGTATACTTGAAAGGGAGAAGTAGTCTATGTATTCCTGCAAGCGTGAAACATTCTACGTATCGCAGCATGGGAGAATCATTCTATGTATTCCAACATGGGAGAAGCATTCTATGTATTCCTACATGGCAGAAGCATTCTATGAATACCTGCATGGGAGAACCATTCGATGTATACCTGCATGGCAGAATCATTCTATATATCGCTGCATGAGAGACTTAATCATTATATTCCTACATGGGAGAAGCATTCTTTGTATTCCTGGATGGCAGCAGAATTGTATATATCCCTGTATGGGAGAAGTATTTGTTGTATGCTCGCAATGGAGAAAAATACTATGTATTCCTGCATGGGAGTAGCATTCAATGTATCCTATCAAGGGAGAATCATTCTATGTATTCCTAAATGAGAGAAGTATTCTATGTATTCCTGCATGGGTATAGCATTCTATGTATCAATATATGGCAGAAGCATTCTATGTATTCCTACATGGCAGAAACATTCTATGAATACCTGCATGGGAGAACCATTCTATGTATACCTGCATGGCAGAATCATTCTATATATCGCTGCATGAGAGACTTAATCATTATATTCCTACATGGGAGAAGCATTCTTTGTATTCCTGGATGGCAGCAGAATTGTATATATCCCTGTATGGGAGAAGTATTTGTTGTATCCTCGCAATGGAGAAAAATACTATGTATTCCTGCATGGGAGTAGCATTCAATGTATCCTATCAAGGGAGAGTCATTCCATGTATCCCTAAATGAGACAAGTGTTCTATGCATTCCTGCATGGGTATAGCATTCTATGTATCAATGTATGGCAGAAGCATTCTAGGTATAACTGCATGGCAGAAGCATTCTGTTTATTCCTACTTGGGAGAAGTAATCTAGTTATTCCTGCAAGGGTGAAACATTCTATGTATCCTAGCATGGGATAATCATTATATGTATTCCTACATGTCAAAAGCATTCTATGCATACCTGCACAGGAGAACCATTCTATGTATCCTAGCATGGGAGAATCATTCTATGTATTCCTGAATGGGAGAAGTATTTTATGTATTCCTGCATGGGAGTAGCATTCAATGTATCAAGGTATGGCAGAAGCATTCTATGTATACTTTCACGACAGAAACATTGTATGTATACCTGCATGGGAGACCCATTCTATGTATTTCTGCATGGCAGAATCATTCTATGTATTCCTACATGGGAGAATCATTCTATGTATTCCTAAATGAGAGAGACATTCTATGTATTCCTGCAAGGGTGAAACATTCTACTTATGGCAGCATGGGAGAATCATTCTATTTTTCCTGCATGGGAGAAGCATTCCATGGATCAATGTATGGCAGAAGCATTCTATGTATTCCTAAATGGCAGAAGCATTCTATGAATGCCTGCATGGGAGAACCATTCTATGTATACCTGCATGGCAGAATCATTCTATTTATCGCTGCATGGGAGACTTTATCAATATATTCCTACATGGGAGAAGCATTCTTTGTATTCCTGCATGGAAGAAACATTCTAAGAATACCTGCATGGGAGAACCATTCGATGTATCCTCGCATTGGAGAAGAATACTATGTATTACTGAATGGGAGAAATATTGTATGTATTCCTGAATGGGAGAAGTATTCTATGTATTCCTGCATGGGAGTAGCATTCAATGTATCCTATCAAGGGACAATCATTCTATGTATTCCTGTATGGGAGTAGAATTCAATGCATGGCAGAAGCTTTCTGCTTATTCCTACATGGGAGAACCATTCTATGTATTCCTGCATGGCATAATCATTCTATGTATTTCTGCATGGGAATCTTAATCAACATATTCCAACATGGGAGAAGCATTCTATGTATTCCTACATGACAAAAGCATTCTATGCATACCTGTACGGGAGAACCATTCTATGTATCCTAGCATGGGAGAATCATTCTATGTATTCCTGAATGGGAGAAGTATTCTATGTATTCCTGCATGGGAGTAGCATTCAATGTATCAATGTATGGCAGAAGCATTCTATGTATACTTTCATGACAGAAACATTGTATGTATACCTGCATGGGAGACCCATTCTATGTATTTCTGCATGGCAGAATCATTCTATGTATTCCTACATGGGAGAATCATTCTATGTATTCCTAAATGAGAGAGGCATTCTATGTATTACTGCAAGGGTGAAACATTCTACTTATGGCAGCATGGGAGAATCATTCTATTTTTCCTGCATGGGAGAAGCATTGCATGGATCAATGTATGGCAGAAGCATTCTATGTATTCCTACATGGCAGAAGCATTCTATGAATGCCTGCATGGGAGAACCATTCGATGTATACCTGCATGGCAGAATCATTCTATTTATCGCTGCATGGGAGACTTTATCAATATATTCCTACATGGGAGAAGCATTCTTTGTATTCCTGCATGGCAGCAACATTCTATGAATACCTGCATGGGAGAACCATTCGATGTATCCTCGCATTGGACAAGAATACTATGTAGTACTGAATGGGAGAAATATTGTATGTATTCCTGAATGGGAGAAGTATTCTATGTATTCCTGCATGGGAGTAGCATTCAATGTATCCTATCAAGGGACAATCATTCTATGTATTCCTGTATGGGAGTAGCAATCAATGTATGGCAGAAGCTTTCTGCTTCTTCCTACATGGGAGAAGTATTCTATGTATTCCAACGTGGGAGAAGCATTGTAAGTATTCCTACATCGGAGTAGCATTCTATGTATTCCTGCATGGGAGAAAATTTCGAAGTATACTTGAAAGGGAGAAGTAGTCTATGTATTCCTGCAAGCGTGAAACATTCTACGTATCGCAGCATGGGAGAATCATTCTATGTATTCCAACATGGGAGAAGCATTCTATGTATTCCTACATGGCAGAAGCATTCTATGAATACCTGCATGGGAGAACCATTCGATGTATACCTGCATGGCAGAATCATTCTATATATCGCTGCATGAGAGACTTAATCATTATATTCCTACATGGGAGAAGCATTCTTTGTATTCCTGGATGGCAGCAGAATTGTATATATCCCTGTATGGGAGAAGTATTTGTTGTATGCTCGCAATGGAGAAAAATACTATGTATTCCTGCATGGGAGTAGCATTCAATGTATCCTATCAAGGGAGAATCATTCTATGTATTCCTAAATGAGAGAAGTATTCTATGTATTCCTGCATGGGTATAGCATTCTATGTATCAATATATGGCAGAAGCATTCTATGTATTCCTACATGGCAGAAACATTCTATGAATACCTGCATGGGAGAACCATTCTATGTATACCTGCATGGCAGAATCATTCTATTTATCGCTGCATGGGAGAATTTATCAATATATTCCTACATGGGAGAAGCATTCTTTGTATTCCTGCATGGCAGAAACATTCTATGAATACCTGCATGGGAGAACCATTCGATGTATCCTCGCATTGGAGAAGAATACTATGTAGTACTGAATGGGAGAAATATTGTATGTATTCCTGAATGGGAGAAGTATTCTATGTATTCCTGCATGGGAGTAGCATTCAATGTATCCTATCAAGGGACAATCATTCTATGTATTCTGGAATGGGAGTAGCATTCAATGCATGGCAGAAGCTTTCTGCTTATTCCTACATGGGAGAAGTATTCTATGTATTCCAACGTGGGAGAAGCATTGTAAGTATTCCTACATCGGAGTAGCATTCTATGTATTCCTGCATGGGAGAAGTTTTCGAAGTATACTTGAAATGGAGAAGTAGTCACCCTGCAAGGGTGAAACATTCTACGTATCGCAGCATGGGAGAATCATACTATGTATTCCAACATGGGAGAATCATTCTATGTATTCCTACATGGCAGAAGCATTCTATGAATACCTGCATGGGAGAACCATTCGATGTATACCTGCATGGCAGAATCATTCTATTTATCGCTGCATGGGAGACTTTATCAATATATTCCTACATGGGAGAAGCATTCTTTGTATTCCTGCATGGAAGAAACATTCTAAGAATACCTGCATGGGAGAACCATTCGATGTATCCTCGCATTGGAGAAGAATACTATGTATTACTGAATGGGAGAAATATTGTATGTATTCCTGAATGGGAGAAGTATTCTATGTATTCCTGCATGGGAGTAGCATTCAATGTATCCTATCAAGGGACAATCATTCTATGTATTCCTGTATGGGAGTAGAATTCAATGCATGGCAGAAGCTTTCTGCTTATTCCTACATGGGAGAACCATTCTATGTATTCCTGCATGGCATAATCATTCTATGTATTTCTGCATGGGAATCTTAATCAACATATTCCAACATGGGAGAAGCATTCTATGTATTCCTACATGACAAAAGCATTCTATGCATACCTGTACGGGAGAACCATTCTATGTATCCTAGCATGGGAGAATCATTCTATGTATTCCTGAATGGGAGAAGTATTCTATGTATTCCTGCATGGGAGTAGCATTCAATGTATCAATGTATGGCAGAAGCATTCTATGTATACTTTCATGACAGAAACATTGTATGTATACCTGCATGGGAGACCCATTCTATGTATTTCTGCATGGCAGAATCATTCTATGTATTCCTACATGGGAGAATCATTCTATGTATTCCTAAATGAGAGAGGCATTCTATGTATTACTGCAAGGGTGAAACATTCTACTTATGGCAGCATGGGAGAATCATTCTATTTTTCCTGCATGGGAGAAGCATTGCATGGATCAATGTATGGCAGAAGCATTCTATGTATTCCTACATGGCAGAAGCATTCTATGAATGCCTGCATGGGAGAACCATTCGATGTATACCTGCATGGCAGAATCATTCTATTTATCGCTGCATGGGAGACTTTATCAATATATTCCTACATGGGAGAAGCATTCTTTGTATTCCTGCATGGCAGCAACATTCTATGAATACCTGCATGGGAGAACCATTCGATGTATCCTCGCATTGGAGAAGAATACTATGCAGTACTGAATGGGAGAAATATTGTATGTATTCCTGAATGGTTGAAGTATTCTATGTATTCCTGCATGGGAGTAGCATTCAATGTATCCTATCAAGGGACAATCATTCTATGTATTCCTGTATGGGAGTAGCAATCAATGCATGGCAGAAGCTTTCTGCTTCTTCCTACATGGGAGAAGTATTCTATGTATTCCAACGTGGGAGAAGCATTGTAAGTATTCCTACATCGGAGTAGCATTCTATGTATTCCTGCATGGGAGAAGTTTTCGAAGTATACTTGAAAGAGAGAAGTAGTCTATGTATTCCTGCAAGCGTGAAACATTCTACGTATCGCAGCATGGGAGAATCATTCTATGTATTCCAACATGGGAGAAGCATTCTATGTATTCCTACATGGCAGAAGCATTCTATGAATACCTGCATGGGAGAACCATTCGATGTATACCTGCATGGCAGAATCATTCTATATATCGCTGCATGAGAGACTTAATCATTATATTCCTACATGGGAGAAGCATTCTTTGTATTCCTGGATGGCAGCAGAATTGTATATATCCCTGTATGGGAGAAGTATTTGTTGTATCCTCGCAATGGAGAAAAATACTATGTATTGCTGCATGTGAGGAGCATTCAATGTATCCTATCAAGGGAGAATCATTCCATGTATCCCTAAATGAGAGAAGTGTTCTATGTATTCCTGCATGGGTATAGCATTCTATGTATCAATGTATGGCAGAAGAATTCTAGGTATAACTGCATGGCAGAAGCATTCTGTTTATTCCTACATGGGAGAAGTATTCTAGTTATTCCTGCAAGGGTGAAACATTCTATGTATCCTAGCATGGGATAATCATTCTATGTATTCCTAAATGGGAGACTTAATCAATATATTCCTACATGGGAGAAGCATTCTATGTATTCCTACATGACAAAAGCATTCTATGCATACCTGCACGGGAGAACCATTCTATGTATCCTAGCATGGGAGAATCATTCTATGTATTCCTGAATGGGAGAAGTATTTTATGTATTCCTGCATGGGAGTAGCATTCAATGTATCAATGTATGGCAGAAGCATTCTATGTATACTTTCACGACAGAAACATTGTATGTACACCTGCATGGGAGACCCATTCTATGTATTTCTGCATGGCAGAATCATTCTATGTATTCCTACATGGGAGAATCATTCTATGTATTCCTAAATGAGAGAGGCATTCTATGTATTACTGCAAGGGTGAAACATTCTACTTATGGCAGCATGGGAGAATCATTCTATTTTTCCTGCATGGGAGAAGCATTCCATGGATCAATGTATGGCAGAAGCATTCTATGTATACTTTCATGACAGAAACATTGTATGTATACCTGCATGGGAGACCCATTCTATGTATTTCTACATGGCAGAATCATTCTATGTATTCCTACATGGGAGAATCATTCTATGTATTCCTAAATGAGAGAGGCATTCTATGTATTACTGCAAGGGTGAAACATTCTACTTATGGCAGCATGGGAGAATCATTCTATTTTTCCTGCATGGGAGAAGCATTCCATGGATCAATGTATGGCAGAAGCATTCTATGTATTCCTACATGGCAGAAGCATTCTATGAATGCCTGCATGGGAGAACCATTCGATGTATACCTGCATGGCAGAATCATTCTATTTATCGCTGCATGGGAGACTTTATCAATATATTCCTACATGGGAGAAGCATTCTTTGTATTCCTGCATGGCAGCAACATTCTATGAATACCTGCATGGGAGAACCATTCGATGTATCCTCGCATTGGAGAAGAATACTATGCAGTACTGAATGGGAGAAATATTGTATGTATTCCTGAATGGTTGAAGTATTCTATGTATTCCTGCATGGGAGTAGCATTCAATGTATCCTATCAAGGGACAATCATTCTATGTATTCCTGTATGGGAGTAGCAATCAATGCATGGCAGAAGCTTTCTGCTTCTTCCTACATGGGAGAAGTATTCTATGTATTCCAACGTGGGAGAAGCATTGTAAGTATTCCTACATCGGAGTAGCATTCTATGTATTCCTGCATGGGAGAAAATTTCGAAGTATACTTGAAAGGGAGAAGTAGTCTATGTATTCCTGCAAGCGTGAAACATTCTACGTATCGCAGCATGGGAGAATCATTCTATGTATTCCAACATGGGAGAAGCATTCTATGTATTCCTACATGGCAGAAGCATTCTATGAATACCTGCATGGGAGAACCATTCGATGTATACCTGCATGGCAGAATCATTCTATATATCGCTGCATGAGAGACTTAATCATTATATTCCTACATGGGAGAAGCATTCTTTGTATTCCTGGATGGCAGCAGAATTGTATATATCCCTGTATGGGAGAAGTATTTGTTGTATGCTCGCAATGGAGAAAAATACTATGTATTCCTGCATGGGAGTAGCATTCAATGTATCCTATCAAGGGAGAATCATTCTATGTATTCCTAAATGAGAGAAGTATTCTATGTATTCCTGCATGGGTATAGCATTCTATGTATCAATATATGGCAGAAGCATTCTATGTATTCCTACATGGCAGAAACATTCTATGAATACCTGCATGGGAGAACCATTCTATGTATACCTGCATGGCAGAATCATTCTATTTATCGCTGCATGGGAGAATTTATCAATATATTCCTACATGGGAGAAGCATTCTTTGTATTCCTGCATGGCAGAAACATTCTATGAATACCTGCATGGGAGAACCATTCGATGTATCCTCGCATTGGAGAAGAATACTATGTAGTACTGAATGGGAGAAATATTGTATGTATTCCTGAATGGGAGAAGTATTCTATGTATTCCTGCATGGGAGTAGCATTCAATGTATCCTATCAAGGGACAATCATTCTATGTATTCTGGAATGGGAGTAGCATTCAATGCATGGCAGAAGCTTTCTGCTTATTCCTACATGGGAGAAGTATTCTATGTATTACAACGTGGGAGAAGCATTGTAAGTATTCCTACATCGGAGTAGCATTCTATGTATTCCTGCATGGGAGAAGTTTTCGAAGTATACTTGAAATGGAGAAGTAGTCACCCTGCAAGGGTGAAACATTCTACGTATCGCAGCATGGGAGAATCATACTATGTATTCCAACATGGGAGAATCATTCTATGTATTCCTACATGGCAGAAGCATTCTATGAATACCTGCATGGGAGAACCATTCGATGTATCCTAGCATGGGATACTCATTCTATGTATTCCTAAATGGGAGAACCATTCTATGTATTCCTGCATGGCATAATCATTCTATGTATTTCTGCATGGGAGAAATTTTCGAAGTATACTTGAAAGGGAGAAGTAGTGTATGTATTCCTGCAAGGGTGAAACATTCTACGCATCGCAGCATGGGAGAATCATTCTATGTATTCCAACATGGGAGAAGCATTCTATGTAATCCTACATGGCAGAAGCATTCTATGAATGCCTGCATGGGAGAACCATTCGATGTATACCTGCATGGCAGAATCATTCTATATATCGCTGCATGAGAGACTTAATCATTATATTCCTACATGGGAGAAGCATTCTTTGTATTCCTGGATGGCAGCAGAATTGTATATATCCCTGTATGGGAGAAGTATTTGTTGTATCCTCGCAATGGAGAAAAATACTATGTATTCCTGCATGGGAGTAGCATTCAATGTATCCTATCAAGGGAGAATCATTCTATGTATTCCTAAATGAGAGAAGTATTCTATGTATTCCTCCATGGGTATAGCATTCTATGTATCAATGTATGGCAGAAGCATTCTAGGTATAACTGCATGGCAGAAGCATTCTGTTTATTCCTACATGGGAGAAGTATTCTAGTTATTCCTGCAAGGGTGAAACATTCTATGTATCCTAGCATGGGATAATCATTCTATGTATTCCTAAATAGGAGACTTAATCAATATATTCCTACATGGGAGAAGCATTCTATGTATTCCTACATGACAAAAGCATTCTATGCATACCTGCATGGGAGAACCATTCTATGTATCCTAGCATGGGAGAATCATTCTATGTATTCCTGAATGGGAGAAGTATTCTATGTATTCCTACATGGGAGTAGCATTCAATGTATCAATGTATGGCAGAAGCATTCTATGTATACTTTCACGAAAGAAACATTGTATGTATACCTGCATGGGAGACCCATTCTATGTATTTCTGCATGGCAGAATCATTCTATGTATTCCTACATGGGAGAATCATTCTATGTATTCCTAAATGAGAGAGGCATTCTATGTATTCCTGCAAGGGTGAAACATTCTACTTATGGCAGCATGGGAGAATCATTCTATTTTTCCTGCATGGGAGAAGCATTCCATGGATCAATGTATGGCAGAAGCATTCTATGTATTCCTACATGGCAGAAGCATTCTATGAAGGCCTGCATGGGAGAACCATTCGATGTATACCTGCATGGCAGAATCATTCTATTTATCGCTGCATGGGAGACTTTATCAATATATTCCTACATGGGAGAAGCATTCTTTGTATTCCTGCATGGCAGCAACATTCTATGAATACCTGCATGGGAGAACCATTCGATGTATCCTCGCATTGGAGAAGAATACTATGTATTACTGAATGGGAGAAATATTGTATGTATTCCTGAATGGGAGAAGTATTCTATGTATTCCTGCATGGGAGTAGCATTCAATGTATCCTATCAAGGGACAATCATTCTATGTATTCCTGTATGGGGGTAGCATTCAATGCATGGCAGAAGCTTTCTGCTTATTCCTACATGGGAGAAGTATTCTATGTATTCCAACGTGGGAGAAGCATTGTAAGTATTCCTACATCGGAGTAGCATTCTATGTATTCCTGCATGGGAGAAGTTTTCGAAGTATACTTGAAAGGGAGAAGTAGTCTATGTATTCCTGCAAGGGTGAAACATTCTACGTATCGCAGCATGGGAGAATCATTCTATGTATTCCAACATGGGAGAAGCATTCTATGTATTCCTACATGGCAGAAGCATTCTATGAATACCTGCATGGGAGAACCATTCGATGTGTACCTGCATGACAGAATCATTCTATTTATCGCTGCATGAGAGACTTAATCATTATATTCCTACATGGGAGAAGCATTCTTTGTATTCCTGGATGGCAGCAGAATTGTATATATCCCTGTATGGGAGAAGTATTTGTTGTATCCTCGCAATGGAGAAAAATACTATGTATTCCTGCATGGGAGTAGCATTCAATGTATCCTATCAAGGGAGAATCATTCTATGTATTCCTAAATGAGAGAAGTATTCTATGTATTCCTGCATGGGTATAGCATTCTATGTATCAATGTATGGCAGAAGCATTCTAGGTATAACTGCATGGCAGAAGCATTCTGTTTATTCCTACATGGGAGAAGTATTCTAGTTATTCCTGCAAGGGTGAAACATTCTATGTATCCTAGCATGGGATAATCATTCTATGTATTCCTACATGACAAAAGCATTCTATGCATACCTGCACAGGAGAACCATTCTATGTATCCTAGCATGAGAGAATCATTCTATGTATTCCTGAATGGGAGAAGTATTTTATGTATTCCTGCATGGGAGTAGCATTCAATGTATCAATGTATGGTAGAAGCATTCTATGTATACTTTCACGACAGAAACATTGTATGTATACCTGCATGGGAGACCCATTCTATGTATTTCTGCATGGCAGAATCATTCTATGTATTCCTACATGGGAGAATCATTCTATGTATTCCTAAATGAGAGAGGCATTCTATGTATTCCTGCAAGGGTGAAACATTCTACTTATGGCAGCATGGGAGAATCATTCTATTTTTCCTGCATGGGAGAAGCATTCCATGGATCAATGTATGGCAGAAGCATTCTATGTATTCCTACATGGCAGAAGCATTCTATGAATGCCTGCATGGGAGAACCATTCGATGTATACCTGCATGGCAGAATCATTCTATTTATCGCTGCATGGGAGACTTTATCAATATATTCCTACATGGGAGAAGCATTCTATGTATTCCTGCATGGTAGAAACATTCTATGAATACCTGCATGGGAGAACCATTCGATGTATCCTCGGAGAAGAATACTATGTATTACTGAATGGGAGAAATATTGTATGTATTCCTGAATGGGAGAAGTATTCTATGTATTCCTGCATGGGAGTAGCATTCAATGTATCCTATCAAGGGACAATCATTCTATGTATTCTGGAATGGGAGTAGCATTCAATGCATGGCAGAAGCTTTCTGCTTATTCCTACATGGGAGAAGTATTCTATGTATTCCAACGTGGGAGAAGCATTGTAAGTATCGCTGCATGGGAGACTTTATCAATATATTCCTACATCGGAGTAGCATTCTATGTATTCCTGCATGGGAGAATTTTTCGAAGTATACTTGAAATGGAGAAGTAGTCTATGTATTCCTGCAAGCGTGAAACATTCTACGTATCGCAGCATGGGAGAATCATTCTATGTATTCCAACATGGGAGAAGCATTCTATGTATTCCTACATGGCAGAAGCATTCTATGAATGCCTGCATGGGAGAACCATTCGATGTGTACCTGCATGACAGAATCATTCTATTTATCGCTGCATGAGAGACTTAATCATTATATTCCTACATGGGAGAAGCATTCTTTGTATTCCTGGATGGCAGCAGAATTGTATATATCCCTGTATGGGAGAAGTATTTGTTGTATCCTCGCAATGGAGAAAAATACTATGTATTCCTGCATGGGAGTAGCATTCAATGTATCCTATCAAGGGAGAATCATTCTATGTATTCCTAAATGAGAGAAGTATTCTATGTATTCCTGCATGGGTATAGCATTCTATGTATCAATGTATGGCAGAAGCATTCTAGGTATAACTGCATGGCAGAAGCATTCTGTTTATTCCTACATGGGAGAAGTATTCTAGTTATTCCTGCAAGGGTGAAACATTCTATGTATCCTAGCATGGGATAATCATTCGATGTATTCCTACATGACAAAAGCATTCTATGCATACCTGCACAGGAGAACCATTCTATGTATCCTAGCATGAGAGAATCATTCTATGTATTCCTGAATGGGAGAAGTATTTTATGTATTCCTGCATGGGAGTAGCATTCAATGTATCAATGTATGGTAGAAGCATTCTATGTATACTTTCACGACAGAAACATTGTATGTATACCTGCATGGGAGACCCATTCTATGTATTTCTGCATGGCAGAATCATTCTATGTATTCCTACATGGGAGAATCATTCTATGTATTCCTAAATGAGAGAGGCATTCTATGTATTCCTGCAAGGGTGAAACATTCTACTTATGGCAGCATGGGAGAATCATTCTATTTTTCCTGCATGGGAGAAGCATTCCATGGATCAATGTATGGCAGAAGCATTCTATGTATTCCTACATGGCAGAAGCATTCTATGAATGCCTGCATGGGAGAACCATTCGATGTATACCTGCATGGCAGAATCATTCTATTTATCGCTGCATGGGAGACTTTATCAATATATTCCTACATGGGAGAAGCATTCTATGTATTCCTGCATGGTAGAAACATTCTATGAATACCTGCATGGGAGAACCATTCGATGTATCCTCGGAGAAGAATACTATGTATTACTGAATGGGAGAAATATTGTATGTATTCCTGAATGGGAGAAGTATTCTATGTATTCCTGCATGGGAGTAGCATTCAATGTATCCTATCAAGGGACAATCATTCTATGTATTCTGGAATGGGAGTAGCATTCAATGCATGGCAGAAGCTTTCTGCTTATTCCTACATGGGAGAAGTATTCTATGTATTCCAACGTGGGAGAAGCATTGTAAGTATTCCTACATCGGAGTAGCATTCTATGTATTCCTGCATGGGAGAATTTTTCGAAGTATACTTGAAATGGAGAAGTAGTCTATGTATTCCTGCAAGCGTGAAACATTCTACGTATCGCAGCATGGGAGAATCATTCTATGTATTCCAACATGGGAGAAGCATTCTATGTATTCCTACATGGCAGAAGCATTCTATGAATGCCTGCATGGGAGAACCATTCGATGTGTACCTGCATGACAGAATCATTCTATTTATCGCTGCATGAGAGACTTAATCATTATATTCCTACATGGGAGAAGCATTCTTTGTATTCCTGGATGGCAGCAGAATTGTATATATCCCTGTATGGGAGAAGTATTTGTTGTATCCTCGCAATGGAGAAAAATACTATGTATTCCTGCATGGGAGTAGCATTCAATGTATCCTATCAAGGGAGAATCATTCTATGTATTCCTAAATGAGAGAAGTATTCTATGTATTCCTGCATGGGTATAGCATTCTATGTATCAATGTATGGCAGAAGCATTCTAGGTATAACTGCATGGCAGAAGCATTCTGTTTATTCCTACATGGGAGAAGTATTCTAGTTATTCCTGCAAGGGTGAAACATTCTATGTATCCTAGCATGGGATAATCATTCTATGTATTCCTACATGACAAAAGCATTCTATGCATACCTGCACAGGAGAACCATTCTATGTATCCTAGCATGAGAGCATCATTCTATGTATTCCTGAATGGGAGAAGTATTTTATGTATTCCTGCATGGGAGTAGCATTCAATGTATCAATGTATGGTAGAAGCATTCTATGTATACTTTCACGACAGAAACATTGTATGTATACCTGCATGGGAGACCCATTCTATGTATTTCTGCATGGCAGAATCATTCTATGTATTCCTACATGGGAGAATCATTCTATGTATTCCTAAATGAGAGAGGCATTCTATGTATTCCTGCAAGGGTGAAACATTCTACTTATGGCAGCATGGGAGAATCATTCTATTTTTCCTGCATGGGAGAAGCATTCCATGGATCAATGTATGGCAGAAGCATTCTATGTATTCCTACATGGCAGAAGCATTCTATGAATGCCTGCATGGGAGAACCATTCGATGTATACCTGCATGGCAGAATCATTCTATTTATCGCTGCATGGGAGACTTTATCAATATATTCCTACATGGGAGAAGCATTCTATGTATTCCTGCATGGTAGAAACATTCTATGAATACCTGCATGGGAGAACCATTCGATGTATCCTCGGAGAAGAATACTATGTATTACTGAATGGGAGAAATATTGTATGTATTCCTGAATGGGAGAAGTATTCTATGTATTCCTGCATGGGAGTAGCATTCAATGTATCCTATCAAGGGACAATCATTCTATGTATTCCTGTATGGGAGTAGCAATCAATGCATGGCAGAAGCTTTCTGCTTATTCCTACATGGGAGAAGTATTCTATGTATTCCAACGTGGGAGAAGCATTGTAAGTATTCCTACATGACAAAAGCATTCTATGCATACCTGCACGGGAGAACCATTCTATGTATCCTAGCATGGGAGAATCATTCTATGTATTCCTGAATGGGAGAAGTATTCTATGTATTCCTGCATGGGAGTAGCATTCAATGTATCAATGTATGGCAGAAGCATGCTATGTATTTCTGCATGGCAGAATCATTCTATGTATTCCTACATTGGAGAATCATTCTATGTATTGCTAAATGAGAGAGGCATTCTATGTATTCCTGCAAGGGTGAAACATTCTACTTATGGCAGCATGGGAGAATCATTCTATTTTTCCTGCATGGGAGAAGCATTCCATGGATCAATGTATGGCAGAAGCATTCTATGTATTCCTACATGGCAGAAGCATTCTATGAATACCTGCATGGGAGAACCATTCGATGTATCCTCGCATTGGAGAAGAATACTATGTAGTATTCTACAAAGGGGGAAATATTGTATGTATTCCTGAATGGGAGAAGTATTCTATGTATTCCTGCATGGGAGTAGCATTCAATGTATCCTATCAAGGGACAATCATTCTATGTATTCCTGTATGGGAGTAGCAATCAATGCATGGCAGAAGCTTTCTGCTTCTTCCTACATGGGAGAAGTATTCTATGTATTCCAACGTGGGAGAAGCATTGTAAGTATTCCTACATCGGAGTAGCATTCTATGTATTCCTGCATGGGAGAAAATTTCGAAGTATACTTGAAAGAGAGAAGTAGTCTATGTATTCCTGCAAGCGTGAAACATTCTACGTATCGCAGCATGGGAGAATCATTCTATGTATTCCAACATGGGAGAAGCATTCTATGTATTCCTACATGGCAGAAGCATTCTATGAATACCTGCATGGGAGAACCATTCGATGTATACCTGCATGGCAGAATCATTCTATATATCGCTGCATGAGAGACTTAATCATTATATTCCTACATGGGAGAAGCATTCTTTGTATTCCTGGATGGCAGCAGAATTGTATATATCCCTGTATGGGAGAAGTATTTGTTGTATCCTCGCAATGGAGAAAAATACTATGTATTGCTGCATGTGAGGAGCATTCAATGTATCCTATCAAGGGAGAATCATTCCATGTATCCCTAAATGAGAGAAGTGTTCTATGTATTCCTGCATGGGTATAGCATTCTATGTATCAATGTATGGCAGAAGAATTCTAGGTATAACTGCATGGCAGAAGCATTCTGTTTATTCCTACATGGGAGAAGTATTCTAGTTATTCCTGCAAGGGTGAAACATTCTATGTATCCTAGCATGGGATAATCATTCTATGTATTCCTAAATGGGAGACTTAATCAATATATTCCTACATGGGAGAAGCATTCTATGTATTCCTACATGACAAAAGCATTCTATGCATACCTGCACGGGAGAACCATTCTATGTATCCTAGCATGGGAGAATCATTCTATGTATTCCTGAATGGGAGAAGTATTTTATGTATTCCTGCATGGGAGTAGCATTCAATGTATCAATGTATGGCAGAAGCATTCTATGTATACTTTCACGACAGAAACATTGTATGTACACCTGCATGGGAGACCCATTCTATGTATTTCTGCATGGCAGAATCATTCTATGTATTCCTACATGGGAGAATCATTCTATGTATTCCTAAATGAGAGAGGCATTCTATGTATTCCTGCAAGGGTGAAACATTCTACTTATGGCAGCATGGGAGAATCATTCTATTTTTCCTGCATGGGAGAAGCATTCCATGGATCAATGTATGGCAGAAGCATTCTATGTATTCCTAAATGGCAGAAGCATTCTATGAATGCCTGCATGGGAGAACCATTCTATGTATACCTGCATGGCAGAATCATTCTATTTATCGCTGCATGGGAGACTTTATCAATATATTCCTACATGGGAGAAGCATTCTTTGTATTCCTGCATGGAAGAAACATTCTATGAATACCTGCATGGGAGAACCATTCGATGTATCCTCGCATTGGAGAAGAATACTATGTATTACTGAATGGGAGAAATATTGTATGTATTCCTGAATGGGAGAAGTATTCTATGTATTCCTGCATGGGAGTAGCATTCAATGTATCCTATCAAGGGACAATCATTCTATGTATTCCTGTATGGGAGTAGCATTCAATGCATGGCAGAAGCTTTCTGCTTATTCCTACATGGGAGAACCATTCTATGTATTCCTGCATGGCATAATCATTCTATGTATTTCTGCATGGGAATCTTAATGAACATATTCCAACATGGTAGAAGCATTCTATGTATTCCTACATGACAAAAGCATTCTATGCATACCTGCACGGGAGAACCATTCTATGTATCCTAGCATGGGAGAATCATTCTATGTATTCCTGAATGGGAGAAGTATTCTATGTATTCCTGCATGGGAGTAGCATTCAATGTATCAATGTATGGCAGAAGCATTCTATGTATACTTTCATGACAGAAACATTGTGTGTATACCTGCATGGGAGACCCATTCTATGTATTTCTGCATGGCAGAATCATTCTATGTATTCCTACATGGGAGAATCATTCTATGTATTCCTAAATGAGAGAGGCATTCTATGTATTACTGCAAGGGTGAAACATTCTACTTATGGCAGCATGGGAGAATCATTCTATTTTTCCTGCATGGGAGAAGCATTCCATGGATCAATGTATGGCAGAAGCATTCTATGTATTCCTACATGGCAGAAGCATTCTATGAATGCCTGCATGGGAGAACCATTCGATGTATACCTGCATGGCAGAATCATTCTATTTATCGCTGCATGGGAGACTTTATCAATATATTCCTACATGGGAGAAGCATTCTTTGTATTCCTGCATGGCAGCAACATTCTATGAATACCTGCATGGGAGAACCATTCGATGTATCCTCGCATTGGAGAAGAATACTATGCAGTACTGAATGGGAGAAATATTGTATGTATTCCTGAATGGTAGAAGTATTCTATGTATTCCTGCATGGGAGTAGCATTCAATGTATCCTATCAAGGGACAATCATTCTATGTATTCCTGTATGGGAGTAGCAATCAATGCATGGCAGAAGCTTTCTGCTTCTTCCTACATGGGAGAAGTATTCTATGTATTCCAACGTGGGAGAAGCATTGTAAGTATTCCTACATCGGAGTAGCATTCTATGTATTCCTGCATGGGAGAAAATTTCGAAGTATACTTGAAAGGGAGAAGTAGTCTATGTATTCCTGCAAGCGTGAAACATTCTACGTATCGCAGCATGGGAGAATCATTCTATGTATTCCAACATGGGAGAAGCATTCTATGTATTCCTACATGGCAGAAGCATTCTATGAATACCTGCATGGGAGAACCATTCGATGTATACCTGCATGGCAGAATCATTCTATATATCGCTGCATGAGAGACTTAATCATTATATTCCTACATGGGAGAAGCATTCTTTGTATTCCTGGATGGCAGCAGAATTGTATATATCCCTGTATGGGAGAAGTATTTGTTGTATGCTCGCAATGGAGAAAAATACTATGTATTCCTGCATGGGAGTAGCATTCAATGTATCCTATCAAGGGAGAATCATTCTATGTATTCCTAAATGAGAGAAGTATTCTATGTATTCCTGCATGGGTATAGCATTCTATGTATCAATATATGGCAGAAGCATTCTATGTATTCCTACATGGCAGAAACATTCTATGAATACCTGCATGGGAGAACCATTCTATGTATACCTGCATGGCAGAATCATTCTATTTATCGCTGCATGGGAGAATTTATCAATATATTCCTACATGGGAGAAGCATTCTTTGTATTCCTGCATGGCAGAAACATTCTATGAATACCTGCATGGGAGAACCATTCGATGTATCCTCGCATTGGAGAAGAATACTATGTAGTACTGAATGGGAGAAATATTGTATGTATTCCTGAATGGGAGAAGTATTCTATGTATTCCTGCATGGGAGTAGCATTCAATGTATCCTATCAAGGGACAATCATTCTATGTATTCTGGAATGGGAGTAGCATTCAATGCATGGCAGAAGCTTTCTGCTTATTCCTACATGGGAGAAGTATTCTATGTATTCCAACGTGGGAGAAGCATTGTAAGTATTCCTACATCGGAGTAGCATTCTATGTATTCCTGCATGGGAGAAGTTTTCGAAGTATACTTGAAATGGAGAAGTAGTCACCCTGCAAGGGTGAAACATTCTACGTATCGCAGCATGGGAGAATCATACTATGTATTCCAACATGGGAGAATCATTCTATGTATTCCTACATGGCAGAAGCATTCTATGAATACCTGCATGGGAGAACCATTCGATGTATACCTGCATGGCAGAATCATTCTATATATCGCTGCATGAGAGACTTAATCATTAAATTCCTACATGGGAGAAGCATTCTTTGTATTCCTGGATGGCAGCAGAATTGTATATATCCCTGTATGGGAGAAGTATTTGTTGTATCCTCGCAATGGAGAAAAATACTATGTATTCCTCCATGGGAGTAGCATTCAATGTATCCTATCAAGGGAGAATCATTCTATGTATTCCTAAATGAGAGAAGTATTCTATGTATTCCTGCATGGGTATAGCATTCTATGTATCAATGTATGGCAGAATCATTCTAGGTATAACTGCATGGCAGAAGCATTCTGTTTATTCCTACATGGGAGAAGTATTCTAGTTATTCCTGGAAGGGTGAAACATTCAATGTGTCCTAGCATGGGATAATCATTCTATGTATTCCTAAATGGGAGACTTAATCAATATATTCCTACATGGGAGAAGCATTCTATGTATTCCTACATGACAAAAGCAATCTATGCATACCTGCACGGGAGAACCATTCTATGTATCCTAGCATGGGATACTCATTCTATGTATTCCTAAATGGGAGAACCATTCTATGTATTCCTGCATGGCATAATCATTCTATGTATTTCTGCATGGGAGTAGCATTCAATGTATCCTATCAAGGGACAATCATTCTATGTATTCCTGTATGGGAGTAGCATTCAATGCATGGAAGAAGCTTTCTGCTTATTCCTACATGGGAGAAGTATTCTATGTATTCCAACGTGGGAGAAGCATTGTAAGTATTACTACATCGGAGTAGCATTCTATGTATTCCTGCATGGGAGAAGTTTTCGAAGTATACTTGAAAGGGAGAAGTAGTCTATGTATTCCTGCAAGGGTGAAACATTCTACGTATCGCAGCATGGGAGAATCATTCTATGTATTCCAACATGGGAGAAGCATTCTATGTATTCCTACATGGCAGAAGCATTCTATGAATACCTGCATGGGAGAACCATTCGATGTATACCTGCATGGCAGAATCATTCTATATATCGCTGCATGAGAGACTTAATCATTATATTCCTACATGGGAGAAGCATTCTTTGTATTCCTGGATGGCAGCAGAATTGTATATATCCCTGTATGGGAGAAGTATTTGTTGTATCCTCGCAATGGAGAAAAATACTATGTATTCCTGCATGGGAGTAGCATTCAATGTATCCTATCAAGGGAGAATCATTCTATGTATTCCTAAATGAGAGAAGTATTCTATGTATTCCTGCATGGGTATAGCATTCTTTGTATCAATGTATGGCAGAAGCATTCTAGGTATAACTGCATGGCAGAAGCATTCTGTTTATTCCTACATGGGAGAAGTATTCTAGTTATTCCTGCAAGGGTGAAACATTCTATGTATCCTAGCATGGGATAATCATTCTATGTATTCCTAAATAGGAGACTTAATCAATATATTCCTACATGGGAGAAGCATTCTATGTATTCCTACATGACAAAAGCATTCTATGCATACCTGCATGGGAGAACCATTCTATGTATCCTAGCATGGGAGAATCATTCTATGTATTCCTGAATGGGAGAAGTATTCTATGTATTCCTACATGGGAGTAGCATTCAATGTATCAATGTATGGCAGAAGCATTCTATGTATACTTTCACGAAAGAAACATTGTATGTATACCTGCATGGGAGACCCATTCTATGTATTTCTGCATGGCAGAATCATTCTATGTATTCCTACATGGGAGAATCATTCTATGTATTCCTAAATGAGAGAGGCATTCTATGTATTCCTGCAAGGGTGAAACATTCTACTTATGGCAGCATGGGAGAATCATTCTATTTTTCCTGCATGGGAGAAGCATTCCATGGATCAATGTATGGCAGAAGCATTCTATGTATTCCTACATGGCAGAAGCATTCTATGAAGGCCTGCATGGGAGAACCATTCGATGTATACCTGCATGGCAGAATCATTCTATTTATCGCTGCATGGGAGACTTTATCAATATATTCCTACATGGGAGAAGCATTCTTTGTATTCCTGCATGGCAGCAACATTCTAAGAATACCTGCATGGGAGAACCATTCGATGTATCCTCGCATTGGAGAAGAATACTATGTATTACTGAATGGGAGAAATATTGTATGTATTCCTGAATGGGAGAAGTATTCTATGTATTCCTGCATGGGAGTAGCATTCAATGTATCCTATCAAGGGACAATCATTCTATGTATTCCTGTATGGGAGTAGCATTCAATGCATGGCAGAAGCTTTCTGCTTATTCCTACATGGGAGAACCATTCTATGTATTCCTGCATGGCATAATCATTCTATGTATTTCTGCATGGGAATCTTAATCAACATATTCCAACATGGTAGAAGCATTCTATGTATTCCTACATGACAAAAGCATTCTATGCATACCTGCACGGGAGAACCATTCTATGTATCCTAGCATGGGAGAATCATTCTATGTATTCCTGAATGGGAGAAGTATTCTATGTATTCCTGCATGGGAGTAGCATTCAATGTATCAATGTATGGCAGAAGCATTCTATGTATACTTTCATGACAGAAACATTGTGTGTATACCAGCATGGGAGACCCATTCTATGTATTTCTGCATGGCAGAATCATTCTATGTATTCCTACATGGGAGAATCATTCTATGTATTCCTAAATGAGAGAGGCATTCTATGTATTACTGCAAGGGTGAAACATTCTACTTATGGCAGCATGGGAGAATCATTCTATTTTTCCTGCATGGGAGAAGCATTCCATGGATCAATGTATGGCAGAAGCATTCTATGTATTCCTACATGGCAGAAGCATTCTATGAATGCCTGCATGGGAGAACCATTCGATGTATACCTGCATGGCAGAATCATTCTATTTATCGCTGCATGGGAGACTTTATCAATATATTCCTACATGGGAGAAGCATTCTTTGTATTCCTGCATGGCAGCAACATTCTATGAATACCTGCATGGGAGAACCATTCGATGTATCCTCGCATTGGAGAAGAATACTATGCAGTACTGAATGGGAGAAATATTGTATGTATTCCTGAATGGTAGAAGTATTCTATGTATTCCTGCATGGGAGTAGCATTCAATGTATCCTATCAAGGGACAATCATTCTATGTATTCCTGTATGGGAGTAGCAATCAATGCATGGCAGAAGCTTTCTGCTTCTTCCTACATGGGAGAAGTATTCTATGTATTCCAACGTGGGAGAAGCATTGTAAGTATTCCTACATCGGAGTAGCATTCTATGTATTCCTGCATGGGAGAAAATTTCGAAGTATACTTGAAAGGGAGAAGTAGTCTATGTATTCCTGCAAGCGTGAAACATTCTACGTATCGCAGCATGGGAGAATCATTCTATGTATTCCAACATGGGAGAAGCATTCTATGTATTCCTACATGGCAGAAGCATTCTATGAATACCTGCATGGGAGAACCATTCGATGTATACCTGCATGGCAGAATCATTCTATATATCGCTGCATGAGAGACTTAATCATTATATTCCTACATGGGAGAAGCATTCTTTGTATTCCTGGATGGCAGCAGAATTGTATATATCCCTGTATGGGAGAAGTATTTGTTGTATGCTCGCAATGGAGAAAAATACTATGTATTCCTGCATGGGAGTAGCATTCAATGTATCCTATCAAGGGAGAATCATTCTATGTATTCCTAAATGAGAGAAGTATTCTATGTATTCCTGCATGGGTATAGCATTCTATGTATCAATATATGGCAGAAGCATTCTATGTATTCCTACATGGCAGAAACATTCTATGAATACCTGCATGGGAGAACCATTCTATGTATACCTGCATGGCAGAATCATTCTATTTATCGCTGCATGGGAGAATTTATCAATATATTCCTACATGGGAGAAGCATTCTTTGTATTCCTGCATGGCAGAAACATTCTATGAATACCTGCATGGGAGAACCATTCGATGTATCCTCGCATTGGAGAAGAATACTATGTAGTACTGAATGGGAGAAATATTGTATGTATTCCTGAATGGGAGAAGTATTCTATGTATTCCTGCATGGGAGTAGCATTCAATGTATCCTATCAAGGGACAATCATTCTATGTATTCTGGAATGGGAGTAGCATTCAATGCATGGCAGAAGCTTTCTGCTTATTCCTACATGGGAGAAGTATTCTATGTATTACAACGTGGGAGAAGCATTGTAAGTATTCCTACATCGGAGTAGCATTCTATGTATTCCTGCATGGGAGAAGTTTTCGAAGTATACTTGAAATGGAGAAGTAGTCACCCTGCAAGGGTGAAACATTCTACGTATCGCAGCATGGGAGAATCATACTATGTATTCCAACATGGGAGAATCATTCTATGTATTCCTACATGGCAGAAGCATTCTATGAATACCTGCATGGGAGAACCATTCGATGTATACCTGCATGGCAGAATCATTCTATATATCGCTGCATGAGAGACTTAATCATTAAATTCCTACATGGGAGAAGCATTCTTTGTATTCCTGGATGGCAGCAGAATTGTATATATCCCTGTATGGGAGAAGTATTTGTTGTATCCTCGCAATGGAGAAAAATACTATGTATTCCTCCATGGGAGTAGCATTCAATGTATCCTATCAAGGGAGAATCATTCTATGTATTCCTAAATGAGAGAAGTATTCTATGTATTCCTGCATGGGTATAGCATTCTATGTATCAATGTATGGCAGAATCATTCTAGGTATAACTGCATGGCAGAAGCATTCTGTTTATTCCTACATGGGAGAAGTATTCTAGTTATTCCTGCAAGGGTGAAACATTCTATGTGTCCTAGCATGGGATAATCATTCTATGTATTCCTAAATGGGAGACTTAATCAATATATTCCTACATGGGAGAAGCATTCTATGTATTCCTACATGACAAAAGCAATCTATGCATACCTGCACGGGAGAACCATTCTATGTATCCTAGCATGGGATACTCATTCTATGTATTCCTAAATGGGAGAACCATTCTATGTATTCCTGCATGGCATAATCATTCTATGTATTTCTGCATGGGAGTAGCATTCAATGTATCCTATCAAGGGACAATCATTCTATGTATTCCTGTATGGGAGTAGCATTCAATGCATGGAAGAAGCTTTCTGCTTATTCCTACATGGGAGAAGTATTCTATGTATTCCAACGTGGGAGAAGCATTGTAAGTATTCCTACATCGGAGTAGCATTCTATGTATTCCTGCATGGGAGAAGTTTTCGAAGTATACTTGAAAGGGAGAAGTAGTCTATGTATTCCTGCAAGGGTGAAACATTCTACGTATCGCAGCATGGGAGAATCATTCTATGTATTCCAACATGGGAGAAGCATTCTATGTATTCCTACATGGCAGAAGCATTCTATGAATACCTGCATGGGAGAACCATTCGATGTATACCTGCATGGCAGAATCATTCTATATATCGCTGCATGAGAGACTTAATCATTATATTCCTACATGGGAGAAGCATTCTTTGTATTCCTGGATGGCAGCAGAATTGTATATATCCCTGTATGGGAGAAGTATTTGTTGTATCCTCGCAATGGAGAAAAATACTATGTATTCCTGCATGGGAGTAGCATTCAATGTATCCTATCAAGGGAGAATCATTCTATGTATTCCTAAATGAGAGAAGTATTCTATGTATTCCTGCATGGGTATAGCATTCTTTGTATCAATGTATGGCAGAAGCATTCTAGGTATAACTGCATGGCAGAAGCATTCTGTTTATTCCTACATGGGAGAAGTATTCTAGTTATTCCTGCAAGGGTGAAACATTCTATGTATCCTAGCATGGGATAATCATTCTATGTATTCCTAAATAGGAGACTTAATCAATATATTCCTACATGGGAGAAGCATTCTATGTATTCCTACATGACAAAAGCATTCTATGCATACCTGCACGGGAGAACCATTCTATGTATCCTAGCATGGGAGAATCATTCTATGTATTCCTGAATGGGAGAAGTATTCTATGTATTCCTACATGGGAGTAGCATTCAATGTATCAATGTATGGCAGAAGCATTCTATGTATACTTTCACGAAAGAAACATTGTATGTATACCTGCATGGGAGACCCATTCTATGTATTTCTGCATGGCAGAATCATTCTATGTATTCCTACATGGGAGAATCATTCTATGTATTCCTAAATGAGAGAGGCATTCTATGTATTCCTGCAAGGGTGAAACATTCTACTTATGGCAGCATGGGAGAATCATTCTATTTTTCCTGCATGGGAGAAGCATTCCATGGATCAATGTATGGCAGAAGCATTCTATGTATTCCTACATGGCAGAAGCATTCTATGAATGCCTGCATGGGAGAACCATTCGATGTATACCTGCATGGCAGAATCATTCTATTTATCGCTGCATGGGAGACTTTATCAATATATTCCTACATGGGAGAAGCATTCTATGTATTCCTGCATGGTAGAAACATTCTATGAATACCTGCATGGGAGAACCATTCGATGTATCCTCGGAGAAGAATACTATGTATTACTGAATGGGAGAAATATTGTATGTATTCCTGAATGGGAGAAGTATTCTATGTATTCCTGCATGGGAGTAGCATTCAATGTATCCTATCAAGGGACAATCATTCTATGTATTCTGGAATGGGAGTAGCATTCAATGCATGGCAGAAGCTTTCTGCTTATTCCTACATGGGAGAAGTATTCTATGTATTCCAACGTGGGAGAAGCATTGTAAGTATTCCTACATCGGAGTAGCATTCTATGTATTCCTGCATGGGAGAATTTTTCGAAGTATACTTGAAATGGAGAAGTAGTCTATGTATTCCTGCAAGCGTGAAACATTCTACGTATCGCAGCATGGGAGAATCATTCTATGTATTCCAACATGGGAGAAGCATTCTATGTATTCCTACATGGCAGAAGCATTCTATGAATGCCTGCATGGGAGAACCATTCGATGTGTACCTGCATGACAGAATCATTCTATTTATCGCTGCATGAGAGACTTAATCATTATATTCCTACATGGGAGAAGCATTCTTTGTATTCCTGGATGGCAGCAGAATTGTATATATCCCTGTATGGGAGAAGTATTTGTTGTATCCTCGCAATGGAGAAAAATACTATGTATTCCTGCATGGGAGTAGCATTCAATGTATCCTATCAAGGGAGAATCATTCTATGTATTCCTAAATGAGAGAAGTATTCTATGTATTCCTGCATGGGTATAGCATTCTATGTATCAATGTATGGCAGAAGCATTCTAGGTATAACTGCATGGCAGAAGCATTCTGTTTATTCCTACATGGGAGAAGTATTCTAGTTATTCCTGCAAGGGTGAAACATTCTATGTATCCTAGCATGGGATAATCATTCTATGTATTCCTACATGACAAAAGCATTCTATGCATACCTGCACAGGAGAACCATTCTATGTATCCTAGCATGAGAGAATCATTCTATGTATTCCTGAATGGGAGAAGTATTTTATGTATTCCTGCATGGGAGTAGCATTCAATGTATCAATGTATGGTAGAAGCATTCTATGTATACTTTCACGACAGAAACATTGTATGTATACCTGCATGGGAGAGCCATTCTATGTATTTCTGCATGGCAGAATCATTCTATGTATTCCTACATGGGAGAATCATTCTATGTATTCCTAAATGAGAGAGGCATTCTATGTATTCCTGCAAGGGTGAAACATTCTACTTATGGCAGCATGGGAGAATCATTCTATTTTTCCTGCATGGGAGAAGCATTCCATGGATCAATGTATGGCAGAAGCATTCTATGTATTCCTACATGGCAGAAGCATTCTATGAATGCCTGCATGGGAGAACCATTCGATGTATACCTGCATGGCAGAATCATTCTATTTATCGCTGCATGGGAGACTTTATCAATATATTCCTACATGGGAGAAGCATTCTATGTATTCCTGCATGGTAGAAACATTCTATGAATACCTGCATGGGAGAACCATTCGATGTATCCTCGGAGAAGAATACTATGTATTACTGAATGGGAGAAATATTGTATGTATTCCTGAATGGGAGAAGTATTCTATGTATTCCTGCATGGGAGTAGCATTCAATGTATCCTATCAAGGGACAATCATTCTATGTATTCTGGAATGGGAGTAGCATTCAATGCATGGCAGAAGCTTTCTGCTTATTCCTACATGGGAGAAGTATTCTATGTATTCCAACGTGGGAGAAGCATTGTAAGTATTCCTACATCGGAGTAGCATTCTATGTATTCCTGCATGGGAGAATTTTTCGAAGTATACTTGAAATGGAGAAGTAGTCTATGTATTCCTGCAAGCGTGAAACATTCTACGTATCGCAGCATGGGAGAATCATTCTATGTATTCCAACATGGGAGAAGCATTCTATGTATTCCTACATGGCAGAAGCATTCTATGAATGCCTGCATGGGAGAACCATTCGATGTGTACCTGCATGACAGAATCATTCTATTTATCGCTGCATGAGAGACTTAATCATTATATTCCTACATGGGAGAAGCATTCTTTGTATTCCTGGATGGCAGCAGAATTGTATATATCCCTGTATGGGAGAAGTATTTGTTGTATCCTCGCAATGGAGAAAAATACTATGTATTCCTGCATGGGAGTAGCATTCAATGTATCCTATCAAGGGAGAATCATTCCATGTATTCCTAAATGAGAGAAGTATTCTATGTATTCCTGCATGGGTATAGCATTCTATGTATCAATGTATGGCAGAAGCATTCTAGGTATAACTGCATGGCAGAAGCATTCTGTTTATTCCTACATGGGAGAAGTATTCTAGTTATTCCTGCAAGGGTGAAACATTCTATGTATCCTAGCATGGGATAATCATTCTATGTATTCCTACATGACAAAAGCATTCTATGCATACCTGCACAGGAGAACCATTCTATGTATCCTAGCATGAGAGAATCATTCTATGTATTCCTGAATGGGAGAAGTATTTTATGTATTCCTGCATGGGAGTAGCATTCAATGTATCAATGTATGGTAGAAGCATTCTATGTATACTTTCACGACAGAAACATTGTATGTATACCTGCATGGGAGAGCCATTCTATGTATTTCTGCATGGCAGAATCATTCTATGTATTCCTACATGGGAGAATCATTCTATGTATTTGTAAATGAGAGAGGCATTCTATGTATTCCTGCAAGGGTGAAACATTCTACTTATGGCAGCATGGGAGAATCATTCTATTTTTCCTGCATGGGAGAAGCATTCCATGGATCAATGTATGGCAGAAGCATTCTATGTATTCCTACATGGCAGAAGCATTCTATGAATGCCTGCATGGGAGAACCATTCGATGTATACCTGCATGGCAGAATCATTCTATTTATCGCTGCATGGGAGACTTTATCAATATATTCCTACATGGGAGAAGCATTCTATGTATTCCTGCATGGTAGAAACATTCTATGAATACCTGCATGGGAGAACCATTCGATGTATCCTCGGAGAAGAATACTATGTATTACTGAATGGGAGAAATATTGTATGTATTCCTGAATGGGAGAAGTATTCTATGTATTCCTGCATGGGAGTAGCATTCAATGTATCCTATCAAGGGACAATCATTCTATGTATTCTGGAATGGGAGTAGCATTCAATGCATGGCAGAAGCTTTCTGCTTATTCCTACATGGGAGAAGTATTCTATGTATTCCAACGTGGGAGAAGCATTGTAAGTATTCCTACATCGGAGTAGCATTCTATGTATTCCTGCATGGGAGAATTTTTCGAAGTATACTTGAAATGGAGAAGTAGTCTATGTATTCCTGCAAGCGTGAAACATTCTACGTATCGCAGCATGGGAGAATCATTCTATGTATTCCAACATGGGAGAAGCATTCTATGTATTCCTACATGGCAGAAGCATTCTATGAATGCCTGCATGGGAGAACCATTCGATGTATACCTGCATGGTAGAATCATTCTATATATCACTGCATGAGAGACTTAATCATTATATTCCTACATGGGAGAAGCATTCTTTGTATTCCTGGATGGCAGCAGAATTGTATATATCCCTGTATGGGAGAAGTATTTGTTGTATCCTCGCAATGGAGAAAAATACTATGTATTCCTGCATGGGAGTAGCATTCAATGTATCCTATCAAGGGAGAATCATTCTATGTATTCCTAAATGAGAGAAGTATTCTATGTATTCCTGCATGGGTATAGCATTCTATGTATCAATGTATGGCAGAAGCATTCTAGGTATAACTGCATGGCAGAAGCATTCTGTTTATTCCTACATGGGAGAAGTATTCTAGTTATTCCTGCAAGGGTGAAACATTCTATGTATCCTAGCATGGGATAATCATTCTATGTATTCCTAAATGGGAGACTTAATCAATATATTCCTACATGGGAGAAGCATTCTATGTATTCCTACATGACAAAAGCATTCTATGCATACCTGCACGGGAGAACCATTCTATGTATCCTAGCATGGGAGAATCATTCTATGTATTCCTGAATGGGAGAAGTATTCTATGTATTCCTGCATGGGAGTAGCATTCAATGTATCAATGTATGGCAGAAGCATGCTATGTATTTCTGCATGGCAGAATCATTCTATGTATTCCTACATTGGAGAATCATTCTATGTATTGCTAAATGAGAGAGGCATTCTATGTATTCCTGCAAGGGTGAAACATTCTACTTATGGCAGCATGGGAGAATCATTCTATTTTTCCTGCATGGGAGAAGCATTCCATGGATCAATGTATGGCAGAAGCATTCTATGTATTCCTACATGGCAGAAGCATTCTATGAATGCCTGCATGGGAGAACCATTCGATGTATACCTGCATGGCAGAATCATTCTATTTATCGCTGCATGGGAGACTTTATCAATATATTCCTACATGGGAGAAGCATTCTTTGTATTCCTGCATAGCAGAAACATTCTATGAATACCTGCATGGGAGAACCATTCGATGTATCCTCGCATTGGAGAAGAATACTATGTAGTACTGAATGGAAGAAATATTGTATGTATTCCTGAATGGGAGAAGTATTCTATGTATTCCTTCATGAGAGTAGCATTCAATGTATCCTATCAAGGGACAATCATTCTATATATTCCTGTATGGGAGTAGCATTCAATGCATGGCAGAAGCTTTTTGCTTGTTCCTACATGGGAGAAGTATTCTATGTATTCCAACGTGGGAGAAGCATTGTAAGTATTCCTACATCGGAGTAGCATTCTATGTATTCCTGCATGGGAGAAGTTTTCGAAGTATAGTTGAAAGGGAGAAGTAGTCTATGTATTCCTGCAAGGGTGAAACATTCTACGTATCGCAGCATGGGAGAATCATTCTATGTATTCCTACATGGCAGAAGCATTCTATGAATACCTGCATGGGAGAACCATTCGATGTATACCTGCATGGCAGAATCATTCTATATATCGCTGCATGAGAGACTTAATCATTATATTCCTACATGGGAGAAGCATTCTTTGTATTCCTGCATGGCAGCAGAATTGTATATATCCATGTATGGGAGAAGTATTTGTTCTATCCTCGCAATGGAGAAAAATACTATGTATTCCTGCATGGGAGTAGCATTCAATGTATCCGATCAAGGGAGATTCATTCTATGTATTCCTAAATGAGAGAAGTATTCTATGTATTCCTGCATGGGTATAGCATTCTATGTATCAATGTATGGCAGAAGCATTCTAGGTATAACTGCATGGCAGAAGCATTCTGTTTATTCCTACATGGGAGAAGTATTCTAGTTATTCCTGCAAGGGTGAAACATTCTATGTATCCTAGCATGGGATAATCATTCTATGTATTCCTAAATGGGAGACTTAATCAATATATTCCTACATGGGAGAAGCATTCTATGTATTCCTACTTGACAAAAGCATTCTATGCATACCTGCACGGGAGAAGCATTCTATGTATCCTAGCATGGGAGAATCATTCTATGTATTCCTGAATGGGAGAAGTATTCTATGTATTCCTGCATGGGAGTAGCATTCAATGTATCAATGTATGGCAGAAGCATGCTATGTATTTCTGCATGGCAGAATCATTCTATGTATTCCTACATGGGAGAATCATTCTATGTATTCCTAAATGAGAGAGGCATTCTATGTATTCCTGCAAGGGTGAAACATTCTACTTATAGCAGCATGGGAGAATCATTCTATTTTTCCTGCATGGGAGAAGCATTCCATGGATCAATGTATGGCAGAAGCATTCTATGTATTCCTACATGGCAGAAGCATTCTATGAATGCCTGCATGGGAGAACCATTCGATGTATACCTGCATGGCAGAATCATTCTATTTATCGCTGCATGGGAGACTTTATCAATATATTCCTTCATGGGAGAAGCATTCTTTGTATTCCTGCATAGCAGAAACATTCTATGAATACCTGCATGGGAGAACCATTCGATGTATCCTCGCATTGGAGAAGAATACTATGTAGTACTGAATGGGAGAAATATTGTATGTATTCCTGAATGGGAGAAGTATTCTATGTATTCCTGCATGGGAGTAGCATTCAATGTATCCTATCAAGGGACAATCATTCTATGTATTCCTGTATGGGAGTAGCATTCAATGCATGGCAGAAGCTTTCTGCTTATTCCTACATGGGAGAAGTATTCTATGTATTCCAACGTGGTAGAAGCATTGTAAGTATTCCTACATCGGAGTAGCATTCTATGTATTCCTGCATGGGAGAATTTTTCGAAGTATACTTGAAATGGAGAAGTAGTCTATGTATTCCAGCAAGCGTGAAACATTCTACGTATCGCAGCATGGGAGAATCATTCTATGTATTCCAACATGGGAGAAGCATTCTATGTATTCCTACATGGCAGAAGCATTCTATGAATACCTGCATGGGAGAACCATTCGATGTATACCTGCATGGCAGAATCATTCTATATATCGCTGCATGAGAGACTTAATCATTATATTCCTACATGGGAGAAGCATTCTTTGTATTCCTGGATGGCAGCAGAATTGTATATATCCCTGTATGGGAGAAGTATTTGTTGTATCCTCGCAATGGAGAAAAATACTATGTATTGCTGCATGTGAGGAGCATTCAATGTATCCTATCAAGGGAGAATCATTCCATGTATCCCTAAATGAGAGAAGTGTTCTATGTATTCCTGCATGGGTATAGCATTCTATGTATCAATGTATGGCAGAAGAATTCTAGGTATAACTGCATGGCAGAAGCATTCTGTTTATTCCTACATGGGAGAAGTATTCTAGTTATTCCTGCAAGGGTGAAACATTCTATGTATCCTAGCATGGGATAATCATTCTATGTATTCCTAAATGGGAGACTTAATCAATATATTCCTACATGGGAGAAGCATTCTATGTATTCCTACATGACAAAAGCATTCTATGCATACCTGCACGGGAGAACCATTCTATGTATCCTAGCATGGGAGAATCATTCTATGTATTCCTGAATGGGAGAAGTATTTTATGTATTCCTGCATGGGAGTAGCATTCAATGTATCAATGTATGGCAGAAGCATTCTATGTATACTTTCACGACAGAAACATTGTATGTACACCTGCATGGGAGACCCATTCTATGTATTTCTGCATGGCAGAATCATTCTATGTATTCCTACATGGGAGAATCATTCTATGTATTCCTAAATGAGAGAGGCATTCTATGTATTACTGCAAGGGTGAAACATTCTACTTATGGCAGCATGGGAGAATCATTCTATTTTTCCTGCATGGGAGAAGCATTCCATGGATCAATGTATGGCAGAAGCATTCTATGTATACTTTCATGACAGAAACATTGTATGTATACCTGCATGGGAGACCCATTCTATGTATTTCTACATGGCAGAATCATTCTATGTATTCCTACATGGGAGAATCATTCTATGTATTCCTAAATGAGAGAGGCATTCTATGTATTACTGCAAGGGTGAAACATTCTACTTATGGCAGCATGGGAGAATCATTCTATTTTTCCTGCATGGGAGAAGCATTCCATGGATCAATGTATGGCAGAAGCATTCTATGTATTCCTACATGGCAGAAGCATTCTATGAATGCCTGCATGGGAGAACCATTCGATGTATACCTGCATGGCAGAATCATTCTATTTATCGCTGCATGGGAGACTTTATCAATATATTCCTACATGGGAGAAGCATTCTTTGTATTCCTGCATGGCAGCAACATTCTATGAATACCTGCATGGGAGAACCATTCGATGTATCCTCGCATTGGAGAAGAATACTATGCAGTACTGAATGGGAGAAATATTGTATGTATTCCTGAATGGTTGAAGTATTCTATGTATTCCTGCATGGGAGTAGCATTCAATGTATCCTATCAAGGGACAATCATTCTATGTATTCCTGTATGGGAGTAGCAATCAATGCATGGCAGAAGCTTTCTGCTTCTTCCTACATGGGAGAAGTATTCTATGTATTCCAACGTGGGAGAAGCATTGTAAGTATTCCTACATCGGAGTAGCATTCTATGTATTCCTGCATGGGAGAAAATTTCGAAGTATACTTGAAAGGGAGAAGTAGTCTATGTATTCCTGCAAGCGTGAAACATTCTACGTATCGCAGCATGGGAGAATCATTCTATGTATTCCAACATGGGAGAAGCATTCTATGTATTCCTACATGGCAGAAGCATTCTATGAATACCTGCATGGGAGAACCATTCGATGTATACCTGCATGGCAGAATCATTCTATATATCGCTGCATGAGAGACTTAATCATTATATTCCTACATGGGAGAAGCATTCTTTGTATTCCTGGATGGCAGCAGAATTGTATATATCCCTGTATGGGAGAAGTATTTGTTGTATCCTCGCAATGGAGAAAAATACTATGTATTCCTGCATGGGAGTAGCATTCAATGTATCCTATCAAGGGAGAATCATTCTATGTATTCCTAAATGAGAGAAGTATTCTATGTATTCCTGCATGGGTATAGCATTCTATGTATCAATGTATGGCAGAAGCATTCTAGGTATAACTGCATGGCAGAAGCATTCTGTTTATTCCTATATGGGAGAAGTATTCTAGTTATTCCTGCAAGGGTGAAACATTCTATGTATCCTAGCATGGGATAATCATTCTATGTATTCCTAAATTGGAGACTTAATCAATATATTCCTACATGGGAGAAGCATTCTATGTATTCCTACTTGACAAAAGCATTCTATGCATACCTGCACGGGAGAACCATTCTATGTATCCTAGCATGGGAGAATCATTCTATGTATTCCTGAATGGGAGAAGTATTCTATGTATTCCTGCATGGGAGTAGCATTCAATGTATCAATGTATGGCAGAAGCATGCTATGTATTTCTGCATGGCAGAATCATTCTATGTATTCCTACATGGGAGAATCATTCTATGTATTCCTAAATGAGGGAGGCATTCTATGTATTCCTGCAAGGGTGAAACATTCTACTTATGGCAGCATGGGAGAATCATTCTATTTTTCCTGCATGGGAGAAGCATTCCATGGATCAATGTATGGCAGAAGCATTCTATGTATTCCTACATGGCAGAAGCATTCCATGAATGCCTGCATGGGAGAACCATTCAATGTATACCTGCATGGCAGAATCATTCTATTTATCGCTGCATGGGAGACTTTATCAATATATTCCTACATGGGAGAAGCATTCTATGTATTCCTGCATGGTAGAAACATTCTATGAATACCTGCATGGGAGAACCATTCGATGTATCCTCGGAGAAGAATACTATGTATTACTGAATGGGAGAAATATTGTATGTATTCCTGAATGGGAGAAGTATTCTATGTATTCCTGCATGGGAGTAGCATTCAATGTATCCTATCAAGGGACAATCATTCTATGTATTCTGGAATGGGAGTAGCATTCAATGCATGGCAGAAGCTTTCTGCTTATTCCTACATGGGAGAAGTATTCTATGTATTCCAACGTGGGAGAAGCATTGTAAGTATTCCTACATCGGAGTAGCATTCTATGTATTCCTGCATGGGAGAATTTTTCGAAGTATACTTGAAATGGAGAAGTAGTCTATGTATTCCTGCAAGCGTGAAACATTCTACGTATCGCAGCATGGGAGAATCATTCTATGTATTCCAACATGGGAGAAGCATTCTATGTATTCCTACATGGCAGAAGCATTCTATGAATGCCTGCATGGGAGAACCATTCGATGTATACCTGCATGGTAGAATCATTCTATATATCACTGCATGAGAGACTTAATCATTATATTCCTACATGGGAGAAGCATTCTTTGTATTCCTGCATGGCAGCAGAATTGTATATATCCATGTATGGGAGAAGTATTTGTTGTATCCTCGCAATGGAGAAAAATACTATGTATTCCTGCATGGGAGTAGCATTCAATGTATCCGATCAAGGGAGATTCATTCTATGTATTCCTAAATGAGAGAAGTATTCTATGTATTCCTGCATGGGTATAGCATTCTATGTATCAATGTATGGCAGAAGCATTCTAGGTATAACTGCATGGCAGAAGCATTCTGTTTATTCCTACATGGGAGAAGTATTCTAGTTATTCCTGCAAGGGTGAAACATTCTATGTATCCTAGCATGGGATAATCATTCTATGTATTCCTAAATGGGAGACTTAATCAATATATTCCTACATGGGAGAAGCATTCTATGTATTCCTACTTGACAAAAGCATTCTATGCATACCTGCACGGGAGAAGCATTCTATGTATCCTAGCATGGGAGAATCATTCTATGTATTCCTGAATGGGAGAAGTATTCTATGTATTCCTGCATGGGAGTAGCATTCAATGTATCAATGTATGGCAGAAGCATGCTATGTATTTCTGCATGGCAGAATCATTCTATGTATTCCTACATGGGAGAATCATTCTATGTATTCCTAAATGAGAGAGGCATTCTATGTATTCCTGCAAGGGTGAAACATTCTACTTATAGCAGCATGGGAGAATCATTCTATTTTTCCTGCATGGGAGAAGCATTCCATGGATCAATGTATGGCAGAAGCATTCTATGTATTCCTACATGGCAGAAGCATTCTATGAATGCCTGCATGGGAGAACCATTCGATGTATACCTGCATGGCAGAATCATTCTATTTATCGCTGCATGGGAGACTTTATCAATATATTCCTTCATGGGAGAAGCATTCTTTGTATTCCTGCATAGCAGAAACATTCTATGAATACCTGCATGGGAGAACCATTCGATGTATCCTCGCATTGGAGAAGAATACTATGTAGTACTGAATGGGAGAAATATTGTATGTATTCCTGAATGGGAGAAGTATTCTATGTATTCCTGCATGGGAGTAGCATTCAATGTATCCTATCAAGGGACAATCATTCTATGTATTCCTGTATGGGAGTAGCATTCAATGCATGGCAGAAGCTTTCTGCTTATTCCTACATGGGAGAAGTATTCTATGTATTCCAACGTGGTAGAAGCATTGTAAGTATTCCTACATCGGAGTAGCATTCTATGTATTCCTGCATGGGAGAATTTTTCGAAGTATACTTGAAATGGAGAAGTAGTCTATGTATTCCAGCAAGCGTGAAACATTCTACGTATCGCAGCATGGGAGAATCATTCTATGTATTCCAACATAGGAGAAGCATTCTATGTATTCCTACATGGCAGAAGCATTCTATGAATACCTGCATGGGAGAACCATTCGATGTATACCTGCATGGCAGAATCATTCTATATATCGCTGCATGAGAGACTTAATCATTATATTCCTACATGGGAGAAGCATTCTTTGTATTCCTGGATGGCAGCAGAATTGTATATATCCCTGTATGGGAGAAGTATTTGTTGTATCCTCGCAATGGAGAAAAATACTATGTATTCCTGCATGGGAGTAGCATTCAATGTATCCTATCAAGGGAGAATCATTCTATGTATTCCTAAATGAGAGAAGTATTCTATGTATTCCTGCATGGGTATAGCATTCTATGTATCAATGTATGGCAGAAGCATTCTAGGTATAACTGCATGGCAGAAGCATTCTGTTTATTCCTATATGGGAGAAGTATTCTAGTTATTCCTGCAAGGGTGAAACATTCTATGTATCCTAGCATGGGATAATCATTCTATGTATTCCTAAATTGGAGACTTAATCAATATATTCCTATATGGGAGAAGCATTCTATGTATTCCTACTTGACAAAAGCATTCTATGCATACCTGCACGGGAGAACCATTCTATGTATCCTAGCATGGGAGAATCATTCTATGTATTCCTGAATGGGAGAAGTATTCTATGTATTCCTGCATGGGAGTAGCATTCAATGTATCAATGTATGGCAGAAGCATGCTATGTATTTCTGCATGGCAGAATCATTCTATGTATTCCTACATGGGAGAATCATTCTATGTATTCCTAAATGAGGGAGGCATTCTATGTATTCCTGCAAGGGTGAAACATTCTACTTATGGCAGCATGGGAGAATCATTCTATTTTTCCTGCATGGGAGAAGCATTCCATGGATCAATGTATGGCAGAAGCATTCTATGTATTCCTACATGGCAGAAGCATTCCATGAATGCCTGCATGGGAGAACCATTCAATGTATACCTGCATGGCAGAATCATTCTATTTATCGCTGCATGGGAGACTTTATCAATATATTCCTACATGGGAGAAGCATTCTATGTATTCCTGCATGGTAGAAACATTCTATGAATACCTGCATGGGAGAACCATTCGATGTATCCTCGGAGAAGAATACTATGTATTACTGAATGGGAGAAATATTGTATGTATTCCTGAATGGGAGAAGTATTCTATGTATTCCTGCATGGGAGTAGCATTCAATGTATCCTATCAAGGGACAATCATTCTATGTATTCTGGAATGGGAGTAGCATTCAATGCATGGCAGAAGCTTTCTGCTTATTCCTACATGGGAGAAGTATTCTATGTATTCCAACGTGGGAGAAGCATTGTAAGTATTCCTACATCGGAGTAGCATTCTATGTATTCCTGCATGGGAGAATTTTTCGAAGTATACTTGAAATGGAGAAGTAGTCTATGTATTCCTGCAAGCGTGAAACATTCTACGTATCGCAGCATGGGAGAATCATTCTATGTATTCCAACATGGGAGAAGCATTCTATGTATTCCTACATGGCAGAAGCATTCTATGAATGCCTGCATGGGAGAACCATTCGATGTATACCTGCATGGTAGAATCATTCTATATATCACTGCATGAGAGACTTAATCATTATATTCCTACATGGGAGAAGCATTCTTTGTATTCCTGCATGGCAGCAGAATTGTATATATCCATGTATGGGAGAAGTATTTGTTCTATCCTCGCAATGGAGAAAAATACTATGTATTCCTGCATGGGAGTAGCATTCAATGTATCCTATCAAGGGAGAATCATTCTATGTATTCCTAAATGAGAGAAGTATTCTATGTATTCCTGCATGGGTATAGCATTCTATGTATCAATGTATGGCAGAAGCATTCTAGGTATAACTGCATGGCAGAAGCATTCTGTTTATTCCTACATGGGAGAAGTATTCTAGTTATTCCTGCAAGGGTGAAACATTCTATGTATCCTAGCATGGGATAATCATTCTATGTATTCCTAAATGGGAGACTTAATCAATATATTCCTACATGGGAGAAGCATTCTATGTATTCCTACATGACAAAAGCATTCTATGCATACCTGCACGGGAGAACCATTCTATGTATCCTAGCATGGGAGAATCATTCTATGTATTCCTGAATGGGAGAAGTATTCTATGTATTCCTGCATGGGAGTAGCATTCAATGTATCAATGTATGGCAGAAGCATGCTATGTATTTCTGCATGGCAGAATCATTCTATGTATTCCTACATTGGAGAATCATTCTATGTATTGCTAAATGAGAGAGGCATTCTATGTATTCCTGCAAGGGTGAAACATTCTACTTATGGCAGCATGGGAGAATCATTCTATTTTTCCTGCATGGGAGAAGCATTCCATGGATCAATGTATGGCAGAAGCATTCTATGTATTCCTACATGGCAGAAGCATTCTATGAATGCCTGCATGGGAGAACCATTCGATGTATACCTGCATGGCAGAATCATTCTATTTATCGCTGCATGGGAGACTTTATCAATATATTCCTACATGGGAGAAGCATTCTTTGTATTCCTGCATAGCAGAAACATTCTATGAATACCTGCATGGGAGAACCATTCGATGTATCCTCGCATTGGAGAAGAATACTATGTAGTACTGAATGGAAGAAATATTGTATGTATTCCTGAATGGGAGAAGTATTCTATGTATTCCTTCATGAGAGTAGCATTCAATGTATCCTATCAAGGGACAATCATTCTATATATTCCTGTATGGGAGTAGCATTCAATGCATGGCAGAAGCTTTTTGCTTGTTCCTACATGGGAGAAGTATTCTATGTATTCCAACGTGGGAGAAGCATTCTATGTATTCCTACATGGCAGAAGCATTCTATGAATGCCTGCATGGGAGAACCATTCGATGTATACCTGCATGGTAGAATCATTCTATATATCACTGCATGAGAGACTTAATCATTATATTCCTACATGGGAGAAGCATTCTTTGTATTCCTGCATGGCAGCAGAATTGTATATATCCATGTATGGGAGAAGTATTTGTTCTATCCTCGCAATGGAGAAAAATACTATGTATTCCTGCATGGGAGTAGCATTCAATGTATCCTATCAAGGGAGAATCATTCTATGTATTCCTAAATGAGAGAAGTATTCTATGTATTCCTGCATGGGTATAGCATTCTATGTATCAATGTATGGCAGAAGCATTCTAGGTATAACTGCATGGCAGAAGCATTCTGTTTATTCCTATATGGGAGAAGTATTCTAGTTATTCCTGCAAGGGTGAAACATTCTATGTATCCTAGCATGGGATAATCATTCTATGTATTCCTAAATTGGAGACTTAATCAATATATTCCTACATGGGAGAAGCATTCTATGTATTCCTACTTGACAAAAGCATTCTATGCATACCTGCACGGGAGAACCATTCTATGTATCCTAGCATGGGAGAATCATTCTATGTATTCCTGAATGGGAGAAGTATTCTATGTATTCCTGCATGGGAGTAGCATTCAATGTATCAATGTATGGCAGAAGCATGCTATGTATTTCTGCATGGCAGAATCATTCTATGTATTCCTACATGGGAGAATCATTCTATGTATTCCTAAATGAGGGAGGCATTCTATGTATTCCTGCAAGGGTGAAACATTCTACTTATGGCAGCATGGGAGAATCATTCTATTTTTCCTGCATGGGAGAAGCATTCCATGGATCAATGTATGGCAGAAGCATTCTATGTATTCCTACATGGCAGAAGCATTCCATGAATGCCTGCATGGGAGAACCATTCAATGTATACCTGCATGGCAGAATCATTCTATTTATCGCTGCATGGGAGACTTTATCAATATATTCCTACATGGGAGAAGCATTCTATGTATTCCTGCATGGTAGAAACATTCTATGAATACCTGCATGGGAGAACCATTCGATGTATCCTCGGAGAAGAATACTATGTATTACTGAATGGGAGAAATATTGTATGTATTCCTGAATGGGAGAAGTATTCTATGTATTCCTGCATGGGAGTAGCATTCAATGTATCCTATCAAGGGACAATCATTCTATGTATTCTGGAATGGGAGTAGCATTCAATGCATGGCAGAAGCTTTCTGCTTATTCCTACATGGGAGAAGTATTCTATGTATTCCAACGTGGGAGAAGCATTGTAAGTATTCCTACATCGGAGTAGCATTCTATGTATTCCTGCATGGGAGAATTTTTCGAAGTATACTTGAAATGGAGAAGTAGTCTATGTATTCCTGCAAGCGTGAAACATTCTACGTATCGCAGCATGGGAGAATCATTCTATGTATTCCAACATGGGAGAAGCATTCTATGTATTCCTACATGGCAGAAGCATTCTATGAATGCCTGCATGGGAGAACCATTCGATGTATACCTGCATGGTAGAATCATTCTATATATCACTGCATGAGAGACTTAATCATTATATTCCTACATGGGAGAAGCATTCTTTGTATTCCTGGATGGCAGCAGAATTGTATATATCCCTGTATGGGAGAAGTATTTGTTGTATCCTCGCAATGGAGAAAAATACTATGTATTCCTGCATGGGAGTAGCATTCAATGTATCCTATCAAGGGAGAATCATTCTATGTATTCCTAAATGAGAGAAGTATTCTATGTATTCCTGCATGGGTATAGCATTCTATGTATCAATGTATGGCAGAAGCATTCTAGGTATAACTGCATGGCAGAAGCATTCTGTTTATTCCTACATGGGAGAAGTATTCTAGTTATTCCTGCAAGGGTGAAACATTCTATGTATCCTAGCATGGGATAATCATTCTATGTATTCCTAAATGGGAGACTTAATCAATATATTCCTACATGGGAGAAGCATTCTATGTATTCCTACATGACAAAAGCATTCTATGCATACCTGCACGGGAGAACCATTCTATGTATCCTAGCATGGGAGAATCATTCTATGTATTCCTGAATGGGAGAAGTATTCTATGTATTCCTGCATGGGAGTAGCATTCAATGTATCAATGTATGGCAGAAGCATGCTATGTATTTCTGCATGGCAGAATCATTCTATGTATTCCTACATTGGAGAATCATTCTATGTATTGCTAAATGAGAGAGGCATTCTATGTATTCCTGCAAGGGTGAAACATTCTACTTATGGCAGCATGGGAGAATCATTCTATTTTTCCTGCATGGGAGAAGCATTCCATGGATCAATGTATGGCAGAAGCATTCTATGTATTCCTACATGGCAGAAGCATTCTATGAATGCCTGCATGGGAGAACCATTCGATGTATACCTGCATGGCAGAATCATTCTATTTATCGCTGCATGGGAGACTTTATCAATATATTCCTACATGGGAGAAGCATTCTTTGTATTCCTGCATAGCAGAAACATTCTATGAATACCTGCATGGGAGAACCATTCGATGTATCCTCGCATTGGAGAAGAATACTATGTAGTACTGAATGGAAGAAATATTGTATGTATTCCTGAATGGGAGAAGTATTCTATGTATTCCTTCATGAGAGTAGCATTCAATGTATCCTATCAAGGGACAATCATTCTATATATTCCTGTATGGGAGTAGCATTCAATGCATGGCAGAAGCTTTTTGCTTGTTCCTACATGGGAGAAGTATTCTATGTATTCCAACGTGGGAGAAGCATTGTAAGTATTCCTACATCGGAGTAGCATTCTATGTATTTCTGCATGGGAGAAGTTTTCGAAGTATAGTTGAAAGGGAGAAGTAGTCTATGTATTCCTGCAAGGGTGAAACATTCTACGTATCACAGCATGGGAGAATCATTCTATGTATTCCTACATGGCAGAAGCATTCTATGAATACCTGCATGGGAGAACCATTCGATGTATACCTGCATGGCAGAATCATTCTATATATCGCTGCATGAGAGACTTAATCATTATATTCCTACATGGGAGAAGCATTCTTTGTATTCCTGCATGGCAGCAGAATTGTATATATCCATGTATGGGAGAAGTATTTGTTCTATCCTCGCAATGGAGAAAAATACTATGTATTCCTGCATGGGAGTAGCATTCAATGTATCCGATCAAGGGAGATTCATTCTATGTATTCCTAAATGAGAGAACTATTCTATGTATTCCTGCATGGGTATAGCATTCTATGTATCAATGTATGGCAGAAGCATTCTAGGTATAACTGCATGGCAGAAGCATTCTGTTTATTCCTACATGGGAGAAGTATTCTAGTTATTCCTGCAAGGGTGAAACATTCTATGTATCCTAGCATGGGATAATCATTCTATGTATTCCTAAATGGGAGACTTAATCAATATATTCCTACATGGGAGAAGCATTCTATGTATTCCTACTTGACAAAAGCATTCTATGCATACCTGCACGGGAGAAGCATTCTATGTATCCTAGCATGGGAGAATCATTCTATGTATTCCTGAATGGGAGAAGTATTCTATGTATTCCTGCATGGGAGTAGCATTCAATGTATCAATGTATGGCAGAAGCATGCTATGTATTTCTGCATGGCAGAATCATTCTATGTATTCCTACATGGGAGAATCATTCTATGTATTCCTAAATGAGAGAGGCATTCTATGTATTCCTGCAAGGGTGAAACATTCTACTTATAGCAGCATGGGAGAATCATTCTATTTTTCCTGCATGGGAGAAGCATTCCATGGATCAATGTATGGCAGAAGCATTCTATGTATTCCTACATGGCAGAAGCATTCTATGAATGCCTGCATGGGAGAACCATTCGATGTATACCTGCATGGCAGAATCATTCTATTTATCGCTGCATGGGAGACTTTATCAATATATTCCTTCATGGGAGAAGCATTCTTTGTATTCCTGCATAGCAGAAACATTCTATGAATACCTGCATGGGAGAACCATTCGATGTATCCTCGCATTGGAGAAGAATACTATGTAGTACTGAATGGGAGAAATATTGTATGTATTCCTGAATGGGAGAAGTATTCTATGTATTCCTGCATGGGAGTAGCATTCAATGTATCCTATCAAGGGACAATCATTCTATGTATTCCTGTATGGGAGTAGCATTCAATGCATGGCAGAAGCTTTCTGCTTATTCCTACATGGGAGAAGTATTCTATGTATTCCAACGTGGTAGAAGCATTGTAAGTATTCCTACATCGGAGTAGCATTCTATGTATTCCTGCATGGGAGAATTTTTCGAAGTATACTTGAAATGGAGAAGTAGTCTATGTATTCCAGCAAGCGTGAAACATTCTACGTATCGCAGCATGGGAGAATCATTCTATGTATTCCAACATAGGAGAAGCATTCTATGTATTCCTACATGGCAGAAGCATTCTATGAATACCTGCATGGGAGAACCATTCGATGTATACCTGCATGGCAGAATCATTCTATATATCGCTGCATGAGAGACTTAATCATTATATTCCTACATGGGAGAAGCATTCTTTGTATTCCTGGATGGCAGCAGAATTGTATATATCCCTGTATGGGAGAAGTATTTGTTGTATCCTCGCAATGGAGAAAAATACTATGTATTCCTGCATGGGAGTAGCATTCAATGTATCCTATCAAGGGAGAATCATTCTATGTATTCCTAAATGAGAGAAGTATTCTATGTATTCCTGCATGGGTATAGCATTCTATGTATCAATGTATGGCAGAAGCATTCTAGGTATAACTGCATGGCAGAAGCATTCTGTTTATTCCTATATGGGAGAAGTATTCTAGTTATTCCTGCAAGGGTGAAACATTCTATGTATCCTAGCATGGGATAATCATTCTATGTATTCCTAAATTGGAGACTTAATCAATATATTCCTACATGGGAGAAGCATTCTATGTATTCCTACATGACAAAAGCATTCTATGCATACCTGCACGGGAGAACCATTCTATGTATCCTAGCATGGGAGAATCATTCTATGTATTCCTGAATGGGAGAAGTATTCTATGTATTCCTGCATGGGAGTAGCATTCAATGTATCAATGTATGGCAGAAGCATTCTATGTATACTTTCATGACAGAAACATTGTATGTATACCTGCATGGGAGACCCATTCTATGTATTTCTGCATGGCAGAATCATTCTATGTATTCCTACATGGGAGAATCATTCTATGTATTCCTAAATGAGAGAGGCATTCTATGTATTACTGCAAGGGTGAAACATTCTACTTATGGCAGCATGGGAGAATCATTCTATTTTTCCTGCATGGGAGAAGCATTCCATGGATCAATGTATGGCAGAAGCATTCTATGTATTCCTACATGGCAGAAGCATTCTATGAATGCCTGCATGGGAGAACCATTCAATGTATACCTGCATGGCAGAATCATTCTATTTATCGCTGCATGGGAGACTTTATCAATATATTCCTACATGGGAGAAGCATTCTTTGTATTCCTGCATGGCAGCAACATTCTATGAATACCTGCATGGGAGAACCATTCGATGTATCCTCGCATTGGAGAAGAATACTATGTAGTATTCTACAATGGGAGAAATATTGTATGTATTCCTGAATGGGAGAAGTATTCTATGTATTCCTGCATGGGAGTAGCATTCAATGTATCCTATCAAGGGACAATCATTCTATGTATTCCTGTATGGGAGTAGCAATCAATGCATGGCAGAAGCTTTCTGCTTATTCCTACATGGGAGAAGTATTCTATGTATTCCAACGTGGGAGAAGCATTGTAAGTATTCCTACATCGGAGTAGCATTCTATGTATTCCTGCATGGGAGAAAATTTCGAAGTATACTTGAAAGGGAGAAGTAGTCTATGTATTCCTGCAAGCGTGAAACATTCTACGTATCGCAGCATGGGAGAATCATTCTATGTATTCCAACATGGGAGAAGCATTCTATGTATTCCTACATGGCAGAAGCATTCTATGAATACCTGCATGGGAGAACCATTCGATGTATACCTGCATGGCAGAATCATTCTATATATCGCTGCATGAGAGACTTAATCATTATATTCCTACATGGGAGAAGCATTCTTTGTATTCCTGGATGGCAGCAGAATTGTATATATCCCTGTATGGGAGAAGTATTTGTTGTATGCTCGCAATGGAGAAAAATACTATGTATTCCTGCATGGGAGTAGCATTCAATGTATCCTATCAAGGGAGAATCATTCTATGTATTCCTAAATGAGAGAAGTATTCTATGTATTCCTGCATGGGTATAGCATTCTATGTATCAATATATGGCAGAAGCATTCTATGTATTCCTACATGGCAGAAACATTCTATGAATACCTGCATGGGAGAACCATTCTATGTATACCTGCATGGCAGAATCATTCTATTTATCGCTGCATGGGAGACTTTATCAATATATTCCTACATGGGAGAAGCATTCTTTGTATTCCTGCATGGCAGAAACATTCTATGAATACCTGCATGGGAGAACCATTCGATGTATCCTCGCATTGGAGAAGAATACTATGTAGTACTGAATGGGAGAAATATTGTATGTATTCCTGAATGGGAGAAGTATTCTATGTATTCCTGCATGGGAGTAGCATTCAATGTATCCTATCAAGGGACAATCATTCTATGTATTCCTGTATGGGAGTAGCATTCAATGCATGGCAGAAGCTTTCTGCTTATTCCTAAATGGGAGAAGTATTCTATGTATTCCAACGTGGGAGAAGCATTGTAAGTATTCCTACATCGGAGTAGCATTCTATATATTCCTGCATGGGAGAAGTTTTCGAAGTATACTTGAAAGGGAGAAGTAGTCTATGTATTCCTGCAAGCGTGAAACATTCTACGTATCGCAGCATGGGAGAATCATTCTATGTATTCCAACATGGGAGAAGCATTCTATGTATTCCTACATGGCAGAAGCATTCTATGAATACCTGCATGGGAGAACCATTCGATGTATACCTGCATGGCAGAATCATTCTATATATCGCTGCATGAGAGACTTAATCATTATATTCCTACATGGGAGAAGCATTCTTTGTATTCCTGGATGGCAGCAGAATTGTATATATCCCTGTATGGGAGAAGTATTTGTTGTATCCTCGCAATGGAGAAAAATACTATGTATTCCTGCATGGGAGTAGCATTCAATGTATCCTGTCAAGGGAGAATCATTCTATGTATTCCAACATGGGAGAAGCATTCTATGTATTCCTACATGGCAGAAGCATTCTATGAATACCTGCATGGGAGAACCATTCGATGTATACCTGCATGGCAGAATCATTCTATATATCGCTGCATGAGAGACTTAATCATTATATTCCTACATGGGAGAAGCATTCTTTGTATTCCTGGATGGCAGCAGAATTGTATATATCCCTGTATGGGAGAAGTATTTGTTGTATCCTCGCAATGGAGAAAAATACTATGTATTCCTGCATGGGAGTAGCATTCAATGTATCCTGTCAAGGGAGAATCATTCCATGTATTCCTAAATGAGAGAAGTATTCTATGTATTCCTGCATGGGTATAGCATTCTATGTATCAATGTATGGCAGAAGCATTCTAGGTATAACTGCATGGCAGAAGCATTCTGTTTATTCCTACATGGGAGAAGTATTCTACTTATTCCTGCAAGGGTGAAACATTCTATGTATCCTAGCATGGGATAATCATTCTATGTATTCCTAAATGGGAGACTTAATCAATATATTCCTACATGGGAGAAGCATTCTATGTATTCCTACATGACAAAAGCATTCTATGCATACCTGCACGGGAGAACCATTCTATGTATCCTAGCATGGGAGAATCATTCTATGTATTCCTGAATGGGAGAAGTATTTTATGTATTCCTGCAAGGGAGTAGCATTCAATGTATCAATGTATGGCAGAAGCATTCTATGTATACTTTCACGACAGAAACATTGTATGTATACCTGCATGGGAGACCCATTCTATGTATTTCTGCATGGCAGAATCATTCTATGTATTCCTACATGGGAGAATCATTCTATGTATTCCTAAATGAGAGAGGCATTCTATGTATTCCTGCAAGGGTGAAACATTCTACTTATGGCAGCATGGGAGAATCATTCTATTTTTCCTGCATGGGAGAAGCATTCCATGGATCAATGTATGGCAGAAGCATTCTATGTATTCCTACATGGCAGAAGCATTCTATTTATTGCTGCATGGGAGACTTTATCAATATATTCCTACATGGGAGAAGCACTCTATGTATTCCTGCATGGTAGAAACATTCTATGAATACCTGCATGGGAGAACCATTCGATGTATCCTCGCATTGGAGAAGAATACTATGTATTACTGAATGGGAGAAATATTGTATGTATTCCTGAATGGGAGAAGTATTCTATGTATTCCTGCATGGGAGTAGCATTCAATGTATCCTATCAAGGGACAATCATTCTATGTATTCCTGTATGGGAGTAGCATTCAATGCATGGCAGAAGCTTTCTGCTTATTCCTACATGGGAGAAGTATTCTATGTATTCCAACGTGGGAGAAGCATTGTAAGTATTCCTACATCGGAGTAGCATTCTATGTATTCCTGCATGGGAGAAGTTTTCGAAGTATACTTGAAATGGAGAAGTAGTCACCCTGCAAGGGTGAAACATTCTACGTATCGCAGCATGGGAGAATCATACTATGTATTCCAACATGGGAGAAGCATTCTATGTATTCCTACATGGCAGAAGCATTCTATGAATACCTGCATGGGAGAACCATTCGATGTATACCTGCATGGCAGAATCATTCTATATATCGCTGCATGAGAGACTTAATCATTAAATTCCTACATGGGAGAAGCATTCTTTGTATTCCTGGATGGCAGCAGAATTGTATATATCCCTGTATGGGAGAAGTATTTGTTGTATCCTCGCAATGGAGAAAAATACTATGTATTCCTGCATGGGAGTAGCATTCAATGTATCCTATCAAGGGAGAATCATTCTATGTATTCCTAAATGAGAGAAGTATTCTATGTATTCCTGCATGGGTATAGCATTCTATGTATCAATGTATGGCAGAAGCATTCTAGGTATAACTGCATGGCAGAAGCATTCTGTTTATTCCTACATGGGAGAAGTATTCTAGTTATTCCTGCAAGGGTGAAACATTCTATGTATCCTAGCATGGGATAATCATTCTATGTATTCCTAAATGGGAGACTTAATCAATATATTCCTACATGGGAGAAGCATTCTATGTATTCCTACATGACAAAAGCATTCTATGCATACCTGCACGGGAGAACCATTCTATGTATCCTAGCATGGGAGAATCATTCTATGTATTCCTGAATGGGAGAAGTATTTTATGTATTCCTGCATGGGAGTAGCATTCAATGTATCAATGTATGGTAGAAGCATTCTATGTATACTTTCACGACAGAAACATTGTATGTATACCTGCATGGGAGACCCATTCTATGTATTTCTGCATGGCAGAATCATTCTATGTATTCCTACATGGGAGAATCATTCTATGTATTCCTAAATGAGAGAGGCATTCTATGTATTCCTGCAAGGGTGAAACATTCTACTTATGGCAGCATGGGAGAATCATTCTATTTTTCCTGCATGGGAGAAGCATTCCATGGATCAATGTATGGCAGAAGCATTCTATGTATTCCTACATGGCAGAAGCATTCTATGAATGCCTGCATGGGAGAACCATTCTATGTATACCTGCATGGCAGAATCATTCTATTTATCGCTGCATGGGAGACTTTATCAATATATTCCTACATGGGAGAAGCACTCTATGTATTCCTGCATGGTAGAAACATTCTATGAATACCTGCATGGGAGAACCATTCGATGTATCCTCGCATTGGAGAAGAATACTATGTATTACTGAATGGGAGAAATATTGTATGTATTCCTGAATGGGAGAAGTATTCTATGTATTCCTGCATGGGAGTAGCATTCAATGTATCCTATCAAGGGACAATCATTCTATGTATTCCTGTATGGGAGTAGCATTCAATGCATGGCAGAAGCTTTCTGCTTATTCCTACATGGGAGAAGTATTCTATGTATTCCAACGTGGGAGAAGCATTGTAAGTATTCCTACATCGGAGTAGCATTCTATGTATTCCTGCATGGGAGAAGTTTTCAAAGTATACTTGAAATGGAGAAGTAGTCACCCTGCAAGGGTGAAACATTCTACGTATCGCAGCATGGGAGAATCATACTATGTATTCCAACATGGGAGAAGCATTCTATGTATTCCTACATGGCAGAAGCATTCTATGAATACCTGCATGGGAGAACCATTCGATGTATACCTGCATGGCAGAATCATTCTATATATCGCTGCATGAGAGACTTAATCATTAAATTCCTACATGGGAGAAGCATTCTTTGTATTCCTGGATGGCAGCAGAATTGTATATATCCCTGTATGGGAGAAGTATTTGTTGTATCCTCGCAATGGAGAAAAATACTATGTATTCCTGCATGGGAGTAGCATTCAATGTATCCTATCAAGGGAGAATCATTCTATGTATTCCTAAATGAGAGAAGTATTCTATGTATTCCTGCATGGGTATAGCATTCTATGTATCAATGTATGGCAGAAGCATTCTAGGTATAACTGCATGGCAGAAGCATTCTGTTTATTCCTACATGGGAGAAGTATTCTAGTTATTCCTGCAAGGGTGAAACATTCTATGTATCCTAGCATGGGATAATCATTCTATGTATTCCTACATGACAAAAGCATTCTATGCATACCTGCACAGGAGAACTATTCTATGTATCCTAGCATGAGAGAATCATTCTATGTATTCCTGAATGGGAGAAGTATTTTATGTATTCCTGCATGGGAGTAGCATTCAATGTATCAATGTATGGTAGAAGCATTCTATGTATACTTTCACGACAGAAACATTGTATGTATACCTGCATGGGAGACCCATTCTATGTATTTCTGCATGGCAGAATCATTCTATGTATTCCTACATGGGAGAATCATTCTATGTATTCCTAAATGAGAGAGGCATTCTATGTATTCCTGCAAGGGTGAAACATTCTACTTATGGCAGCATGGGAGAATCATTCTATTTTTCCTGCATGGGAGAAGCATTCCATGGATCAATGTATGGCAGAAGCATTCTATGTATTCCTACATGGCAGAAGCATTCTATGAATGCCTGCATGGGAGAACCATTCGATGTATACCTGCATGGCAGAATCATTCTATTTATCGCTGCATGGGAGACTTTATCAATATATTCCTACATGGGAGAAGCATTCTATGTATTCCTGCATGGTAGAAACATTCTATGAATACCTGCATGGGAGAACCATTCGATGTATCCTCGGAGAAGAATACTATGTATTACTGAATGGGAGAAATATTGTATGTATTCCTGAATGGGAGAAGTATTCTATGTATTCCTGCATGGGAGTAGCATTCAATGTATCCTATCAAGGGACAATCATTCTATGTATTCTGGAATGGGAGTAGCATTCAATGCATGGCAGAAGCTTTCTGCTTATTCCTACATGGGAGAAGTATTCTATGTATTCCAACGTGGGAGAAGCATTGTAAGTATTCCTACATCGGAGTAGCATTCTATGTATTCCTGCATGGGAGAATTTTTCGAAGTATACTTGAAATGGAGAAGTAGTCTATGTATTCCTGCAAGCGTGAAACATTCTACGTATCGCAGCATGGGAGAATCATTCTATGTATTCCAACATGGGAGAAGCATTCTATGTATTCCTACATGGCAGAAGCATTCTATGAATGCCTGCATGGGAGAACCATTCGATGTGTACCTGCATGACAGAATCATTCTATTTATCGCTGCATGAGAGACTTAATCATTATATTCCTACATGGGAGAAGCATTCTTTGTATTCCTGGATGGCAGCAGAATTGTATATATCCCTGTATGGGAGAAGTATTTGTTGTATCCTCGCAATGGAGAAAAATACTATGTATTCCTGCATGGGAGTAGCATTCAATGTATCCTATCAAGGGAGAATCATTCCATGTATTCCTAAATGAGAGAAGTATTCTATGTATTCCTGCATGGGTATAGCATTCTATGTATCAATGTATGGCAGAAGCATTCTAGGTATAACTGCATGGCAGAAGCATTCTGTTTATTCCTACATGGGAGAAGTATTCTAGTTATTCCTGCAAGGGTGAAACATTCTATGTATCCTAGCATGGGATAATCATTCTATGTATTCCTACATGACAAAAGCATTCTATGCATACCTGCACAGGAGAACCATTCTATGTATCCTAGCATGAGAGAATCATTCTATGTATTCCTGAATGGGAGAAGTATTTTATGTATTCCTGCATGGGAGTAGCATTCAATGTATCAATGTATGGTAGAAGCATTCTATGTATACTTTCACGACAGAAACATTGTATGTATACCTGCATGGGAGACCCATTCTATGTATTTCTGCATGGCAGAATCATTCTATGTATTCCTACATGGGAGAATCATTCTATGTATTTGTAAATGAGAGAGGCATTCTATGTATTCCTGCAAGGGTGAAACATTCTACTTATGGCAGCATGGGAGAATCATTCTATTTTTCCTGCATGGGAGAAGCATTCCATGGATCAATGTATGGCAGAAGCATTCTATGTATTCCTACATGGCAGAAGCATTCTATGAATGCCTGCATGGGAGAACCATTCGATGTATACCTGCATGGCAGAATCATTCTATTTATCGCTGCATGGGAGACTTTATCAATATATTCCTACATGGGAGAAGCATTCTATGTATTCCTGCATGGTAGAAACATTCTATGAATACCTTCATGGGAGAACCATTCGATGTATCCTCGGAGAAGAATACTATGTATTACTGAATGGGAGAAATATTGTATGTATTCCTGAATGGGAGAAGTATTCTATGTATTCCTGCATGGGAGTAGCATTCAATGTATCCTATCAAGGGACAATCATTCTATGTATTCTGGAATGGGAGTAGCATTCAATGCATGGCAGAAGCTTTCTGCTTATTCCTACATGGGAGAAGTATTCTATGTATTCCAACGTGGGAGAAGCATTGTAAGTATTCCTACATCGGAGTAGCATTCTATGTATTCCTGCATGGGAGAATTTTTCGAAGTATACTTGAAATGGAGAAGTAGTCTATGTATTCCTGCAAGCGTGAAACATTCTACGTATCGCAGCATGGGAGAATCATTCTATGTATTCCAACATGGGAGAAGCATTCTATGTATTCCTACATGGCAGAAGCATTCTATGAATGCCTGCATGGGAGAACCATTCGATGTATACCTGCATGGTAGAATCATTCTATATATCACTGCATGAGAGACTTAATCATGATATTCCTACATGGGAGAAGCATTCTTTGTATTCCTGGATGGCAGCAGAATTGTATATATCCCTGTATGGGAGAAGTATTTGTTGTATCCTCGCAATGGAGAAAAATACTATGTATTCCTGCATGGGAGTAGCATTCAATGTATCCTATCAAGGGAGAATCATTCTATGTATTCCTAAATGAGAGAAGTATTCTATGTATTCCTGCATGGGTATAGCATTCTATGTATCAATGTATGGCAGAAGCATTCTAGGTATAACTGCATGGCAGAAGCATTCTGTTTATTCCTACATGGGAGAAGTATTCTAGTTATTCCTGCAAGGGTGAAACATTCTATGTATCCTAGCATGGGATAATCATTCTATGTATTCCTAAATGGGAGACTTAATCAATATATTCCTACATGGGAGAAGCATTCTATGTATTCCTACATGACAAAAGCATTCTATGCATACCTGCACGGGAGAACCATTCTATGTATCCTAGCATGGGAGAATCATTCTATGTATTCCTGAATGGGAGAAGTATTCTATGTATTCCTGCATGGGAGTAGCATTCAATGTATCAATGTATGGCAGAAGCATGCTATGTATTTCTGCATGGCAGAATCATTCTATGTATTCCTACATTGGAGAATCATTCTATGTATTGCTAAATGAGAGAGGCATTCTATGTATTCCTGCAAGGGTGAAACATTCTACTTATGGCAGCATGGGAGAATCATTCTATTTTTCCTGCATGGGAGAAGCATTCCATGGATCAATGTATGGCAGAAGCATTCTATGTATTCCTACATGGCAGAAGCATTCTATGAATGCCTGCATGGGAGAACCATTCGATGTATACCTGCATGGCAGAATCATTCTATTTATCGCTGCATGGGAGACTTTATCAATATATTCCTACATGGGAGAAGCATTCTTTGTATTCCTGCATAGCAGAAACATTCTATGAATACCTGCATGGGAGAACCATTCGATGTATCCTCGCATTGGAGAAGAATACTATGTAGTACTGAATGGAAGAAATATTGTATGTATTCCTGAATGGGAGAAGTATTCTATGTATTCCTTCATGAGAGTAGCATTCAATGTATCCTATCAAGGGACAATCATTCTATATATTCCTGTATGGGAGTAGCATTCAATGCATGGCAGAAGCTTTTTGCTTGTTCCTACATGGGAGAAGTATTCTATGTATTCCAACGTGGGAGAAGCATTGTAAGTATTCCTACATCGGAGTAGCATTCTATGTATTCCTGCATGGGAGAAGTTTTCGAAGTATAGTTGAAAGGGAGAAGTAGTCTATGTATTCCTGCAAGGGTGAAACATTCTACGTATCGCAGCATGGGAGAATCATTCTATGTATTCCTACATGGCAGAAGCATTCTATGAATACCTGCATGGGAGAACCATTCGATGTATACCTGCATGGCAGAATCATTCTATATATCGCTGCATGAGAGACTTAATCATTATATTCCTACATGGGAGAAGCATTCTTTGTATTCCTGCATGGCAGCAGAATTGTATATATCCATGTATGGGAGAAGTATTTGTTCTATCCTCGCAATGGAGAAAAATACTATGTATTCCTGCATGGGAGTAGCATTCAATGTATCCGATCAAGGGAGATTCATTCTATGTATTCCTAAATGAGAGAAGTATTCTATGTATTCCTGCATGGGTATAGCATTCTATGTATCAATGTATGGCAGAAGCATTCTAGGTATAACTGCATGGCAGAAGCATTCTGTTTATTCCTACATGGGAGAAGTATTCTAGTTATTCCTGCAAGGGTGAAACATTCTATGTATCCTAGCATGGGATAATCATTCTATGTATTCCTAAATGGGAGACTTAATCAATATATTCCTACATGGGAGAAGCATTCTATGTATTCCTACTTGACAAAAGCATTCTATGCATACCTGCACGGGAGAAGCATTCTATGTATCCTAGCATGGGAGAATCATTCTATGTATTCCTGAATGGGAGAAGTATTCTATGTATTCCTGCATGGGAGTAGCATTCAATGTATCAATGTATGGCAGAAGCATGCTATGTATTTCTGCATGGCAGAATCATTCTATGTATTCCTACATGGGAGAATCATTCTATGTATTCCTAAATGAGAGAGGCATTCTATGTATTCCTGCAAGGGTGAAACATTCTACTTATAGCAGCATGGGAGAATCATTCTATTTTTCCTGCATGGGAGAAGCATTCCATGGATCAATGTATGGCAGAAGCATTCTATGTATTCCTACATGGCAGAAGCATTCTATGAATGCCTGCATGGGAGAACCATTCGATGTATACCTGCATGGCAGAATCATTCTATTTATCGCTGCATGGGAGACTTTATCAATATATTCCTTCATGGGAGAAGCATTCTTTGTATTCCTGCATAGCAGAAACATTCTATGAATACCTGCATGGGAGAACCATTCGATGTATCCTCGCATTGGAGAAGAATACTATGTAGTACTGAATGGGAGAAATATTGTATGTATTCCTGAATGGGAGAAGTATTCTATGTATTCCTGCATGGGAGTAGCATTCAATGTATCCTATCAAGGGACAATCATTCTATGTATTCCTGTATGGGAGTAGCATTCAATGCATGGCAGAAGCTTTCTGCTTATTCCTACATGGGAGAAGTATTCTATGTATTCCAACGTGGTAGAAGCATTGTAAGTATTCCTACATCGGAGTAGCATTCTATGTATTCCTGCATGGGAGAATTTTTCGAAGTATACTTGAAATGGAGAAGTAGTCTATGTATTCCAGCAAGCGTGAAACATTCTACGTATCGCAGCATGGGAGAATCATTCTATGTATTCCAACATAGGAGAAGCATTCTATGTATTCCTACATGGCAGAAGCATTCTATGAATACCTGCATGGGAGAACCATTCGATGTATACCTGCATGGCAGAATCATTCTATATATCGCTGCATGAGAGACTTAATCATTATATTCCTACATGGGAGAAGCATTCTTTGTATTCCTGGATGGCAGCAGAATTGTATATATCCCTGTATGGGAGAAGTATTTGTTGTATCCTCGCAATGGAGAAAAATACTATGTATTCCTGCATGGGAGTAGCATTCAATGTATCCTATCAAGGGAGAATCATTCTATGTATTCCTAAATGAGAGAAGTATTCTATGTATTCCTGCATGGGTATAGCATTCTATGTATCAATGTATGGCAGAAGCATTCTAGGTATAACTGCATGGCAGAAGCATTCTGTTTATTCCTATATGGGAGAAGTATTCTAGTTATTCCTGCAAGGGTGAAACATTCTATGTATCCTAGCATGGGATAATCATTCTATGTATTCCTAAATTGGAGACTTAATCAATATATTCCTACATGGGAGAAGCATTCTATGTATTCCTACTTGACAAAAGCATTCTATGCATACCTGCACGGGAGAACCATTCTATGTATCCTAGCATGGGAGAATCATTCTATGTATTCCTGAATGGGAGAAGTATTCTATGTATTCCTGCATGGGAGTAGCATTCAATGTATCAATGTATGGCAGAAGCATGCTATGTATTTCTGCATGGCAGAATCATTCTATGTATTCCTACATGGGAGAATCATTCTATGTATTCCTAAATGAGGGAGGCATTCTATGTATTCCTGCAAGGGTGAAACATTCTACTTATGGCAGCATGGGAGAATCATTCTATTTTTCCTGCATGGGAGAAGCATTCCATGGATCAATGTATGGCAGAAGCATTCTATGTATTCCTACATGGCAGAAGCATTCCATGAATGCCTGCATGGGAGAACCATTCAATGTATACCTGCATGGCAGAATCATTCTATTTATCGCTGCATGGGAGACTTTATCAATATATTCCTACATGGGAGAAGCATTCTATGTATTCCTGCATGGTAGAAACATTCTATGAATACCTGCATGGGAGAACCATTCGATGTATCCTCGGAGAAGAATACTATGTATTACTGAATGGGAGAAATATTGTATGTATTCCTGAATGGGAGAAGTATTCTATGTATTCCTGCATGGGAGTAGCATTCAATGTATCCTATCAAGGGACAATCATTCTATGTATTCTGGAATGGGAGTAGCATTCAATGCATGGCAGAAGCTTTCTGCTTATTCCTACATGGGAGAAGTATTCTATGTATTCCAACGTGGGAGAAGCATTGTAAGTATTCCTACATCGGAGTAGCATTCTATGTATTCCTGCATGGGAGAATTTTTCGAAGTATACTTGAAATGGAGAAGTAGTCTATGTATTCCTGCAAGCGTGAAACATTCTACGTATCGCAGCATGGGAGAATCATTCTATGTATTCCAACATGGGAGAAGCATTCTATGTATTCCTACATGGCAGAAGCATTCTATGAATGCCTGCATGGGAGAACCATTCGATGTATACCTGCATGGTAGAATCATTCTATATATCACTGCATGAGAGACTTAATCATTATATTCCTACATGGGAGAAGCATTCTTTGTATTCCTGGATGGCAGCAGAATTGTATATATCCCTGTATGGGAGAAGTATTTGTTGTATCCTCGCAATGGAGAAAAATACTATGTATTCCTGCATGGGAGTAGCATTCAATGTATCCTATCAAGGGAGAATCATTCTATGTATTCCTAAATGAGAGAAGTATTCTATGTATTCCTGCATGGGTATAGCATTCTATGTATCAATGTATGGCAGAAGCATTCTAGGTATAACTGCATGGCAGAAGCATTCTGTTTATTCCTACATGGGAGAAGTATTCTAGTTATTCCTGCAAGGGTGAAACATTCTATGTATCCTAGCATGGGATAATCATTCTATGTATTCCTAAATGGGAGACTTAATCAATATATTCCTACATGGGAGAAGCATTCTATGTATTCCTACATGACAAAAGCATTCTATGCATACCTGCACGGGAGAACCATTCTATGTATCCTAGCATGGGAGAATCATTCTATGTATTCCTGAATGGGAGAAGTATTCTATGTATTCCTGCATGGGAGTAGCATTCAATGTATCAATGTATGGCAGAAGCATGCTATGTATTTCTGCATGGCAGAATCATTCTATGTATTCCTACATTGGAGAATCATTCTATGTATTGCTAAATGAGAGAGGCATTCTATGTATTCCTGCAAGGGTGAAACATTCTACTTATGGCAGCATGGGAGAATCATTCTATTTTTCCTGCATGGGAGAAGCATTCCATGGATCAATGTATGGCAGAAGCATTCTATGTATTCCTACATGGCAGAAGCATTCTATGAATGCCTGCATGGGAGAACCATTCGATGTATACCTGCATGGCAGAATCATTCTATTTATCGCTGCATGGGAGACTTTATCAATATATTCCTACATGGGAGAAGCATTCTTTGTATTCCTGCATAGCAGAAACATTCTATGAATACCTGCATGGGAGAACCATTCGATGTATCCTCGCATTGGAGAAGAATACTATGTAGTACTGAATGGAAGAAATATTGTATGTATTCCTGAATGGGAGAAGTATTCTATGTATTCCTTCATGAGAGTAGCATTCAATGTATCCTATCAAGGGACAATCATTCTATATATTCCTGTATGGGAGTAGCATTCAATGCATGGCAGAAGCTTTTTGCTTGTTCCTACATGGGAGAAGTATTCTATGTATTCCAACGTGGGAGAAGCATTGTAAGTATTCCTACATCGGAGTAGCATTCTATGTATTCCTGCATGGGAGAAGTTTTCGAAGTATAGTTGAAAGGGAGAAGTAGTCTATGTATTCCTGCAAGGGTGAAACATTCTACGTATCACAGCATGGGAGAATCATTCTATGTATTCCTACATGGCAGAAGCATTCTATGAATACCTGCATGGGAGAACCATTCGATGTATACCTGCATGGCAGAATCATTCTATATATCGCTGCATGAGAGACTTAATCATTATATTCCTACATGGGAGAAGCATTCTTTGTATTCCTGCATGGCAGCAGAATTGTATATATCCATGTATGGGAGAAGTATTTGTTCTATCCTCGCAATGGAGAAAAATACTATGTATTCCTGCATGGGAGTAGCATTCAATGTATCCGATCAAGGGAGATTCATTCTATGTATTCCTAAATGAGAGAAGTATTCTATGTATTCCTGCATGGGTATAGCATTCTATGTATCAATGTATGGCAGAAGCATTCTAGGTATAACTGCATGGCAGAAGCATTCTGTTTATTCCTACATGGGAGAAGTATTCTAGTTATTCCTGCAAGGGTGAAACATTCTATGTATCCTAGCATGGGATAATCATTCTATGTATTCCTAAATGGGAGACTTAATCAATATATTCCTACATGGGAGAAGCATTCTATGTATTCCTACTTGACAAAAGCATTCTATGCATACCTGCACGGGAGAAGCATTCTATGTATCCTAGCATGGGAGAATCATTCTATGTATTCCTGAATGGGAGAAGTATTCTATGTATTCCTGCATGGGAGTAGCATTCAATGTATCAATGTATGGCAGAAGCATGCTATGTATTTCTGCATGGCAGAATCATTCTATGTATTCCTACATGGGAGAATCATTCTATGTATTCCTAAATGAGAGAGGCATTCTATGTATTCCTGCAAGGGTGAAACATTCTACTTATAGCAGCATGGGAGAATCATTCTATTTTTCCTGCATGGGAGAAGCATTCCATGGATCAATGTATGGCAGAAGCATTCTATGTATTCCTACATGGCAGAAGCATTCTATGAATGCCTGCATGGGAGAACCATTCGATGTATACCTGCATGGCAGAATCATTCTATTTATCGCTGCATGGGAGACTTTATCAATATATTCCTTCATGGGAGAAGCATTCTTTGTATTCCTGCATAGCAGAAACATTCTATGAATACCTGCATGGGAGAACCATTCGATGTATCCTCGCATTGGAGAAGAATACTATGTAGTACTGAATGGGAGAAATATTGTATGTATTCCTGAATGGGAGAAGTATTCTATGTATTCCTGCATGGGAGTAGCATTCAATGTATCCTATCAAGGGACAATCATTCTATGTATTCCTGTATGGGAGTAGCATTCAATGCATGGCAGAAGCTTTCTGCTTATTCCTACATGGGAGAAGTATTCTATGTATTCCAACGTGGTAGAAGCATTGTAAGTATTCCTACATCGGAGTAGCATTCTATGTATTCCTGCATGGGAGAATTTTTCGAAGTATACTTGAAATGGAGAAGTAGTCTATGTATTCCAGCAAGCGTGAAACATTCTACGTATCGCAGCATGGGAGAATCATTCTATGTATTCCAACATAGGAGAAGCATTCTATGTATTCCTACATGGCAGAAGCATTCTATGAATACCTGCATGGGAGAACCATTCGATGTATACCTGCATGGCAGAATCATTCTATATATCGCTGCATGAGAGACTTAATCATTATATTCCTACATGGGAGAAGCATTCTTTGTATTCCTGGATGGCAGCAGAATTGTATATATCCCTGTATGGGAGAAGTATTTGTTGTATCCTCGCAATGGAGAAAAATACTATGTATTCCTGCATGGGAGTAGCATTCAATGTATCCTATCAAGGGAGAATCATTCTATGTATTCCTAAATGAGAGAAGTATTCTATGTATTCCTGCATGGGTATAGCATTCTATGTATCAATGTATGGCAGAAGCATTCTAGGTATAACTGCATGGCAGAAGCATTCTGTTTATTCCTATATGGGAGAAGTATTCTAGTTATTCCTGCAAGGGTGAAACATTCTATGTATCCTAGCATGGGATAATCATTCTATGTATTCCTAAATTGGAGACTTAATCAATATATTCCTACATGGGAGAAGCATTCTATGTATTCCTACATGACAAAAGCATTCTATGCATACCTGCACGGGAGAACCATTCTATGTATCCTAGCATGGGAGAATCATTCTATGTATTCCTGAATGGGAGAAGTATTCTATGTATTCCTGCATGGGAGTAGCATTCAATGTATCAATGTATGGCAGAAGCATTCTATTTATACTTTCACGACAGAAACATTGTATGTATACCTGCATGGGAGACCCATTCTATGTATTTCTGCATGGCAGAATCATTCTATGTATTCCTACATGGGAGAATCATTCTATGTATTCCTAAATGAGAGAGGCATTCTATGTATTACTGCAAGGGTGAAACATTCTACTTATGGCAGCATGGGAGAATCATTCTATTTTTCCTGCATGGGAGAAGCATTCCATGGATCAATGTATGGCAGAAGCATTCTATGTATTCCTACATGGCAGAAGCATTCTATGAATGCCTGCATGGGAGAACCATTCGATGTATACCTGCATGGCAGAATCATTCTATTTATCGCTGCATGGGAGACTTTATCAATATATTCCTACATGGGAGAAGCATTCTTTGTATTCCTGCATGGCAGCAACATTCTATGAATACCTGCATGGGAGAACCATTCGATGTATCCTCGCATTGGAGAAGAATACTATGTAGTATTCTACAATGGGAGAAATATTGTATGTATTCCTGAATGGGAGAAGTATTCTATGTATTCCTGCATGGGAGTAGCATTCAATGTATCCTATCAAGGGACAATCATTCTATGTATTCCTGTATGGGAGTAGCAATCAATGCATGGCAGAAGCTTTCTGCTTATTCCTACATGGGAGAAGTATTCTATGTATTCCAACGTGGGAGAAGCATTGTAAGTATTCCTACATCGGAGTAGCATTCTATGTATTCCTGCATGGGAGAAAATTTCGAAGTATACTTGAAAGGGAGAAGTAGTCTATGTATTCCTGCAAGCGTGAAACATTCTACGTATCGCAGCATGGGAGAATCATTCTATGTATTCCAACATGGGAGAAGCATTCTATGTATTCCTACATGGCAGAAGCATTCTATGAATACCTGCATGGGAGAACCATTCGATGTATACCTGCATGGCAGAATCATTCTATATATCGCTGCATGAGAGACTTAATCATTATATTCCTACATGGGAGAAGCATTCTTTGTATTCCTGGATGGCAGCAGAATTGTATATATCCCTGTATGGGAGAAGTATTTGTTGTATGCTCGCAATGGAGAAAAATACTATGTATTCCTGCATGGGAGTAGCATTCAATGTATCCTATCAAGGGAGAATCATTCTATGTATTCCTAAATGAGAGAAGTATTCTATGTATTCCTGCATGGGTATAGCATTCTATGTATCAATATATGGCAGAAGCATTCTATGTATTCCTACATGGCAGAAACATTCTATGAATACCTGCATGGGAGAACCATTCTATGTATACCTGCATGGCAGAATCATTCTATTTATCGCTGCATGGGAGACTTTATCAATATATTCCTACATGGGAGAAGCATTCTTTGTATTCCTGCATGGCAGAAACATTCTATGAATACCTGCATGGGAGAACCATTCGATGTATCCTCGCATTGGAGAAGAATACTATGTAGTACTGAATGGGAGAAATATTGTATGTATTCCTGAATGGGAGAAGTATTCTATGTATTCCTGCATGGGAGTAGCATTCAATGTATCCTATCAAGGGACAATCATTCTATGTATTCCTGTATGGGAGTAGCATTCAATGCATGGCAGAAGCTTTCTGCTTATTCCTAAATGGGAGAAGTATTCTATGTATTCCAACGTGGGAGAAGCATTGTAAGTATTCCTACATCGGAGTAGCATTCTATATATTCCTGCATGGGAGAAGTTTTCGAAGTATACTTGAAAGGGAGAAGTAGTCTATGTATTCCTGCAAGCGTGAAACATTCTACGTATCGCAGCATGGGAGAATCATTCTATGTATTCCAACATGGGAGAAGCATTCTATGTATTCCTACATGGCAGAAGCATTCTATGAATACCTGCATGGGAGAACCATTCGATGTATACCTGCATGGCAGAATCATTCTATATATCGCTGCATGAGAGACTTAATCATTATATTCCTACATGGGAGAAGCATTCTTTGTATTCCTGGATGGCAGCAGAATTGTATATATCCCTGTATGGGAGAAGTATTTGTTGTATCCTCGCAATGGAGAAAAATACTATGTATTCCTGCATGGGAGTAGCATTCAATGTATCCTGTCAAGGGAGAATCATTCTATGTATTCCAACATGGGAGAAGCATTCTATGTATTCCTACATGGCAGAAGCATTCTATGAATACCTGCATGGGAGAACCATTCGATGTATACCTGCATGGCAGAATCATTCTATATATCGCTGCATGAGAGACTTAATCATTATATTCCTACATGGGAGAAGCATTCTTTGTATTCCTGGATGGCAGCAGAATTGTATATATCCCTGTATGGGAGAAGTATTTGTTGTATCCTCGCAATGGAGAAAAATACTATGTATTCCTGCATGGGAGTAGCATTCAATGTATCCTGTCAAGGGAGAATCATTCCATGTATTCCTAAATGAGAGAAGTATTCTATGTATTCCTGCATGGGTATAGCATTCTATGTATCAATGTATGGCAGAAGCATTCTAGGTATAACTGCATGGCAGAAGCATTCTGTTTATTCCTACATGGGAGAAGTATTCTACTTATTCCTGCAAGGGTGAAACATTCTATGTATCCTAGCATGGGATAATCATTCTATGTATTCCTAAATGGGAGACTTAATCAATATATTCCTACATGGGAGAAGCATTCTATGTATTCCTACATGACAAAAGCATTCTATGCATACCTGCACGGGAGAACCATTCTATGTATCCTAGCATGGGAGAATCATTCTATGTATTCCTGAATGGGAGAAGTATTTTATGTATTCCTGCATGGGAGTAGCATTCAATGTATCAATGTATGGCAGAAGCATTCTATGTATACTTTCACGACAGAAACATTGTATGTATACCTGCATGGGAGACCCATTCTATGTATTTCTGCATGGCAGAATCATTCTATGTATTCCTACATGGGAGAATCATTCTATGTATTCCTAAATGAGAGAGGCATTCTATGTATTCCTGCAAGGGTGAAACATTCTACTTATGGCAGCATGGGAGAATCATTCTATTTTTCCTGCATGGGAGAAGCATTCCATGGATCAATGTATGGCAGAAGCATTCTATGTATTCCTACATGGCAGAAGCATTCTATGAATGCCTGCATGGGAGAACCATTCTATGTTTACCTGTATGGCAGAATCATTCTATTTATTGCTGCATGGGAGACTTTATCAATATATTCCTACATGGGAGAAGCACTCTATGTATTCCTGCATGGTAGAAACATTCTATGAATACCTGCATGGGAGAACCATTCGATGTATCCTCGCATTGGAGAAGAATACTATGTATTACTGAATGGGAGAAATATTGTATGTATTCCTGAATGGGAGAAGTATTCTATGTATTCCTGCATGGGAGTAGCATTCAATGTATCCTATCAAGGGACAATCATTCTATGTATTCCTGTATGGGAGTAGCATTCAATGCATGGCAGAAGCTTTCTGCTTATTCCTACATGGGAGAAGTATTCTATGTATTCCAACGTGGGAGAAGCATTGTAAGTATTCCTACATCGGAGTAGCATTCTATGTATTCCTGCATGGGAGAAGTTTTCGAAGTATACTTGAAATGGAGAAGTAGTCACCCTGCAAGGGTGAAACATTCTACGTATCGCAGCATGGGAGAATCATACTATGTATTCCAACATGGGAGAAGCATTCTATGTATTCCTACATGGCAGAAGCATTCTATGAATACCTGCATGGGAGAACCATTCGATGTATACCTGCATGGCAGAATCATTCTATATATCGCTGCATGAGAGACTTAATCATTAAATTCCTACATGGGAGAAGCATTCTTTGTATTCCTGGATGGCAGCAGAATTGTATATATCCCTGTATGGGAGAAGTATTTGTTGTATCCTCGCAATGGAGAAAAATACTATGTATTCCTGCATGGGAGTAGCATTCAATGTATCCTATCAAGGGAGAATCATTCTATGTATTCCTAAATGAGAGAAGTATTCTATGTATTCCTGCATGGGTATAGCATTCTATGTATCAATGTATGGCAGAAGCATTCTAGGTATAACTGCATGGCAGAAGCATTCTGTTTATTCCTACATGGGAGAAGTATTCTAGTTATTCCTGCAAGGGTGAAACATTCTATGTATCCTAGCATGGGATAATCATTCTATGTATTCCTAAATGGGAGACTTAATCAATATATTCCTACATGGGAGAAGCATTCTATGTATTCCTACATGACAAAAGCATTCTATGCATACCTGCACGGGAGAACCATTCTATGTATCCTAGCATGGGATACTCATTCTATGTATTCCTAAATGGGAGAACCATTCTATGTATTCCTGCATGGCATAATCATTCTATGTATTTCTGCATGGGAGAAATTTTCGAAGTATACATGAAAGGGAGAAGTAGTGTATGTATTCTTGCAAGGGTGAAACATTCTACGCATCGCAGCATGGGAGAATCATTCTATGTATTCCAACATGGGAGAAGCATTCTATGTAATCCTACATGGCAGAAGCATTCTATGAATGCCTGCATGGGAGAACCATTCGATGTATACCTGCATGGCAGAATCATTCTATATATCGCTGCATGAGAGACTTAATCATTATATTCCTACATGGGAGAAGCATTCTTTGTATTCCTGGATGGCAGTAGAATTGTATATATCCCTGTATGGGTGAAGTATTTGTTGTATCCTCGCAATGGAGAAAAATACTATGTATTCCTGCATGGGAGTAGCATTCAATGTATCCTACATGGGAGAATCATTCTATGTATTCCTAAATGAGAGAGGCATTCTATGTATTCCTGCAAGGGTGAAACATTCTACTTATGGCAGCATGGGAGAATCATTCTATTTTTCCTGCATGGGAGAAGCATTCCATGGATCAATGTATGGCAGAAGCATTCTATGTATTCCTACATGGCAGAAGCATTCTATGAATGCCTGCATGGGAGAACCATTCTATGTATACCTGTATGGCAGAATCATTCTATTTATCGCTGCATGGGAGACTTTATCAATATATTCCTACATGGGAGAAGCACTCTATGTATTCCTGCATGGTAGAAACATTCTATGAATACCTGCATGGGAGAACCATTCGATGTATCCTCGCATTGGAGAAGAATACTATGTATTACTGAATGGGAGAAATATTGTATGTATTCCTGAATGGGAGAAGTATTCTTTGTATTCCTGCATGGGAGTAGCATTCAATGTATCCTATCAAGGGACAATCATTCTATGTATTCCTGTATGGGAGTAGCATTCAATGCATGGCAGAAGCTTTCTGCTTATTCCTACATGGGAGAAGTATTCTATGTATTCCAACGTGGGAGAAGCATTGTAAGTATTCCTACATCGGAGTAGCATTCTATGTATTCCTGCATGGGAGAATTTTTCGAAGTATACTTGAAATGGAGAAGTAGTCTATGTATTCCTGCAAGCGTGAAACATTCTACGTATCGCAGCATGGGAGAATCATTCTATGTATTCCAACATGGGAGAAGCATTCTATATATTCCTACATGGCAGAAGCATTCTATGAATACCTGCATGGGAGAACCATTCGATGTATACCTGCATGGCAGAATCATTCTATATATCGCTGCATGAGAGACTTAATCATTATATTCCTACATGGGAGAAGCATTCTTTGTATTCCTGGATGGCAGCAGAATTGTATATATCCCTGTATGGGAGAAGTATTTGTTGTATCCTCGCAATGGAGAAAAATACTATGTATTCCTGCATGGGAAGAGCATTCAATGTATCCTGTCAAGGGAGAATCATTCCATGTATCCCTAAATGAGAGAAGTGTTCTATGTATTCGTGCATGGGTATAGCATTCTATGTATCAATGTATGGCAGAAGCATTCTAGGTATAACTGCATGGCAGAAGCATTCTGTTTATTCCTACATGGGAGAAGTATTCTAGTTATTCCTGCAAGGGTGAAACATTCTATGTATCCTAGCATGGGATAATCATTCTATGTATTCCTAAATGGGAGACTTAATCAATATATTCCTACATGGGAGAAGCATTCTATGTATTCCTACATGACAAAAGCATTCTATGCATACCTGCACGGGAGAACCATTCTATGTATCCTAGCATGGGAGAATCATTCTATGTATTCCTGAATGGGAGAAGTATTTTATGTATTCCTGCATGGGAGTAGCATTCAATGTATCAATGTATGGTAGAAGCATTCTATGTATACTTTCACGACAGAAACATTGTATGTATACCTGCATGGGAGACCCATTCTATGTATTTCTGCATGGCAGAATCATTCTATGTATTCCTACCTGGGAGAATCATTCTATGTATTCCTAAATGAGAGAGGCATTCTATGTATTCCTGCAAGGGTGAAACATTCTACTTATGGCAGCATGGGAGAATCATTCTATTTTTCCTGCATGGGAGAAGCATTCCATGGATCAATGTATGGCAGAAGCATTCTATGTATTCCTACATGGCAGAAGCATTCTATGAATGCCTGCATGGGAGAACCATTCTATGTATACCTGTATGGCAGAATCATTCTATTTATCGCTGCATGGGAGACTTTATCAATATATTCCTACATGGGAGAAGCATTCTTTGTATTCCTGCATGGTAGAAACATTCTATGAATACCTGCATGGGAGAACCATTCGATGTATCCTCGCATTGGAGAAGAATACTATGTATTACTGAATGGGAGAAATATTGTATGTATTCCTGAATGGGAGAAGTATTCTATGTATTCCTGCATGGGAGTAACATTCAATGTATCCTATCAAGGGACAATCATTCTATGTATTCATTATATTCCTACATGGGAGAAGCATTCTTTGTATTCCTGGATGGCAGCAGAATTGTATATATCCCTGTATGGGAGAAGTATTTGTTGTATCCTCGCAATGGAGAAAAATACTATGTATTCCTGCATGGGAGTAGCATTCAATGTATCCTATCAAGGGAGAATCATTGTATGTATTCCTAAATGAGAGAAGTATTCTATGTATTCCTGCATGGGTATAGCATTCTATGTATCAATGTATGGCAGAAGCATTCTAGGTATAACTGCATGGCAGAAGCATTCTGTTTATTCCTACATGGGAGAAGTATTCTAGTTATTCCTGCAAGGGTGAAACATTCTATGTATCCTAGCATGGGATAATCATTCTATGTATTCCTAAATGGGAGACTTAATCAATATATTCCTACATGGGAGAAGCATTCTATGTATTCCTACATGACAAAAGCATTCTATGCATACCTGCACGGGAGAACCATTCTATGTATCCTAGCATGGGATACTCATTCTATGTATTCCTAAATGGGAGAACCATTCTATGTATTCCTGCATGGCATAATCATTCTATGTATTTCTGCATGGGAGAAATTTTCGAAGTATACTTGAAAGGGAGAAGTAGTGTATGTATTCCTGCAAGGGTGAAACATTCTACGAATCGCAGCATGGGAGAATCATTCTATGTATTCCAACATGGGAGAAGCATTCTATGTAATCCTACATGGCAGAAGCATTCTATGAATGCCTGCATGGGAGAACCATTCGATGTATACCTGCATGGCAGAATCATTCTATATATCGCTGCATGAGAGACTTAATCATTATATTCCTACATTCTTTGTATTCCTGGATTGCAGCAGAATTGTATATATACCTGTATGGGTGAAGTATTTGTTGTATCCTCGCAATGGAGAAAAATACTATGTATTCCTGCATGGGAGGAGCATTCAATGTATCCTACATGGGAGAATCATTCTATGTATTCCTAAATGAGAGAGGCATTCTATGTATTCCTGCAAGGATGAAACATTCTACTTATGGCAGCATGGGAGAATCATTCTATTTTTCCTGCATGGGAGAAGCATTCCATGGATCAATGTATGGCAGAAGCATTCTATGTATTCCTACATGGCAGAAGCATTCTATGAATGCCTGCATGGGAGAACCATTCTATGTATACCTGTATGGCAGAATCATTCTATTTATCGCTGCATGGGAGACTTTATCAATATATTCCTACATGGGAGAAGCATTCTTTGTATTCCTGCATGGTAGAAACATTCTATGAATACCTGCATGGGAGAACCATTCGATGTATCCTCGCATTGGAGAAGAATACTATGTATTACTGAATGGGAGAAATATTGTATGTATTCCTGAATGGGAGAAGTATTCTATGTATTCCTGCATGGGAGTAACATTCAATGTATCCTATCAAGGGACAATCATTCTATGTATTCCTGTATGGGAGTAGCATTCAATGCATGGCAGAAGCTTTCTGCTTATTCCTACATGGGAGAAGTATTCTATGTATTCCAACGTGGGAGAAGCATTGTAAGTATTCCTACATCGGAGTAGCATTCTATGTATTCCTGCATGGGAGAAGTTTTCGAAGTATACTTGAAATGGAGAAGTGGTCACCCTGCAAGGGTGAAACATTCTACGTATCGCAGCATGGGAGAATCATACTATGTATTCCAACATGGGAGAAGCATTCTATGTATTCCTACATGGCAGAAGCATTCTATGAATACCTGCATGGGAGAACCATTCGATGTATACCTGCATGGCAGAATCATTCTATATATCGCTGCATGAGAGACTTAATCATTAAATTCCTACATGGGAGAAGCATTCTTTGTATTCCTGGATGGCAGCAGAATTGTATATATCCCTGTATGGGTGAAGTATTTGTTGTATCCTCGCAATGGAGAAAAATACTATGTATTCCTGCATGGGAGTAGCATTCAATGTATCCTATCAAGGGAGAATCATTCTATGTATTCCTAAATGAGAGAAGTATTCTATGTATTCCTGCATAGGTATAGCATTCTATGTATCAATGTATGGCAGAAGCATTCTAGGTATAACTGCATGGCAGAAGCATTCTGTTTATTCCTACATGGGAGAAGTATTCTAGTTATTCCTGCAAGGGTGAAACATTCTATGTATCCTAGCATGGGATAATCATTCTATGTATTCCTAAATGGGAGACTTAATCAATATATTCCTACATGGGAGAAGCATTCTATGTATTCCTACATGACAAAAGCATTCTATGCATACCTGCACGGGAGAACCATTCTATGTATCCTAGCATGGGATACTCATTCTATGTATTCCTAAATGGGAGAACCATTCTATGTATTCCTGCATGGCATAATCATTCTATGTATGTCTGCATGGGAGAAATTTTCGAAGTATACTTGAAAGGGAGAAGTAGTGTATGTATTCCTGCAAGGGTGAAACATTCTACGCATCGCAGCATTGGAGAATCATTCTATGTATTCCAACATGGGAGAAGCATTCTATGTAATCCTACATGGCAGAAGCATTCTATGAATGCCTGCATGGGAGAACCATTCGATGTATACCTGCATGGCAGAATCATTCTATATATCGCTGCATGAGAGACTTAATCATTATATTCCTACATGGGAGAAGCATTCTTTGTATTCCTGGATGGCAGCAGAATTGTATATATCCCTGTATGGGTGAAGTATTTGTTGTATCCTCGCAATGGAGAAAAATACTATGTATTCCTGCATGGGAGTAGCATTCAATGTATCCTACATGGGAGAATCATTCTATGTATTCCTAAATGAGAGAGGCATTCTATGTATTCCTGCAAGGGTGAAACATTCTACTTATGGCAGCATGGGAGAATCATTCTATTTTTCCTGCATGGGAGAAGCATTCCATGGATCAATGTATGGCAGAAGCATTCTATGTATTCCTACATGGCAGAAGCATTCTATGAATGCCTGCATGGGAGAACCATTCGATGTATACCTGCATGGCAGAATCATTCTATTTATCGCTGCATGGGAGACTTTATCAATATATTCCTACATGGGAGAAGCATTCTATGTATTCCTGCATGGTAGAAACATTCTATGAATACCTGCATGGGAGAACCATTCGATGTATCCTCGGAGAAGAATACTATGTATTACTGAATGGGAGAAATATTGTATGTATTCCTGAATGGGAGAAGTATTCTATGTATTCCTGCATGGGAGTAGCATTCAATGTATCCTATCAAGGGACAATCATTCTATGTATTCTGGAATGGGAGTAGCATTCAATGCATGGCAGAAGCTTTCTGCTTATTCCTACATGGGAGAAGTATTCTATGTATTCCAACGTGGGAGAAGCATTGTAAGTATTCCTACATCGGAGTAGCATTCTATGTATTCCTGCATGGGAGAATTTTTCGAAGTGTACTTGAAATGGAGAAGTAGTCTATGTATTCCTGCAAGCGTGAAACATTCTACGTATCGCAGCATGGGAGAATCATTCTATGTATTCCAACATGGGAGAAGCATTCTATGTATTCCTACATGGCAGAAGCATTCTATGAATACCTGCATGGGAGAACCATTCGATGTATACCTGCATGGCAGAATCATTCTATATATCGCTGCATGAGAGACTTAATCATTATATTCCTACATGGGAGAAGCATTCTTTGTATTCCTGGATGGCAGCAGAATTGTATATATCCCTGTATGGGAGAAGTATTTGTTGTATCCTCGCAATGGAGAAAAATACTATGTATTCCTGCATGGGAGTAGCATTCAATGTATCCTATCAAGGGAGAATCATTCTATGTATTCCTAAATGAGAGAAGTATTCTATGTATTCCTGCATGGGTATAGCATTCTATGTATCAATGTATGGCAGAAGCATTCTAGGTATAACTGCATGGCAGAAGCATTCTGTTTATTCCTACATGGGAGAAGTATTCTAGTTATTCCTGCAAGGGTGAAACATTCTATGTATCCTAGCATGGGATAATCATTCTATGTATTCCTACATGACAAAAGCATTCTATGCATACCTGCACAGGAGAACCATTCTATGTATCCTAGCATGGGAGAATCATTCTATGTATTCCTGAATGGGAGAAGTATTTTATGTATTCCTGCATGGGAGTAGCATTCAATGTATCAATGTATGGTAGAAGCATTCTATGTATACTTTCACGACAGAAACATTGTATGTATACCTGCATGGGAGACCCATTCTATGTATTTCTGCATGGCAGAATCGTTCTATGTATTCCTACATGGGAGAATCATTCTATGTATTCCTAAATGAGAGAGGCATTCTATGTATTCCTGCAAGGGTGAAACATTCTACTTATGGCAGCATGGGAGAATCATTCTATTTTTCCTGCATGGGAGAAGCATTCCATGGATCAATGTATGGCAGAAGCATTCTATGTATTCCTACATGGCAGAAGCATTCTATGAATGCCTGCATGGGAGAACCATTCGATGTATACCTGCATGGCAGAAGCATTCTATTTATCGCTGCATGGGAGACTTTATCAATATATTCCTACATGGGAGAAGCATTCTATGTATTCCTGCATGGTAGAAACATTCTATGAATACCTGCATGGGAGAACCATTCGATGTATCCTCGGAGAAGAATACTATGTATTACTGAATGGGAGAAATATTGTATGTATTCCTGAATGGGAGAAGTATTCTATGTATTCCTGCATGGGAGTAGCATTCAATGTATCCTATCAAGGGACAATCATTCTATGTATTCTGGAATGGGAGTAGCATTCAATGCATGGCAGAAGCTTTCTGCTTATTCCTACATGGGAGAAGTATTCTATGTATTCCAACGTGGGAGAAGCATTGTAAGTATTCCTACATCGGAGTAGCATTCTATGTATTCCTGCAAGCGTGAAACATTCTACGTATCGCAGCATGGGAGAATCATTCTATGTATTCCAACATGGGAGAAGCATTCTATGTATTCCTACATGGCAGAAGCATTCTATGAATACCTGCATGGGAGAACCATTCGATGTATACCTGCATGGCAGAATCATTCTATATATTGCTGCATGAGAGACTTAATCATTATATTCCTACATGGGAGAAGCATTCTTTGTATTCCTGGATGGCAGCAGAATTGTATATATCCCTGTATGGGAGAAGTATTTGTTGTATCCTCGCAATGGAGAAAAATACTATGTATTCCTGCATGGGAGTAGCATTCAATGTATCCTATCAAGGGAGAATCATTCTATGTATTCCTAAATGAGAGAAGTATTCTATGTATTCCTGCATGGGTATAGCATTCTATGTATCAATGTATGGCAGAAGCATTCTAGGTATAACTGCATGGCAGAAGCATTCTGTTTATTCCTACATGGGAGAAGTATTCTAGTTATTCCTGCAAGGGTGAAACATTCTATGTATGCTAGCATGGGATAATCATTCTATGTATTCCTAAATGGGAGACTTAATCAATATATTCCTACATGGGAGAAGCATTCTATGTATTCCTACATGACAAAAGCATTCTATGCATACCTGCACGGGAGAACCATTCTATGTATCCTAGCATGGGAGAATCATTCTATGTATTCCTGAATGGGAGAAGTATTCTATGTATTCCTGCATGGGAGTAGCATTCAATGTATCAATGTATGGCAGAAGCATTCTATGTATACTTTCACGAAAGAAACATTGTATGTATACCTGCATGGGAGACCCATTCTATGTATTTCTACATGGCAGAATCATTCTATGTATTCCTACATGGGAGAATCATTCTATGTATTGCTAAATGAGAGTAGCATTCTATGTATTCCTGCAAGGGTGAAACATTCTACTTATGGCAGCATGGGAGAATCATTCTATTTTTCCTGCATGGGAGAAGCATTCCATGGATCAATGTATGGCAGAAGCATTCTATGTATTCCTACATGGCAGAAGCATTCTATGAATGCCTGCATGGGAGAACCATTCGATGTATACCTGCATGGCAGAATCATTCTATTTATCGCTGCATGGGAGACTTTATCAATATATTCCTTCATGGGAGAAGCATTCTTTGTATTCCTGCATAGCAGAAACATTCTATGAATACCTGCATGGGAGAACCATTCGATGTATCCTCGCATTGGAGAAGAATACTATGTAGTACTGAATGGGAGAAATATTGTATGTATTCCTGAATGGGAGAAGTATTCTATGTATTCCTGCATGGGAGTAGCATTCAATGTATCCTATCAAGGGACAATCATTCTATGTATTCCTGTATGGGAGTAGCATTCAATGCATGGCAGAAGCTTTCTGCTTATTTCTACATGGGAGAAGTATTCTATGTATTCCAACGTGGGAGAAGCATTGTAAGTATTCCTACATCGGAGTAGCATTCTATGTATTCCTGCATGGGAGAATTTTTCGAAGTATACTTGAAATGGAGAAGTAGTCTATGTATTCCTGCAAGCGTGAAACATTCTACGTATCGCAGCATGGGAGAAGCATTCTATGTATTCCTACATGGCAGAAGCATTCTTTGTATTCCTACATGGCAGAAGCATTCTTTGTATTCCTGGATGGCAGCAGAATTGTATATATCCCTGTATGGGAGAAGTATTTGTTGTATCCTCGCAATGGAGAAAAATACTATGTATTCCTGCATGGGAGTAGCATTCAATGTATCCTATCAAGGGAGAATCATTCTATGTATTCCTAAATGAGAGAAGTATTCTATGTATTCCTGCATGGGTATAGCATTCTATGTATCAATGTATGGCAGAAGCATTCTAGGTATAACTGCATGGCAGAAGCATTCTGTTTATTCCTACATGGGAGAAGTATTCTAGTTATTCCTGCAAGGGTGAAACATTCTATGTATGCTAGCATGGGATAATCATTCTATGTATTCCTAAATGGGAGACTTAATCAATATATTCCTACATGGGAGAAGCATTCTATGTATTCCTACATGACAAAAGCATTCTATGCATACCTGCACGGGAGAACCATTCTATGTATCCTAGCATGGGAGAATCATTCTATGTATTCCTGAATGGGAGAAGTATTTTATGTATTCCTGCATGGGAGTAGCATTCAATGTATCAATGTATGGCAGAAGCATTCTATTTATACTTTCACGACAGAAACATTGTATGTATACCTGCATGGGAGACCCATTCTAGGTATTTCTGCATGGCAGAATCATTCTATGTATTCCTACATGGGAGAATCATTCTATGTATTCCTAAATGAGAGAGGGTTTCTATGTATTCCTGCAAGGGTGAAACATTCTACTTATGGCAGCATGGGAGAATCATTCTATTTTTCCTGCATAGGAGAAGCATTCCATGGATCAATGTATGGCAGAAGCATTCTATGTATTCCTACATGGCAGAAGCATTCTATGAATGCCTGCATGGGAGAACCATTCGATGTATACCTGCATGGCAGAATCATTCTATTTATCGCTGCATGGGAGACTTTATCAATATATTCCTTCATGGGAGAAGCATTCTTTGTATTCCTGCATAGCAGAAACATTCTATGAATACCTGCATGGGAGAACCATTCGATGTATCCTCGCATTGGAGAAGAATACTATGTAGTACTGAATGGGAGAAATATTGTATGTATTCCTGAATGGGAGAAGTATTCTATGTATTCCTGCATGGGAGTAGCATTCAATGTATCCTATCAAGGGACAATCATTCTATGTATTCCTGCATGGGAGTAGCATTCAATGCATGGCAGAAGCTTTCTGCTTATTTCTACATGGGAGAAGTATTCTATGTATTCCAACGTGGGAGAAGCATTGTAAGTATTCCTACATCGGAGTAGCATTCTATGTATTCCTGCATGGGAGAATTTTTCGAAGTATACTTGAAATGGAGAAGTAGTCTATGTATTCCTGCAAGCGTGAAACATTCTACGTATCGCAGCATGGGAGAAGCATTCTATGTATTCCTACATGGCAGAAGCATTCTTTGTATTCCTACATGGCAGAAGCATTCTTTGTATTCCTGGATGGCAGCAGAATTGTATATATCCCTGTATGGGAGAAGTATTTGTTGTATCCTCGCAATGGAGAAAAATACTATGTATTCCTGCATGGGAGTAGCATTCAATGTATCCTATCAAGGGAGAATCATTCTATGTATTCCTAAATGAGAGAAGTATTCTATGTATTCCTAACTGCATGGCAGAAGCATTCTGTTTATTCCTACATGGGAGAAGTATTCTAGTTATTCCTGCAAGGGTGAAACATTCTATGTATCCTAGCATGGGATAATCATTCTATGTATTCCTACATGACAAAAGCATTCTATGCATACCTGCACAGGAGAACCATTCTATGTATCCTAGCATGGGAGAATCATTCTATGTATTCCTGAATGGGAGAAGTATTTTATGTATTCCTGCATGGGAGTAGCATTCAATGTATCAATGTATGGTAGAAGCATTCTATGTATACTTTCACGACAGAAACATTGTATGTATACCTGCATGGGAGACCCATTCTATGTATTTCTGCATGGCAGAATCATTCTATGTATTCCTACATGGGAGAATCATTCTATGTATTCCTAAATGAGAGAGGCATTCTATGTATTCCTGCAAGGGTGAAACATTCTACTTATGGCAGCATGGGAGAATCATTCTATTTTTCCTGCATGGGAGAAGCATTCCATGGATCAATGTATGGCAGAAGCATTCTATGTATTCCTACATGGCAGAAGCATTCTATGAATGCCTGCATGGGAGAACCATTCGATGTATACCTGCATGGCAGAATCATTCTATTTATCGCTGCATGGGAGACTTTATCAATATATTCCTACATGGGAGAAGCATTCTATGTATTCCTGCATGGTAGAAACATTCTATGAATACCTGCATGGGAGAACCATTCGATGTATCCTCGGAGAAGAATACTATGTATTACTGAATGGGAGAAATATTGTATGTATTCCTGAATGGGAGAAGTATTCTATGTATTCCTGCATGGGAGTAGCATTCAATGTATCCTATCAAGGGACAATCATTCTATGTATTCTGGAATGGGAGTAGCATTCAATGCATGGCAGAAGCTTTCTGCTTATTCCTACATGGGAGAAGTATTCTATGTATTCCAACGTGGGAGAAGCATTGTAAGTATTCCTACATCGGAGTAGCATTCTATGTATTCCTGCATGGGAGAATTTTTCGAAGTATACTTGAAATGGAGAAGTAGTCTATGTATTCCTGCAAGCGTGAAACATTCTACGTATCGCAGCATGGAAGAATCATTCTATGTATTCCAACATGGGAGAAGCATTCTATGTATTCCTACATGGCAGAAGCATTCTATGAATACCTGCATGGGAGAACCATTCGATGTATACCTGCATGGCAGAATCATTCTATAGATCGCTGCATGAGAGACTTAATCATTATATTCCTACATGGGAGAAGCATTCTTTGTATTCCTGGATGGCAGCAGAATTGTATATATCCCTGTATGGGAGAAGTATTTGTTGTATCCTCGCAATGGAGAAAAATACTATGTATTCCTGCATGGGAGTAGCATTCAATGTATCCTATCAAGGGAGAATCATTCTATGTATTCCTAAATGAGAGAAGTATTCTATGTATTCCTGAATGGGTATAGCATTCTATGTATCAATGTATGGCAGAAGCATTCTAGGTATAACTGCATGGCAGAAGCATTCTGTTTATTCCTACATGGGAGAAGTATTCTAGTTATTCCTGCAAGGGTGAAACATTCTATGTATGCTAGCATGGGATAATCATTCTATGTATTCCTAAATGGGAGACTTAATCAATATATTCCTACATGGGAGAAGCATTCTATGTATTCCTACATGACAAAAGCATTCTATGCATACCTGCACGGGAGAACCATTCTATGTATCCTAGCATGGGAGAATCATTCTATGTATTCCTGAATGGGAGAAGTATTCTATGTATTCCTGCATGGGAGTAGCATTCAATGTATCAATGTATGGCAGAAGCATGCTATGTATTTCTGCATGGCAGAATCATTCTATGTATTCCTACATTGGAGAATCATTCTATGTATTGCTAAATGAGAGAGGCATTCTATGTATTCCTGCAAGGGTGAAACATTCTACTTATGGCAGCATGGGAGAATCATTCTATTTTTCCTGTATGGTAGAAGCATTCCATGGATCAATGTATGGCAGAAGCATTCTATGTATTCCTACATGGCAGAAGCATTCTATGAATGCCTGCATGGGAGAACCATTCGATGTATACCTGCATGGCAGAATCATTCTATTTATCGCTGCATGGGAGACTTTATCAATATATTCCTACATGGGAGAAGCATTCTTTGTATTCCTGCATAGCAGAAACATTCTATGAATACCTGCATGGGAGAACCATTCGATGTATCCTCGCATTGGAGAAGAATACTATGTAGTACTGAATGGAAGAAATATTGTATGTATTCCTGAATTGGAGAAATATTCTATGTATTCCTTCATGGGAGTAGCATTCAATGTATCCTATCAAGGGACAATCATTCTATATATTCCTGTATGGGAGTAGCATTCAATGCATGGCAGAAGCTTTCTGCTTGTTCCTACATGGGAGAAGTATTCTATGTATTCCAACGTGGGAGAAGCATTGTAAGTATTCCTACATCGGAGTAGCATTCTATGTATTCCTGCATGGGAGAATTTTTCGAAGTATACTTGAAATGGAGAAGTAGTCTATGTATTCCTGCAAGCGTGAAACATTCTACGTATCGCAGCATGGGAGAATCATTCTATGTATTCCAACATGGGAGAAGCATTCTATGTATTCCTACATGGCAGAAGCATTCTATGAATACCTGCATGGGAGAACCATTCGATGTATACCTGCATGGCAGAATCATTCTATATATCGCTGCATGAGAGACTTAATCATTATATTCCTACATGGGAGAAGCATTCTTTGTATTCCTGGATGGCAGCAGAATTGTATATATCCCTGTATGGGAGAAGTATTTGTTGTATCCTCGCAATGGAGAAAAATACTATGTATTCCTGCATGGGAGTAGCATTCAATGTATCCTATCAAGGGAGAATCATTCTATGTATTCCTAAATGAGAGAAGTATTCTATGTATTCCTGCATGGGTATAGCATTCTATGTATCAATGTATGGCAGAAGCATTCTAGGTATAACTGCATGGCAGAAGCATTCTGTTTATTCCTACATGGGAGAAGTATTCTAGTTATTCCTGCAAGGGTGAAACATTCTATGTATGCTAGCATGGGATAATCATTCTATGTATTCCTAAATGGGAGACTTAATCAATATATTCCTACATGGGAGAAGCATTCTATGTATTCCTACATGACAAAAGCATTCTATGCATACCTGCACGGGAGAACCATTCTATGTATCCTAGCATGGGAGAATCATTCTATGTATTCCTGAATGGGAGAAGTATTCTATGTATTCCTGCATGGGAGTAGCATTCAATGTATCAATGTATGGCAGAAGCATGCTATGTATTTCTGCATGGCAGAATCATTCTATGTATTCCTACATTGGAGAATCATTCTATGTATTGCTAAATGAGAGAGGCATTCTATGTATTCCTGCAAGGGTGAAACATTCTACTTATGGCAGCATGGGAGAATCATTCTATTTTTCCTGCATGGGAGAAGCATTCCATGGATCAATGTATGGCAGAAGCATTCTATGTATTCCTACATGGCAGAAGCATTCTATGAATGCCTGCATGGGAGAACCATTCGATGTATACCTGCATGGCAGAATCATTCTATTTATCGCTGCATGGGAGACTTTATCAATATATTCCTTCATGGGAGAAGCATTCTTTGTATTCCTGCATAGCAGAAACATTCTATGAATACCTGCATGGGAGAACCATTCGATGTATCCTCGCATTGGAGAAGAATACTATGTAGTACTGAATGGGAGAAATATTGTATGTATTCCTGAATGGGAGAAGTATTCTATGTATTCCTGCATGGGAGTAGCATTCAATGTATCCTATCAAGGGACAATCATTCTATGTATTCCTGTATGGGAGTAGCATTCAATGCATGGCAGAAGCTTTCTGCTTATTTCTACATGGGAGAAGTATTCTATGTATTCCAACGTGGGAGAAGCATTGTAATTATTCCTACATCGGAGTAGCATTCTATGTATTCCTGCATGGGAGAATTTTTCGAAGTATACTTGAAATGGAGAAGTAGTCTATGTATTCCTGCAAGCGTGAAACATTCTACGTATCGCAGCATGGGAGAAGCATTCTATGTATTCCTACATGGCAGAAGCATTCTTTGTATTCCTACATGGCAGAAGCATTCTTTGTATTCCTGGATGGCAGCAGAATTGTATATATCCCTGTATGGGAGAAGTATTTGTTGTATCCTCGCAATGGAGAAAAATACTATGTATTCCTGCATGGGAGTAGCATTCAATGTATCCTATCAAGGGAGAATCATTCTATGTATTCCTAAATGAGAGAAGTATTCTATGTATTCCTGCATGGGTATAGCATTCTATGTATCAATGTATGGCAGAAGCATTCTAGGTATAACTGCATGGCAGAAGCATTCTGTTTATTCCTACATGGGAGAAGTATTCTAGTTATTCCTGCAAGGGTGAAACATTCTATGTATCCTAGCATGGGATAATCATTCTATGTATTCCTAAATGGGAGACTTAATCAATATATTCCTACATGGGAGAAGCATTCTATGTATTCCTACATGACAAAAGCATTCTATGCATACCTGCACGGGAGAACCATTCTATGTATCCTAGCATGGGAGAATCATTCTATGTATTCCTGAATGGGAGAAGTATTCTATGTATTCCTGCATGGGAGTAGCATTCAATGTATCAATGTATGGCAGAAGCATGCTATGTATTTCTGCATGGCAGAATCATTCTATGTATTCCTACATTGGAGAATCATTCTATGTATTGCTAAATGAGAGAGGCATTCTATGTATTCCTGCAAGGGTGAAACATTCTACTTATGGCAGAATGGGAGAATCATTCTATTTTTCCTGCATGGGAGAAGCATTCCATGGATCAATGTATGGCAGAAGCATTCTATGTATTCCTACATGGCAGAAGCATTCTATGAATGCCTGCATGGGAGAACCATTCGATGTATACCTGCATGGCAGAATCATTCTATTTATCGCTGCATGGGAGACTTTATCAATATATTCCTACATGGGAGAAGCATTCTTTGTATTCCTGCATAGCAGAAACATTCTATGAATACCTGCATGGGAGAACCATTCGATGTATCCTCGCATTGGAGAAGAATACTATGTAGTACTGAATGGAAGAAATATTGTATGTATTCCTGAATGGGAAAAGTATTCTATGTATTCCTTCATGGGAGTAGCATTCAATGTATCCTATCAAGGGACAATCATTCTATATATTCCTGTATGGGAGTAGCATTCAATGCATGGCAGAAGCTTTCTGCTTGTTCCTACATGGGAGAAGTATTCTATGTATTCCAACGTGGGAGAAGCATTGTAAGTATTCCTACATCGGAGTAGCATTCTATGTATTCCTGCATGGGAGAGGTTTTCGAAGTATACTTGAAAGGGAGAAGTAGTCTATGTATTCCTGCAAGGGTGAAACATTCTACGTATCGCAGCATGGGAGAATCATTCTATGTATTCCTACATGGCAGAAGCATTCTATGAATACCTGCATCGGAGAACCATTCGATGTATACCTGCATGGCAGAATCATTCTATATATCGCTGCATGAGAGACTTAATCATTATATTCCTACATGGGAGAAGCATTCTTTGTATTCCTGGATGGCAGCAGAATTGTATATATCCCTGTATGGGAGAAGTATTTGTTGTATCCTCGCAATGGAGAAAAATACTATGTATTCCTGCATGGGAGTAGCATTCAATGTATCCTATCAAGGGAGAATCCTTCTATGTATTCCTAAATGAGAGAAGTATTCTATGTATTCCTGCATGGGTATAGCATTCTATGTATCAATGTATGGCAGAAGCATTCTAGGTATAACTGCATGGCAGAAGCATTCTGTTTATTCCTACATGGGAGAAGTATTCTAGTTATTCCTGCAAGGGTGAAACATTCTATGTATCCTAGCATGGGATAATCATTCTATGTATTCCTAAATGGGAGACTTAATCAATATATTCCTACATGGGAGAAGCATTCTACGTATTCCTACATGACAAAAGCATTCTATGCAGACCTGCACGGGAGAACCATTCTATGTATCCTAGCATGGGAGAATCATTCTATGTATTCCTGAATGGGAGAAGTATTCTATGTATTCCTGCATGGGAGTAGCATTCAATGTATCAATGTATGGCAGAAGCATGCTATGTATTTCTGCATGACAGAATCATTCTATGTATTCCTACATGGGAGAATCATTCTATGTATTCCTAAATGAGAGAGGCATTCTATGTATTCCTGCAAGGGTGAAACATTCTACTTATGGCAGCATGGGAGAATCATTCTATTTTTCCTGCATGGGAGAAGCATTCCATGGATCAATGTATGGCAGAAGCATTCTATGTATTCCTACATGGCAGAAGCATTTTATGAATGCCTGCATGGGAGAACCATTCGATGTATACCTGCATGGCAGAATCATTCTATTTATCGCTGCATGGGAGACTTTATCAATATATTCCTTCATGGGAGAAGCATTCTTTGTATTCCTGCATAGCAGAAACATTCTATGAATACCTGCATGGGAGAACCATTCGATGTATCCTCGCATTGGAGAAGAATACTATGTAGTACTGAATGGGAGAAATATTGTATGTATTCCTGAATGGGAGAAGTATTCTATGTATTCCTGCATGGGAGTAGCATTCAATGTATCCTATCAAGGGACAATCATTCTATGTATTCCTGTATGGGAGTAGCATTCAATGCATGGCAGAAGCTTTCTGCTTATTCCTACATGGGAGAAGTATTCTATGTATTCCAACGTGGGAGAAGCATTGTAAGTATTCCTACATCGGAGTAGCATTCTATGTATTCCTGCATGGGAGAATTTTTCGAAGTATACTTGAAATGGAGAAGTAGTCTATGTATTCCTGCAAGCGTGAAACATTCTACGCATCGCAGCATGGGAGAATCATTCTATGTATTCCAACATGGGAGAAGCATTCTATGTATTCCTACATGGCAGAAGCATTCTATGAATACCTGCATGGGAGAACCATTCGATGTATACCTGCATGGCAGAATCATTCTATATATCGCTGCATGAGAGACTTAATCATTATATACCTACATGGGAGAAGCATTCTTTGTATTCCTGGATGGCAGCAGAATTGTATATATCCCTGTATGGGAGAAGTATTTGTTGTATCCTCGCAATGGAGAAAAATACTATGTATTCCTGCATGGGAGTAGCATTCAATGTATCCTATCAAGGGAGAATCATTCTATGTATTCCTAAATGAGAGAAGTATTCTATGTATTCCTGCATGGGTATAGCATTCTATGTATCAATGTATGGCAGAAGCATTCTGTTTATTTCTACATGGGAAAAGTATTCTAGTTATTCCTGCAAGGGTGAAACATTCTGTGTATCCTAGCATGGGATAATCATTCTATGTATTCCTAAATGGGAGACTTAATCAATATATTCCTACATGGGAGAAGCATTCTACGTATTCCTACATGACAAAAGCATTCTATGCATACCTGCACGGGAGAACCATTCTATGTATCCTAGCATGGGAGAATCATTCTATTTATTCCTACATGGGAGAAGCATTCTTTTTATTCCTGCATGGCAGAAACATTCAATGAATACCTGCATGGGAGAACCATTCGATGTATCCTCGCATTGGAGAAGAATACTATGTAGTACTGAATGGGAGAAATATTGTATGTATTCCTGAATGGGAGAAGTATTCTATGTATTCCTGCATGGGAGTAGCATTCAATGTATCCTATCAAGGGACAATCATTCTATGTATTCCTGTATGGGAGTAGCATTCAATGCATGGCAGAAGCTTTCTGCTTATTCCTACATGGGAGAAGTATTCTATGTATTCCAACGTGGGAGAAGCATTGTAAGTCTTCCTACATCGGAGTAGCATTCTATGTATTCCTGCATGGGAGAATTTTTCGAAGTATACTTGAAATGGAGAAGTAGTCTATGTATTCCAGCAAGTGTGAAACATTCTACGTATCGCAGCATGGGAGAATCATTCTATGTATTCCAACATGGGAGAAGCATTCTATGTATTCCTACATGGCAGAAGCATTCTATGAATACCTGCATGGGAGAACCATTCGATGTATACCTGCATGGCAGAATCATTCTATATATCGCTGCATGAGAGACTTAATCATTATATTCCTACATGGGAGAAGCATTCTTTGTATTCCTGGATGGCAGCAGAATTGTATATATCCCTGTATGGGAGAAGTATTTGTTGTATCCTCGCAATGGAGAAAAATACTATGTATTCCTGCATGGGAGTAGCATTCAATGTCTCCTATCAAGGGAGAATCATTCTATGTATTCCTAAATGAGAGAAGTATTCTATGTATTCCTGCATGGGTATAGCATTCTATGTATCAATGTATGGCAGAAGCATTCTAGGTATAACTGCATGGCAGAAGCATTCTGTTTATTCCTACATGGGATTGGTATTCTAGTTATTCCTGCAAGGGTGAAACATTCTATGTATCCTAGCATGGGATAATCATTCTATGTATTCCTAAATGGGAGAACCATTCTATGTATTCCTGCATGGCATAATCATTCTATGTATTTCTGCATGGGAATCTTAATCAATATATTCTTACATGGGAGAAGCATTCTATGTATTCCTACATGACAAAAGCATTCTATGCATACCTGCACGGGAGAACCATTCTATGTATCCTAGCATGGGAGAAACATTCTATGTATTCCTGAATGGGAGAAGTATTCTATGTATTCCTGCATGGGAGTAGCATTCAATGTATCAATGTATGGCAGAAGCATTCTATGTATACTTTCACGACAGAAACATTGTATGTATACCTGCATGGGAGAACCATTCTATGTATTTCTGCGTGGCAGAATCATTCTATGTATTCCTACATGGGAGAATCATTCTATGTATTCCTAAATGAGAGAGGCATTCTATGTATTCCTGCAAGGGTGAAACATTCTACTTATGGCAGCATGGGAGAATCATTCTATTTTTCCTGCATGGGAGAAGCATTCCATGGATCAATGTATGGCAGAAGCATTCTATGTATTCCTACATGGCAGAAGCATTCTATGAATGCCTGCATGGGAGAACCATTCGATGTATACCTGCATGGCAGAATCATTCTATTTATCGCTGCATGGGAGACTTTATCAATATATTCCTACTTGGGAGAAGCATTCTTTGTATTCCTGGATGGCAGCAGAATTGTATATATCCCTGTATGGGAGATGTATTTGTTGTATCCTCGCAAAGGAGAAAAATACTATGTATTCCTGCATGGGAGTAGCATTCAATGTATCCTATCAAGGGAGAATCATTCTATGTATTCCTAAATGAGAGAAGTATTCTATGTATTCCTGCATGGGTATAGCATTCTTTGTATCAATGTATGGCAGAAGCATTCTAGGTATAACTGCATGGCAGAAACATTCTGTTTATTCCTACATGGGAGAAGTATTCTAGTTATTCCTGCAAGGGTGAAACATTCTATGTATCCTAGCATGGGATAATCATTCTATGTATTCCTAAATGGGAGACTTAATCAATATATTCCTACATGGGAGAAGCATTCTATGTATTCCTACATGACAAAAGCATTCTATGCATACCTGCACGGGAGAATCATTCTATGTATTCCTGAATGGGAGAAGTATTCTATGTATTCCTGCATGGGAGTAGCATTCAATCTATCAATGTATGGCAGAAGCATTCTATGTATTCCTACATGGGAGACCCATTCTATGTATTTTTGCATGGCAGAATCATTCTATGTATTCCTACATGGGAGAATCATTCTATGTATTCCTACATGGGAGAATCATTCTATGTATTCCTGAATGGGAGAAGTATTCTATGTATTCCTGCATGGGAGTAGCATTCAATGTATCAATGTATGGCAGAAGCATTCTATGTATACTTTCACGACAGAAACATTGTATGTATACCTGCATGGGAGAACCATTCTATGTATTTCTGCGTGGCAGAATCATTCTATGTATTCCTACATGGGAGAATCATTCTATGTATTCCTAAATGAGAGAGGCATTCTATGTATTCCTGCAAGGGTGAAACATTCTACTTATGGCAGCATGGGAGAATCATTCTATTTTTCCTGCATGGGAGAAGCATTCCATGGATCAATGTATGGCAGAAGCATTCTATGTATTCCTACATGGCAGAAGCATTCTATGAATGCCTGCATGGGAGAACCATTCGATGTATACCTGCATGGCAGAATCATTCTATTTATCGCTGCATGGGAGACTTTATCAATATATTCCTACTTGGGAGAAGCATTCTTTGTATTCCTGGATGGCAGCAGAATTGTATATATCCCTGTATGGGAGAAGTATTTGTTGTATCCTCGCAATGGAGAAAAATACTATGTATTCCTGCATGGGAGTAGCATTCAATGTATCCTATCAAGGGAGAATCCTTCTATGTATTCCTAAATGAGAGAAGTATTCTATGTATTCCTGCATGGGTATAGCTTTCTATGTATCAATGTATGGCAGAAGCATTCTAGGTATAACTGCATGGCAGAAGCATTCTGTTTATTCCTACATGGGATTAGTATTCTAGTTATTCCTGCAAGGGTGAAACATTCTATGTATCCTAGCATGGGATAATCATTCTATGTATTCCTAAATGGGAGAACCATTCTATGTATTCCTGCATGGCATAATCATTCTATGTATTTCTGCATGGGAATCTTAATCAATATATTCTTACATGGGAGAAGCATTCTATGTATTCCTACATGACAAAAGCATTCTATGCATACCTGCACGGGAGAACCATTCTATGTATCCTAGCATGGGAGAAACATTCTATGTATTCCTGAATGGGAGAAGTATTCTATGTATTCCTGCATGGGAGTAGCATTCAATGTATCAATGTATGGCAGAAGCATTCTATGTATACTTTCACGACAGAAACATTGTATGTATACCTGCATGGGAGAACCATTCTATGTATTTCTGCGTGGCAGAATCATTCTATGTATTCCTACATGGGAGAATCATTCTATGTATTCCTAAATGAGAGAGGCATTCTATGTATTCCTGCAAGGGTGAAACATTCTACTTATGGCAGCATGGGAGAATCATTCTATTTTTCCTGCATGGGAGAAGCATTCCATGGATCAATGTATGGCAGAAGCATTCTATGTATTCCTACATGGCAGAAGCATTCTATGAATGCCTGCATGGGAGAACCATTCGATGTATACCTGCATGGCAGAATCATTCTATTTATCGCTGCATGGGAGACTTTATCAATATATTCCTACTTGGGAGAAGCATTCTTTGTATTCCTGGATGGCAGCAGAATTGTATATATCCCTGTATGGGAGATGTATTTGTTGTATCCTCGCAAAGGAGAAAAATACTATGTATTCCTGCATGGGAGTAGCATTCAATGTATCCTATCAAGGGAGAATCATTCTATGTATTCCTAAATGAGAGAAGTATTCTATGTATTCCTGCATGGGTATAGCATTCTTTGTATCAATGTATGGCAGAAGCATTCTAGGTATAACTGCATGGCAGAAACATTCTGTTTATTCCTACATGGGAGAAGTATTCTAGTTATTCCTGCAAGGGTGAAACATTCTATGTATCCTAGCATGGGATAATCATTCTATGTATTCCTAAATGGGAGACTTAATCAATATATTCCTACATGGGAGAAGCATTCTATGTATTCCTACATGACAAAAGCATTCTATGCATACCTGCACGGGAGAACCATTCTATGTATCCTAGCATGGGAGAATCATTCTATGTATTCCTGAATGGGAGAAGTATTCTATGTATTCCTGCATGGGAGTAGCATTCAATCTATCAATGTATGGCAGAAGCATTCTATGTATTCCTACATGGGAGACCCATTCTATGTATTTTTGCATGGCAGAATCATTCTATGTATTCCTACATGGGAGAATCATTCTATGTATTCCTGAATGGGAAAAGTATTCTATGTATTCCTGCATGGGAGTAGCATTCAATGTATCAATGTATGGCAGAAGCATTCTATGTATACTTTCACGAAATAAACATTGTATGTATACCTGCATGGGAGACCCATTCTAGGTATTTCTGCATGGCAGAATCATTCTATGTATTCCTACATGGGAGAATCATTCTATGTATTCCTAAATGAGAGAGGCATTATATGTATTCCTGCAAGGGTGAAACATTCTACTTATGGCAGCATGGGAGAATCATTCTATTTTTCCTGCATGGGAGAAGCATTCCATGGATCAATGTATGGCAGAAGCATTCTATGTATTCCTACATGGCAGAAGCATTCTATGAAGGCCTGCATGGGAGAACCATTCGATGTATACCTGCATGGCAGAATCATTCTATTTATCGCTGCATGGGAGACTTTATCAATATATTCCTACATGGGAGAAGCATTCTTTGTATTCCTGCATGGTAGAAACATTCTATGAATACCTGCATGGGAGAACCATTCGATGTATCCTCGCATTGGAGAAGAATACTATGTAGTACTGAATGGGAGAAATATTGTATGTATTCCTGAATGGGAGAAGTATTCTATGTATTCCTGCATGGGAGTAGCATTCAATGTATCCTATCAAGGGACAATCATTCTATGTATTCCTGTATGGGAGTAGCATTCAATGCATGGAAGAAGCTTTCTGCTTATTCCTACATGGGAGAAGTATTCTATGTATTCCAACGTGGGAGAAGCATTGTAAGTATTCCTACATCGGAGTAGCATTCTATGTATTCCTGCATGGGAGAAGTTTTCGAATTATACTTGAAAGGGAGAAGTAGTCTATGTATTCCTGCAAGGGTGAAACATTCTACGTATCGCAGCATGGGAGAATCATTCTATGTATTCCAACATGGGAGAAGCATTCTATGTATTCCTACATGGCAGAAGCATTCTATGAATACCTGCATGGGAGAACCATTCGATGTATACCTGCATGGCAGAATCATTCTATATATCGCTGCATGAGAGACTTAATCATTATATTCCTACATGGGAGAAGCATTCTTTGTATTCCTGGATGGCAGCAGAATTGTATATATCCCTGTATGGGAGAAGTATTTGTTGTATCCTCGCAATGGAGAAAAATACTATGTATTCCTGCATGGGAGTAGCATTCAATGTATCCTATCAAGGGAGAATCCTTCTATGTATTCCTAAATGAGAGAAGTATTCTATGTATTCCTGCATGGGTATAGCATTCTATGTATCAATGTATGGCAGAAGCATTCTAGGTATAACTGCATGGCAGAAGCATTCTGTTTATTCCTACATGGGAGAGGTATTCTAGTTATTCCTGCAAGGGTGAAACATTCTATGTATCCTAGCATGGGATAATCATTCTATGTATTCCTAAATGGGAGACTTAATCAATATATTCCTACATGGGAGAAGCATTCTATGTATTTCTGCATGGGAATCTTAATCAATATATTCCTGCATGGGAGAAGCATTCTATGTATTCCTACATGACAAAAGCATTCTATGCATACCTGCACGGGAGAACCATTCTATGTATCCTAGCATGGGAGACCCATTCTAGGTATTTCTGCATGGCAGAATCATTCTATGTATTCCTACATGGGAGAATCATTCTATGTATTCCTAAATGAGAGAGGCATTCTATGTATTCCTGCAAGGGTGAAACATTCTACTTATGGCAGCATGGGAGAATCATTCTATTTTTCCTGCATGGGAGAAGCATTCCATGGATCAATGTATGGCAGAAGCATTCTATGTATTCCTACATGGCAGAAGCATTCTATGAATGCCTGCATGGGAGAACCATTCGATGTATACCTGCATGGCAGAATCATTCTATTTATCGCTGCATGGGAGACTTTATCAATATATTCCTACATGGGAGAAGCATTCTTTGTATTCCTGCATGGCAGAAACATTCTATGAATACCTGCATGGGAGAACCATTCGATGTATCCTCGCATTGGTGAAGAATACTATGTATTACTGAATGGGAGAAATATTGTATGTATTCCTGAATGGGAGAAGTATTCTATGTATTCCTGCATGGGAGTAGCATTCAATGTATCCTATCAAGGGAGAATCATTCTATGTATTCCTGTATGGGAGTAGCATTCAATGCATGGCAGAAGCTTTCTGCTTATTCCTACATGGGAGAAGTATTCTATGTATTCCAACGTGGGAGAAGCATTGTAAGTATTCCTACATCGGAGTAGCATTCTATATATTCCTGCATGGGAGAAGTTTTCAAAGTATACTTGAAAGGGAGAAGTAGTCTATGTATTCCTGCAAGCGTGAAACATTCTACGTATCGCAGCATGGGAGAATCATTCTATGTATTCCAACATAGGAGAAGCATTCTATGTATTCCTACATGGCAGAAGCATTCTATGAATACCTGCATGGGAGAACCATTTGATGTATACCTGCATGGCAGAATCATTCTATATATCGCTGCATGAGAGACTTAATCATTATATTCCTACATGGGAGAAGCATTCTTTGTATTCCTGGATGGCAGCAGAATTGTATATATCCCTGTATGGGAGAAGTATTTGTTGTATCCTCGCAATGGAGAAAAATACTATGTATTCCTGCATGGGAGTAGCATTCAATGTATCCTATCAAGGGAGAATCCTTCTATGTATTCCTAAATGAGAGAAGTATTCTTTGTATTCCTGCATGGCATAATCATTCTATGTATTTCTGCATGGGAATCTTAATCAATATATTCCTACATGGGAGAAGCATTCTATGTATTCCTACATGACAAAAGCATTCTATGCATACCTGCACGGGAGAACCATTCTATGTATCCTAGCATGGGAGAAACATTCTATGTATTCCTGAATGGGAGAAGTATTCTATGTATTCCTGCATGGGAGTAGCATTCAATGTATCAATGTATGGCAGAAGCATTCTATGTATACTTTCACGACAGAAACATTGTATGTATACCTGCATGGGAGAACCATTCTATGTATTTCTGCGTGGCAGAATCATTCTATGTATTCCTACATGGGAGAATCATTCTATGTATTCCTAAATGAGAGAGGCATTCTATGTATTCCTGCAAGGGTGAAACATTCTACTTATGGCAGCATGGGAGAATCATTCTATTTTTCCTGCATGGGAGAAGCATTCCATGGATCAATGTATGGCAGAAGCATTCTATGTATTCCTACATGGCAGAAGCATTCTATGAATGCCTGCATGGGAGAACCATTCGATGTATACCTGCATGGCAGAATCATTCTATTTATCGCTGCATGGGACACTTTATCAATATATTCCTACTTGGGAGAAGCATTCTTTGTATTCCTGGTTGGCAGCAGAATTGTATATATCCCTGTATGGGAGATGTATTTGTTGTATCCTCGCAATGGAGAAAAATACTATGTATTCCTGCATGGGAGTAGCATTCAATGTATCCTATCAAGGGAGAATCATTCTATGTATTCCTAAATGAGAGAAGTATTCTATGTATTCCTGCATGGGTATAGCATTCTTTGTATCAATGTATGGCAGAAGCATTCTAGGTATAACTGCATGGCAGAAGCATTCTGTTTATTCCTACATGGGAGAAGTATTCTAGTTATTCCTGCAAGGGTGAAACATTCTATGTATCCTAGCATGGGATAATCATTCTATGTATTCCTAAATGGGAGACTTAATCAATATATTCCTACATGGGAGAAGCATTCTATGTATTCCTACATGACAAAAGCATTCTATGCATACCTGCACGGGAGAACCATTCTATGTATCCTAGCATGGGAGAATCATTCTATGTATTCCTGAATGGGAGAAGTATTCTATGTATTCCTGCATGGGAGTAGCATTCAATCTATCAATGTATGGCAGAAGCATTCTATGTATAATTTCACGACAGAATCATTCTATGTATTCCTACATGGGAGACCCATTCTATGTATTTTTGCATGGCAGAATCATTCTATGTATTCCTACATGGGAGAATCATTCTATGTATTCCTGAATGGGAGAAGTATTCTATGTATTCCTGCATGGGAGTAGCATTCAATGTATCAATGTATGGCAGAAGCATTCTATGTATACTTTCACGAAAGAAACATTGTATGTATACCTGCATGGGAGACCCATTCTAGGTATTTCTGCATGGCAGAATCATTCTATGTATTCCTACATTGGAGAATCATTCTATGTATTCCTAAACGAGAGAGGCATTCTATGTATTCCTGCAAGGGTGAAACATTCTACTTATGGCAGCATGGGAGAATCATTCTATTTTTCCTGCATGGGAGAAGCATTCCATGGATCAATGTATGGCAGAAGCATTCTATGTATTCCTACATGGCAGAAGCATTCTATGAAGGCCTGCATGGGAGAACCATTCGATGTATACCTGCATGGCAGAATCATTCTATTTATCGCTGCATGGGAGACTTTATCAATATATTCCTACATGGGAGAAGCATTCTTTGTATTCCTGGATGGCAGCAGAATTGTATATATCCCTGTATGGGAGAAGTATTTGTTGTATCCTCACAATGGAGAAAAATACTATGTATTCCTGCATGGGAGTAGCATTCAATGTATCCTATCAAGGGAGAATCCTTCTATGTATTCCTAAATGAGAGAAGTATTCTATGTATTCCTGCATGGGTATAGCATTCTATGTATCAATGTATGGCAGAAGCATTCTAGGTATAACTGCATGGCAGAAGCATTCTGTTTATTCCTACATGGGAGAGGTATTCTAGTTATTCCTGCAAGGGTGAAACATTCTATGTATCCTAGCATGGGATAATCATTCTATGTATTCCTAAATGGGAGACTTAATCAATATATTCCTACATGGGAGAAGCATTCTATGTATTTCTGCATGGGAATCTTAATCAATATATTCCTACATGGGAGAAGCATTCTATGTATTCCTACATGACAAAAGCATTCTATGCATACCTGCACGGGAGAACCATTCTATGTATCCTAGCATGGGAGAATCATTCTATGTATTCCTGAATGGGAGAAGTATTTTATGTATTCCTGCATGGGAGTAGCATTCAATGTATCAATGTATGGCAGAAGCACTCTATTTATACTTTCACGACAGAAACATTGTATGTATACCTGCATGGGAGACCCATTCTAGGTATTTCTGCATGGCAGAATCATTCTTTGTATTCCTACATGGGAGAATCATTCTATGTATTCCTAAATGAGAGAGGGATTCTATGTATTCCTGCAAGGGTGAAACATTCTACTTATGGCAGCATGGGAGAATCATTCTATTTTTCCTGCATGGGAGAAGCATTCCATGGATCAATGTATGGCAGAAGCATTCTATGTATTCCTACATGGCAGAAGCATTCTATGAATGCCTGCATGGGAGAACCATTCGATGTATACCTGCATGGCAGAATCATTCTATTTATCGCTGCATGGGAGACTTTATCAATATATTCCTTCATGGGAGAAGCATTCTTTGTATTCCTGCATAGCAGAAACATTCTATGAATACCTGCATGGGAGAACCATTCGATGTATCCTCGCATTGGAGAAGAATACTATGTAGTACTGAATGGGAGAAACATTGTATGTATTCCTGAATGGGAGAAGTATTCTATGTATTCCTGCATGGGAGTAGCATTCAATGTATCCTATCAAGGGACAATCATTCTATGTATTCCTGTATGGGAGTAGCATTCAATGCATGGCAGAAGCGTTCTGCTTATTCCTACATGGGAGAAGTATTCTATGTATTCCAACGTGGGAGAAGCATTGTAATTATTCCTACATCGGAGTAGCATTCTATGTATTCCTGCATGGGAGAATTTTTCGAAGTATACTTGAAATGGAGAAGTAGTCTATGTATTCCTGCAAGCGTGAAACATTCTACGTATCGCAGCATGGGAGAATCATTCTATGTATTCCAACATGGGAGAAGCATTCTATGTATTCCTACATGGCAGAAGCATTCTATGAATACCTGCATGGGAGAACCATTCGATGTATACCTGCATGGCAGAATCATTCTATATATCGCTGCATGAGAGACTTAATCATTATATTCCTACATGGGAGAAGCATTCTTTGTATTCCTGGATGGCAGCAGAATTGTATATATCCCTGTATGGGAGAAGTATTTGTTGTATCCTCGCAATGGAGAAAAATACTATGTATTCCTGCATGGGAGTAGCATTCAATGTATCCTATCAAGGGAGAATCCTTCTATGTATTCCTAAATGAGAGAAGTATTCTATGTATTCCTGCATGGGTATAGCATTCTATGTATCAATGTATGGCAGAAGCATTCTAGGTATAACTGCATGGCAGAAGCATTCTGTTTATTCCTACATGGGAGAAGTATTCTAGTTATTCCTGCAAGGGTGAAACATTCTATGTATCCTAGCATGGGATAATCATTCTATGTATTCCTAAATGGGAGACTTAATCAATATATTCCTACATGGGAGAAGCATTCTATGTATTTCTGCATGGGAATCTTAATCAATATATTCCTACATGGGAGAAGCATTCTATGTATTCCTACATGACAAAAGCATTCTATGCATACCTGCACGGGAGAACCATTCTATGTATCCTAGCATGGGAGAATCATTCTATGTATTCCTGAATGGGAGAAGTATTTTATGTATTCCTGCATGGGAGTAGCATTCAATGTATCAATGTATGGCAGAAGCATTCTATTTATACTTTCACGACAGAAACATTGTATGTATACTTTCACGACAGAAACATTGTATGTATACCTGCATGGGAGACCCATTCTATGTATTTCTGCATGGCAGAATCATTCTATGTATTCCTAAATGAGAGAGGCATTCTATGTATTCCTGCAAGGGTGAAACATTCTACTTATGGCAGCATGGGAGAATCATTCTATTTTTCCTGCATGGGAGAAGCATTCCATGGATCAATATATGGCAGAAGCATTCTATGTATTCCTACATGGCAGAAGCATTCTATGAATGCCTGCATGGGAGAACCATTCGATGTATACCTGCATGGCAGAATCATTCTATTTATCGCTGCATGGGAGACTTTATCAATATATTCCTACATGGGAGAAGCATTCTTTGTATTCCTGCATGGCAGAAACATTCTATGAATACCTGCATGGGAGAACCATTCGATGTATCCTCGCATTGGTGAAGAATACTATGTATTACTGAATGGGAGAAATATTGTATGTATTCCTGAATGGGAGAAGTATTCTATGTATTCCTGCATGGGAGTAGCATTCAATGTATCCTATCAAGGGAGAATCATTCTATGTATTCCTGTATGGGAGTAGCATTCAATGCATGGCAGAAGCTTTCTGCTTATTCCTACATGGGAGAAGTATTCTATGTATTCCAACGTGGGAGAAGCATTGTAAGTATTCCTACATCGGAGTAGCATTCTATATATTCCTGCATGGGAGAAGTTTTCAAAGTATACTTGAAAGGGAGAAGTAGTCTATGTATTCCTGCAAGCGTGAAACATTCTACGTATCGCAGCATGGGAGAATCATTCTATGTATTCCAACATAGGAGAAGCATTCTATGTATTCCTACATGGCAGAAGCATTCTATGAATACCTGCATGGGAGAACCATTCGATGTATACCTGCATGGCAGAATCATTCTATATATCGCTGCATGAGAGACTTAATCATTATATTCCTACATGGGAGAAGCATTCTTTGTATTCCTGGATGGCAGCAGAATTGTATATATCCCTGTATGGGAGAAGTATTTGTTGTATCCTCGCAATGGAGAAAAATACTATGTATTCCTGCATGGGAGTAGCATTCAATGTATCCTATCAAGGGAGAATCCTTCTATGTATTCCTAAATGAGAGAAGTATTCTATGTATTCCTGCATGGGTATAGCTTTCTATGTATCAATGTATGGCAGAAGCATTCTAGGTATAACTGCATGGCAGAAGCATTCTGTTTATTCCTACATGGGAGAAGTATTCTAGTTATTCCTGCAAGGGTGAAACATTCTATGTATCCTAGCATGGGATAATCATTCTATGTATTCCTAAATAGGAGACTTAATCAATATATTCCTACATGGGAGAAGCATTCTATCTATTCCTACATGACAAAAGCATTCTATGCATACCTGCATGGGAGAACCATTCTATGTATCCTAGCATGGGAGAATCATTCTATGTATTCCTGAATGGGAGAAGTATTCTATGTATTCCTACATGGGACTAGCATTCAATGTATCAATGTATGGCAGAAGCATTCTATGTATACTTTCACGACAGAAACATTGTATGTATACCTGCATGGGAGAACCATTCTATGTATTTCTGCGTGGCAGAATCATTCTATGTATTCCTACATGGGAGAATCATTCTATGTATTCCTAAATGAGAGAGGCATTCTATGTATTCCTGCAAGGGTGAAACATTCTACTTATGGCAGCATGGGAGAATCATTCTATTTTTCCTGCATGGGAGAAGCATTCCATGGATCAATGTATGGCAGAAGCATTCTATGTATTCCTACATGGCAGAAGCATTCTATGAAGGCCTGCATGGGAGAACCATTCGATGTATACCTGTATGGCAGAATCATTCTATTTATCGCTGCATGGGAGACTTTATCAATATATTCCTACATGGGAGAAGCATTCTTTGTATTCCTGCATGGTAGAAACATTCTATGAATACCTGCATGGGAGAACCATTCGATGTATCCTCGCATTGGAGAAGAATACTATGTAGTACTGAATGGGAGAAATATTGTATGTATTCCTGAATGGGAGAAGTATTCTATGTATTCCTGCATGGGAGTAGCATTCAATGTATCCTATCAAGGGACAATCATTCTATGTATTCCTGTATGGGAGTAGCATTCAATGCATGGAAGAAGCTTTCTGCTTATTCCTACATGGGAGAAGTATTCTATGTATTCCAACGTGGGGGAAGCATTGTAAGTATTCCTACATCGGAGTAGCATTCTATGTATTCCTGCATGGGAGAAGTTTTCGAAGTATACTTGAAAGGGAGAAGTAGTCTATGTATTCCTGCAAGGGTGAAACATTCTACGTATCGCAGCATGGGAGAATCATTCTATGTATTCCAACATGGGAGAAGCATTCTATGTATTCCTACATGGCAGAAGCATTCTATGAATACCTGCATGGGAGAACCATTCGATGTATACCTGCATGGCAGAATCATTCTATATATCGCTGCATGAGAGACTTAATTATTACATTCCTACATGGGAGAAGCATTCTTTGTATTCCTGGATGGCAGCAGAATTGTACATATCCCTGTATGGGAGAAGTATTTGTTGTATCTTCGCAATGGAGAAAAATACTATGTATTTCTGCATGGGAGTAGCATTCAATGTATCCTATCAAGGGAGAATCCTTCTATGTATTCCTAAATGAGAGAAGTATTCTATGTATTCCTGCATGGGTATAGCATTCTATGTATCAATGTATGGCAGAAGCATTCTAGGTATAACTGCATGGCAGAAGCATTCTGTTTATTCCTACATGGGAGAGGTATTCTAGTTATTCCTGCAAGGGTGAAACATTCTATGTATCCTAGCATGGGATAATCATTCTATGTATTCCTAAATGGGAGACTTAATCAATATATTCCTACATGGGAGAAGCATTCTATGTATTTCTGCATGGGAATCTTAATCAATATATTCCTACATGGGAGAAGCATTCTATGTATTCCTACATGACAAAAGCATTCTATGCATACCTGCACGGGAGAACCATTCTATGTATCCTAGCATGGGAGAATCATTCTATGTATTCCTGAATGGGAGAAGTATTTTATGTATTCCTGCATGGGAGTAGCATTCAATGTATCAATGTATGGCAGAAGCATTCTATTTATACTTTCACGACAGAAACATTGTATGTATACCTGCATGGGAGACCCATTCTAGGTATTTCTGCATGGCAGAATCATTCTATGTATTCCTACATGGGAGAATCATTCTATGTATTCCTAAATGAGAGAGGCATTCTATGTATTCCTGCAAGGGTGAAACATTCTACTTATGGCAGCATGGGAGAATCATTCTATTTTTCCTGCATGGGAGAAGCATTCCATGGATCAATGTATGGCAGAAGCATTCTATGTATTCCTACATGGCAGAAGCATTCTATGAATGCCTGCATGGGAGAACCATTCGATGTATACCTGCATGGCAGAATCATTCTATTTATCGCTGCATGGGAGACTTTATCAATATATTCCTACATGGGAGAAGCATTCTTTGTATTCCTGCATGGTAGAAACATTCTATGAATACCTGCATGGGAGAACCATTCGATGTATCCTCGGAGAAGAATACTATGTATTACTGAATGGGAGAAATATTGTATGTATTCCTGAATGGGAGAAGTATTCTATGTATTCCTGCATGGGAGTAGCATTCAATGTATCCTATCAAGGGACAATCATTCTATGTATTCTGGAATGGGAGTAGCATTCAATGCATGGCAGAAGCTTTCTGCTTATTCCTACATGGGAGAAGTATTCTATGTATTCCAACGTGGGAGAAGCATTGTAAGTATTCCTACATCGGAGTAGCATTCTATGTATTCCTGCATGGGAGAAGTTTTCGAAGTATACTTGAAAGGGAGAAGTAGTCTAGTTATTCCTGCAAGGGTGAAACATTCTATGTATCCTAGCATGGGATAATCATTCTATGTATTCCTAAATGGGAGAACCATTCTATGTATTCCTACATGGCAGAAGCATTCTATGAATACCTGCATGGGAGAACCATTCGATGTATCCTAGCATGGGAGAATCATTCTATGTATTCCTGAATGGGAGAAGTATTCTATGTATTCCTGCATGGGAGTAGCATTCAATGTATCAATGTATGGCAGAAGCATTCTATGTATACTTTCACGACAGAAACATTGTATGTATACCTGCATGGGAGAACCATTCTATGTATTTCTGCGTGGCAGAATCATTCTATGTATTCCTACATGGGAGAATCATTCTATGTATTCCTAAATGAGAGAGGCATTCTATGTATTCCTGCAAGGGTGAAACATTCTACTTATGGCAGCATGGGAGAATCATTCTATTTTTCCTGCATGGGAGAAGCATTCCATGGATCAATGTATGGCAGAAGCATTCGATGTATTCCTACATGGCAGAATCATTCTATTTATCGCTGCATGGGAGACTTTATCAATATATTCCTACATGGGAGAAGCATTCTTTGTATTCCTGGATGGCAGCAGAATTGTATATATCCCTGTATGGGAGAAGTATTTGTTGTATCCTCGCAATGGAGAAAAATACTATGTATTCCTGCATGGGAGTAGCATTCAATGTATCCTATCAAGGGAGAATCATTCTATGTATTCCTAAATGAGAGAAGTATTCTATGTATTCCTGCATGGGTATAGCATTCTTTGTATCAATGTATGGCAGAAGCATTCTAGGTATAACTGAATGGCAGAAGCATTCTGTTTATTCCTTCATGGGAGAAGTATTCTAGTTATTCCTGCAAGGGTGAAACATTCTATGTATCCTAGCATGGGATAATCATTCTATGTATTCCTAAATGGGACAACCATTCTATGTATTCCTGCATGGCATAATCATTCTATGTATTCCTGCATGGGAGACTTAATCAATATATTCCTACATGGGAGAAGCATTCTATGTATTCTTACATGACAAAAGCATTCTGTGCATACCTTCACGGGAGAACCATTCTATGTATCCTAGCATGGGAGAATCATTCTATGTATTCCTGAATGGGAGAAGTATTCTATGTATTCCTGCATGGGAGTAGCATTCAATGTATCAATGTATGGCAGAAGCATTCTATGTATACTTTCACGACAGAATCATTCTATGTATTCCTACATGGGAGACCCATTCTATTTATTTCTGCATGGCAGAATCATTCTATGTATTCCTACATGGGAGAATCATTCTATGTATTCCTGAATGGGAGAAGTATTCTATGTATTACTGCATGGGAGTAGCATTCAATATATCAATGTATGGCAGAAGCATTCAATGTATACTTTCACGACAGAAACATTGTATGTATACCTGCATGGGAGACCCATTCTATGTATTTCTGCATGGCAGAATCACTCTATGTATTCCTACATGGGAGAATCATTCTATGTATTCCTAAATGGGAGAGGCATTCTTTGTATTCCTGCAAGGGTGAAACATTCTACTTATGGCAGCATGGGAGAATCATTCTATTTTTCCTGCATGGGAGAAGCATTCCATGGGTAAATGTATGGCAGAAGCATTCTATGTATTCCTACATGGCAGAAGCATTCTATGAATGCCTGCATGGGAGAACCATTCGATGTATACCTGCATGGCAGAATCATTCTATTTATCGCTGCATGGGAGACTTTATCAATATATTCCTACATGGGAGAAGCATTCTTTGTATTCCTGGATGGCAGCAGAATTGTATATATCCCTGTATGGGAGAAGTATTTGTTGTATCCTCGCAATGGAGAAAAATACTATGTATTCCTGCATGGGAGTAGCATTCCATGTATCCTATCAAGGGAGAATCATTGTATGTATTCCTAAATGGAAGACTTAATCAATATATTCCTACATGGGAGAAGCATTCTATGTATTCCTACATGACAAAAGCATTCTATGCATACCTGCATGGGAGAACCATTCTATGTATCCTAGCATGGGAGAATCATTCTATGTATTCCTAAATGAGAGAAGTATTCTATGTATTCCTGCATGGGTATAGCATTCTTTGTATCAATGTATGGCAGAAGCATTCTAGGTATAACTGCATGGCAGAAGCATTCTGTTTATTCCTACATGGGAGAAGTATTCTAGTTATTCCTGCAAGGGTGAAACACTCTATGTATCCTAGCATGGGATAATCATTCTATGTATTCCTAAATGGGAGAACCATTCTATGTATTCCTGCATGGCATAATCATTCTATGTATTTCTGCATGGGAATCTTAATCAATATATTCCTACATGGGAGAAGCATTCTATGTATTCCTACATGACAAAAGCATTCTATGCATACCTGCACGGGAGAACCATTCTATGTATCCTAGCATGGGAGAATCATTCTATGTATTACTGAATGGGAGAAGTCCTCTATGTATTCCTGCATGGGAGTAGCATTCAATGTATCAATGTATGGCAGAAGCATTCTATGTATACTTTCACGACAGAAACATTGTATGTATACCTGCATGGGAGAACCATTCTATGTATTTCTGCATGGCAGAATCATTCTATGTATTCCTACATGGGAAAATCATTCTATGTATTCCTAAATGAGAGAGGCATTCTATGTATTCCTGCAAGGGTGAAACATTCTACTTATGGCAGCATAGGAGAATCATTCTATTTTTCCTGCATGGGAGAAGCATTCCATGGATCAATGTATGGCAGAAGCATTCTATGTATTCCTACATGGCAGAAGCATTCTATGAATGCCTGCATGGGAGAACCATTCGATGTATACCTGCATGGCAGAATCATTCTATTTATCGCTGCATGGGAGACTTTATCAATATATTCCTACATGGGAGAAGCATTCTTTGTATTCCTGGATGGCAGCAGAATTGTATATATCCCTGTATGGGAGAAGTATTTGTTGTATCCTCACAATGGAGAAAAATACTATGTATTCCTGCATGGGAGTAGCATTCAATGTATCCTATCAAGGGAGAATCATTCTATGTATTCCTAAATGAGAGAAGTATTCTATGTATTCCTGCATGGGTATAGCATTCTTTGTATCAATGTATGGCAGAAGCATTCTAGGTATAACTGCATGGCAGAAGCATTCTGTTTATTCCTTCATGGGAGAAGTATTCTAGTTATTCCTGCAAGGGTGAAACATTCTATGTATCCTAGCATGGGATAATCATTCTATGTATTCCTAAATGGGACAACCATTCTATGTATTCCTGCATGGGAGACTTAATCAATATATTCCTACATGGGAGAAGCATTCTATGTATTCCTACATGACAAAAGCATTCTATGCATACCTTCACGGGAGAACCATTCTATGTATCCTAGCATGGGAGAATCATTCTATGTATTCCTGAATGGGAGAAGTATTCTATGTATTCCTGCATGGGAGTAGCATTCAATGTATCAATGTATGGCAGAAGCATTCTATGTATACTTTCACGACAGAATCATTCTATGTATTCCTACATGGGAGACCCATTCTATTTATTTCTGCATGGCAGAATCATTCTATGTATTCCTACATGGGAGAATCATTCTATGCATTCCTGAATGGGAGAAGTATTCTATGTATTCCTGCATGGGAGTAGCATTCAATATATCAATGTATGGCAGAAGCATTCAATGTATACTTTCACGACAGAAACATTGTATGTATACCTGCATGGGAGACCCATTCTATGTATTTCTGCATGGCAGAATCACTCTATGTATTCCTACATGGGAGAATCATTCTATGTATTCCTAAATGGGAGAGGCATTCTATGTATTCCTGCAAAGGTGAAACATTCTACTTATGGCAGCATGGGAGAATCATTCTATTTTTCCTGCATGGGAGAAGCATTCCATGGGTCAATGTATGGCAGAAGCATTCTATGTATTCCTACATGGCAGAAGCATTCTATGAATGCCTGCATGGGAGAACCATTCGATGTATACCTGCATGGCAGAATCATTCTATTTATCGCTGCATGGGAGACTTTATCAATATATTCCTACATGGGAGAAGCATTCTTTGTATTCCTGCATGGCAGAAACATTCTATGAATACCTGCATGGGAGAACCATTCGATGTATCCTCGCATTGGAGAAGAATACTATGTATTACTGAATGGGAGAAATATTGTATGTATTCCTGAATGGGAGAAGTATTCTATGTATTCCTGCATGGGAGTAGCATTCAATGTATCCTATCAAGGGACAATCATTCTATGTATTCTGGAATGGGAGTAGCATTCAATGCATGGAAGAAGCTTTCTGCTTATTCCTACATGGGGAAGTATTCTATGTATTCCAACGTGGGAGAAGCATTGTAAGTATTCCTACATCGGAGTAGCATTCTATGTATTCCTGCATGGGAGAAAATTTCGAAGTATACTTGAAAGGGAGAAGTAGTCTATGTATTCCTGCAAGCGTGAAACATTCTACGTATCGCAGCATGGGAGAATCATTCTATGTATTCCAACATGGGAGAAGCATTCTATGTATTCCTACATGGCAGAAGCATTCTATGAATACCTGCATGGGAGAACCATTCGATGTATCCTAGCATGGGAGAATCATTCTATGTATTCCTGCATGGGAGTAGCATTCAATGTATCAATGTATGGCAGAAGCATTCTATGTATACTTTCACGACAGAATCATTCTATGTATTCCTACATGGGAGACCCATTCTATTTATTTCTGCATGGCAGAATCATTCTATGTATTCCTACATGGGAGAATCATTCTATGTATTCCTGAATGGGAGAACTATTCTATGTATTCCTGCATGGGAGTAGCATTCAATATATCAATGTATGGCAGAAGCATTCAACGTATACTATCACGACAGAAACATTGTATGTATACCTGCATGGGAGACCCATTCTATGTATTTCTGCATGGCAGAATCATTCTATGTATTCCTACATGGGAGAATCATTCTATGTATTCCTAAATGGGAGAGACATTCTATCTATTCCTGCAAGGGTGAAACATTCTACTTATGGCAGCATGGGAGAATCATTCTATTTTTCCTGCATGGGAGAAGCATTCCATGGGTCAATGTATGGCAGAAGCATTCTATGTATTCCTACATGGCAGAAGCATTCTATGAATGCCTGCATGGGAGAACCATTCGATGTATACCTGCATGGCAGAATCATTCTATTTATCGCTGCATGGGAGACTTTATCAATATATTCCTACATGGGAGAAGCATTCTTTGTATTCCTGCATGGCAGAAACATTCTATGAATACCTGCATGGGAGAACCATTCGATGTATCCTCGCATTGGAGAAGAATACTATGTAGTACTGAATGGGAGAAATATTGTATGTATTCCTGAATGGGAGAAGTATTCTATGTATTCCTGCAAGGGAGTAGCATTCAATGTATCCTATCAAGGGACAATCATTCTATGTAGGCTGGAATGGGAGTAGCATTCAATGCATGGCAGAAGCTTTCTGCTTATTCCTACATGGGAGAAGTATTCTATGTATTCCAACGTGGGAGAAGCATTGTAAGTATTCCTACATCGGAGTAGCAATCTATGTATTCCTGCATGGGAGAAATTTTCGAAGTATACTTGAAAGGGAGAAGTAGTCTATGTATTCCTGCAAGCGTGAAACATTCTACGTATCGCAGCATGGGAGAATCATTCTATGTATTCCAACATGGGAGAAGCATTCTATGTATTCCTACATGGCAGAAGCATTCTATGAATACCTGCATGGGAGAACCATTCGATGTATACCTGCATGGCAGAATCATTCTATATATCGCTGCATGAGAGACTTAATCATTATATTCCTACATGGGAGAAGCATTCTTTGTATTCCTGGATGGCAGCAGAATTGTATATATCCCTGTATGGGAGAAGTATTTGTTGTATCCACGCAATGGAGAAAAATACTATGTATTCCTGCATGGGAGTAGCATTCAATGTATCCTATCAAGGGAGAATCATTCTATGTATTCCTAAATGAGAGAAGTATTCTATGTATTCCTGCATGGGTATAGCATTCTAGGTATAACTGCATGGCAGAAGCATTCTAGGTATAACTGCATGGCAGAAGCATTCTGTTTATTCCTACATGGGAGAGGTATTCTAGTTATTCCTGCAAGGGTGAAACATTCTATGTATCCTAGCATGGGATACTCATTCTATGTATACCTAAATGGGAGAACCATTCTATGTATTCCTGCATGGCATAATCATTCTATGTATTTCTGCATGGGAATCTTAATCAATATATTCCTACATGGGAGAAGCGTTCTATGTATTCCTACATGACAAAAGCATTCTATGCATACCTGCACGGGAGAACCATTCTATGTATCCTAGCATGGGAGAATCATTCTATGTATTCCTGAATGGGAGAAGTATTCTATGTATTCCTGCATGGGAGTAGCATTCAATGTATCAATGTATGGCAGAAGCATTCTATGTATTCCTACATGGCAGAAGCATTCTATGAATGCCTGCATGGGAGAACCATTCGATGTATACCTGCATGGCAGAATCATTCTATTTATCGCTGCATGGGAGACTTTATCAATATATTCCTACATGGGAGAAGCATTCTTTGTATTCCTGCATGGCAGAAACATTCTATGAATACCTGCATGGGAGAACCATTCGATGTATCCTCGCATTGGAGAAGAATACTATGTAGTACTGAATGGGAGAAATATTGTATGTATTCCTGAATGGGAGAAGTATTCTATGTATTCCTGCATGGGAGTAGCATTCAATGTACCCTATCAAGGGACAATCATTCTATGTATTCTGGAATGGGAGTAGCATTCAATGCATGGCAGAAGCTTTCTGCTTATTCCTACATGGGAGAAGTATTCTATGTATTCCAACGTGGGAGAAGCATTGTAAGTATTCCTACATCGGAGTAGCAATCTATGTATTCCTGCATGGGAGAAATTTTCGAAGTATACTTGAAAGGGAGAAGTAGTCTATGTATTCCTGCAAGCGTGAAACATTCTACGTATCGCAGCATGGGAGAATCATTCTATGTATTCCAACATGGGAGAAGCATTCTATGTATTCCTACATGGCAGAAGCATTCTATGAATACCTGCATGGGAGAACCATTCGATGTATACCTGCATGGCAGAATCATTCTATATATCGCTGCATGAGAGACTTAATCATTATATTCCTACATGGGAGAAGCATTCTTTGTATTCCTGGATGGCAGCAGAATTGTATATATCCCTGTATGGGAGAAGTATTTGTTGTATCCACGCAATGGAGAAAAATACTATGTATTCCTGCATGGGAGTAGCATTCAATGTATCCTATCAAGGGAGAATCATTCTATGTATTCCTAAATGAGAGAAGTGTTCTATGTATTCCTGCATGGGTATAGCATTCTGTGTATCAATGTATGGCAGAAGCATTCTAGGTATAACTGCATGGCAGAAGCATTCTGTTTATTCCTACATGGGAGAAGTATTCTAGTTATTCCTGCAAGGGCGAAACATTCTATGTATCCTAGCATGGGATACTCATTCTATGTATTCCTAAATGGGAGGACCATTCTATCTATAACTGCATAGCATAATCATTCTATGTATTTCTGCATGGGACAAATTTTCGAAGTATACTTGAAAGGGAGAAGTAGTGTATGTATTCCTGCAAGGGTGAAACATGCTACGGATCGCAGCATGGGAGAATCATTCTATGTATTCCAACATGGGAGAAGCATTCTATATAATCCTACAGGGCAGAAGCATTCTACGAATGCCTGCATGGGAGAACCATTCGATGTATACCTCCATGCAGAATCATTTTATATATCGCTGCATGAGGGACTTAATCATTATATTCCTACATGGGAGAAGCATTCTTTGTATTCCTAGATGGCAGCAGAATTGTATATATCCCTGTATGGGAGAAGTATTTGTTGTATCCTCGCAATGGAGAAAAATACTATGTATTCCTGCAAGGGAGTAGCATTCAATGTATCCTATCAAGGGAGAATCATTCTATGTATTCCTAAATGAGAGAAGTATTCTATGTATTCCTGCATGGGTATAGCATTCTATGTATCAATGTATGGCAGAAGCATTCTAGGTATAACTGCATGGCAGAAGCATTCTGTTTATTCCTAAATGGGAGAAGTATTCTAGTTATTCCTGCAAGGGTGAAACATTCTATGTATCCTAGCATGGGATAATCATTCTATGTATTCCTAAATGGGAGACTTAATCAATATATTCCTACATGGGAGAAGCATTCTATCTATTCCTACATGACAAAAGCATTCTATGCATACCTGCACGGGAGAACCATTCTATGTATCCTAGCATGGGAGAATCATTCTATGTATTCCTGAATGGGAGAAGTATTCTATGTATTCCTGCATGGGAGTAGCATTCAATGTATCAATGTATGGCAGAAGCATTCTATGTATACTTTCACGAAAGAAACATTGTATGTATACCTGCATGGGAGACCCATTCTATGTATTTCTGCATGGCAGAATCATTCTATGTATTCCTACATGGGACAGTCATTCTATGTATTCCTAAATGAAAGAGGCATTCTATGTATTCCTGCAAGGGTGAAACATTCTACTTATGGCAGCATGGGAGAATCATTCTATTTTTCCTACATGGGAGAAGCATTCCATGGATCAATGTATGGCAGAAGCATTCTATGTATTCCTACATGGCAGAAGCATTCTATGAATGCCTGCATGGGAGAACCATTCGATGTATACCTGCATGGCAGAATCATTCTATTTATCGCTGCATGGGAGACTTTATCAATATATTCCTACATGGGAGAAGCATTCTTTGTATTCCTGCATGGCAGAAACATTCTATGAATACCTGCATGGGAGAACCATTCGATGTATCCTCGCATTGGAGAAGAATACTATGTAGTACTGAATGGGAGAAATATTGTATGTATTCCTGAATGGGAGAAGTATTCTATGTATTCCTGCATGGGTATAGCATTCTATGTATCAATATATGGCAGAAGCATTCTATGTATTCCTACATGGCAGAAACATTCTATGAATACCTGCATGGGAGAACCATTCTATGTATACCTGCATGGCAGAATCATTCTATTTATCGCTGCATGGGAGACTTTATCAATATATTCCTACATGGGAGAAGCATTCTTTGTATTCCTGCATGGCAGAAACATTCTATTAATACCTGCATGGGAGAACCATTCGATGTATCCTCGCATTGGAGAAGAATACTATGTAGTACTGAATGGGAGAAATATTGTATGTATTCCTGAATGGGAGAAGTATTCTATGTATTCCTGCATGGGAGTAGCATTCAATGTATCCTATCAAGGGACAATCATTCTATGTATGCTGGAATGGGAGTAGCATTCAATGCATGGCAGAAGCTTTCTGCTTATTCCTACATGGGAGAAGTATTCTATGTATTCCAACGTGGGAGAAGCATTGTAAGTATTCCTACATCGGAGTAGCATTCTATGTATTCCTGCATGGGAGAAATTTTCGAAGTATACTTGAAAGGGAGAAGTAGTCTATGTATTCCTGCAAGGGTGAAACATTCTACGTATCGCAGCATGGGAGAATCATTCTATGTATTCCAACATGGGAGAAGCATTCTATGTATTCCTACATGGCAGAAGCATTCTATGAATACCTGCATGGGAGAACCATTCGATGTATACCTGCATGGCAGAATCATTCTATATATCGCTGCATGAGAGACTTAATCATTATATTCCTACATGGGAGAAGCATTCTTTGTATTCCTGGATGGCAGCAGAATTGTATATATCCCTGTATGGGAGAAGTATTTGTTGTATCCACGCAATGGAGAAAAATACTATGTATTCCTGCATGGGAGTAGCATTCAATGTATCCTATCAAGGGAGAATCATTCTATGTATTCCTAAATGAGAGAAGTATTCTATGTATTCCTGCATGGGTATAGCATTCTATGTATCAATGTATGGCAGAAGCATTCTAGGTATAACTGCATGGCAGAAGCATTTTGTTTATTCCTACATGGGAGAAGTATTCTAGTTATTCCTGCAAGGGTGAAACATTCTATGTATCCTAGCATGGGATACTCATTCTATGTATACCTAAATGGGAGAACCATTCTATGTATTCCTGCATGGCATAATCATTCTATGTATTTCTGCATGGGAATCTTAATCAATATATTCCTACATGGGAGAAGCGTTCTATGTATTCCTACATGACAAAAGCATTCTATGCATAACTGCACGGGAGAACCATTCTATGTATCCTAGCATGGGAGAATCATTCTATGTATTCCTGAATGGGAGAAGTATTCTATGTATTCCTGCATGGGAGTAGCATTCAATGTATCAATGTATGGCAGAAGCATTCTATTTATACTTTCACGACAGAAACATTGTATGTATACCTGCATGGGAGACCCATTCTAGGTATTTCTGCATGGCAGAATCATTCTATGTATTCCTACATGGGAGAATCATTCTATGTATTCCTAAATGAGAGAGGCATTCTATGTATTCCTGCAAGGGTGAAACATTCTACTTATGGCAGCATGGGAGAATCATTCTATTTTTCCTGCATGGGAGAAGCATTCCATGGATCAATGTATGGCAGAAGCATTCTATGTATTCCTACATGGCAGAAGCATTCTATGAATGCCTGCATGGGAGAACCATTCGATGTATACCTGCATGGCAGAATCATTCTATTTATCGCTGCATGGGAGACTTTATCAATATATTGCTACATGGGAGAAGCATTCTTTGTATTCCTGCATGGCAGAAACATTCAATGAATACCTGCATGGGAGAACCATTCGATGTATCCTCGCATTGGAGAAGAATACTATGTAGTACTGAATGGGAGAAATATTGTATGTATTCCTGAATGGGAGAAGTATTCTATGTATTCCTGCATGGGAGTAGCATTCAATGTATCCTATCAAGGGACAATCATTCTATGTATTCCTGTATGGGAGTAGCATTCAATGCATGGCAGAAGCTTTCTGCTTATTCCTACATGGGAGAAGTATTCTATGTATTCCAACGTGGGAGAAGCATTGTAAGTATTCCTACATCGGAGTAGCATTCTATGTATTCCTGCATGGGAGAAATTTTCGAAGTATTTTAAAGGGAGAAGTAGTCTATGTATTCCTGCAAGGGTGAAACATTCTACGTATCGCAGCATGGGAGAATCATTCTATGTATTCCAACATGGGAGAAGCATTCTATGTATTCCTACATGGCAGAAGCATTCTATGAATACCTGCATGGGAGAACCATTCGATGTATACCTGCATGGCAGAATCATTCTATATATCGCTGCATGAGAGACTTAATCATTATATTCCTACATGGGAGAAGCATTCTTTGTATTCCTGGATGGCAGCAGAATTGTATATATCCCTGTATGGGAGAAGTATTTGTTGTATCCACGCAATGGAGAAAAATACTATGTATTCCTGCATGGGAGTAGCATTCAATGTATCCTATCAAGGGAGAATCATTCTATGTATTCCTAAATGAGAGAAGTATTCTATGTATTCCTACATGGGTATAGCATTCTATGTATCAATGTATGGCAGAAGCATTCTAGGTATAACTGCATGGCAGAAGCATTTTGTTTATTCCTACATGGGAGAAATATTCTAGTTATTCCTGCAAGGGTGAAACATTCTATGTATCCTAGCATGGGATACTCATTCTATGTATACCTAAATGGGAGAACCATTCTATGTATTCCTGCATGGCATAATCATTCTATGTATTTCTGCATGGGAATCTTAATCAATATATTCCTACATGGGAGAAGCGTTCTATGTATTCCTACATGACAAAAGCATTCTATGCATAACTGCACGGGAGAACCATTCTATGTATCCTAGCATGGGAGAATCATTCTATGTATTCCTGAATGGGAGAAGTATTCTATGTATTCCTGCATGGGAGTAGCATTCAATGTATCAATGTATGGCAGAAGCATTCTATTTATACTTTCACGACAGAAACATTGTATGTATACCTGCATGGGAGACCCATTCTAGGTATTTCTGCATGGCAGAATCATTCTATGTATTCCTACATGGGAGAATCATTCTATGTATTCCTAAATGAGAGAGGCATTCTATGTATTCCTGCAAGGGTGAAACATTCTACTTATGGCAGCATGGGAGAATCATTCTATTTTTCCTGCATGGGAGAAGCATTCCATGGATCAATGTATGGCAGAAGCATTCTATGTATTCCTACATGGCAGAAGCATTCTATGAATGCCTGCATGGGAGAACCATTCGATGTATACCTGCATGGCAGAATCATTCTATTTATCGCTGCATGGGAGACTTTATCAATATATTCCTACATGGGAGAAGCATTCTTTGTATTCCTGCATGGCAGAAACATTCTATGAATACCTGCATGGGAGAACCATTCGATGTATCCTCGCATTGGAGAAGAATACTATGTAGTACTGAATGGGAGAAATATTGTATGTATTCCTGAATGGGAGAAGTATTCTATGTATTCCTGCATGGGAGTAGCATTCAATGTATCCTATCAAGGGACAATCATTCTATGTATTCTGGAATGGGAGTAGCATTCAATGCATGGCAGAAGTTTTCTGCTTATTCCTACATGGGAGAAGTATTCTATGTATTCCAACGTGGGAGAAGCATTGTAAGTATTCCTACGTCAGAGTAGCATTCTATGTATTCCTGCATGGGAGAAATTTTCGAAGTATACTTGAAAGGGAGAAGTAGTCTATGTATTCCTGCAAGCGTGAAACATTCTATGTATCGTAGCATGGGAGAATCATTCTATGTATTCCAACATGGGAGAAGCATTCTATGTATTCCTACATGGCAGAAGCATTCTATGAATACCTGCATGGCAGAATCATTCTATATATCGCTGCATGAGAGACTTAATCATTACATTCCTACATGGGAGAAGCATTCTTTGTATTCCTGGATGGCAGCAGAATTGTATATATCCCTGTATGGGCGAAGTATTTGTTGTATCCTCGCAATGGAGAAAAATACTATGTATTCCTGCATGGGAGTAGCATTCAATGTATCCTATCAAGGGAGAATCATTCCATGTATCCCTAAATGAGAGAAGTGTACTATGTATTCCTGCATGGGTATAGCATTCTGTGTATCAATGTATGGCAGAAGCATTATAGGTATAACTGCATGGCAGAAGCATTCTGTTTATTCCTACATGGGAGAAGTATTCTAGTTGTTCCTGCAAGGGTGAAACATTCTATGTATCCTAGCATGGGATACTCATTCTATGTATTCCTAAATGGGAGGACCATTCTATGTATAACTGCATGGCATAATCATTCTATGTATTTCTGCATGGGAGAAATTTTCGAAGTATACTTGAAAGGGAGAAGTAGTGTATGTATTCCTGCAAGGGTGAAACATGCTACGCATCGCAGAATGGGAGAATCATTCTATGTATTCCAACATGGGAGAAGCATTCTATATAATCCTACAGGGCAGAAGCATTCTACGAATGCCTGCATGGGAGAACCATTCGATGTATACCTCCATGCAGAATCATTTTATATATCGCTGCATGAGAGACTTAATCATTATATTCCTACATGGGAGAAGCATTCTTTGTATTCCTAGATGGCAGCAGAATTGTATATATCCCTGTATGGGAGAAGTATTTGTTGTATCCTCGCAATGGAGAAAAATACTATGTATTCCTGCAAGGGAGTAGCATTCAATGTATCCTATCAAGGGAGAATCATTCTATGTATTCCTAAATGAGAGAAGTATTCTATGTATTCCTGCATGGGTATAGCATTCTATGTATCAATGTATGGCAGAAGCATTCTAGGTATAACTGCATGGCAGAAGCATTCTGTTTATTCCTAAATGGGAGAAGTATTCTAGTTATTCCTGCAAGGGTGAAACATTCTATGTATCCTAGCATGGGATAACCATTCTATGTATTCCTAAATGGGAGACTTAATCAATATATTCCTACATGGGAGAAGCATTCTATCTATTCCTACATGACAAAAGCATTCTATGCATACCTGCACGGGAGAACCATTCTATGTATCCTAGCATGGGAGAATCATTCTATGTATTCCTGAATGGGAGAAGTATTCTATGTATTCCTGCATGGGAGTAGCATTCAATGTATCAATGTATGGCAGAAGCATTCTATGTATACTTTCACGAAAGAAACATTGTATGTATACCTGCATGGGAGACCCATTCTATGTATTTCTGCATGGCAGAATCATTCTATGTATTCCTACATGGGACAGTCATTCTATGTATTCCTAAATGAAAGAGGCATTCTATGTATTCCTGCAAGGGTGAAACATTCTACTTATGGCAGCATGGGAGAATCATTCTATTTTTCCTACATGGGAGAAGCATTCCATGGATCAATGTATGGCAGAAGCATTCTATGTATTCCTACATGGCAGAAGCATTCTATGAATGCCTGCATGGGAGAACCATTCGATGTATACCTGCATGGCAGAATCATTCTATTTATCGCTGCATGGGAGACTTTATCAATATATTCCTACATGGGAGAAGCATTCTTTGTATTCCTGCATGGCAGAAACATTCTATGAATACCTGCATGGGAGAACCATTCGATGTATCCTCGCATTGGAGAAGAATACTATGTAGTACTGAATGGGAGAAATATTGTATGTATTCCTGAATGGGAGAAGTATTCTATGTATTCCTGCATGGGAGTAGCATTCAATGTATCCTATCAAGGGACAATCATTCTATGTATTCCTGTATGGGAGTAGCATTCAATGCATGGCAGAAGCTTTCTGCTTATTCCTACATGGGAGAAGTATTCTATGTATTCCAACATGGGAGAAGCATTGTAAGTATTCCTACATCGGAGTAGCATTCTATGTATTCCTGCATGGGAGAAGTTTTCGAAGTATACTTGAAAGGGAGAAGTAGTCTATGTATTCCTGCAAGCGTGAAACATTCTACGCATCGCAGCATGGGAGAATCATTCTATGTATTCCAACATGGGAGAAGCATTCTATGTATTCCTACATGGCAGAAGCATTCTATGAATACCTGCATGGGAGAACCATTCGATGTATACCTGCATGGCAGAATCATTCTATATATCGCTGCATGAGAGACTTAATCATTATATACCTACATGGGAGAAGCATTCTTTGTATTCCTGGATGGCAGCAGAATTGTATATATCCCTGTATGGGAGAAGTATTTGTTGTATCCTCGCAATGGAGAAAAATACTATGTATTCCTGCATGGGAGTAGCATTCAATGTATCCTATCAAGGGAGAATCATTCTATGTATTCCTAAATGAGAGAAGTATTCTATGTATTCCTGCATGGGTATAGCATTCTATGTATCAATGTATGGCAGAAGCATTCTAGGTATAACTGCATGGCAGAAGCATTCTGTTTATTCCTACATGGGAGAAGTATTCTAGTTATTCCTGCAAGGGTGAAACATTCTATGTATCCTAGCATGGGATAATCATTCTATGTATTCCTAAATGGGAGACTTAATCAATATATTCCTACATGGGAGAAGCATTCTATGTATTCCTACTTGACAAAAGCATTCTATGCATACCTGCACGGGAGAACCATTCTATGTATCCTAGCATGGGAGAATCATTCTATGTATTCCTGAATGGGAGAAGTATTCTATGTATTCCTGCATGGGAGTAGCATTCAATGTATCAATGTATGGCAGAAGCATGCTATGTATTTCTGCATGGCAGAATCATTCTATGTATTGCTACATGGGAGAATCATTCTATGTATTCCTAAATGAGAGAGGCATTCTATGTATTCCTGCAAGGGTGAAACATTCTACTTATGGCAGCATGGGAGAATCATTCTATTTTTCCTGCATGGGAGAAGCATTCCATGGATCAATGTATGGCAGAAGCATTCTATGTATTCCTACATGGCAGAAGCATTCTATGAATGCCTGCATGGGAGAACCATTCGATGTATACCTGCATGGCAGAATCATTCTATTTATCGCTGCATGGGAGACTTTATCAATATATTCCTACATGGGAGAAGCATTCTTTGTATTCCTGCATGGCAGAAACATTCTATGAATACCTGCATGGGAGAACCATTCGATGTATCCTCGCATTGGAGAAGAATACTATGTAGTACTGAATGGGAGAAATATTGTATGTATTCCTGAATGGGAGAAGTATTCTATGTATTCCTGCAAGGGAGTAGCATTCAATGTATCCTATCAAGGGACAATCATTCTATGTAGGCTGGAATGGGAGTAGCATTCAATGCATGGCAGAAGCTTTCTGCTTATTCCTACATGGGAGAAGTATTCTATGTATTCCAACGTGGGAGAAGCATTGTAAGTATTCCTACATCGGAGTAGCAATCTATATATTCCTGCATGGGAGAAATTTTCGAAGTATACTTGAAAGGGAGAAGTAGTCTATGTATTCCTGCAAGCGTGAAACATTCTACGTATCGCAGCATGGGAGAATCATTCTATGTATTCCAACATGGGAGAAGCATTCTATGTATTCCTACATGGCAGAAGCATTCTATGAATACCTGCATGGGAGAACCATTCGATGTATACCTGCATGGCAGAATCATTCTATATATCGCTGCATGAGAGACTTAATCATTATATTCCTACATGGGAGAAGCATTCTTTGTATTCCTGGATGGCAGCAGAATTGTATATATCCCTGTATGGGAGAAGTATTTGTTGTATCCACGCAATGGAGAAAAATACTATGTATTCCTGCATGGGAGTAGCATTCAATGTATCCTATCAAGGGAGAATCATTCTATGTATTCCTAAATGAGAGAAGTATTCTATGTATTCCTGCATGGGTATAGCATTCTAGGTATAACTGCATGGCAGAAGCATTCTAGGTATAACTGCATGGCAGAAGCATTCTGTTTATTCCTACATGGGAGAGGTATTCTAGTTATTCCTGCAAGGGTGAAACATTCTATGTATCCTAGCATGGGATACTCATTCTATGTATACCTAAATGGGAGAACCATTCTATGTATTCCTGCATGGCATAATCATTCTATGTATTTCTGCATGGGAATCTTAATCAATATATTCCTACATGGGAGAAGCGTTCTATGTATTCCTACATGACAAAAGCATTCTATGCATACCTGCACGGGAGAACCATTCTATGTATCCTAGCATGGGAGAATCATTCTATGTATTCCTGAATGGGAGAAGTATTCTATGTATTCCTGCATGGGAGTAGCATTCAATGTATCAATGTATGGCAGAAGCATTCTATGTATACTTTCATGACAGAAACATTGTATGTATACCTGCATGGGAGACCCATTCTAGGTATTTCTGCATGGCAGAATCATTCTATGTATTGCTACATGGGAGAATCATTCTATGTATTCCTAAATGAGAGAGGCATTCTATGTATTCCTGCAAGGGTGAAACATTCTACTTATGGCAGCATGGGAGAATCATTCTATTTTTCCTGCATGGGAGAAGCATTCCATGGATCAATGTATAGCAGAAGCATTCTATGTATTCCTACATGGCAGAAGCATTCTATGAATGCCTGCATGGGAGAACCATTCGATGTATACCTGCATGGCAGAATCATTCTATTTATCGCTGCATGGGAGACTTTATCAATATATTCCTACATGGGAGAAGCATTCTTTGTATTCCTGCATGGCAGAAACATTCTATGAATACCTGCATGGGAGAACCATTCGATGTATACTCGCATTGGAGAAGAATACTATGTAGTACTGAATGGGAGAAATATTGTATGTATTCCTGAATGGGAGAAGTATTCTATGTATTCCTGCATGGGTATAGCATTCTATGTATCAATATATGGCAGGAGCATTCTATGTATTCCTACATGGCAGAAACATTCTATGAATACCTGCATGGGAGAACCATTCTATGTATACCTGCATGGCAGAATCATTCTATTTATCGCTGCATGGGAGACTTTATCAATATATTCCTACATGGGAGAAGCATTCTTTGTATTCCTGCATGGCAGAAACATTCTATGAATACCTGCATGGGAGAACCATTCGATGTATCCTCGCATTGGAGAAGAATACTATGTAGTACTGAATGGGAGAAATATTGTATGTATTCCTGAATGGGAGAAGTATTCTATGTATTCCTGCATGGGAGTAGCATTCAATGTATCCTATCAAGGGACAATCATTCTATGTATGCTGGAATGGGAGTAGCATTCAATGCATGGCAGAAGCTTTCTGCTTATTCCTACATGGGAGAAGTATTCTATGTATTCCAACGTGGGAGAAGCATTGTAAGTATTCCTACATCGGAGTAGCATTCTATGTATTCCTGCATGGGAGAAATTTTCGAAGTATACTTGAAAGGGAGAAGTAGTCTATGTATTCCTGCAAGGGTGAAACATTCTACGTATCGCAGCATGGGAGAATCATTCTATGTATTCCAACATGGGAGAAGCATTCTATGTATTCCTACATGGCAGAAGCATTCTATGAATACCTGCATGGGAGAACCATTCGATGTATACCTGCATGGCAGAATCATTCTATATATCGCTGCATGAGAGACTTAATCATTATATTCCTACATGGGAGAAGCATTCTTTGTATTCCTGGATGGCAGCAGAATTGTATATATCCCTGTATGGGAGAAGTATTTGTTGTATCCACGCAATGGAGAAAAATACTATGTATTCCTGCATGGGAGTAGCATTCAATGTATCCTATCAAGGGAGAATCATTCTATGTATTCCTAAATGAGAGAAGTATTCTATGTATTCCTACATGGGTATAGCATTCTATGTATCAATGTATGGCAGAAGCATTCTAGGTATAACTGCATGGCAGAAGCATTTTGTTTATTCCTACATGGGAGAAGTATTCTAGTTATTCCTGCAAGGGTGAAACATTCTATGTATCCTAGCATGGGATACTCATTCTATGTATTCCTAAATGGGAGGACCATTCTATGTATAACTGCATAGCATAATCATTCTATGTATTTCTGCATGGGACAAATTTTCGAAGTATACTTGAAAGGGAGAAGTAGTGTATGTATTCCTGCAAGGGTGAAACATGCTACGGATCGCAGCATGGGAGAATCATTCTATGTATTCCAACATGGGAGAAGCATTCTATATAATCCTACAGGGCAGAAGCATTCTATGAATACCTGCATGGGAGAACCATTCGATGTATACCTCCATGCAGAATCATTTTATATATCGCTGCATGAGGGACTTAATCATTATATTCCTACATGGGAGAAGCATTCTTTGTATTCCTAGATGGCAGCAGAATTGTATATATCCCTGTATGGGAGAAGTATTTGTTGTATCCTCGCAATGGAGAAAAATACTATGTATTCCTGCAAGGGAGTAGCATTCAATGTATCCTATCAAGGGAGAATCATTCTATGTATTCCTAAATGAGAGAAGTATTCTATGTATTCCTGCATGGGTATAGCATTCTATGTATCAATGTATGGCAGAAGCATTCTAGGTATAACTGCATGGCAGAAGCATTCTGTTTATTCCTAAATGGGAGAAGTATTCTAGTTATTCCTGCAAGGGTGAAACATTCTATGTATCCTAGCATGGGATAATCATTCTATGTATTCCTAAATGGGAGACTTAATCAATATATTCCTACATGGGAGAAGCATTCTATCTATTCCTACATGACAAAAGCATTCTATGCATACCTGCACGGGAGAACCATTCTATGTATCCTAGCATGGGAGAATCATTCTATGTATTCCTGAATGGGAGAAGTATTCTATGTATTCCTGCATGGGAGTAGCATTCAATGTATCAATGTATGGCAGAAGCATTCTATGTATACTTTCACGAAAGAAACATTGTATGTATACCTGCATGGGAGACCCATTCTATGTATTTCTGCATGGCAGAATCATTCTATGTATTCCTACATGGGACAGTCATTCTATGTATTCCTAAATGAAAGAGGCATTCTATGTATTCCTGCAAGGGTGAAACATTCTACTTATGGCAGCATGGGAGAATCATTCTATTTTTCCTACATGGGAGAAGCATTCCATGGATCAATGTATGGCAGAAGCATTCTATGTATTCCTACATGGCAGAAGCATTCTATGAATGCCTGCATGGGAGAACCATTCGATGTATACCTGCATGGCAGAATCATTCTATTTATCGCTGCATGGGAGACTTTATCAATATATTCCTACATGGGAGAAGCATTCTTTGTATTCCTGCATGGCAGAAACATTCTATGAATACCTGCATGGGAGAACCATTCGATGTATCCTCGCATTGGAGAAGAATACTATGTAGTACTGAATGGGAGAAATATTGTATGTATTCCTGAATGGGAGAAGTATTCTATGTATTCCTGCATGGGTATAGCATTCTATGTATCAATATATGGCAGAAGCATTCTATGTATTCCTACATGGCAGAAACATTCTATGAATACCTGCATGGGAGAACCATTCTATGTATACCTGCATGGCAGAATCATTCTATTTATCGCTGCATGGGAGACTTTATCAATATATTCCTACATGGGAGAAGCATTCTTTGTATTCCTGCATGGCAGAAACATTCTATGAATACCTGCATGGGAGAACCATTCGATGTATCCTCGCTTTGGAGAAGAATACTATGTAGTACTGAATGGGAGAAATATTGTATGTATTCCTGAATGGGAGAAGTATTCTATGTATTCCTGCATGGGAGTAGCATTCAATGTATCCTATCAAGGGACAATCATTCTATGTATGCTGGAATGGGAGTAGCATTCAATGCATGGCAGAAGCTTTCTGCTTATTCCTACATGGGAGAAGTATTCTATGTATTCCAACGTGGGAGAAGCATTGTAAGTATTCCTACATCGGAGTAGCATTCTATGTATTCCTGGATGGGAGAAATTTTCGAAGTATACTTGAAAGGGAGAAGTAGTCTATGTATTCCTGCAAGGGTGAAACATTCTACGTATCGCAGCATGGGAGAATCATTCTATGTATTCCAACATGGGAGAAGCATTCTATGTATTCCTACATGGCAGAAGCATTCTATGAATACCTGCATGGGAGAACCATTCGATGTATACCTGCATGGCAGAATCATTCTATATATCGCTGCATGAGAGACTTAATCATTATATTCCTACATGGGAGAAGCATTCTTTGTATTCCTGGATGGCAGCAGAATTGTATATATCCCTGTATGGGAGAAGTATTTGTTGTATCCACGCAATGGAGAAAAATACTATGTATTCCTGCATGGGAGTAGCATTCAATGTATCCTATCAAGGGAGAATCATTCTATGTATTCCTAAATGAGAGAAGTATTCTATGTATTCCTGCATGGGTATAGCATTCTATGTATCAATGTATGGCAGAAGCATTCTAGGTATAACTGCATGGCAGAAGCATTTTGTTTATTCCTACATGGGAGAAGTATTCTAGTTATTCCTGCAAGGGTGAAACATTCTATGTATCCTAGCATGGGATACTCATTCTATGTATACCTAAATGGGAGAACCATTCTATGTATTCCTGCATGGCATAATCATTCTATGTATTTCTGCATGGGAATCTTAATCAATATATTCCTACATGGGAGAAGCGTTCTATGTATTCCTACATGACAAAAGCATTCTATGCATAACTGCACGGGAGAACCATTCTATGTATCCTAGCATGGGAGAATCATTCTATGTATTCCTGAATGGGAGAAGTATTCTATGTATTCCTGCATGGGAGTAGCATTCAATGTATCAATGTATGGCAGAAGCATTCTATTTATACTTTCACGACAGAAACATTGTATGTATACCTGCATGGGAGACCCATTCTAGGTATTTCTGCATGGCAGAATCATTCTATGTATTCCTACATGGGAGAATCATTCTATGTATTCCTAAATGAGAGAGGCATTCTATGTATTCCTGCAAGGGTGAAACATTCTACTTATGGCAGCATGGGAGAATCATTCTATTTTTCCTGCATGGGAGAAGCATTCCATGGATCAATGTATGGCAGAAGCATTCTATGTATTCCTACATGGCAGAAGCATTCTATGAATGCCTGCATGGGAGAACCATTCGATGTATACCTGCATGGCAGAATCATTCTATTTATCGCTGCATGGGAGACTTTATCAATATATTCCTACATGGGAGAAGCATTCTTTGTATTCCTGCATGGCAGAAACATTCTATGAATACCTGCATGGGAGAACCATTCGATGTATCCTCGCATTGGAGAAGAATACTATGTAGTACTGAATGGGAGAAATATTGTATGTATTCCTGAATGGGAGAAGTATTCTATGTATTCCTGCATGGGAGTAGCATTCAATGTATCCTATCAAGGGACAATCATTCTATGTATGCTGGAATGGGAGTAGCATTCAATGCATGGCAGAAGCTTTCTGCTTATTCCTACATGGGAGAAGTATTCTATGTATTCCAACGTGGGAGAAGCATTGTAAGTATTCCTACATCGGAGTAGCATTCTATGTATTCCTGCATGGGAGAAATTTTCGAAGTATACTTGAAAGGGAGAAGTAGTCTATGTATTCCTGCAAGGGTGAAACATTCTACGTATCGCAGCATGGGAGAATCATTCTATGTATTCCAACATGGGAGAAGCATTCTATGTATTCCTACATGGCAGAAGCATTCTATGAATACCTGCATGGGAGAACCATTCGATGTATACCTGCATGGCAGAATCATTCTATATATCGCTGCATGAGAGACTTAATCATTATATTCCTACATGGGAGAAGCATTCTTTGTATTCCTGGATGGCAGCAGAATTGTATATATCCCTGTATGGGAGAAGTATTTGTTGTATCCACGCAATGGAGAAAAATACTATGTATTCCTGCATGGGAGTAGCATTCAATGTATCCTATCAAGGGAGAATCATTCTATGTATTCCTAAATGAGAGAAGTATTCTATGTATTCCTACATGGGTATAGCATTCTATGTATCAATGTATGGCAGAAGCATTCTAGGTATAACTGCATGGCAGAAGCATTTTGTTTATTCCTACATGGGAGAAATATTCTAGTTATTCCTGCAAGGGTGAAACATTCTATGTATCCTAGCATGGGATACTCATTCTATGTATACCTAAATGGGAGAACCATTCTATGTATTCCTGCATGGCATAATCATTCTATGTATTTCTGCATGGGAATCTTAATCAATATATTCCTACATGGGAGAAGCGTTCTATGTATTCCTACATGACAAAAGCATTCTATGCATAACTGCACGGGAGAACCATTCTATGTATCCTAGCATGGGAGAATCATTCTATGTATTCCTGAATGGGAGAAGTATTCTATGTATTCCTGCATGGGAGTAGCATTCAATGTATCAATGTATGGCAGAAGCATTCTATTTATACTTTCACGACAGAAACATTGTACGTATACCTGCATGGGAGACCCATTCTAGGTATTTCTGCATGGCAGAATCATTCTATGTATTCCTACATGGGAGAATCATTCTATGTATTCCTAAATGAGAGAGGCATTCTATGTATTCCTGCAAGGGTGAAACATTCTACTTATGGCAGCATGGGAGAATCATTCTATTTTTCCTGCATGGGAGAAGCATTCCATGGATCAATGTATGGCAGAAGCATTCTATGTATTCCTACATGGCAGAAGCATTCTATGAATGCCTGCATGGGAGAACCATTCGATGTATACCTGCATGGCAGAATCATTCTATTTATCGCTGCATGGGAGACTTTATCAATATATTCCTACATGGGAGAAGCATTCTTTGTATTCCTGCATGGCAGAAACATTCTATGAATACCTGCATGGGAGAACCATTCGATGTATCCTCGCATTGGAGAAGAATACTATGTAGTACTGAATGGGAGAAATATTGTATGTATTCCTGAATGGGAGAAGTATTCTATGTATTCCTGCATGGGAGTAGCATTCAATGTATCCTATCAAGGGACAATCATTCTATGTATTCTGGAATGGGAGTAGCATTCAATGCATGGCAGAAGTTTTCTGCTTATTCCTACATGGGAGAAGTATTCTATGTATTCCAACGTGGGAGAAGCATTGTAAGTATTCCTACGTCAGAGTAGCATTCTATGTATTCCTGCATGGGAGAAATTTTCGAAGTATACTTGAAAGGGAGAAGTAGTCTATGTATTCCTGCAAGCGTGAAACATTCTATGTATCGTAGCATGGGAGAATCATTCTATGTATTCCAACATGGGAGAAGCATTCTATGTATTCCTACATGGCAGAAGCATTCTATGAATACCTGCATGGCAGAATCATTCTATATATCGCTGCATGAGAGACTTAATCATTACATTCCTACATGGGAGAAGCATTCTTTGTATTCCTGGATGGCAGCAGAATTGTATATATCCCTGTATGGGCGAAGTATTTGTTGTATCCTCGCAATGGAGAAAAATACTATGTATTCCTGCATGGGAGTAGCATTCAATGTATCCTATCAAGGGAGAATCATTCCATGTATCCCTAAATGAGAGAAGTGTACTATGTATTCCTGCATGGGTATAGCATTTTGTGTATCAATGTATGGCAGAAGCATTATAGGTATAACTGCATGGCAGAAGCATTCTGTTTATTCCTACATGGGAGAAGTATTCTAGTTATTCCTGCAAGGGTGAAACATTCTATGTATCCTAGCATGGGATACTCATTCTATGTATTCCTAAATGGGAGGACCATTCTATGTATAACTGCATGGCATAATCATTCTATGTATTTCTGCATGGGAGAAATTTTCGAAGTATACTTGAAAGGGAGAAGTAGTGTATGTATTCCTGCAAGGGTGAAACATGCTACGCATCGCAGAATGGGAGAATCATTCTATGTATTCCAACATGGGAGAAGCATTCTATATAATCCTACAGGGCAGAAGCATTCTACGAATGCCTGCATGGGAGAACCATTCGATGTATACCTCCATGCAGAATCATTTTATATATCGCTGCATGAGAGACTTAATCATTATATTCCTACATGGGAGAAGCATTCTTTGTATTCCTAGATGGCAGCAGAATTGTATATATCCCTGTATGGGAGAATTATTTGTTGTATCCTCGCAATGGAGAAAAATACTATGTATTCCTGCAAGAGAGTAGCATTCAATGTATCCTATCAAGGGAGAATCATTCTATGTATTCCTAAATGAGAGAAGTATTCTATGTATTCCTGCATGGGTATAGCATTCTATGTATCAATGTATGGCAGAAGCATTCTAGGTATAACTGCATGGCAGAAGCATTCTGTTTATTCCTAAATGGGAGAAGTATTCTAGTTATTCCTGCAAGGGTGAAACATTCTATGTATCCTAGCATGGGATAACCATTCTATGTATTCCTAAATGGGAGACTTAATCAATATATTCCTACATGGGAGAAGCATTCTATCTATTCCTACATGACAAAAGCATTCTATGCATACCTGCACGGGAGAACCATTCTATGTATCCTAGCATGGGAGAATCATTCTATGTATTCCTGAATGGGAGAAGTATTCTATGTATTCCTGCATGGGAGTAGCATTCAATGTATCAATGTATGGCAGAAGCATTCTATGTATACTTTCACGAAAGAAACATTGTATGTATACCTGCATGGGAGACCCATTCTATGTATTTCTGCATGGCAGAATCATTCTATGTATTCCTACATGGGACAGTCATTCTATGTATTCCTAAATGAAAGAGGCATTCTATGTATTCCTGCAAGGGTGAAACATTCTACTTATGGCAGCATGGGAGAATGATTCTATTTTTCCTACATGGGAGAAGCATTCCATGGATCAATGTATGGCAGAAGCATTCTATGTATTCCTACATGGCAGAAGCATTCTATGAATGCCTGCATGGGAGAACCATTCGATGTATACCTGCATGGCAGAATCATTCTATTTATCGCTGCATGGGAGACTTTATCAATATATTCCTACATGGGAGAAGCATTCTTTGTATTCCTGCATGGCAGAAACATTCTATGAATACCTGCATGGGAGAACCATTCGATGTATCCTCGCATTGGAGAAGAATACTATGTAGTACTGAATGGGAGAAATATTGTATGTATTCCTGAATGGGAGAAGTATTCTATGTATTCCTGCATGGGAGTAGCATTCAATGTATCCTATCAAGGGACAATCATTCTATGTATTCCTGTATGGGAGTAGCATTCAATGCATGGCAGAAGCTTTCTGCTTATTCCTACATGGGAGAAGTATTCTATGTATTCCAACGTGGGAGAAGCATTGTAAGTATTCCTACATCGGAGTAGCATTCTATGTATTCCTGCATGGGAGAAGTTTTCGAAGTATACTTGAAAGGGAGAAGTAGTCTATGTATTCCTGCAAGCGTGAAACATTCTACGCATCGCAGCATGGGAGAATCATTCTATGTATTCCAACATGGGAGAAGCATTCTATGTATTCCTACATGGCAGAAGCATTCTATGAATACCTGCATGGGAGAACCATTCGATGTATACCTGCATGGCAGAATCATTCTATATATCGCTGCATGAGAGACTTAATCATTATATACCTACATGGGAGAAGCATTCTTTGTATTCCTGGATGGCAGCAGAATTGTATATATCCCTGTATGGGAGAAGTATTTGTTGTATCCTCGCAATGGAGAAAAATACTATGTATTCCTGCATGGGAGTAGCATTCAATGTATCCTATCAAGGGAGAATCATTCTATGTATTCCTAAATGAGAGAAGTATTCTATGTATTCCTGCATGGGTATAGCATTCTATGTATCAATGTATGGCAGAAGCATTCTAGGTATAACTGCATGGCAGAAGCATTCTGTTTATTCCTACATGGGAGAAGTATTCTAGTTATTCCTGCAAGGGTGAAACATTCTATGTATCCTAGCATGGGATAATCATTCTATGTATTCCTAAATGGGAGACTTAATCAATATATTCCTACATGGGAGAAGCATTCTATGTATTCCTACTTGACAAAAGCATTCTATGCATACCTGCACGGGAGAACCATTCTATGTATCCTAGCATGGGAGAATCATTCTATGTATTCCTGAATGGGAGAAGTATTCTATGTATTCCTGCATGGGAGTAGCATTCAATGTATCAATGTATGGCAGAAGCATGCTATGTATTTCTGCATGGCAGAATCATTCTATGTATTCCTACATGGGAGAATCATTCTATGTATTCCTAAATGAGAGAGGCATTCTATGTATTCCTGCAAGGGTGAAACATTCTACTTATGGCAGCATGGGAGAATCATTCTATTTTTCCTGCATGGGAGAAGCATTCCATGGATCAATGTATGGCAGAAGCATTCTATGTATTCCTACATGGCAGAAGCATTCTATGAATGCCTGCATGGGAGAACCATTCGATGTATACCTGCATGGCAGAATCATTCTATTTATCGCTGCATGGGAGACTTTATCAATATATTCCTTCATGGGAGAAGCATTCTTTGTATTCCTGCATAGCAGAAACATTCTATGAATACCTGCATGGGAGAACCATTCGATGTATCCTCGCATTGGAGAAGAATACTATGTAGTACTGAATGGGAGAAATATTGTATGTATTCCTGAATGGGAGAAGTATTCTATGTATTCCTGCATGGGAGTAGCATTCAATGTATCCTATCAAGGGACAATCATTCTATGTATTCCTGTATGGGAGTAGCATTCAATGCATGGCAGAAGCTTTCTGCTTATTCCTACATGGGAGAAGCATTCTATGTATTCCAACGTGGGAGAAGCATTGTAAGTATTCCTACATCGGAGTAGCATTCTATGTATTCCTGCATGGGAGAATTTTTCGAAGTATACTTGAAATGGAGAAGTAGTCTATGTATTCCTGCAAGCGTGAAACATTCTACGCATCGCAGCATGGGAGAAGCATTCTATGTATTCCTACATGGCAGAAGCATTCTATGAATACCTGCATGGGAGAACCATTCGATGTATACCTGCATGGCAGAATCATTCTATATATCGCTGCATGAGAGACTTAATCATTATATACCTACATGGGAGAAGCATTCTTTGTATTCCTGGATGGCAGCAGAATTGTATATATCCCTGTATGGGAGAAGTATTTGTTGTATCCTCGCAATGGAGAAAAATACTATGTATTCCTGCATGGGAGTAGCATTCAATGTATCCTATCAAGGGAGAATCATTCTATGTATTCCTAAATGAGAGAAGTATTCTATGTATTCCTGCATGGGTATAGCATTCTATGTATCAATGTATGGCAGAAGCATTCTAGGTATAACTGCATGGCAGAAGCATTCTGTTTATTCCTACATGGGAGAAGTATTCTAGTTATTCCTGCAAGGGTGAAACATTCTATGTATCCTAGCATGAGATAATCATTCTATGTATTCCTAAATGGGAGACTTAATCAATATATTCCTACATGGGAGAAGCATTCTACGTATTCCTACATGACAAAAGCATTCTATGCATACCTGCACGGGAGAACCATTCTATGTATCCTAGCATGGGAGAATCATTCTATTTATTCCTACATGGGAGAAGGATTCTTTTTATTCCTGCATGGCAGAAACATTCAATGAATACCTGCATGGGAGAACCATTCGATGTATCCTCGCATTGGAGAAGAATACTATGTAGTACTGAATGGGAGAAATATTGTATGTATTCCTGAATGGGAGAAGTATTCTATGTATTCCTGCATGGGAGTAGCATTCAATGTATCCTATCAAGGGACAATCATTCTATGTATTCCTGTATGGGAGTAGCATTGAATGCATGGCAGAAGCTTTCTGTTTATTCCTACATGGGAGAAGTATTCTATGTATTCCAACGTGGGAGAAGCATTGTAAGTATTCCTACATCGGAGTAGCATTCTATGTATTCCTGCATGGGAGAATTTTTCGAAGTATACTTGAAATGGAGAAGTAGTCTATGTATTCCTGCAAGCGTGAAACATTCTACGTATCGCAGCATGGGAGAATCATTCTATGTATTCCAACATGGGAGAAGCATTCTATGAATACCTGCATGGGAGAACCATTCGATGTATACCTGCATGGCAGAATCATTCTATATATCGCTGCATGAGAGACTTAATCATTATATTCCTACATGGGAGAAGCATTCTTTGTATTCCTGGATGGCAGCAGAATTGTATATATCCCTGTATGGGAGAAGTATTTGTTGTATCCTCGCAATGGAGAAAAATACTATGTATTCCTGCATGGGAGTAGCATTCAATGTATCCGATCAAGGGAGATTCATTCTATGTATTCCTAAATGAGAGAAGTATTCTATGTATTCCTGCATGGGTATAGCATTCTATGTATCAATGTATGGCAGAAGCATTCTAGGTATAACTGCATGGCAGAAGCATTCTGTTTATTCCTACATGGGAGAAGTATTCTAGTTATTCCTGCAAGGGTCAAACATTCTATGTATCCTAGCATGGGATAATCATTCTATGTATTCCTAAATGGGAGACTTAATCAATATATTCCTACATGGGAGAAGCATTCTATGTATTCCTACTTGACAAAAGCATTCTATGCATACCTGCACGGGAGAACCATTCTATGTATCCTAGCATGGGAGAATCATTCTATGTATTCCTGAATGGGAGAAGTATTCTATGTATTCCTGCATGGGAGTAGCATTCAATGTATCAATGTATGGCAGAAGCATGCTATGTATTTCTGCATGGCAGAATCATTCTATGTATTCCTACATGGGAGAATCATTCTATGTATTCCTAAATGAGAGAGGCATTCTATGTATTCCTGCAAGGGTGAAACATTCTACTTATGGCAGCATGGGAGAATCATTCTATTTTTCCTGCATGGGAGAAGCATTCCATGGATCAATGTATGGCAGAAGCATTCTATGTATTCCTACATGGCAGAAGCATTCTATGAATGCCTGCATGGGAGAACCATTCGATGTATACCTGCATGGCAGAATCATTCTATTTATCGCTGCATGGGAGACTTTATCAATATATTCCTTCATGGGAGAAGCATTCTTTGTATTCCTGCATGGCAGAAACATTCAATGAATACCTGCATGGGAGAACCATTCGATGTATCCTCGCATTGGAGAAGAATACTATGTAGTACTGAATGGGAGAAATATTGTATGTATTCCTGAATGGGAGAAGTATTCTATGTATTCCTGCATGGGAGTAGCATTCAATGTATCCTATCAAGGGACAATCATTCTATGTATTCCTGTATGGGAGTAGCATTGAATGCATGGCAGAAGCTTTCTGTTTATTCCTACATGGGAGAAGTATTCTATGTATTCCAACGTGGGAGAAGCATTGTAAGTATTCCTACATCGGAGTAGCATTCTATGTATTCCTGCATGGGAGAATTTTTCGAAGTATACTTGAAATGGAGAAGTAGTCTATGTATTCCTGCAAGCGTGAAACATTCTACGTATCGCAGCATGGGAGAATCATTCTATGTATTCCAACATGGGAGAAGCATTCTATGAATACCTGCATGGGAGAACCATTCGATGTATACCTGCATGGCAGAATCATTCTATATATCGCTGCATGAGAGACTTAATCATTATATTCCTACATGGGAGAAGCATTCTTTGTATTCCTGGATGGCAGCAGAATTGTATATATCCCTGTATGGGAGAAGTATTTGTTGTATCCTCGCAATGGAGAAAAATACTATGTATTCCTGCATGGGAGTAGCATTCAATGTATCCGATCAAGGGAGATTCATTCTATGTATTCCTAAATGAGAGAAGTATTCTATGTATTCCTGCATGGGTATAGCATTCTATGTATCAATGTATGGCAGAAGCATTCTAGGTATAACTGCATGGCAGAAGCATTCTGTTTATTCCTACATGGGAGAAGTATTCTAGTTATTCCTGCAAGGGTCAAACATTCTATGTATCCTAGCATGGGATAATCATTCTATGTATTCCTAAATGGGAGACTTAATCAATATATTCCTACATGGGAGAAGCATTCTATGTATTCCTCCTTGACAAAAGCATTCTATGCATACCTGCACGGGAGAACCATTCTATGTATCCTAGCATGGGAGAATCATTCTATGTATTCCTGAATGGGAGAAGTATTCTATGTATTCCTGCATGGGAGTAGCATTCAATGTATCAATGTATGGCAGAAGCATGCTATGTATTTCTGCATGGCAGAATCATTCTATGTATTCCTACATGGGAGAATCATTCTATGTATTCCTAAATGAGAGAGGCATTCTATGTATTCCTGCAAGGGTGAAACATTCTACTTATGGCAGCATGGGAGAATCATTCTATTTTTCCTGCATGGGAGAAGCATTCCATGGATCAATGTATGGCAGAAGCATTCTATGTATTCCTACATGGCAGAAGCATTCTATGAATGCCTGCATGGGAGAACCATTCGATGTATACCAGCATGGCAGAATCATTCTATTTATCGCTGCATGGGAGACTTTATCAATATATTCCTTCATGGGAGAAGCATTCTTTGTATTCCTGCATAGCAGAAACATTCTATGAATGACTGCATGGGAGAACCATTCGATGTATCCTCGCATTGGAGAAGAATACTATGTAGTACTGAATGGGAGAAATATTGTATGTATTCCTGAATGGGAGAAGTATTCTATGTATTCCTGCATGGGAGTAGCATTCAATGTATCCTATCAAGGGACAATCATTCTATGTATTCCTGTATGGGAGTAGCATTCAATGCATGGCAGAAGCGTTCTGCTTATTCCTACATGGGAGAAGTATTCTATGTATTCCAACGTGGGAGAAGCATTGTAATTATTCCTACATCGGAGTAGCATTCTATGTATTCCTGCATGGGAGAATTTTTCGAAGTATACTTGAAATGGAGAAGTACTCTATGTATTCCTATGTATTCCTGCAAGCGTGAAACATTCTACGTATCGCAGCATGGGAGAATCATTCTATGTATTCCAACATGGGAGAAGCATTCTATGTATTCCTACATGGCAGAAGCATTCTATGAATACCTGCATGGGAGAACCATTCGATGTATACCTGCATGGCAGAATCATTCTATATATCGCTGCATGAGAGACTTAATCATTATATTCCTACATGGGAGAAGCATTCTTTGTATTCCTGGATGGCAGCAGAATTGTATATATCCCTGTATGGGAGAAGTATTTGTTGTATCCTCGCAATGGAGAAAAATACTATGTATTCCTGCATGGGAGTAGCATTCAATGTCTCCTATCAAGGGAGAATCATTCTATGTATTCCTAAATGAGAGAAGTATTCTATGTATTCCTGCATGGGTATAGCATTCTATGTATCAATGTATGGCAGAAGCATTCTAGGCAGAAGCATTCTGTTTATTCCTACATGGGAGAAGTATTCTAGTTATTCCTGCAAGGGTGAAACATTCTATGTATCCTAGCATAGGATAATCATTCTATGTATTCCTAAATGGGAGACTTAATCAATATATTCCTACATGGGAGAAGCATTCTATGTATTTCTGCATGGGAATCTTAATCAATATATTCCTACATGGGAGAAGCATTCTATGTATTCCTACATGACAAAAGCATTCTATGCATACCTGCACGGGAGAACCATTCTATGTATCCTAACATGGGAGAATCATTCTATGTATTCCTGAATGGGAGAAGTATTTTATGTATTCCTGCATGGGAGTAGCATTCAATGTATCAATGTATGGCAGAAGCATTCTATTTATACTTTCACGACAGAAACATTGTATGTATACCTGCATGGGAGACCCATTCTAGGTATTTCTGCATGGCAGAATCATTCTATGTATTCCTACATGGGAGAATCATTCTATGTATTCCTAAATGAGAGAGGGATTCTATGTATTCCTGCAAGGGTGAAACATTCTACTTATGGCAGCATGGGAGAATCATTCTATTTTTCCTGCATAGGAGAAGCATTCCATGGATCAATGTATGGCAGAAGCATTCTATGTATTCCTACATGGCAGAAGCATTCTATGAATGCCTGCATGGGAGAACCTTTCGATGTATAACTGCATGGCAGAATCATTCTATTTATCGCTGCATGGGAGACTTTATCAATATATTCCTACATGGGAGAAGCATTCTTTGTATTCCTGCATGGCAGAAACATTCTATGAATACCTGCATGGGAGAACCATTCGATGTATCCTCGCATTGGAGAAGAATACTATGTAGTACTGAATGGGAGAAATATTGTATGTATTCCTGAATGGGAGAAGTATTCTATGTATTCCTCCATGGGAGTAGCATTCAATGTATCCTATCAAGGGACAATCATTCTATGTATTCCTGTATGGGAGTAGCATTCAATGCATGGCAGAAGCTTTCTGCTTATTCCTACATGGGAGAAGTATTCTATGTATTCCAACGTGGGAGAAGCATTGTAAGTATTCCTACATCGGAGTAGCATTCTATATATTCCTGCATGGGAGAAGTTTTCGAAGTATAGTTGAAAGGGAGAAGTAGTCTATGTATTCCTGCAAGCGTGAAACATTCTACGTATCGCAGCATGGGAGAATCATTCTATGTATTCCAACATAGGAGAAGCATTCTATGTATTCCTACATGGCAGAAGCATTCTATGAATACCTGCATGGGAGAACCATTCGATGTATACCTGCATGGCAGAATCATTCTATTTATCGCTGCATGGGAGACTTTATCAATATATTCCTACATGGGAGAAGCATTGTTTGTATTCCTGCATGGCAGAAACATTCTATGAATACCTGCATGGGAGAACCATTCGATGTATCCTCGCATTGGAGAAGAATACTATGTAGTACTGAATGGGAGAAATATTGTATGTATTCCTGAATGGGAGAAGTATTCTATGTATTCCTCCATGGGAATAGCATTCAATGTATCCTATCAAGGGACAATCATTCTATGTATTCCTGTATGGGAGTAGCATTCAATGCATGGCAGAAGCTTTCTGCTTATTCCTACATGGGAGAAGTATTCTATGTATTCCAACGTGGGAGAAGCATTGTAAGTATTCCTACATCGGAGTAGCATTCTATATATTCCTGCATGGGAGAAGTTTTCGAAGTATACTTGAAAGGGAGAAGTAGTCTATGTATTCCTGCAAGCGTGAAACATTCTACGTATCGCAGCATGGGAGAATCATTCTATGTATTCCAACATAGGAGAAGCATTCTATGTATTCCTATATGGCAGAAGCATTCTATGAATACCTGCATGGGAGAACCATTCGATGTATACCTGCACGGCAGAATCATTCTATATATCGCTGCATGAGAGACTTAATCATTATATTCCTACATGGGAGAAGCATTCTTTGTATTCCTGGATGGCAGCAGAATTGTATATATCCCTGTATGGGAGAAGTATTTGTTGTATCCTCGCAATGGAGAAAAATACTATGTATTCCTGCATGGGAGTAGCATTCAATGTATCCTATCAAGGGAGAATCCTTCTATGTATTCCTAAATGAGAGAAGTATTCTATGTATTCCTGCATGGGTATAGCTTTCTATGTATCAATGTATGGCAGAAGCATTCTAGGTATAACTGCATGGCAGAAGCATTCTGTTTATTCCTACATGGGAGAAGTATTCTAGTTATTCCTGCAAGGGTGAAACATTCTATGTATCCTAGCATGGGATAATCATTCTATGTATTCCTAAACGGGAGACTTAATCAATATATTCCTACATGGGAGAAGCATTCTATGTATTCCTACATGACAAAAGCATTCTATGCATACCTGCACGGGAGAACCATTCTATGTATCCTAGCATGGGAGAATCATTCTATGTATTCCTGAATGGGAGAAGTATTCTATGTATTCCTGCATGGGAGTAGCATTCAATGTATCAATGTATGGCAGAAGCATTCTATGTATACTTTCACGACAGAAACATTGTATGTATACCTGCATGGGAGACCCATTCTATGTATTTCTGCATGGCAGAATCATTCTATGTATTCCTAAATGAGAGAGGCATTCTATGTATTCCTGCAAGGGTGAAACATTCTACTTATGGCAGCATGGGAGAATCATTCTATTTTTCCTGCATGGGAGAAGCATTCCATGGATCAATGTATGGCAGAAGCATTCTATGTATTCCTACATGGCAGAAGCATTCTATGAATGCCTGCATGGGAGAACCATTCGATGTATACCTGCATGGCAGAATCATTCTATTTATCGCTGCATGGGAGACTTTATCAATATATTCCTACATGGGAGAAGCATTCTATGTATTCCTGCATGGCAGAAACATTCTATGAATACCTGCATGGGAGAACCATTCGATGTATCCTCGCATTGGAGAAGAATACTATGTATTACTGAATGGGAGAAATATTGTATGTATTCCTGAATGGGAGAAGTATTCTATGTATTCCTGCATGGGAGTAGCATTCAATGTATCCTATCAAGGGACAATCATTCTATGTATTCCTGTATGGGAGTAGCATTCAATGCATGGCAGAAGCTTTCTGCTTATTCCTACATGGGAGAAGTATTCTATGTATTCCAACGTGGGAGAAGCATTGTAAGTATTCCTACATCGGAGTAGCATTCTATGTATTCCTGCATGGGAGAAGTTTTCGAAGTATACTTGAAAGGGAGAAGTAGTCTATGTATTCCTGCAAGCGTGAAACATTCTACGTATCGCAGCATGGGAGAATCATTCTATGTATTCCAACATGGGAGAAGCATTCTATGTATTCCTACATGGCAGAAGCATTCTATGAATACCTGCATGGGAGAACCATTCGATGTATACCTGCATGGCAGAATCATTCTATATATCGCTGCATGAGAGACTTAATCATTATATTCCTACATGGGAGAAGCATTCTTTGTATTCCTGGATGGCAGCAGAATTGTATATATCCCTGTATGGGAGAAGTATTTGTTGTATCCTCGCAATGGAGAAAAATACTATGTATTCCTGCATGCGAGTAGCATTCAATGTATCCTATCAAGGGAGAATCCTTCTATGTATTCCTAAATGAGAGAAGTATTCTATGTATTCCTGCATGGGTATAGCATTCTATGTATCAATGTATGGCAGAAGCATTCTAGGTATAACTGCATGGCAGAAGCATTCTGTTTATTCCTACATGGGAGAGGTATTCTAGTTATTCCTGCAAGGGTGAAACATTCTATGTATCCTAGCATGGGATAATCATTCTATGTATTCCTAAATGGGAGACTTAATCAATATATTCCTACATGGGAGAAGCATTCTATGTATTTCTGCATGGGAATCTTAATCAATATATTCCTACATGGGAGAAGCATTCTATGTATTCCTACATGACAAAAGCATTCTATGCATACCTGCACGGGAGAACCATTCTATGTATCCTAGCATGGGAGAATCATTCTATGTATTCCTGAATGGGAGAAGTATTTTATGTATTCCTGCATGGGAGTAGCATTCAATGTATCAATGTATGGCAGAAGCATTCTATTTATACTTTCACGACAGAAACATTGTATGTATACCTGCATGGGAGACCCATTCTAGGTATTTCTGCATGGCAGAATCATTCTATGTATTCCTACATGGGAGAATCATTCTATGTATTCCTAAATGAGAGAGGGATTCTATGTATTCCTGCAAGGGTGAAACATTCTACTTATGGCAGCATGGGAGAATCATTCTATTTTTCCTGCATGGGAGAAGCATTCCATGGATCAATGTATGGCAGAAGCATTCTATGTATTCCTACATGGCAGAAGCATTCTATGAATGCCTGCATGGGAGAACCATTCGATGTATACCTGCATGGCAGAATCATTCTATTTATCGCTGCATGGGAGACTTTATCAATATATTCCTACATGGGAGAAGCATTCTTTGTATTCCTGCATGGCAGAAACATTCTATGAATACCTGCATGGGAGAACCATTCGATGTATCCTCGCATTGGAGAAGAATACTATGTAGTACTGAATGGGAGAAATATTGTATGTATTCCTGAATGGGAGAAGTATTCTATGTATTCCTGCATGGGAGTAGCATTCAATGTATCCTATCAAGGGAGAATCATTCTATGTATTCCTGTATGGGAGTAGCATTCAATGCATGGCAGAAGCTTTCTGCTTATTCCTACATGGGAGAAGTATTCTATGTATTCCAACGTGGGAGAAGCATTGTAAGTATTCCTACATCGGAGTAGCATTCTATATATTCTTGCATGGGAGAAGTTTTCGAAGTATACTTGAAAGGGAGTAGTAGTCTATGTATTCCTGCAAGCGTGAAACATTCTACGTATCGCAGCATGGGAGAATCATTCTATGTATTCCAACATAGGAGAAGCATTCTATGTATTCCTACATGGCAGAAGCATTCTATGAATACCTGCATGGGAGAACCATTCGATGTATACCTGCATGGCAGAATCATTCTATATATCGCTGCATGAGAGACTTAATCATTATATTCCTACATGGGAGAAGCATTCTTTGTATTCCTGGATGGCAGCAGAATTGTATATATCCCTGTATGGGAGAAGTATTTGTTGTATCCTCGCAATGGAGAAAAATACTATGTATTCCTGCATGGGAGTAGCATTCAATGTATCCTATCAAGGGAGAATCCTTCTATGTATTCCTAAATGAGAGAAGTATTCTATGTATTCCTGCATGGGTATAGCTTTCTATGTATCAATGTATGGCAGAAGCATTCTAGGTATAACTGCATGGCAGAAGCATTCTGTTTATTCCTACATGGGAGAAGTATTCTAGTTATTCCTGCAAGGGTGAAACATTCTATGTATCCTAGCATGGGATAATCATTCTATGTATTCCTAAATGGGAGAACCATTCTATGTATTCCTGCATGGCATAATCATTCTATGTATTTCTGCATGGGAATCTTAATCAATATATTCCTACATGGGAGAAGCATTCTATGTATTCCTACATGACAAAAGCATTCTATGCATACCTGCACGGGAGAACCATTCTATGTATCCTAGCATGGGAGAAACATTCTATGTATTCCTGAATGGGAGAAGTATTCTATGTATTCCTGCATGGGAGTAGCATTCAATGTATCAATGTATGGCAGAAGCATTCTATGTATACTTTCACGACAGAAACATTGTATGTATACCTGCATGGGAGAACCATTCTATGTATTTCTGCGTGGCAGAATCATTCTATGTATTCCTACATGGGAGAATCATTCTATGTATTCCTAAATGAGAGAGGCATTCTATGTATTCCTGCAAGGGTGAAACATTCTACTTATGGCAGCATGGGAGAATCATTCTATTTTTCCTGCATGGGAGAAGCATTCCATGGATCAATGTATGGCAGAAGCATTCTATGTATTCCTACATGGCAGAAGCATTCTATGAATGCCTGCATGGGAGAACCATTCGATGTATACCTGCATGGCAGAATCATTCTATTTATCGCTGCATGGGAGACTTTATCAATATATTCCTACTTGGGAGAAGCATTCTTTGTATTCCTGGATGGCAGCAGAATTGTATATATCCCTGTATGGGAGATGTATTTGTTGTATCCTCGCAATGGAGAAAAATACTATGTATTCCTGCATGGGAGTAGCATTCAATGTATCCTATCAAGGGAGAATCATTCTATGTATTCCTAAATGAGAGAAGTATTCTATGTATTCCTGCATGGGTATAGCATTCTTTGTATCAATGTATGGCAGAAGCATTCTAGGTATAACTGCATGGCAGAAGCATTCTGTTTATTCCTACATGGGAGAAGTATTCTAGTTATTCCTGCAAGGGTGAAACATTCTATGTATCCTAGCATGGGATAATCATTCTATGTATTCCTACATGGGAGACTTAATCAATATGTTCCTACATGGGAGAAGCATTCTATGTATTCCTACATGACAAAAGCATTCTATGCATACCTGCACGGGAGAACCATTCTATGTATCCTAGCATGGGAGAATCATTCTATGTATTCCTGAATGGGAGAAGTATTCTATGTATTCCTGCATGGGAGTAGCATTCAATCTATCAATGTATGGCAGAAGCATTCTATGTATAATTTCACGACAGAATCATTCTATGTATTCCTACATGGGAGACCCATTCTATGTATTTTTGCATGGCAGAATCATTCTATGTATTCCTACATGGGAGAATCATTCTATGTATTCCTGAATGGGAGAAGTATTCTATGTATTCCTGCATGGGAGTAGCATTCAATGTATCAATGTATGGCAGAAGCATTCTATGTATACTTTCACGACAGAAACATTGTATGTATACCTGCATGGGAGAACCATTCTATGTATTTCTGCGTGGCAGAATCATTCTATGTATTCCTACATGGGAGAATCATTCTATGTATTCCTAAATGAGAGAGGCATTCTATGTATTCCTGCAAGGGTGAAACATTCTACTTATGGCAGCATGGGAGAATCATTCTATTTTTCCTGCATGGGAGAAGCATTCCATGGATCAATGTATGGCAGAAGCATTCTATGTATTCCTACATGGCAGAAGCATTCTATGAAGGCCTGCATGGGAGAACCATTCGATGTATACCTGCATGGCAGAATCATTCTATTTATCGCTGCATGGGAGACTTTATCAATATATTCCTACATGGGAGAAGCATTCTTTGTATTCCTGCATGGTAGAAACATTCTATGAATACCTGCATGGGAGAACCATTCGATGTATCCTCGCATTGGAGAAGAATACTATGTAGTACTGAATGGGAGAAATATTGTATGTATTCCTGAATGGGAGAAGTATTCTATGTATTCCTGCATGGGAGTAGCATTCAATGTATCCTATCAAGGGACAATCATTCTATGTATTCCTGTATGGGAGTAGCATTCAATGCATGGAAGAAGCTTTCTGCTTATTCCTACATGGGAGAAGTATTCTATGTATTCCAACGTGGGAGAAGCATTGTAAGTATTCCTACATCGGAGTAGCATTCTATGTATTCCTGCATGGGAGAAGTTTTCGAAGTATACTTGAAAGGGAGAAGTAGTCTATGTATTCCTGCAAGGGTGAAACATTCTACGTATCGCAGCATGGGAGAATCATTCTATGTATTCCAACATGGGAGAAGCATTCTATGTATTCCTACATGGCAGAAGCATTCTATGAATACCTGCATGGGAGAACCATTCGATGTATACCTGCATGGCAGAATCATTCTATATATCGCTGCATGAGAGACTTAATCATTATATTCCTACATGGGAGAAGCATTCTTTGTATTCCTGGATGGCAGCAGAATTGTATATATCCCTGTATGGGAGAAGTATTTGTTGTATCTTCGCAATGGAGAAAAATACTATGTATTCCTGCATGGGAGTAGCATTCAATGTATCCTATCAAGGGAGAATCCTTCTATGTATTCCTAAATGAGAGAAGTATTCTATGTATTCCTGCATGGGTATAGCATTCTATGTATCAATGTATGGCAGAAGCATTCTAGGTATAACTGCACGGCAGAAGCATTCTGTTTATTCCTACATGGGAGAGGTATTCTAGTTATTCCTGCAAGGGTGAAACATTCTATGTATCCTAGCATGGGATAATCATTCTATGTATTCCTAAATGGGAGACTTAATCAATATATTCCTACATGGGAGAAGCATTCTATGTATTCCTACATGACAAAAGCATTCTATGCATACCTGCACGGGAGAACCATTCTATGTATCCTAGCATGGGAGAATCATTCTATGTATTCCTGAATGGGAGAAGTATTCTATGTATTCCTGCATGGGAGTAGCATTCAATCTATCAATGTATGGCAGAAGCATTCTATGTATAATTTCACGACAGAATCATTCTATGTATTCCTACATGGGAGACCCATTCTATGTATTTTTGCATGGCAGAATCATTCTATGTATTCCTACATGGGAGAATCATTCTATGTATTCCTGAATGGGAGAAGTATTCTATGTATTCCTGCATGGGAGTAGCATTCAATGTATCAATGTATGGCAGAAGCATTCTATGTATACTTTCACGAAAGAAACATTGTATGTATACCTGCATGGGAGACCCATTCTAGGTATTTCTGCATGGCAGAATCATTCTATGTATTCCTACATGGGAGAATCATTCTATGTATTCCTAAATGAGAGAGGCATTCTATGTATTCCTGCAAGGGTGAAACATTCTACTTATGGCAGCATGGGAGAATCATTCTATTTTTCCTGCATGGGAGAAGCATTCCATGGATCAATGTATGGCAGAAGCATTCTATGTATTCCTACATGGCAGAAGCATTCTATGAAGGCCTGCATGGGAGAACCATTCGATGTATACCTGCATGGCAGAATCATTCTATTTATCGCTGCATGGGAGACTTTATCAATATATTCCTACATGGGAGAAGCATTCTTTGTATTCCTGCATGGTAGAAACATTCTATGAATACCTGCATGGGAGAACCATTCGATGTATCCTCGCATTGGAGAAGAATACTATGTAGTACTGAATGGGAGAAATATTGTATGTATTCCTGAATGGGAGAAGTATTCTATGTATTCCTGCATGGGAGTAGCATTCAATGTATCCTATCAAGGGACAATCATTCTATGTATTCCTGTATGGGAGTAGCATTCAATGCATGGCAGAAGCTTTCTGCTTATTCCTACATGGGAGAAGTATTCTATGTATTCCAACGTGGGAGAAGCATTGTAAGTATTCCTACATCGGAGTAGCATTCTATGTATTCCTGCATGGGAGAAGTTTTCGAAGTATACTTGAAAGGGAGAAGTAGTCTATGTATTCCTGCAAGGGTGAAACATTCTACGTATCGCAGCATGGGAGAATCATTCTATGTATTCCAACATGGGAGAAGCATTCTATGTATTCCTACATGGCAGAAGCATTCTATGAATACCTGCATGGGAGAACCATTCGATGTATACCTGCATGGCAGAATCATTCTATATATCGCTGCATGAGAGACTTAATCATTATATTCCTACATGGGAGAAGCATTCTTTGTATTCCTGGATGGCAGCAGAATTGTATATATCCCTGTATGGGAGAAGTATTTGTTGTATCCTCGCAATGGAGAAAAATACTATGTATTCCTGCATGGGAGTAGCATTCAATGTATCCTATCAAGGGAGAATCCTTCTATGTATTCCTAAATGAGAGAAGTATTCTATGTATTCCTGCATGGGTATAGCATTCTTTGTATCAATGTATGGCAGAAGCATTCTAGGTATAACTGCATGGCAGAAGCATTCTGTTTATTCCTACATGGGAGAGGTATTCTAGTTATTCCTGCAAGGGTGAAACATTCTATGTATCCTAGCATGGGATAATCATTCTATGTATACCTGCATGGGAGACCCATTCTATGTATTTCTGCATGGCAGAATCATTCTATGTATTCCTACATGGGAGAATCATTCTATGTATTCCTAAATGAGAGAGGCATTCTATGTATTCCTGCAAGGGTGAAACGTTCTACTTATGGCAGCATGGGAGAATCATTCTATTTTTCCTGCATGGGAGAAGCATTCCATGGATCAATGTATGGCAGAAGCATTCTATGTATTCCTACATGGCAGAAGCATTCTATGAATGCCTGCATGGGAGAACCATTCGATGTATACCTGCATGGCAGAATCATTCTATTTATCGCTGCATGGGAGACTTTATCAATATATTCCTACTTGGGAGAAGCATTCTTTGTATTCCTGGATGGCAGCAGAATTGTATATATCCCTGTATGGGAGAAGTATTTGTTGTATCCTCGCAATGGAGAAAAATACTATGTATTCCTGCATGGGAGTAGCATTCAATGTATCCTATCAAGGGAGAATCATTCTATGTATTCCTAAATGAGAGAAGTATTCTATGTATTCCTGCATGGGTATAGCATTCTTTGTATCAATGTATGGCAGAAGCATTCTATGTATAACTGCATGGCAGAAGCATTCTGTTTATTCCTACATGGGAGAAGTATTCTAGTTATTCCTGCAAGGGTGAAACATTCTATGTATCCTAGCATGGGATAATCATTCTATGTATTCCTAAATGGGAGACTTAATCAATATATTCCTACATGGGAGAAGCATTCTATGTATTTCTGCATGGGAATCTTAATCAATATATTCCTACATGGGAGAAGCATTCTATGTATTCCTACATGACAAAAGCATTCTATGCATACCTGCACGGGAGAACCATTCTATGTATCCTAGCATGGGAGAATCATTCTATGTATTCCTGAATGGGAGAAGTATTTTATGTATTCCTGCATGGGAGTAGCATTCAATGTATCAATGTATGGCAGAAGCATTCTATTTATACTTTCACGACAGAAACATTGTATGTATACCTGCATGGGAGACCCATTCTAGGTATTTCTGCATGGCAGAATCATTCTATGTATTCCTACATGGGAGAATCATTCTATGTATTCCTAAATGAGAGAGGCATTCTATGTATTCCTGCAAGGGTGAAACATTCTACTTATGGCAGCATGGGAGAATCATTCTATTTTTCCTGCATGGGAGAAGCATTCCATGGATCAATGTATGGCAGAAGCATTCTATGTATTCCTACATGGCAGAAGCATTCTATGAAGGCCTGCATGGGAGAACCATTCGATGTATACCTGCATGGCAGAATCATTCTATTTATCGCTGCATGGGAGACTTTATCAATATATTGCTACATGGGAGAAGCATTCTTTGTATTCCTGCATGGCAGAAACATTCAATGAATACCTGCATGGGAGAACCATTCGATGTATCCTCGCATTGGAGAAGAATACTATGTAGTACTGAATGGGAGAAATATTGTATGTATTCCTGAATGGGAGAAGTATTCTATGTATTCCTGCATGGGAGTAGCATTCAATGTATCCTATCAAGGGACAATCATTCTATGTATTCCTGTATGGGAGTAGCATTCAATGCATGGCAGAAGCTTTCTGCTTATTCCTACATGGGAGAAGTATTCTATGTATTCCAACGTGGGAGAAGCATTGTAAGTATTCCTACATCGGAGTAGCATTCTATGTATTCCTGCATGGGAGAAGTTTTCGAAGTATACTTGAAAGGGAGAAGTAGTCTAGTTATTCCTGCAAGGGTGAAACATTCTATGTATCCTAGCATGGGATAATCATTCTATGTATTCCTAAATGGGAGAACCATTCTATGTATTCCTGCATGGCATAATCATTCTATGTATTTCTGCATGGGAATCTTAATCAATATATTCCTACATGGGAGAAGCATTCTATGTATTCCTACATGACAAAAGCATTCTATGCATACCTGCACGGGAGAACCATTCTATGTATCCTAGCATGGGAGAATCATTCTATGTATTCCTGAATGGGAGAAGTATTCTATGTATTCCTGCATGGGAGTAGCATTCAATGTATCAATGTATGGCAGAAGCATTCTATGTATACTTTCACGACAGAAACATTGTATGTATACCTGCATGGGAGAACCATTCTATGTATTTCTGCGTGGCAGAATCATTCTATGTATTCCTACATGGGAGAATCATTCTATGTATTCCTAAATGAGAGAGGCATTCTATGTATTCCTGCAAGGGTGAAACATTCTACTTATGGCAGCATGGGAGAATCATTCTATTTTTCCTGCATGGGAGAAGCATTCCATGGATCAATGTATGGCAGAACATTCTATGTATTCCTACATGGCAGAAGCATTCTATGAATGCCTGCATGGGAGAACCATTCGATGTATACCTGCATGGCAGAATCATTCTATTTATCACTGCATGGGAGACTTTATCAATATATTCCTACATGGGAGAAGCATTCTTTGTATTCCTGGATGGCAGCAGAATTGTATATATCCCTGTATGGGAGAAGTATTTGTTGTATCCTCGCAATGGAGAAAAATACTATGTATTCCTGCATGGGAGTAGCATTCAATGTATCCTATCAAGGGAGAATCATTCTATGTATTCCTAAATGAGAGAAGTATTCTATGTATTCCTGCATGGGTATAGCATTCTTTGTATCAATGTATGGCAGAAGCATTCTAGGTATAACTGCATGGCAGAAGCATTCTGTTTATTCCTTCATGGGAGAAGTATTCTAGTTATTCCTGCAAGGGTGAAACATTCTATGTATCCTAGCATGGGATAATCATTCTATGTATTCCTAAATGGGAGAACCATTCTATGTATTCCTGCATGGCATAATCATTCTATGTATTCCTGCATGGGAGACTTAATCAATATATTCCTACATGGGAGAAGCATTCTATGTATTCCTACATGACAAAAGCATTCTATGCATACCTGCACGGGAGAACCATTCTATGTATCCTAGCATGGGAGAATCATTCTATGTATTCCTGCATGAGAGTAGCATTCTATGTATACTTTCACGACAGAAACATTGTATGTATACCTGCATGGGAGACCCATTCTAGGTGTTTCTGCATGGCAGAATCATTCTATGTATTCCTACATGGGAGAATCATTCTATGTATTCCTAAATGAGAGAGGCATTCTATGTATTCCTGCAAGGGTGAAACATTCTACTTATGGCAGCATGGGAGAATCATTCTATTTTTCCTGCATGGGAGAAGCATTCCATGGATCAATGTATGGCAGAAGCATTCTATGTATTCCTACATGGCAGAAGCATTCTATGAAGGCCTGCATGGGAGAACCATTCGATGTATACCTGCATGGCAGAATCATTCTATTTATCGCTGCATGGGAGACTTTATCAATATATTCCTACATGGGAGAAGTATTCTTTGTATTCCTGCATGGCAGAAACATTCTATGAATACCTGCATGGGAGAACCATTCGATGTATCCTCGCATTGGTGAAGAATACTATGTATTACTGAATGGGAGAAATATTGTATGTATTCCTGAATGGGAGAAGTATTCTATGTATTCCTGCATGGGAGTAGCATTCAATGTATCCTATCAAGGGACAATCATTCTATGTATTCCTGTATGGGAGTAGCATTCAATGCATGGCAGAAGCTTTCTGCTCATTCCTACATGGGAGAAGTATTCTATGTATTCCAACGTGGGAGAAGCATTGTAAGTATTCCTACATCGGAGTAGCATTCTATATATTCCTGCATGGGAGAAGTTTTCGAAGTATACTTGAAAGGGAGAAGTAGTCTATGTATTCCTGCAAGCGTGAAACATTCTACGTATCGCAGCATGGGAGAATCATTCTATGTATTCCAACATGGGAGAAGCATTCTATATATTCCTACATGGCAGAAGCATTCTATGAATACCTGCATGGGAGAACCATTCGATGTATACCTGCATGGCAGAATCATTCTATATATCGCTGCATGAGAGACTTAATCATTATATTCCTACATGGGAGAAGCATTCTTTGTATTCCTGGATGGCAGCAGAATTGTATATATCCCTGTATGGGAGAAGTATTTGTTGTATCCTCGCAATGGAGAAAAATACTATGTATTCCTGCATGGGAGTAGCATTCAATGTTTCCTATCAAGGGAGAATCATTCTATGTATTCCTAAATGAGACAAGTATTCTATGTATTCCTGCATGGGTATAGCATTCTATGTATCAATGTATGGCAGAAGCATTCTAGGTATAACTGCATAGCAGAAGCATTCTGTTTATTCCTTCATGGGAGAAGTATTCTAGTTATTCCTGCAAGGGTGAAACATTCTATGTATCCTAGCATGGGATAATCATTCTATGTATTCCTAAATGGGAGAACCATTCTATGTATTCCTGCATGGCATAATCATTCTATGTATTCCTGCATGGGAGACTTAATCAATATATTCCTACATGGGAGAAGCATTCTATGTATTCCTACATGACAAAAGCATTCTATGCATACCTGCACGGGAGAACCATTCTATGTATCCTAGCGTGGGAGAATCATTCTATGTATTCCTGAATGGGAGAAGTATTCTATGTATTCCTGCATGAGAGTAGCATTCTATGTATACTTTCACGACAGAAACATTGTATGTATACCTGCATGGGAGACCCATTCTAGGTATTTCTGCATGGCAGAATCATTCTATGTATTCCTACATGGGAGAATTATTCTATGTATTCCTAAATGAGAGAGGCATTCTATGTATTCCTGCAAGGGTGAAACATTCTACTTATGGCAGCATGGGAGAATCATTCTATTTTTCCTGCATGGGAGAAGCATTCCATGGATCAATGTATGGCAGAAGCATTCTATGTATTCCTACATGGCAGAAGCATTCTATGAATGCCTGCATGGGAGAACCATTCGATGTATACCTGCATGGCAGAATCATTCTATTTATCGCTGCATGGGAGACTTTATCAATATATTCCTACATGGGAGAAGCATTCTTTGTATTCCTGGATGGCAGCAGAATTGTATATATCCCTGTATGGGAGAAGTATTTGTTGTATCCTCGCAATGGAGAAAAATACTATGTATTCCTGCATGGGAGTAGCATTCAATGTATCCTATCAAGGGAGAATCATTCTATGTATTCCTAAATGAGAGAAGTATTCTATATATTCCTGCATGGGTATAGCATTCTTTGTATCAATGTATGGCAGAAGCATTCTAGGTGTAACTGCATGGCAGAAGCATTCTGTTTATTCGTTCATGGGAGAAGTATTCTAGTTATTCCTGCAAGGGTGAAACATTCTATGTATCCTAGCATGGGATAATCATTCTATGTATTCCTAAATGGGAGAACCATTCTATGTATTCCTGCATGGCATAATCATTCTATGTATTCCTGCATGGGAGACTTAATCAATATATTCCTACATGGGAGAAGCATTCTATGTATTCCTACATGACAAAAGCATTCTATGCATACCTGCACGGGAGAACCATTCTATGTATCCTAGCATGGGAGAATCATTCTATGTATTCCTGAATGGGAGAAGTATTCTATGTATTCCTGCATGAGAGTAGCATTCTATGTATACTTTCACGACAGAAACATTGTATGTATACCTGCATGGGAGACCCATTCTAGGTGTTTCTGCATGGCAGAATCATTCTATGTATTCCTGCATGGGAGACTTAATCAATATATTCCTACATGGGAGAAGCATTCTATGTATTCCTGCAAGGGTGAAACATTCTACTTATGGCAGCATGGGAGAATCATTCTATTTTTCCTGCATGGGAGAAGCATTCCATGGATCAATGTATGGCAGAAGCGTTCTGCTTATTCCACCATGGGAGAAGTATTCTATGTATTCCAACGTGGGAGAAGCATTGTAAGTATTCCTACATCGGAGTAGCATTCTATGTATTCCTGCATGGGAGAAGTTTTCGAAGTATACTTGAAAGGGCGAAGTAGTCTATGTATTCCTGCAAGGGTGAAACATTCTACGTATCGCAGCATGGGAGAATCATTCTATTTTTCCTGCATGGCAGAAGCATTCTATGTATTCCTGAATGGGAGAAGTATTCTATGTATTCCTGCATGGGAGTAGCATTCAATGTATCAATGTATGGCAGAAGCATTCTATGTATACTTTCACGACAGAAACATTGTATGTATACCTGCATGGGAGACCCATTCTAGGTATTTGTCCATGGCAGAATCATTCTATGTATCCCTGAATGGGAGCAGTATTCTATGTATCCTATCAACGGACAATCATTCTATGTATTCCTGTATGGGAGTAGCATTCTAAGTATCAATGTATGGCAGAAGCATTTTGCTTGTTCCTACATGGGAGAAGTATTCTATTTATTCCTACATGACAGAAGCATTCTATCTATTCCTACATGCGAGTAGCATTCAATGTATCAATGAATGGCAGAAGCATTCTATGTATTCCTTCACGACAGAAAAATTGTATGTATACCTGCATGGGAGACCCATTCTAGGTATTTCTCCATGGCAGAATCATTCTATGTATCCCTGCATGGGAGTAGTATTCTATGTATCCTATCAAGGGAGAATCATTCTATGTATTCCTGTATGGGAGTAGCATTCTATGTATCAAAGTATGGCAGAAGCATTCTGCTTATTCCTACATGGGAGAAGTATTCTATTTATTCCTGCAAGGGTGAAAAATTCTATGTATCCTAGCATGGGAGAATCATTCTATGTATTCCTACATGAGAGAACCATTCTATGTATTCCTGCATGGCATAATCATTCTATTTATTCCTTCATGGGAGACTTAATCAATACATTCGTACATGGGAGAAGCATTCTTTGTGTTACTGCATGGCAGAAGTATTCTATGTATTCCTAAATGACAGAAGCATTCTATGTATACCTGCATGGGAGAACCATTCTATGTATTCCTGCAAGGGAGAAACATTCTATGTATCCTAGCATGGGAGAATCATTCTATGTATTCCTTCATGGGTGTAGCATTCTATGTATCAATGTATGGAAGAAGCATTCTATGTATAACTGCATGGCAGAAGCATTCTGTTTATTGCTACTTGGGAGAAGTATTCTGTCTATTCTAACATGGGCGAAGCATTCTATGTATTCCTACATGCGAGTAGTATTCTATGTATTTTTACATGGGAGAAGCATTCTATTTATTCTCGCATGGTAGACTTAATCAATACATTCCTACATGGTAGAATCATTCTATGTATCATTCTACGTAAGTCTCCCTTACGGGAATATATAGAATGTTTCTCCCACGTTGGAATACATAGAATACTTCTCCCATCTAGGAATAAAAAGAATGCTTCTGCCATGTAGTTATACATAGAATACTTCTGCCATACATTAATACATAGAATCAATGGGAGAAGCAATCTATGTATTCCTACTTGAGAGAATCATTCTATGTATTGCTGCATGGGAGAAGTATTCTATGCATTCCAACGTGGGAGAAGCATTCTTTGTATTCCTACATGGGAGAAGCATTCTATGTATTCCCGCATGGGAGACTTAATCAATATATTCCTAAATGAGAGAAGCATTCTATGTATACCTGCATGGGAGAACTATTCTCTGTATTCCGGCATGGGAGAAGCATTCTATGTATCCCTGCATGGCAGAATCTTTCTATGTATCCCTGCATGGGACCAGTATTCTACGTATCCCAACATGGGAGAATCATTCTATGTATTCCTACATGGGAGAAGCATTCTATGTATTTATGTATGGCAGTAGCTTTCTATGTATTCCTACATGGGAGAACCATTCTATGTATACCTGCATGGCAGAAGCATTCTATGTATGCCCGCATGGGAGACTTAATTATTATATTCCTGCATGGCAGAAGCATTGTATGTATCCCTGTATGGGAGAAGTATTCGATGTATCCTCACATTGGAGAAGAATATTATGTATTACTGAATGGGAGAAACATTCTATGTATTCCTACATGGCAGAAGCATTCTATGTACATCTGCATGGGAGAAGCATTCTATGTATTCCCCCATGGTAGACTTAAGCAATATATTTCTATGTGGGAGAAGCATTCTATGTATTCCTACATAAATGACCCATTCTATGTATTCATGCATGGCAGAATCATTCCATGTATCCCTGCATGGGAGCAGTATTCTATGTATCCTATCAAGGGAGAATCATTCTAGGTATTCCTGTATGGGAGTAGCATTCTATGAATCAGTGTATGCCAGAAGCATTCTGCTTATTCCTACATGGGAGAAGTATTCTATGTATTCCAACCTGGGAGAAGCATTCTAAGTATTCCTACATGGGAGTAGCATTCTATGTACAGTGGTACCCCGGGATACGAATGCGCCGCCTTACGAAATTTCCGGGTTACGAAAGAAATTCACTTAATTAATTGTTTCCGGGTTACGAAGGTTATTCCAGGCTGCGAAAGAAATTTTGGTGCTTTTCGGCACGATTTCACACGGAATCGTGGCTTTCGCTATTAAAGCCTATGGGCTTTTTCGGCTAGCGAAAGTTTCCGGGTTACGAAAGCGGCGGCGGAACGAATTACTTTCGTAACCCGGGGTACCACTGTATTCCTGCATGGCATAATCATTCTATGTTTTCCCGCATGGGAGACTTAATAAATATATTCCTACATGGCAGAAGCATTCTATGTATCCCTGCATTGGAGAAGAATTCTATGTATTACTGCAAGGGAGAATCATTCTATGTATTCCTGCATGGGAGACTTAATCAATATCTTCCTACATGGGAGAAGCTTTGTATGTATTCCTTCTCCCCAGGATGAGTAGGGTTATGCCCCTTCTTTGCTGCTGGATTTCTTGAAAACAATCTTGAAAGTGGATTTCTTCAAAGCATTGATTGCCTGCTGTATGAAAATAGATGCAGGTTCAGGTAGACCTTTGGTCTAATGAAGGATAGTGCTTCCGGTATTTATCGCCTAAGGGGAAAGTAAACATAGAATTTTAATTACAGTTTGTGAGCATCATGGAGACATGCCATTTACCAGCCAGTAATTGGATGTTTCTTAATAATAAATAATGACTAGTTAAAAACAGCAATTACAAGTAATAAAATATAGCATTTCATTAAAACATATATAACTGTTTACTTTGTAGCAAAGTTTTAGAATACATTGAATAAATGTAACGCTGCATTCTTGGATGTGTTTTAAAGTTTCTCTTGCGGTGCTCAGTGGACCCACTGATAGTTTAGTGGTAGTTAGTAGCCTAGGTTTGCCAAGTCAGGGATTTACTGGTGAAAGGTATGAACTCTGCGGAAAGACTGCTCTTTCCGCTTCTGGATCTGGTTAATCTCTAAATTTAGACAATTTGGAAATCTCTAAAAAAATAATGAAACCAGGTTCCCTCCCCCCAAGACAATGAATACAGTGGGAGCACGTGGGGCACAAAGGATGACACATCCCATTCAGATGAATGGGGCGTGCACCTATGGCATGCATATACCACAGCGCTGCCACACTGCTGCATGCACGAGCCCCATTCACTTGAATGGGACGAGCATGTGCAGTATTTGGCTTACACAGGGATGTCCGGAACAGATTCCCCACATAACCCAAGGGCGCACTGTATCTCCCCTTCCCCTTCCAGCTGTTGGCTGTTGGTATTAATAGTTTTCCATGTATTTGCAGCCAGGGATGGTTTTGCACATATGGACAAAGAAGTGCAACTTAGCAGGTTTGAACCAGTGCATCTAAGCAGTGTTGAACCTAGACTTAATGGTCTTATGGGAAGGCCCATGTGGTGATGATAAGCTGTTATTTCATTTTGGAAGCACCTTGTTGTTGTGTGTGCCCTTGAGTCTGATTTATGATCATTACAGGCTGAGAGGGTGTGACTTGTCCAAGGTGAGATTGCATGCTTGAGTGGAAATATGAACCCTGGCCTAAAAGTATCCTCATGCAGCACTCAGACCACTGCACCACACGTAGCTAGTTTTTATCTTTTACCCATTGCCATTCCATCTGCCTCTACATTTGTGATATGTTACAGCATTGAACAAGACTGTTTGCCAACCCTGGTTTTAAAAAGACACTGACCACTGCTGCTTTAAACACCACTGAATCTTAGCACCACCATGTTTATTTGATGACACTGAATTGGCTTAGGCTGATCTGAACAGATTTAGGTGATGTTGGAATTGAACCAGGACTACTCTGCAGTAGACTTCATTCATATCTAACACCCTTGAAGATTAATTAATAATTTGGGTTACGTGGGACACAGAGTTGGAGATTATAGAAGAAGGGAAAGGAATAATTGGTGAGGGTATGCTATAGTGAGCTATATTGGAAATGGACTCACTTACTGAGGCCTGAAACTGTTGGGAAGTGTAGTTCTTTCTTGAGGATCGTTAGAAATTCAGAAAGTAAGCAAGATTGTTTAATCTCACTAGCAGAGCTTACACAGCAGAAAAATGATGATGGGGCAAGCAGGAATAAAAACCTTATCTAGCTCACTCCTCTCCCAGCCACGTGTCCCCAATAAAAAACACACTCACTTGGTTAAAAGTGAAAAAGAAAATAAGTTTATTTACAAAATCATGTGTATGAAGAGATACACAGGTCTAGCTTCATGTTGCAAGAAAAATGAGGTAGAAAACATGCATATCAGGAAAGATGCTGTCCCAGCATCTTCTCAGCTCCGGGCATAGGCATGCTGATTAGTTGGTAAGCAAGTTTAGTAATGGAGTCTCATCTCTGCTGCTTCTTCACCCAAGACAAAGGAATTTAGGTGTCCTCATGGTAAACAGGAAATGAGGAGGGGTAATTAGTAGGGGGCAATAAAACCATAGACATGAATTACTAGAAAGTCTTAGCAGGCAAACCATAGACATGCATTACTAGAAAGGTCTTAACATGCGAAGTTGCTATATCCCAACAGAAACACATGGGCCAAATAAAACACCTTCTGGGCACTTTGGGGGCATGGCATCCAAACGGTGCATGCCCCTAAACCTCCTGGATATTGCTCTGAGGCTGCCTAAGTTGGCACAAAGCTGGCTTAAAAAGCAATGGCAAAAAGCCACTCCCTTTTGGCTCAGTCTTCTTCACCCCAGAGTTAACAGTCAAAATTAATAGGACCTCAGAGGGAAAAAATGTTTTGGAGGAAAATATTAATATGAAGCATACAATTTCTTGTGTTTCAGAAACTATCAAACATTTAGGACAAAGCTTAAAGATATATTTTTCTACAACCTCCCACCCATTCTTTTTTTCTGGTGGTACTGACCAAAGTAATGGTGTTATGAAACCATGGGAGAAAGATCACAAAGTGGTACCTATTTATCTATTTGCATTTGAATGCTTTCGAACTCCTAGGCTGACAGAAGCTGGGACTAGTGACAGAAGCTTACCCCATCATGCAGCACTCGGTCCTCAAACTGCCAACTTTCTGATCTGCCGACTTTCTGTTGCACTAGAGAGGTACATCTCCCCCTTTTTCTTCTTCCAATTACTGTAGAAAACAAAATGTAAGAATTATCCCATGACCATCCATCTGGTCTAGCACCCTGTATCCAACACAGCTTAACTAAGGCCCGTAACAAACGGGCCTAAAGTACGGACTGGGTCCGTATTAGGGTTTCTAATTAGGTATTAGTCTGTACAAAATTGTGGCTCCCGTTCCACACGGGGGCCACCATCTTTACATAGCGGATGCGCTGCGTCTGCACATCATGCAGCGCATATGACGCTATGAGTGCGCTATTGGTGCCTCGCGGCGTCATATCTGCGCTGCAAAGAGAAGCACCATTTTGGCGCTTCTTATTTGCAGTGCAGAGGAGCCTCGTGGTTTGGACGCTGCAAATGGCGGTGGCGGCGGCTGTGATGGCAGACTGCCCCTTCTGGGCGGTTTGTAAAGCGCTATAGTCTGTTAAACCTGATGGAAACATAATTCATCCATGTTCCAATCACTGGCAGAATGGACCTTTTTCTCCCTATGCAGCTGGTGTCTGATAAAGTAAGTGGGGGACTTATAATCACGGAAACAGTGTCACAGTTGTGACTAAGTATTGACTTTGATACACTCTTCTGTAATTGTTCTGTATTCACAACTGATACTCATGATCATGACACTACTGATACTTAGTGTCATGACTGTGATACTATATCACGATCATAATTTCCTCCCTGCTTTATCCATTTAAGGCAATGGTTCTCAAACGGTAGGGTGGGTTATCAAATGACTTTTTATTTGAATTGCTATAACCTTCATATAGAAGACTAGTTCATTGCACTTCCTGCACATGGACCTCATGTAGATTGCTATCAAAATAAAAATTTAAATAGAAGTACAGTGCGCCCATATCATACCTGCGTGTGCCTTATGCAGCTTTCAGCATATGTTGAAAGCTGCACTGGGAAAAGGAGTGGCAAGCCCCATAAGGGGTAATGGCATGCATGCCTGTGGAGCACACACGCTGCCACGTCGCCGTGTGCACAAGCCCCATTCGTTTAAATGGGGCTTGAGCATATGGGGAATTCCCCTTATGAGGGGGGTGTGTGTGTCCGGAATTGATCCCTTGTGCAAGAGAAAGGCGGACTGTAGTATTAATACCAACAACATTCAGTCCTGGTTATAACACCTGCCCCACATTGGTGCAAAACTCAGTAGAACAGATAAAAGTGCTGTATTCACACTGATTTGACAACACTTTAACTGCCACAGCTCAATGCTATGGAATTCTGGGAATTGTAGCTTGTTGAGACACCAGAATGGATGCAGCCATTTCCATGAAGACTGTGCCATGAAAAATATTCAGTCTGGCCATGAGCAATTCAGGAAACAGTTGGAGTACATGGCCAATGGTTTCCTAGCAACTGAATCCTGGCCTGCTCCTGTAATGCACTAAGAAAACAGCAGGCTTTTCTCTGCTATAAGACTTGATGCTGTGCTTCTTTGGGAGTTTTGGCTTTTGTAATCTCAGGCTGGGGATCCAAGGTAATGCTTTAGGCATAAGGGCTTGGGCATGCCCACTGAGATGTCTGGATCTTTCTCTTTGAACAGAAACTTCCCCTGCCATATCCCAGAATGGGTTTGAGAGCCATTTGCTTTTAAGTATTGAAAGCTTGCTGTTTGCAAAAATGCTATCCCAAAGATCTCCTGAGTAAACATAACTATTTGTACAGTTCTTTGGATCTGGACATTGTTTATGCTGTCTGGCTATCCTGATTTTCTGGGAACTATCCCCTGGTGAAAAATTGACCCTGTTTTTGCCTTTGAGGAATAAATTCTAAAAATGTCAGTCTGAGACAGACAAAACAAAATTATGCTGGGAATGACTCCTCATTCAGGGTTCCAGGCTTTTCCAGAATTCTCCATTTCATTCTCATTTCCCCAAGTGTTCCATCCCCATAATTCTCAGTCATCAGTGGACTGCTCTTCCTGGAGCACACGTTTTGGTATTTTTGTAAAATTCAGGGTCCAATGTGCACTGTTAGTACCACCTTCTTGGGAAATGTGATACAATTTGGCTACAAGTACCAGTCAAAGATGGCAATTGACCAGCATTGAGAAAAAGAGGTTGCTATCGTTTGCATGAATATCCTGGAGCTTTCTGCCAAGCTAGCAGTTCTTAAGCATGTAAATGCAAGAAGATAAATAGGTACCACTCCAGTGGGAAGGTAAACAGCAGAAGTGACCGCTGAAGTATGCCCCCGCCGCATGCTGGTTCCCTCTTCCCCTTCCTTCCTTCCTTCCTTCCTTCCTTCCTTCCTTCCTTCCTTCCTTCCTCCTCCATGCCCTCCCTGTTGGGACATGTAGAATTATGAGTAAACATGCAAACAGGCAGAAGCCGTGCATATAGAACAGGAATACCACTAGAAGGTCTCTACTATGTAGCTCTGTGCAGGCTGCAAAGGAAAAATCATCCCATGCAGAAGCTTCCAGATGGATAAATAACTGCTGAGTTCTCACAAAGAAAACTTTAATCTTTGGTTCCAATATGTACTATCAAAGTGCTTCGCCAGACTCCTATATACCAACACCACCACACTGCGCATTCAGCTCACTCTCTTAGATACAGTTCCCCTTTGGGGATTTTGAGTCCTTTCTCCTCTTGGGATGTCACCCAGTTTCCTGTCACCTGAAATAGGGAATAGATGCTAGGCCTCCACCTGAGATACCAGCACTCTTTGGTTACTCATGGGCACTAGCATTTGTGCAAAAGAACAAGGTAGACAAATTATGCTCTTCCAATGGCTCTTGATGTTTCCTCCTAGTTATTTATTTAAGGCATGAATTATCTCTCAACCCACCAAGGTCCTCAAGGCAATACACAATGGATAAAAGCACTTTAAATACATATCTAAAAATTAGTTAAAACCCTTCCAAACACCTATTTGGTGCAAACCCAATCTGGTGCCTTCCACATTTAGGAGTTTGTCTCATTATGTGCCTAAAGTGATGGCAATGAAAATGTGGTTCATTGTACGACAACTCATCTAGAGAGTGTCACATCAGAGGCTGACATAAGCAGGACATTTCCTTCTCCGTCTTTTAAAATAATGATGCATAGAAGCAACACTTTAATGATTTTAAGCCTATTTAACAGCACAGTAATATCTGAACTCCCTGGTACTGCTCAAGATAGCATGAGTATGCATGAGAATAGGGAATTATTTCCCCATTTGACTTTCATTGCAAAAGTGAATGTGGTTCATACAAGGGCAAAATAATGCAGCTATAGGACTGTGGAATCGTAACTAGATAACTGCTAAATTACAGTATTGCTAATGAAACAAAGTAATACGGTTAGTTGTGGGCTCCTTCAGGCATTTTAAAGCAACATTTACATCACCTAGTGCAATGCAGCCCAAATAGCAGCCATTTCTAAATTTTAAATATTAGGCCTGTTTGAAAATGGACAAGTTAAGACCATAAAATGTTACAAATTTTCTTCCCCTGCCCATTGTTTTTCTTATGTATGGGAAATAGAATGGATGAAGATTTTTGCTTGGTTTGATTTTTCTTTGGTGGTAAAATATGCAAAGTTCTGATGTAAAGGACATTGAAAAAATGAACACAAGAAAAGGAAAGTGATCATCTGAACAGAAAAAGAACCAGACCAAAGGCTGATTTGAATGAGGATCTTATGAATGTCACTATGCTGGGCTATGGTTGCAGAAAGAAAAAGGCTGCATGCTTGGTGGCCACAACAGAAAGAAGGCAAGCTTTAAAAGTAGGCTGCTACAAACTTGTAGATTTGACCTGCCTTTTCTCACTGTGTAATCCTGATTAAAGTGTAGCCACTAACATAGTGTTGCAAGAAGGTTCCACGTTTTGCTGCTGTCATTCTGTGCCTTCAAATCAACTCTGGCCTGAAACAGATGGGTCAAAAGCAGTGGCTTCGAGCTCCTTTGGGTGTGTGGCATGCAGATGATGCACATCCCCGAAGCAGCTGCAAGCCACTTGGAGGCAGCCAAAGATGGCCCAAAGCTGCCAGAAAAAGGAGCATCAAAACAAAACAAAACAAAACACGCTCCTGTTTTATCCAGTAGGCCACCAGAAGGTATTATCTATCAGTACATTAGGATGCCTTTCCTGGAGATTCTGCAATTCCTTAGGCTTTCTATAACCACTATATGCTATATGCAGATCAGTGAGGATGGGGGAAATCCTGGTTATTTTAATAGGACTTACAAATAAATGCTATTGGACAGAGGAATGTGACTAGAATTTGTTTTCCTTTTCAGGAGAAAGGTGTTTTGCAGAAAGGAAGGTGATAATTTCAGAAAGGTGTGCTAGGAGAATGACCTTATCATCAGAAATGTTAATCTGGCTAACAGTTCATAATTCTGTCATAACATGTCTATGAAACAACACATTCAGATAAAAGAAGCCTTTTAACATGCGATGCAGATGTGCCAGGTTTGACATTGTGCTTAACACCTTTTTGTGAGGAAAAGAATGTGTCACTCTATCTTATCTGAAACCCATCACAACCCAAAGTAAGACACATGTCTGAAAGGTCTTTTTAGATCACTCAAGGGATTTTGCATGCCACTTCTTTCGTGGAATGACAATGAGTAGCCTTTGTAAAGTAGCCAGGTAAATTATCTATTTCTTTAAATTGCAAACTGCAGGCTCCCTTTTTCTATCTGCTGGTTTGATAGGACCACCTGAAGACATGAGCACAGATCGAAACATCGTGGGAAAGAAATTGCAAGGGCAGACTTTATCAATTGGCATTTTAGGTGGTCATATTGTTAAGCAGCCAGCACTGACAATCTCCAGTGATGCCTCACCTACAAGTCCTGGCTTCCAGAACCCCTCAGAGGCAGCTGTTTGGGACTGAGCCTACCCTATGGAGAGCAGTGACAAACTCAACTGCAGCTGTAGTTGAAAAGCAAAGCAAAGGAAGTACAATGTGTTGTTATTATTATTATTATTATTATTATTATTATTATTATTACCAAATACTCTTAAACAGCAAGCAAACATTACTTATGTAAGTTTTCTGCACGTGTAACCAGTTTCCATTTCCCAATTGATACTGTGTGCTTACTTTAATGGGGACTAACCAACAGGATTCAATATGTGCTTTCTTGGATGACTCATTAACTGTTCTTTGGTGCCTCCACTGTAATAGAATCATAAGTGGGGTACACACTGCCAGAGAGAGGCACCTCCCTGGTGCCTCTCTTTGCTCCACGCAGCCAAATTGTGCGGTGCCTCCTGTGGAGCAAAAAAAGAGCGCTTTGAAGCGGCTCCTCTTTGTGGTGGTGCTGCAACGCTGCAAAGCATGAGGGATGTCACAATGACATCGCAGCTGCACCGCCTTGTCTGGAGGCAGCGCAGCTGCAATGTCACTGTTACGTGCCGTGTCTGGTGGGCATGCCACAGCTGCTGCGCCCTCGTTACATGCGAGGGCTGCTGGGCGTGTGGGCATCCACCAGGAAATCGTTGCATGAGACGAGGGCGCCTTAAAGTCCCCGCTGTTCCGGGGCATAGAATCATAGTTGGAAGATACCACAAGGGCACAGTGACAGCAGAATTGTAGTGTAGGTAAAACCATAGTGTGACTACATGAGTGTATATTTTCAGTGTGAAAGTACAGAGTAACACAGAGTAGGAAAAGACCACAAAGGCCAGATCACAGCATGTACAGTTGCCTACCTTTTTATTTTTGGACAATCACAGCTTCAAATATAGGTTTGTTCTTACTGACTAGCTACAAAACCCTTCCATCTTGCAAGGGCAAAATCGATCCGATGAAGAACATGAAGCTAAGTGCCGATACAGTGATATATGGCATTAATTTAGAACCAGACTTATGGTTGGATAATACTTCCAAAATCACCTGAAATTCAGGGAAAGCATTTAGTGTTGCAAGAAAAGGCTGACAGACTGGAGGGAAAGTCATTTAAAAGGAAAAATACGCATACAGCTAATGCTCTTGCTTTTGAGTTGCCAAGGGAACAACAAAATAACTAGCTGATTTTATGTTGTGATGGTTTGATGAAGTCATTCTTATGCTATGTTTTGTATCTCAGTAGAAAAGGTACCCAAATAAATTGAACAAAGTCCTCCAGCTAATCCTTTCCCTAAAGTGCCTTCATCGTCATGAGGTGATCATATATTATAATAAATTAATTAATAGAAAGGGACATTTCAGCAATTATTATTAGATAATTCAAACACACATGGAAAAACATTTCAAAAGAGCTGAAAGACTATAGCAAAGGGATGCAGACTGTTCATTGTGGTGACTCCAAGGCCCCTGTTGCTCTCCCATACCATAGAACCATAAACTCGTGGAGATGGGAGAGACCACAAGGGCCATCAAGTTCAACCCCCTGCAATGCAGGAATACAAAGCAGCCCTGACAGATGGCCATCCAGCCTCCAAAGGACGAGACTCTGCCACACTCCAAGGCAGTGTTTTCCACAAATAGCTTTTACTGTCAGGAAGTTCTTCCTAATGTTGAGGTGGAATCTCTTTTACTCTAGTTTGAATCCATTGCTCCAGTTCCACTTTTTTTTATTAAGTAAAGACTATAAGATATTTTCTGCCATATTGGTAGAGAGATTGAGAAAAAAGTGTTTTAATGACAATAAAACATGTAGACCAAGAGATGTTTGAGAGAAAATGTCTGATGTGTTTTGGCTGCACTGGAATATTAAGCGACATAGTGAGAAAAAAAAACAGCCTTAAATTTTCTAGCTGAAAAAGCATTTCATAATGTTAACTGGCCATTTTTATTTGCAGTTTTAGAGAAGGTGGGCTTCAGGAAGAATTTTTCACAGTGCGCTACATGGGTTTATGACAAACAAGAAGCAGTGATAAATGGAATGTTATGTATTTTTGTGTATGTTCTGTTCAGTTTATAATTCCAATGCTGTTTAATCCCATTATTGGGATAGATATTTGCAGTTTCAACATATAAATCTGGAATAAGAGTAACAATATTAATGACAAATACTTTGCTGATATGAAGGGTACAAATTATTGAAATGAGCAAAACGGAAGTAGTAGCAAAGTTCCTTTTCTCTGCTGTTAAAACACGTAAGATTATGACCCAAACTAAATGAACAGCCTTATCTTTTATATTTCGAATACCCAAACAAATAGCCATTTTGGCCTCGTGTTTTACGGCTTAGTATTATCTAATGCATCTGTGAGTGCTTCTGTATATATAGAAATGTACATATTACGAGTACATCATGAATATCTGTTCCACAGTCCCATTTTAATAAGCTTCATATGTTTTATTTGTTTTATACACACTTTGTTGTCTAATGGCCTGTTGGCTGAAATAAAGATTTTTATTATTATTTAAAAAAAAAAGAAATGAGCTGTCAAGTGCAAGTGAAAAAAGATTGAGAACCATTGATTTAGCTGCTTCTAAAGTGCTGTAATGGTAAATTTTTTATTTTCTTTCCTTTTTCATTTCTATGGATTGGTATATGTGCATATCAGAGTCCTATCATATATTAGTTATATGACCCCTTTCCATACCTTTCCATTCCTTTCCTTTCGTTTCTCTTTTTCTCTTTCTCTTTTTTTACTGTCTTTTAATTTTTCTAATGGCTATTACTTTGATTATAAATTAGATTGTTCATTGTAAAAATTTTTTAAAAGAGCAATATTTTTAAAAGAAAAAGAAAAAGAGAGTCCAGTTTTAACATCTCTCAAAAGTGTTGTGGAATAAAAGTGACAGACATGGTACTGTTTCCAATGTAAAGTTTTATGTGGGTTCCAAGCCCACCCTCCTCATCTTACTAGCTGCAGAAAAGGAAATGTGGACTCTAGCTCTTTGTTAAATTATCTTGGTGACAATTGCCCTCTAAATGGAAGCTGAAGCAGACTTTTATTTAACTGCTCATGGAAGCATTCAGTTGTGAATCCTTGGAATGTCTCAGCCTGTAAACTATTGATGTTTTGCCATATTTCTTTATGATCAATGAACTAATGTGCAAACAAAGAATCCTAAGATCCTCCAGCAGAAAAGCAATCTGTTTGGAGTCGTGGAAGAGGGGAGTGGGCTGAGGAACAAATTGCAAACACAATCTAGTGCGTCATGATTGAAGGGCCTTCTCTTTATTTTATACAGTGACTCTGTATAACTAACTAACAGCTACTTTGAAATCATTGGATAAAGGCAAAGTTTGCTGATGTGTTATTTTTTTCTGCATCTCTGACATTTTGGCTGGACAGCTTTTATACTTGCTGCATTATGCATGCAAAAGCAATTGGAATATGAATTATCTGAGAAAGGAACATGTTATTAGACAAAGGATACCCTACTTCCACTACTTACAACTTCATCCTCACGTTTCCTAACATTTTTAGGAGTGGATGTCATTGAAATAGTGAATCTGTGTTCATGGCCTGCCTTTTTCCTTTTTCAGAACTGGTGAGTGAGCCACTTCCCTGTCGTATTAGCATGTTCAAAAATACTATCTTGTGAATGCTAATTTATTCTCTGTATTTCTTTTCTCTCCACTTTTTCTTCACCTGCATTGTACTGTATGAAGAAAATCTTCTTTGTGCTTGCTTCTTACAAAAACAATTTTTGTCCCATTTTGTAAATTTTCATAATTTCAGTATCTCCTTAGACTTTGCTAATTTTCCCCCATCTTGCGTAGTAACGTAGTAACCCACCTATAGGTAAGCCTTTTATTTTTCAATTTTAAGATCAAATAATTGTAATTTCTTCTCTTCTGGAGCATTCTTGTTGGAATGTCTTATAAAATTTAAACTTTATCAGGAAGCCTTTATCAATTTTAATCTCCCTTTGCCCTCATTTTCAGTTTACAGTCCATGTTTCTCTTATAATCGTATCTTATGATTTTATTTCCTTATGAAATATATTATTACAGTACGCTCAAACCAGCATAGAGCCACGCAGGAGCATGTGGTGCATTGTGTCCCAGTTGAATTAATGGGGTGTGCACCTCTGGCACATGCGCACCACTGCACCGCCACACCACCGCCGTGTGCACGAGCCCCATTTGAGTGAATGGGGCTCGAGCATACACTTTTTGGGCTTACGCAGGAGAGTCCGGAACCGATCCCCGTGTAAACCAAGGGTGCACTGTATATGCCGAGGAAATGTTCTTTCTTTTGCAATTTGGGGTTCATTCTGAAGAGTCTGTCTGACAATGCTGGCTTAGTAACAAGATGTGCACCATCACCTATGGTCAGACATGGCTTAACAACCTTGTCAACAGAAAATACCTTTAAGCTCACTGTGATCAAATATGATGTGGGAAAAGATCAAATGAGTATCTAGAGAAATGCCAAAAGGCATGACAGATAATGGTAGCTTTTGGCATCCCAAGGGGCCTCATCATTCAACATGACCTTGTAATTCCAACCTGATGTCAATATGTCAGCAAGAAGAAGAAGTGGCAAAAATAGAAATCAAACCTCCGTCAATACTGCTCTTTTCCGACTGCAGTCTGATTGTTTAGGGAATTGGGAGACTCATAAATAAAGGTCAGAGCTTAATTTTCTCCTGTTGTGTAAAACATCTTATTTTAGCAACATCATGGAGTGGCAACTCATGAAGGGCTGCAGGGCTAGGTTTATGTAATCAAAGATTGAAGGAGCAGTCAGAGGAAGTATTCTTTTGTATTGCTAACACAATTCAAATTTTATGTCGTGGCTGTTAGCATATTTTTCCCCAGTCACATGGCCAGAAGAAGAAGGGGCCTGCTTCTGAGATATTCCTCCACACCATCTTAACAGAAAAACCTCGGCAAAATGCAGGCCTGTGATGAACACTGTCATATTTTATTCATTCATTTTTTTCTCCTATATGATTTTTAACATCTTTGCCTGTTGAAGAAGCCAGTTTATTTTGTTCAGTTTGGTTGGCCAAATAAAAGTATCAATGTTTTGTAGATTTTGAGATGTTATGGTACCTTAATGTATGATGAGGAGCATCCCTCTGCCCACTCTCCCCCTCCACTTGATCACTCTTGTCTCTTGAAGAGTGACTGGATCAAATGGAGAGCCTCCATGAGTAGAAGAGGCTTTCCTCTTCAGAGGAGTTTATCACACGGGAGGAATTTCTCTTAATTTCGAATGAAAAGAAAGTGGGGCCAGAACGCATTCACGTGAATTCGCTAGTTCAGTGAACTTAGGTGAATTCGAATTGCATTCGAACTGACCCCATTGCCTGAAAATAGCTTGCCATTGCCCGAAATTGTGTGTGGTAGTCTATCACGCAGTGTGAAGCTCCATGATTGCGTTCGGATTGCCATTGGATTAGACTTCCCTTGTCTGATAAACTCCAGAGTGGTACTCCCTCACATGGGGAGTAATGATGGAAAGAGTGGGATTACACTCTTCCATCCTCACTCATTGAACCACTGTTGCCTCTGGCTCTTTCACATTCAATCTATGATTTACTTCACTATTCCTTGAAACTGAAAAGTAACCCTCTGTGAGTTGCATTCGTAAAAAAGGAAATTCTCCAGTTCTACCGGTGTTAGTAAAGTGAATCAAAGGATAGGGAGGGAGAAATGTCTTTTCTCTCCCAAGGTCTCCTGTGAGCATGCAAGTTTAGCCAACTCTGATCAAACCCTTACAAAAGTACATTATGCAAAGAAAGAAAAAAAGAAAGAAAAGAGAAGAGAGGGAACATAGCTAAAGGCTATCCTGTTGAAGAGTTTATTGCCTGAAGCATGTTAGTACCCCTGCCCCAGTTCTTAAAGTAATTTGGAATGTATTTGAATGGTAGACATGTTCCTGCCAGAATCACTGAGAGCAAAAAACATCCTGATTCATAGTTATTCAGACCTCCTTTAAGCTGCTACAGTTTTCTGTTTTGTGTCCAATTTTTATGTTTCTTTTTCTCTCCCCCTACCCACCTTTTTTGTTAACAGATCACCTGATCACCATTTGGATAAATAAAAGCTTATACTTCCTGGCAAGTGAAAGCTGAGCGGCATCCGATGTAAAAAATGAATCGGTTGGCTAAGAGGGTACTACATATTCTGCAGAGAAATTTGAAGTGACAGATACCCAAATCAATATGGATTGCAAGCAGAAGGAAAAAATCTGAGTGAAGGAGGCAGCAAAATAAATTTGCCAGTGAATTCATTTTAGATGGTTTGGAAGCCAGTATTGATGAGAGTAGAAGCAACTGTATATCTTGGGGACAATTGATGAGTGAAGTGAGTTAGAGCAGAGATAATGGATTTGTTGCATACTTGTTGGGACTGGGGCAAAAAAAGCAAGTAAAGGCTTACAGCTCTTTTGGGGTGAGGCCAAGATGTCATTAATTGTTCATCTTGTGTACACTGGTACATTGTTTTATTTATCTTTAGCAAAGCTTCAAGCATAATCCCCATCTGAAAATGATGGGACCATTTGCTCAAGAGTTAAGCCCAGTCTTGGCCTACTGTATCCTCATAAACAACTGCAATGATAACAGCAATAATACCAAAAGTTATAGGGATGCCAATCCTAATTTTTCTTGTTTTGACATCCAAGAACAAGAAACCATTGCCTCCTCCTTGCCAATGAGATGGAGAGGTATTTCCTGCCTTGTACAAGTTGTACAGCTGTCAAAACTACAGTAGCTATGACAGTAGTGAAACATTTATTTTTCTGGAGAAGTGTCTGGAGAAGTGTCCAAACATTCTCTCATTGAGAACAAGACATTTTTGGAATGTTCAGATCACTAAAAGTATGATATTGCATGTGTCAAACTTACATTGCAGATACGTTGCACCTATTTAATATCTGCAAAAATGGGAATACATCTGTTTTTTAAAATAAAATTGTCAGTGGTCTTAGGTAAGGGAATGGGTTCTAAAGTGTTCTGACTTTGTTTAAATAACTTTCATTATGCACAGGGATCTTGTAGCACCTTTGAAACTGAGGGGCAAAGCAGACCAGCATAAAGAGCTTGCTTTAGGGTGGCGTGGCGCACACATGGTGTATGCATGCCAGATGCCCCAACACCACCCCAACCAGGCATTACACTGCCCCACTGGCCACACAGTGGATGGCATCACGGTATTTCTGTGCCATGGTGTTTACATGCGTTGCACTGTAGAAAGGGGGGGAAAGCTGTTCGTTCCACAGTGTGCTGTTACTGTGGCCTCCATCCAGTGATCAAAGGGGTGGCATCTGTTTTGCCCTTAAATGAAAAGAAAAACTTTGTAGCATGAGCTTCTGTAGACTTACACCTACTTCCTCAGATACAGGCATCTAAGGATGTAGACCCAAATCTATGAAAGCTCATGCTACCAACTTCTTTCTTTCAGTTAGTCTAAAAGGTGTTACAAGATCCCTTTGCATACTGATTTTCCAGACCATCGCAGCTATAGCTTACAATTCTCGATACATTCATATCTGTGAAAAAGCTGGAGCTCATCCGACCAAGAAATGGCTTTAGATTTTTGTTTACTAGAACCAGAACTGGGCACGTAAACAGAGCGGTCAAGAATTTAGTTTTGTAAACCTTTTTATTATGTTTAGTACGACGGTACACATGAAAGACTTAGAAACAGATCCTTTAAAAATCACAGCATTTAATACCTTTATTTTGTAATCATTTGGACTCAGTTTTAAATGAAACTTTGAAACGATTACTGATGTAAATTGAAGTAAATAAAAATAAGCCATGACAGCATTATAGCTCCTCTTTGGATACTAAATGCAATCGAGGACACAGGCCTGAGACTAAAGAAGGAATGCTTGTCATGCCTCCAGAGCATCTTTGATGCTCTTGAGACATATACTTAGTTGATATTATATAGGCTTTTCTGTGTATCAGTTTGGGAGGGGAAATAGAGACCTACAGCTTTAAGAAAGACAAGGATTGTGGGAAATCCCAGGGTCTTATGCTGTCTCCCTCTAGTTAGTTTCGTTGTGTAGTAACATTTCAGCCAAGTCAGACCTGGAGAGAGTATTTTACTTTGACAAAAAGATAAGTCCACAAAAGAAGAAAGATAGTCCTCAGAAGAAGAAAGATAGAATCCACCAAGAAGAGAGCAAGGTATTTAGGAAGGACTATTGAGAAAAAGGAGATCAGTTTCGTGTTTGTTGTGTTTATAACCAGTAAAGCTTTTGAAAACTTAAGAAATTTGTGGACAAGGCTTTTGTTCTGGCTGTGTTCCTGAGAGCCAGAGGCCTTACTACACCCAAAGTCCATAGCATCGCTCTTGGGACAAAACAATGCTCTTTATTCTGTTTGCCATTCCCCAGGGTTACATTGACACAGAGTGCTAGCATAACTTCCTCCATTAATGTAATTATTCAAATCTTTTGCAGTTCAGCCAAGAAAAGCTCTACACAGATCAGTGTGTAGGAGCACCTCTCTCAAACAATATTTTTAATCTGGGTACTTGACAAGAAATTGCCATTTTATCCACCCCCAAAGACCTTGAAGGTCCTAAACATTCTGAGGGCACCAGATCCCATGTGATGTCGGAAGCTAAGCCATCTCAACCCTGGTTAGTACTTGAATGGGTGTCTGCTGAGGAGTACCAGGGCTGTAGGCAGAGTTCAGAGGAAGGCAATGGCAAAGCCACATCTGAGTAGTCCTTGCCCAAGAAAAACCTATTAATTTAATGGGATCATCATACATCTACAGGCAACTTGAAAAAACAAACACACACTGCTCTAGGTATTCCTGGGAGCCAGCAATGAGGCATGAAGCAAATGGCATGTGTAAGATCTACACCATGGAAGCAGAGATGTTTGTGACTTCAAAGGAACCTCATAGAGGGGCTGGGAACATTTCTCTAGTCTAGTCACTACATTTCTCTAGTGAAAAGATGTCCCTTACCTAAAATTGCAAAATCAAGGTTTGCTTTGGGGAATTTATATCTTTTTGTAATATTTCAAGCTGTGGATGGTTGAATCTGTGGGAAAGAATCCATGGAGGGCTGACCGTACCAGATGGAGTAGGAAAGCAATGGCAAACCAACTTGAAGTATTCCTTGCCTAAGAAAATCCTATGGAATTAATGGAGGAAATTACACGCACATCAGGGTTAGAGCTAGGGAAAGGGTGGATTCAGGTGGCCTTCTAGATCATAGAATCATAGAATAATAGTTGGAAGAGACCACAAGGGGCTTCCAGTCCAACCCGCTGCCATGCAGGAATCCAAATCAAATCATCTTTGACAGATGGCCATGTAACCTCTGTTTAAAGACCTTCAAGGAAGGAGACTCCACTACACTCCGAGGGAGTTTGTTCCACTGTTGGACAGCCCTTACTGTCAGGAAGTTCTTCCTAATGTTGAGGTGGAATCTCTTTTCTTGTAGCTTGCATCCATTGCTCCGGGTCCTAGTCTCTGGAGCAAGTGAAAACAAGTCAGCTCCCTCCTCAGTATGGCATCCCTTCAAATATTTAAACAGGGCTATCATATCACTACTTAACCTTCTCTTCTCCAGGCTAAACATCCCCAGCTCAAGTCGTTCCTCATAGGACATGGTTTCTAGACCTTTCACCATTTTACTTGCCCTCCTTTGGACACGTTCCAGTTTTTCAACATCCCTTTTGAATTGTGGCTCCCAGAACTGGACACAATATTCCGGGTGGAGCCCTTGATCTAGATACGATACTCTTACTGATGCAGCCTAAAATTGCATAGATGTTAGATTGCGACTCTCTGCAGCGCTAGCAAAGCATGAAGAATCATTGGATCTGCCATTCAGCAAATTCTGGAGGACCACACGATTCTCACCTCTGAAATAGACAGTACAACCCTGCTCCTTTCTGCATCTGCATCTTCCTTTTATTTAAAAGAAAGCTGAAGTTCCCCAATTGTTGGTTTCTGTCACAGCAGCCCATTCTGCAAGATCTTTATAATATATAAGTGCTTGAAGAACGCACACAGCCTGGCCATGAAGTCACTTTATACAAGGCTCTCCATTTATCCATTAATTTCTTATGCTGAAAGCCAAGAAAAGAAACACAAATTATGGCATGACAAAAAGAGCCACCATAGAGCCCAAGTTGTTGTGTTTTTTTCTAATGCAGTATAATTTAGAAAAATAACATACTTTGCTATATAATTAATGAAAATTTAAATTTACCATTTTAAAGTTTCCTGCGGGAAATTTTCCATGTCAAATCCATTTGTAGATGGGACTCACAAGGCAGAAAATCACAACTGCTTCAATCCACTTCTTATGACAGTTGCCAGCAGTTTAAATTTCAGCTGCGCTCTTTCATGGCTTTGATCTTTGGTGACAGTGTTAGCTCCATTTGGTCCTCAGAACCACATTGATTTTAAGCAACCTTTTGAGATAACCACACTAATTATTTTGCTGGAAGTTTAATTAAATATCTTCACCCTGGAATGAGATTTCAACTTCTCAGTCTCACCCCTTCTTCTATTTTCTGGCAAAGTGTTAAACGTTATAATGCATGTAATTTGAGAAAATTAAAGCTGGATAAAATGCACAACAATTAAAACTGAGCAAAAATGTGTATATTTAATACATTTATCCCTTGCTATTGTGTCCCTTTTGGCTGTGGAAACATTAATTGGTAACATCACACAGCATGCTGAAAGGTCACCAACACATCTGAAATCATGCTGGGTATTATAGGAGACCATAGTGCAGTGGACCAGAGCAGAGGCTGCCTGAAACGCCATCCCCTTGGGATAGTCAATCCCCATTGGTCCAAATTTTGGTTAGCAGCCATGAACCCAGCCTATGGCAGGGTACACACCGCCAGAAAGAGGTGCCTCCCTGGTGCCTCTCTTTGCTCCGCAGGAGCGCTGCAGCAACCAAATTGCGTGGCGCTGACTCGGAGCAAAAAAGGAGCACCCGGAAGCAACTCCTTTTGGCGGTGCCACTGCGACACCACAAAGCACCAGAGACAGCGCGGTGACATCGCAGCTGTGCTGCTCCATTTGGAGGCGGCGTAGCTGTGATGTCACCATTACATGCCGCATCTGGTGGGTGCCCCACAGCTATGACACCTTCATCACGTGCAAGGGTTGCCGGACGTGTGGGTGCTCCACACGTCCGGCAAGTAGCCCTTCTCTTTTTTCCATTTTTAAATATTTATTGGTAGAATGAAATTAATAAATATTATTATAATAAATTGATAAAACAAAATATTGGTTAATTCGCCTTACAATAATTTATAAAAACTTTTACATAATATCCCCCATAAATATATCCCTTTATATTCAATTCTTTACTACTTTATCTATATCTAATTCATATTTATTTTCATCATATACTTTTCATAATTCCCCCCTCCCCCCATAGGGCTTAGTAGCCCTTCTATGACCCTGCTGTGGATGCCATCACTAAGATTCCTCCATCGCTTGGACTCTGGTTTCCTGGACACTCTAGAGCGGGTGAGAAATGCCAACCATGGGTTGACGCCAACTATTCCAGTAGCCATGTACGCTAATTCCCTTGCCTCAGAAATGCACGCCCATCACTCACATTCACACCACAATGTTATCACCTCAGCAAATTATCTTCAAAGTGATCCAAGCCCATTTCAAAGAGCGCACCACCATTTGACGTTTGCCCCAGGATTAAAATTCACTGTACATATTGATGCTTTTCCTTTGTTTCCTTACCTTAGTCCAACATACATGCTGCCAGTTTACTCAGCTAGTTCCTCTTTCACTCACTAGCCCTCATTTGCCTCAGGAGCAACTGAGGTCCCTTTCACCTCCAGACCTGTAACAAGAGGAGCAACTATCCATCCAGGTGTAGTATCTCAGTTAGTTTGGCCTACTCTGGTTTCAGCGTAACAACTTTGAATTTTTTAGTCCTTGTGATTGTTGATTTCCATTTTGAAAATAAAACTCATTACATTCAGTGATCTCATAAAACTCATTACAGTCGGCCCTTCTTATACACGGATTTTTTATACACGGATTCAAGCATACACGGTTTGAAAATGTTCCAAAAAAGTATAAATTTACCTTGATTTTCCATTTTTATAAGGGACACCATTGTGCTATGTCATTATATTTAATGGGACTTGAGCATACACGGATTTTGTTATACACAATCTTGGAACCAAACCCCAGCATATAACAAGGGTCCAATGTACATTCAGTGTACATAGGAGCCTGTGGCTTTATAAAGGAAAGAGACATGCTTGATTCCAAGGCAACTTCTTCTTTGAATTGCAAATGGACATTGAATTTCCTTGACTTTGAAAATCTACCAGTGACCACATGGCCAAAGGAGGAGGTGCCAGCCTGCAGATAGCCCTCCCTTCTGCTAAGACCAGAAACAGAAAATGCAGGCCTATTTCAGTGGAGGAACAGGTCATTATTGCCCTGTGGCTGCTCACACACCAATGCTCCTATGTTATATACCTGCTTCCCAGTTTGATGTTGGCTGCTCTACAGTTTCCAGCATACTTGTGCAAGTGGTTCTTGTCATGGAAATGATGCTGTTATGGAAGAATGTTTTGCTTGAGGCATAGAAAAGTATGTATTTTAATTTAGGTTATTCATTACCTACATTCTTTCCATCCATACCCATTTTATTTTCCTGGATGGTAGCAGTGGGTGTTGCTTTCTGAATTTAATATTGGAGGACTCAGGAGACCAATCTGCTGCTTGATAGTATCTCGCAGCAGGCTGGTGCTCCTAAGCGCCTTATGCAATCCGCCAACAGGAAGAATCTTTTTTATTTGAAACACCTCCCATTCTCTACACCACAAGAGGTTTAAAACTCTAAAGACAATTTTATTTTCTTTAGAGACATATGATGGGGAGCTTCCTCAACACTGGAGACCCCCATTCTATGAAAAATTTAGGCTACTTTGGCTGGCAGAAGGATATTTCTCTTGGAGGGACTGCAGACCCCCCCAGGTAGAAATGTTACAGCTGCATATTTTCTCACGAACCTTTAGGGTATGTTAAAACTCTTCACTATTATTATGTTTCTTTACTCTCAGGTGCCCAATGTAGGGCACGGGTGGAGGGCGTCCTCAGAATCATCGCCAGGGGAGGCAGGCGATAAAGAGTTGGCAGAACAGGTGCAAGCTTTCTTCACCTACCCTACCCTGTAATCTCTCTATGAAGCATACATAGTGTTCTGGCAGTCAGACCAATGCAGCATTAGGATTGTCAGGGAGCGGAACCCCTGACAGAGGAATTGTCACCCCAGCGTGTTAAACTTTGGTAATTCAGCCACATTTGTCTCAGATATTTTCTCATTAAAATTAAAGAGGGCTGACTACTTGAGATGAGAATCTCCTGCATGCTTACCAGCCGAAGCTAGATCTATCATTATTGTCTGGGAACTATTATCCTGAGTGAGGTTGGCATGTGGACTAGGAACATGAGTTTTCTATTTCTAGTTTCTGAGATGCTAATAATCACATAAAGCGTTCATCAGAGCCTTCTGCCTATTTGCATATAAATAGCCTTGACCAGTGCATTGCTTGCTACCAACAATGGTTAACTTAATTTATTGTCCTTTAGCAAGTGAACAGTCATTGGTTTTCTAGCACTTTAACCTTGGTAAACCCTTGGGGAAATAAAAATTAGATTGGGAGAAAATTACTAGTGGTGGAGAACAGCATAAAAGTGACAGTAGCATATATAAACTCCAGACAGCAGTGGAATAATGTGTCGTTGTATACTGTCCTCTGAGGTTCAGTATTACTTCTGTGATTTACACGGGTGTCATTTCTCCCATGTAATTTCCTCCCACTATTCAGCCTATAGGTCACCACCAGAGGAAAACCCATGTGCAAGCTATGTTGAAATGACAAGTGCTTTATGAACGAATAGATATTGACAGAGACCATGAATGGGGGATCATATTCACACGGGGAATATTGTGGCAAAGCCAGGGGTTTAAACAGTGATTAATCTATGAAAATCGTGCAACCACAATTACGATTTTCACACACATCACTATTAAAGTCATCCTGGGAATAACCAGGGAATAGCCAGACGATAAATAGCAACAAATCATTCATGGGATTTTCCCTGTGAATCATTTGTCACTGCTTATTGCCTGGTTATTCCCAGAATAATGGCTCTTTAATTGTGGCATCATGTGAAAATCTTAATCATGATCACACAATTTTCACAGGATAACACTGTTTAACCCTCCCCGCCCCCCAATTTTGCCCTTTAATCTCTGTCCAGCATTCAGCTGCATGCATTATCACTTCCACCCACCGTTCTGACCACATCTCTCCTGTGTTGGCATCCCTTCACTGGCTCCCTCTGCCTTTCTGCATTCAGTATAAGCTCCTGCTCTCTACATTTAAAGCCCTCCATGGACTGGCCCCTCCTTACTTATCAGACCTTATTTTCACCTTCCCACTCAGGCCCTCCGTTCTGGTAGTCAAGGTCTGCTGTCCCAGCCCAGGATTTCCTCTGCCCCATCCCGGATTCGCCCCTTTTCACTTGCTGCCCCTCACTCCAGGAACTTTCTTCCCCCACAAGCAAGATTCATCATTTCTTTAACCAGCTTCAAAACGGAGTTGAAAACCATCCTGTTCAGATAAGCCTTCCCAGGCATTGCATAATTGTCGCTTACTATTTGATGTTCTTTTGTTGTCTGTTTATCAAACCATTTCCTGTATTGCTATGTACTGTATATGTATTATCCTACTTGAGAGTATTATTTTCCCTGGAAGAATATTAACCATCCATTATGAAGTCAAGCCCTCCCTCCAGTCCATCTGCCTTGGTCCAGGCCTTGGAGGTAGAGAGGAACTGCTGGACCTCTTACCTTTTCCCTCCACCACCTCCTTCTGTGTCATGTCTTTTTAGATTGTAAGCCCAAGGGCAGGGAACCTTCTAACTAAAAAGATTGTATGTACAGCGCTGTGTAAATTTACAGCGCTTCATAAATAAAGGTTAATAATAATAATAATAATAATAATAATAATAATATATATAATATTTGAAAAAATGTAAGCAAACAAGTGTCAGATCTCACTTGTCACTGAGCAGACATGTAACTGAATTGGTTATAAACAGACGTAACTAAGGTAGGAAACATCTCTACTCAAGTTTGATAAAATACTGTAGAAACATAAATGGAGACATCAACCTGTGGCCCTTGATGGTACTCCTCAGAGGCTTCTTTGGTTCAAAGATTTGTGAAATGCAATTATGCTTTTCACCTACTATCTGGTTGGCCCTATTTGCCATGCACTTAGGTAAGAAGAGTTTTCTCTGGCACTCTGTGGTTTCTAACACAGTAATCCATTTAATTTTCACAGTTTCTTTTTATGAATTTACTCTGAGTTTACAGTCAACCCCTCAATTACAATACAGTATCAAAAGTTTAACAACATATTACCAAATAACATTGGGGGATTCATTTTCCTTTTTAATAAAAGAAACTAAGGGGTACCAGACTATTTTTGATTTCTCCCAGTCAAGGCTTTTCACACAGCAGGTAAGTTTGTCCCATAAAATCCAACAGCTTCCTCAACCATTCCTTCCATGTCGGACGAACAGATCATTTCCAATGGGAAGCATACACCATCCTAGCGGCTGAAATCATTTAGAATAGGTTTCCCATGCTTATTCTCAAAAGTAACATCCAAAATCATATTCAAAAGAAAAAATTTAGGATCAAACGTGAAGTTATAGTGTAATATCAACTGAGTTTTCCGATATACGTGAGACCAATACTGTCTGGCAAACTCACAGATCCACCACATATGAATAAAGGAAACCTGGGTTTTACTACATTTCCAACACAAAGTGTTCTGATTCTTGTATGTCTTGGCGAGTTTTAAAGTGGTCAGATGCCACCTGTTTTGCATCTTATAGTAATTTTCTTTGTGACACACGCGGTATGTTTTAACTGGGAGTTCCAGTTTTTTTCCCATTGCTCACCTAGGTCTTGCGCCCACTTTATCATTGAAGGTTTGACTAATTCGTCATAGAGATCCAGTTTCAGCAAATATTTATAGAATCTGGAGCTTCTCTTAGTTTTTTTACCAAAAAATATTGTACCAAATTCCAAAGGGACTAATTCAATACCAACAGTTTTATAATCCAACGTAAACCTCTCTTTTAACTGCTGGTACAAAAACCAATTCAAATGAAATCCTTCTTTTTCCAGGTCTTCAAGAGTTTTAATAGAGACTACATTGTTCTTATTATCCTTTACCAGGATATCCCTGTAGGTGATCCATCGGCCTGTGGTTATTATATCATTTCTATGAAAGGCCTCGTTAACCGATGTCCCATTTGGGAGTTTAGGATAAATAAATTTTCTAAACTTAATCCAAACTCTTAAAAGAGCCCTCCTAACGAAGTGGTGTAAAAAAGCACTGTTAGCTTTAATCTTGTCATAGAACAGATATGCATAAACACCAAACACATTATCAGCCATCTCCAAATTCAAAACATTCTTATCATCCAATTTAAACCAGTCCACGAGCCACTCGAAACAGCAGGCGTATAAATAGATTTTAAGATTTGGGAGACCTAGACCACCATGACATACCTCGTCCTGCATGGTCTTAACTCGCACCCTAGGTTTCTTACCCCCCCCCCCCACAGAAATTTACCTATTCCACCGTACAAAGGGTGTCTCATTGCTGAGGATAGGGATAGTTTGGAACAAGAATAAAATTCTGGGGAGAACCATCATCTTGACCGTTGCAACCTTTCCCAACCAAGACAGACCAATCTTGTCCCAACGACAGAGATCCTTCTTCACCTCTTGCCAAACACTACTGTATTTTTAAATAACTCTGTATTTTTCGTAGAAAGCCAGATTCCCAAATATTTAACCTTATTAACTATCTTAAACCCAGAGCAATCCTGAAGAGTTTCTCTTTCATCTTCAGTGTCAGCATTGCTATCTTTTCTCGGTTTAAGATTAAGCCCGAAACATTACCGAATTCAGAGCTTGCTTAAATACAAAAATATCTTCAATAGGGTTTGATAGCGACAAGACCAGATCATCAGCATGAGCTTGCAGTTTCATTTCTAAACCTTTTAATTTAATCCCTCTTATCTTTTTATTATGCCGAAAGTTTTAATCTCTTCGCAATGGCAGCCGCAAATATTTTATAATCAACGTTAAGCAGAGCGATGGACCGATAATTTTTAGGCTCCGGAATACTATCAACAGGTTTGGGAATCAAGATAGTGTTTGATTCCCTCCACGAACTGGGTTGACTCCCTTTTCCAATATTATTAATGACCACTACCAACGGATTCAGCAGTGCTTCAGAAAAAGCTTTATAGTAGTCCACAGGAAACCCGTCCGGACGTGCGGCTTTCCCTGGTTTAATCTCCATAATTACATTATGAATTTCTTGGGCGGTAAAGGGATTCAGCTTGCTGAAGAGAAAACTCGGATGTCCTTTTTGTCTAAAAACTGCTTAATTATTTCTACAGAGATCACATCCTGTTTAAAAAGATTAGAATAGTATTTCACAAATGTTTTCTCAATCTCCTTCTGTTTATAATATATTTTATCATTATATTTTATCTTCAAGATTAGTCTTTTCCTTTGTTCATTTCTCAATCTATACGTGAGGAATTTCCCAGGTTTATATTAGCAGAGTAGAAGAAATTTTGTCTACTTGTTTTTTATTTACCTGTTCCATTAAAGCTAAAGATATCTGCTTTTGTATAAGTTTCCTCTAATATTCTTAGGTTTCCACTCTCACCCAACAATTCTCTGTCCTTCTCTTTTAATTTAGCTTGTAAATCCCTTTTTACTTTCTACCTTTTTCCATTCAGCACCTTTTTAAATAAAAAACCCTCTTAAAACAGCTTTGGACGCATCCCAAACCATTTCTATTGGAACTTCCCCATCTAGATTCTCCTTAAAATAATTCTTAAGCATCGTTTTAGCTTCAAGCCTTATATTCTCATTATTCAACAGGAATTCATTTAACCTCCAGTTATATTTACTATATCCGGTTTTCAAATCCAAAATGACCGGTTTATGGTCTGAGGTGAAATTGGGTAGCATATCAACCTCCAAAACCTTAGAGCACAAATTAGATGAAATCACATATCCAATCTAGCCCAAGAATTTTGAGCAGGAGAAAAAAAAGAGAAATCCTTTGCATTTGGGTTTTTTTACTATCCAGATATCAATTAAGAAGCAAAAATCAACCAGAGCAAAGAAGTTTTTTGGCAATCTTCCTTGTTTAGGTTTAATAGGACGGCAGAGAGCCTATCCAACAGGGGTGTCCAAACTCCGTTCTAATCCCCCATTAATATTACTGCATCAAAAGAAATATATTTAATTTTATTCAGGAGTTTCCTGAAAAAACTGTCCTTATTATCGGTGGGGGTATGAACCCCTAAAACCAAAAATTTTTGGTCCAAAAGATTTTCAATTGCACCCACATAATGACCTTTCATGTCATTCAGAATTTCAATCGCTTCCAAATTATTATTAATTATTAAAACAACTCCCTTCTTGTCAGCAGGTGAAACAAAATGTTTGCCCTAGCCTAAAGTTCTTAAGAAAATGGGTGTCATCTTTTTTAACATGTGTCTCTTGTAAACAAAGGATATCACATTTTAAACTAACTAAATAATGAAAAATTATTTTTCACTTAAAATTTCCATTAATACCTTTAATGTTCCACGAAACACATTTAATTTTCTGAACCATGAGGAATTACAGAGTCCACTCTATTCCCAGATATTGGGTAAATCCCCAAGTCAAACATAAACGTATCCTCTAAGAGAAGAATATCATCGGATTCCGGAACAGTGCCACCAACTTCAACAGGTTGACTCGGATGGGTCCCCCATTGAAGGCTTCATCAAGAGTAGAATCTATGGCCCCATGACCAACATCAGGTGGACAAAGAGGCAGGGTGATGTGTCCCTCTAATGCTGCCACTTCATCAGGTTTCTCCAGTTTTTTCTTGCGTCTCAGAAAACATAGATTTTAGTCCCCTACAGCTCCTTTTTCCGGTCCCCCAGCTGGGGGATTCGATGGTTCCTGATTGGTGTCCTTTCTCTGGGTTTTGAACAAGTAGGCATTAACATCTTAGCTTCATCCACAGACCTGGTTTCGAATCTCCTTTTTTTAAACCAAAAGGAGAGACCTTCTGGCAATAGCCATCGGTATGGAGACTTTTCTAAGATGTGATGTTAAAAATATGTACTTCTCTTTCCTCAAAATTTTAGAAGGCACATCTTTAAATACTTTAAGGGTTTGTCAATTATTAATGGTGTTTCATTATGCATTTTTAACAGTAAGTCCTGTGAATATTTTCTCAGAAAAATTATAACAACAAACCTTGGAACTTTATTTTGCTTAGCTATCAAGGAATTAAATCTGAAAGTCCTATCAATACCTAAAGCAAATAGCTGAACATCACAATGGAGATATTCTGCCAGCTTCAGGATAAATGAGTCCATCAAGTCCTCACCATCGACCTCCTTCAACCCTCTGATTTTAACGGATTTTTTTCCTAGCCTTGCACTCCCATTTTAAACCTTCTTCTGCTTGAAATTTTTGGATGGAACAGATTTCGGCTATTTTCTCATCGTGGAGTTTATAGTTTTCTTCAACAATGTCCAGTTTATTTTTTATCTTAGTCAATTCCACAACAGTCTTATCCATAGATTTTCTCATTTCTTTAAACTCCAATCTAAGCTCTGCCCTTATCGCTGATGAATGATGACAAATCAGCTGATAAATTACTTTCTCCCCCAAGTCAAACATAAACTTCTTTAGGTCTTCCAACATATTGGGACTATTCAAATTACCTTCCCCTGAGGGCTGTACCTGCTCAAAAGATGGTCTCCTGGACTGGATCAAATCAATTGATTTTTCTTTTTAGGATCAACATAATAGCCTTCAACAAGGTCCGGTCAAAGGGGAGAAGGAAAAAACACAGGAACTGTAACCAGCTGGAATGCTTTACAAATCAGGACTTTGTAAATGCCTACATTTTATAAATGTTCTCCACCCATGCATTTTTACATATTTCCTCAAACTAAATTATTTTCTAAATATACTTATTTTTTTTTAATCATGGAAATGTATTCACAGATAAACAGAACAGAAACTATGTCTACAACATTAGCAGAGTAGAAAGATATGAGTTATTTAAGTCAAAAGAGCAACAATTTGAAAAAACAAATTCACGTACAGTTTTCTTTAGTGTATCTCTGCTGAGATATCAGGTTGCTAAAGGAAATTGCATCGAGGTTTTAGATCAGCGACACTTTCTGATAATGCAAATAGGCACTGCTTTAATTACAAAGGCTCAATTCTATGATTTGTAGATTTGTGAGATGTTTAGTCTATTTTGTCAGAGAGCTGGTGCCACAATAAACTGCAAATCCCAGAATTCCATAGCATTGAGTCATGGCAGTTAAAATGGTGTCAAACTGCATTCATTCTGCAGTACAGATGCAGCTTTAGGGGCTCTACAGATGGGCACTTTGTGCCGGCCTGGAGGCGCGGTGAGGGCTGAGCATCCGGATGCTCTGAGCTCTCACCACACCACCTGGGTGCCATCTTGGTGTGCACCTGTTTACACGGCTCGTCATGCATAATGTCCGAACAGTGCTGCACTCATAGGGCGTCATCATGGCATGTGAGTGTGCCTATGGTGCCCCTTCCAAGATGCAAAAAGAACCCACCCAGAAGCTGGTTCTTTTTGGTTCCTCTAGAGGCCACAGCATGGGGGGGGGGGGCGTGTTTAGCTGCCCATCTGCACAGCCCCTTAGTTAAGTAGATGGGACTGGGCAGCAGCTGCAGTAAATGATAAAGATCTCTTCTCTTGTTTATTGGGACAGTAGACTGTCAACCCCTACTATGTGACAATCAGAAACAAGCTCCCAGGTGCAATTCCTCCTTGCGCCAGAGATCACTGGCATGGGGAGGATGGAAACAGCCTTTTGAGTGCCGGTCAAAAAAAGAACAGACCAGTTGTTTCCTTCACTGTTGTCATGACTGTGAAGATGAAGGGATCATGAATAACTGTAATTGTGAATTCCAGCCTCAATTGTTTGAGTTCTGTAAGAATATGAGAAAAATCCAGAATGCGGCTGGCCAAGTGTAATAGCTCACTTTAATGACTACAAGCCAAAAAGCAAAAAAACTGACACATGGCGCCTTCCATGCCATTCCCCCATTTTCTGAGGGATATGCTAATACATTATTTACTCCCTCTTTCTTTATGGTTAAGTAACCATCAAATTCAATAGGTTTATTATAACAAATCTAGGCGTGGTACAGACCCCAATCCAGAATTTTTCTGGCCCACGGAGGTGGCAAAATGCCGCTTCTCCATGGTGCAGAAAAAGGGTGTCCTTGGGGCTTCATGCCAGCCAGAGCCTTGGGAGAAAGAGGCCCTTTCTCCTTGGAATTGTTCCCGCTGCCATTTGGTTGCTGTGGGAATGAAGCACGCGGTGAAAAGGAGCTCCATTTCAGAGCTCCTTTTCATGCTGCTGATAGGGCGCCATAGGTGCCTCCAGTGGCGCGGTAATGTCCCTTCTGCGCCCCGGTGTTTGGTCAGGGTGCACAAGTGATGTCATGGAAGCGCACCCCATGTAGATGGGACTGTGTGTCCATGCCACTGCTGCCATGAACTAGAGTTGTATGGCATGCGGCAGCTCTGCCACCATACAACCCTAGTACAGCCCTAGGCCGCCACAAACTGGCGGCGTGTACCAGGCCCTAGGTGGAGATGTTCAGCTGCTAAGAAACCACAGCCAGCCCCAAATGTCCCAACGTACACCTGTCATTGGGACCTACTGGACAGGGAGCTTTTGGACTGTGAACCATTAAACCATTAACTTCTCCATAAAATTCTCCTAGAATGAGGGAGGCCTGTGTTTACTCCTGCAAATAGCCCAATGTAATGTGAACATATGTTCTTCCTCTTCTCATTATTCACAAATTGTTCTGGAAATGAGTGAGCTCACTCGGGGAAGATGAGCCAATGGAATGATCTTGCTCTTCATAGAACAGCCATGAACAGCAATAACTTTCCTATCTCAATCAGGTTTGGGAAGAATGAAGAGAGCAATTTACATCACTAGGCATATCTGTCAGTTTTGTTTTCTACCATAATTAAGAATTTTAAATTTGAAGATATCTTGGTTGCATTTAGGATGGTAGTGCCAGTGGACTGTTTCAATAGGTAAAGTTATTTCTCATATGTAAAGGATCATTTTGTTCCTGCATGCCATATAGATGCTACCATTGAGGAGATATTTATGGGGGGGGGGGGGGGGAACATGTCTGAATATATATTACAGATTCATAATCCCAGTCCTTAGCTCTCTTAAACGGGAGAGGTTGACAACTGTTTCATAAACTGTATTCACACTGCCATTCGGTCTCTCTCCTCATTTTGGAACCACTTACTGTTTACAATTTTGTTGTTATGTGGCTGGCTCTGGAGAAGGAAACTAATTTCAGAATGCAAGATGGTTTTAACAGAACAAGCCTGCAGCTATTTTTTAAAAAATGCATACATAAAACAGATGCTCCTGTGCTGGGCCCAGCTTTGTGTATAGTCCCAAATTTTGAAACCTGTACAGTTGCCATAATAGAGAATTTCATAAGACATCATTATAGCTGATTGGAAGTTTTTCATTAAAAATGATTTTAACTGGTTTTTTTAATGAAATGTTGCATCTGTGTCATTAATACAAATATTTATGAAAACAAAAGATAACAAACTCAGGTTCATTTCATTCTTTCTTACACACAAGGAGGTAGATACGCAAAATGCATGTTTTAAGGTGAAACAATAAGGAGCCTTGTGTGTGTTTTAAAGACTGACAGTCTCATTCAGGTAGAAACATTTATGTACTAAGTTTCACTTCCAGAAAGTAAGAGAGAAAAATATATTTTGGAGAGGGAACGGGAGGGAAAATCATAGTTGCAGTTACCAAGTAAAACACAGGACACAGCTCCTGTATCTTTTATTGATGTATTTTGTGCACTACAGTTATGCATCATGTATTTATACATTGTGGTTCTGCATCACATATTGTGCATTGTGCCTTTTTCATAACATTGATCACAATGTCACACAATGTCATTCTGTATGGGAGTTGCATTGTGCTGATGCAGCATATCTCCTTATGTGGATATTCATGCCACACCAAGGGGAGACTGAACTGCAGGCAACATGCATTCAGCTTTTCAGAGTATGGGACCTATTATTCAGGAAGACTATTAATGGAAAATCTATTAACGAAGGTAATTTATTTTAATTCTTAAGAGAATTACTATATTTTTCAATAGGATTTTTCGGAAGCAATTAAAAACTACCTTTGAGAGATGGTTTGGCTCAAGTTTGCTCTGGCCAAAAGTGGGTCAAAACCCCACTGTCTGCATGGCCCACTCCCAAGGCAGGCAGATTATCCCAGCCCCCTTTTGCTCCCATCCTAAGGACCAGAGCATGGCTTTGGTGTGGCTTCTGGTCACTTTGGAGGCATGTGTAATTTAATGGGCATGCTACCCAAGTGTCTGGAACCCACTTCAATTCACACCATGGTCTACTTCTAGCAAGAATTACTACAAATCAGTGAAGTAAAAAATGCTTCCACTTTTGACATTTTTCAAGCAACAAGATTCAATGTGTTGAAATGAATCCTTGAATTCTATTACAAATAAAAATACTTTTTAATCTTATAAAAATAAAAGCAACATGTGACATGAAAATGGTCTTAAAACTTTACAATAGCTAAATGAAGTACAATGGGAAGCCTGACTTATCTACAGGTCCCATCCTTGATAGCTCTTATCACTACCACTAAATAGATGGTCTTGCTCATGCTTACTGGCAATATAACCTCAGAGAATATGGTCTCTCAGGCAAAGTCTTCGGTTATTCCACAGGAGTCTTCTGGAGCCTGTCAGAAATGCCAGACTGCAACATTCTGGAGGTGATGGGAGCTGTAGTCAAATTGATCTTGAGGGCACTCAGCTGGAAGTAATTGTTCTACAATAACCAGATTTGAATCGCCCGAACCTTACAATCCAGGTAGGGCTTTTATTTAGTTCTACCTCCCTCGCATGCTTATCTGATGAAGATGTGGAAGAAAGTCTTTTCGGTGGCTGCTCCTAGGTTATGGAACTCACTCTCAGGGGCAGGTCAATCCCATTTCATGATGCCCCTATATGACCCAGGTCGGTGCTGCAGCAGCCGCACGCTGCAACACTGACCTGCTCCCTAAAAGAAGCTACTCTGAGCAGCTTCTTTGAAGGGGCATCATGTGACTTCTGAACAGCGCTGTGCCTCATTTAATTTCAAGAGGAGCCTTGTTCCTCTTCATTAAGTACTCTCATTTCCAGGCAAGCCAATCTTGTGTCCAAACCTGCCTCTGTAGAAGGAATCTTAAGGCTAGAGTGGTGGTAATCAAACCTTTTACCCTTGGAACCCTCCTTTTCATCTAAATCCTGTTGTTACACACACCCTAAATGAATAAAATATTTAATAAGAAAATGAATAAAAATATTTTGCTTCTTTAGTATACATATTTTCGTTCGCACATTGATATAGATTCATATTTTAATATTTTATAATAACATTGTTCAAATTAGAACAGTTTTATTTATAGGCCTAGGAGGGAATGAAACCCAATGCCATCAGGCCTATTTAAGTAAATTTGATATATAACTCAGCACATGTGTAATGGTGTTGCCAAGAATAATTTGGATTCTTGGCTCATGGTCTGCAGTTCCATAAGTGGGGACTTCTGGCAAAGGATGGGTTGCATCTCACCCCAGTTGGCAGAAATGTTTTTGCCAATAGTCTCCAAAATTTGATCAGGAGGACTTTAGACTGAGTTACGCAGGGAGAGAGACAAGGCAGGAGTTCATCAAGGGCTGGAGATAATAACTAAATGCTTAAAGAGAGAACAAGGCAAATAGTGCAGGGAAGGAGAAAACCAGGGGGTCTTCAGTGTCTCTGAATGGGAAATAAGCAAGATGAATTCCCAGAAGAACAAAGCAAATACGACATAATAGGCATCACTGAAACCTGGTGGGCTGACCCTCATGATTAGAATGTTGTAATAGAGGAATATAACTCTTTTAAGAGAAACAGGCCAAAGAGGAATGACCTTCTTGCTCGTTGATGAGGAGAACACTGGAAAATATCCACCCTCATCTCCCACCTAGAGATGATCCATCGAAACTGGAGACTCATGGCCAGGCCTGAGACTTAGCAACCCACATTCATTCCCTTTGCACTACTTGTTTGCTGAAAATTCACTGTCCAATTTCCTTCCACCTTACCGATATCTTTATTTACATGGGTAGAAAAGAAGCTTAGGAAAAGCAAGTTTGAATATACAAGATAATAGGGGAAAGGATTAAGCAGCAGCAGCCACCCCCCACCCACTTACCCCCCACTCCTTTCTTTCACTCAAACTCTTCAATTTTAAAAAAGCAGGGGGTTGTAATTTCACCTGTAAATAAGGAATCGCGCAGTTGCTGCTATGGAGATCAGGCTGTCTTGGGTCATTGCTAATCAGTGAAGGTTACCAGTATGGAGAGAAAAGTTCCCCATGAACTAGAGAGTTTCTTTAATTATTCTCTACTTCCATTGTTTTACCATTCTTTTAATATTCCCTACCACTGTAGAGGGTAGAAAGAAAGTCTTTGCAAAGTCTAAGGGTTAAATGTGTGGCTGCCACGCTGATCGCAAAGAAGGAACATGTTCTCAAAATACTTGGATAATACTTTTAATTTGTATTACCATGCAGACTTCTTTAAAATAGTGGGGACGTTTCTTCTGCATTGTTTGGAAATAACTTTCTTCCTACTTTTTAATAACAGAATTCATATTAAAATGAAAATGAATTAATTAAAACATTAATTAATTTATACTAAGAAATGCAAGTAACTTTTGTTTTTTTAAAAAACGTTTAAAACAGAAGTTCTTATGGAAACAACCACTTGCTGTTAAAACAGAAATTTGTCTCAAAGTTCTCTCCTTGAGAATTCTAAATACCCCTCCTTAAAACTGCCAATCCCAGAATGCAACAGGAGACAGCTAGAGGAGTCAAAGTGGAATAGTAGCACTTTAAGAGTATAGTGTGATAAACATCAGAGTGCCTGCCTGCCAACAACGTGGAACTTCGAACAAAGAAAAAAATGGACTTTAAATAGGTTCCTAGTCATGTAGTCAGTGGAGGCTGTTGTCCTACATCAAAGCAAAACCAAATTTACACATCACTTGATCCATAGGCATTTTCTGTCATAGGAAAATGATTGTTGCCAGAATGGCTTGTATCTGTGAAACATCACCCAGTCATAAATCTGTCTCAAAGGTGTGAAGGAATCTTCCTGTTTGCAACTCCTAGGAAGGCTTGCTGCCTACGTGATCGCTTTCAGATCATGGCAGCCAAGGGGCAGATCCCACAATGCCTTTCCCTTAGGGTCATAAGGGTCTCACTATAAGGGTCTCACTATAGATGCAGAACTTGCTTGGAGGCCTCTATGATCAAGTAATGCAAGGAAGAGGGACCACTTGATTACCTCCACAGATGCATTTTGGGATAGGGATTTTGGGGTATTTTAATAAAATTCCAGACAATAACACTTTGAAACTTATGTGGCCTATAACTCGATGGAAGTAATGTGCACAACCATCATGCAGTGGCTTATTTGTTACATTCCCACACTGCCCCTGTGCCACCATGCTCTGCTCAAGTGGCATCAGGTTAGAATCGGATATTGAAACAGAACCTTCCCTTTAAGTGTAAGATAGCAGCCAGTACATTCCTTTAAAGAAGTATTCCCAGTAGATTGACTGTTATACTCATTACTAAAGACTTTGCAGTATGGACAACGAGGGATCTGCTGCAGTCACCTGCAACTCTTGTGGGATGTTTCTCTTCTTGCCTACAGAAGTGGAGAACTTCACATGCACCAAGTGCAAGTTGGTAGCACTCTTGGAGGAGAAAGTGCAGCAGCTGGAGTCCAGAGTAGCTACACTTCAGCAGATTAGGGAACAAGAGGATTTCCTGGACACAATAGAACTAACCATCTTGGATGAGTACCACGCAGAGGAAGATGCTAGGGTGGAAGAGGTCACTTGCCAAACAGAGGAGGCAGACAGCTGGAGGAATGTCACAAAGAGAAGTAAGCCAAGAAGGAATTGTTCGGGGAGCTTGCAGCTAGAGAATCGATTCCAAGCTCTTTCCCTTATCAAGGAGGATGAAGAAGAGCAGCATGGACAGACTTCAGGGACAGAGCAGGGGAGCCTGAGAGTCCCACCCGAGGGAACAGTCGCTGCTAAGCCTCGGAGGAGGCGTGTGGTCGTAGTGGGGGACTCCTTGCTGAGGGGTACAGAAGCAGTGATTTGTAGGCCTGACAAGATGTCTCGAGAGGTGTGTTGTCTTCCAGGTGCAAAGATCCGTGATGTGACAGAGAGGCTGACAAGACTGGTCAAGCCTACTGACCAATACCCCTTCCTTTTGGTCCACGTGGGAACTAATGATACTGCAAGACACAGCATTCAGAACATCAAAAGGGATTACGAGGCGCTTGGTAGGAAGCTGAAAGGAATGGATGTACAGGTTGTCATCTCGTCTCTTCTGCCAGTTGAAGGGCATGGTCCAGGAAGGGAGAGGAAAATAGCAGATGTGAACAACTGGCTTCGCAGATGGTGCCGCCGAGAAGGATTTGGATTCTTCGATCATGGGCTGCGGTTCCATGAAGAGGGACTTCTTGCAACAGATGGGTTGCATCTCACGCCAGTTGGAAGAAATGTTTTTGCCAACAGTCTCAAGAACTTGATCAGGAGAGCTTTAAACTGAGTTCCGAGGGGAAGGGAGACAATATTAAGGAAGGCGAAAGGGATGGCGAAAATAGTCAAACTGACACAGAGGAAACAAGGCAAACAGTGCAAGGACCCAGCAGTGGGAGGCAAAAAAACTTGCACAGGCAGCAAGTAAAAGGGAACCATGGTCTGCGATGTCTCTACACTAATGCACAGAGCATGGGAAATAAGCAGGATGAACTCGAACTCCTAGTACAACAAAGCAAATATGATATAATAGGCATCACTGAAACCTGGTGGGATGAGTCTCATGATTGGAATGTGGAAATAGAGGGGTATAACCTTTTTAAGAGAAATAGGCCAAACAAGAAAGGAGGAGGAATAGCACTATATGTCAGAGATATTTACACCAGTGAAGAGATCCTGGACATCAATCATGGAAGCCAGGTGGAGAGCATCTGGATAAGAATCAAAGGGGAGGGAAACAACAAGGATGTTACAGTGGGAGTCTACTACAGACCCCCAAGTCAGACTGAGGAATTGGATGATGCCTTTCTAGAACAGATGACCACACACTCAGAAAGGAGAGATGTAGTAGTGATGGGCGACTTCAACTACCCTGATATTTGCTGGAAGTCAAACTCAGCAAAATCCTCAAGGTCTAGCAAATTCCTCACTTGCCTGGAAGACAATTTCATGGTCCAAAAGGTGGAAGAGGCAACAAGGGGGTCAGCTATTTTAGATCTGATCCTAACCAACAAGGATGACTTGCTTAATGGGGTGCAAGTGGTGGGATCATTATGTGGAAGTGACCATGTTCTCCTGGAGTTTGTAATACAGTGGAAAGGAGAAGCCAGGCATAGTCAGACACGCATCCTAGACTTTAGGAGAGCGGATTTCAGTAAACTTAGAGAAGTATTGAGGGCAATTCCATGGTCAGAAATACTAAAAGATAAAGGAGTTCAGGATGGATGGGAGTTTCTCAAAAGAGAGATACTGAAGGCACAATTTCAAACAGTTCCAGTGAGAAAGAAAAACGGGAGGTGTCTCAAGAAACCAGGATGGATGACTAAGGAACTTTCAACCGAGCTAAGTTTGAAACGGAACATGTATAAGAAATGGAAAAAGGGGGAAATCACAAAAAAGGAATTCAAAGAAATAGCAGGCATGTGTAGGGGTAAAGTCAGAAAAGCTAAAGCGCAGAATGAACTCAGGCTTGCTAGAGAGGTTAAGAACAATAAAAAGGGCTTTTTTGGATATGTCCGCAGCAAAAGGAAGAAGAAGGAAACGGTAGGGTCACTGCATGGAGAAGATGGCAAAATGCTAACAGAAGACAGAGAAAAGGCAGAATTACTCAACACCTTCTTTGCCTCAGTCTTCTCAGAAAAGGCAAAGGGTGCTCAACCTGAGGATAATGGAGCAGAGGACAGAATAGGGGAATTTCAGCACAGAATAAGTAAAGAGATAGTAGAGGAACACCTTATTAATCTAAATGAATTTAAGTCTCCGGGACCAGATGAACTCCATCCAAGGGTATTAAAAGAACTGGCAAATGTAATATCGGAGCCATTGGCAATAATCTTTGAAAACTCCTGGGGAACAGGAGAGATCCCAGCTGACTGGAGGAGGGCAAACATTGTCCCCATCTTCAAAAAGGGGAAAAAAGAGGATCCCAACAATTATCGTCCAGTTAGTCTGACATCAATACCAGGAAAGATTCTGGAGCAGATCATTAAACAGAGAGTCTGTGAACATCTAGAAGGCAATGCCATAATCACAAAAAGTCAACATGGGTTTCAGAGAAACAAGTCATGCCAGACAAATCTAATCTCTTTCTTTGACAAAATTACCAGCTTGGTAGATGAAGGGAATGCTGTGGATATAGTATATCTTGATTTCAGTAAGGCCTTTGACAAGGTTTCCCATGACATTCTTGCAAACAAGCTTGTAAAATGTGGGCTAGACAAAGGAACTGTTAAATGGATCTGTAATTGGTTGACCGGCCGAACCCAAAGGGTGCTCAACAATGGCTCCTTTTCATCCTGGAGAGAAGTGACCAGTGGGGTCCCACAGGGCTCTGTCCTGGGCCCAGTGCTATTCAACATCTTTATCAATGACCTGGATGACAGAATTGGGAGCATACTTATCAAATTTGCAGATGACACCAAATTAGGGGGAATAGCTAATACCCCAGAGGACAGGATCAAGATTCAAAATGGCCTGAATAGACTAGAAAGCTGGGCCAAAGCTAACAAAGTGAAATTCAACACAGAGAAATGTAAGGTATTGCACTTAGGGCGGAAAAATAAAATGCACAAATATAGGATGGGTGACAACTGGCTGAATGAAACTACGTGTGAAAGGGATCTAGGAGTCCAAGTAGACCACAAGTTGAACATGAGTGAACAGTGCGATGCGGCAGCTAAAAAGGCCAATGCTATTTTAGGCTGCATCAATAGAAGTATAGTGTCTAGATCAAGAGAAGTAATAGTGCCACTGTATTCTGCTCTGGTCAGGCCCCACCTAGAATATTGTGTCCAGTTCTGGGCACCACAATTCAGAAAGGACATTGAGAAACTGGAGCGTGTCCAAAGGAGGGCGACAAAAATGGTGAAGGGTCTGGAAACCATGCCCTATGAGGAACGACTTAGGGAGCTGGGGATGTTTAGCCTGGAGAAAAGAAGGTTAAGAGGTGATATGATAGCCCTGTTTAAATATTTGAAAGGATGTCATATTGAAGAGGGAGCAAGCTTGTTCTCTGCTGCTCCAGAGAACAGGACCCGGAACAATGGATGCAAGCTACAGGAAAAGAGATTCCACCTGAACATTAGGAGGAACTTCCTGACAGTAAGGGCTGTTCGACAGTGGAATGCACTCCCTCGGAGGGTGATAGAGTCTCCTTCCTTGGAGGTCTTTAAACAGAGGCTGGATGGCCATCTGTCAGGGATGCTTTGAATTGGATTTCCTGCATGGCAGGGGGTTGGACTGGATGGCCCTAGTGGTCTCTTCCAACTCTACGATTCTATGATTCTATGATTCTATGTGGTAAATATGTTTTTTCTTTACAGCTTTATCACACACTACCCCCTCTTTGGATACAATCCCTTCATTCCCTTTGAAAAGGATCTCATACCCCAGAGGTAAGAGAAGTTACAAGGTTAGTTAGCAGTTTTGGTGAATACAGTACATTATGAAAGACCTTTTTCAAACCTGGGATTAACACAGACCCTTGTACTTCCACAATGCCAGTCACCATCTGCAAACACAACAGTGTCCACTGGTGCTGGCCTTGGGCTCTGTAATCCATCCCTGTTAGGGGTCATGTAGTGAGAACACCCACTGTCCAAAATCCAGACAGACTGGTCCTTTTTCCCACTCACAACTCCCACCACAGAAGTAACAAGCCCATCCTGAGGCTTCTTCTTATATGAAGTCTGTCCTTTTGCCGCAGAGACCTTCGGACAGTTCTTTCTCAGATGCCCGGTCTCTCCACAGGAATAACATCTCCGTGTCCTGCAGACAGTAGCACTCCCCTCCTCGGGCAAGTTGGTTGGTTGGTTGTCGTCTCCAGCTGGTCGCTCCCTTGAAGCTCTCCTCAGAGTCTCTCCTCTGTACTTCCTCCAGGATCCTTGATGCAACAAGGTCCACATTCAAATCAGCTTCAGCTACTCCCTGAAGGTTATACATCAGAAATTCCCAATCATTGTTTAGACTACTCAGAAGTATGTAGGCTTTCTGGGATTCTTCTATTAGGATGCCACGCTCACTGCACTTTGCAAAGTTGTCCTGCAGAAGTACAGATTCACCTTCCTGTTGCTTGCAGCAGTATAGCTTTCTGCTACAGAGCATCATTGATGTTTATCTCACTATACTCTTAAAGTGCTACTATTCCACTTTGACTCCTCTAGCTGCCTCCTGTTGCATTCTGGGATTGTCAGTTTTAAGGAGGAGTATTTAGAATTCTCAGGCAGACTCTGCCTGAGAATTCTAAATACCCCTCCTTAAAACTGCCAATCCCAGAATGCAACAGGAGGCAGCTAGAGGAGTCAAAGTGGAATAGTAGCACTTTAAGAGTATAGTGAGATAAACATCATCGACAAGTCTCCAGCTGGCTGATTAACGCCTTCCAGTGCTTTCCACACATCAAACGCTGACCTCTTATTTCTGATGTGATTCAGTTGGTTTGGCTCTACGGCTAAAACAATTGCTTCTGTAGCCTTTTCGTCACCAGCTAACTCTTCTTCATCAGTAGGATCTGGCTGTTTCTTTACATAGTCCCATAAGTCCTGCTTTATCAACAAAGCTTTCATGTAGACTTTCCAGGAAAAATAATTTTTGTAATTTAATTTTTCAAATCTGATGGCTGTTTCCATGTTGTGCTGAGTCGGCGACTTGAACAGATGCAAACAAACAGACCAAACAGATTGATAAGAGCAGAGTCCATGAGTAGACACTTAACTCACTTCTCTTCAGGCCTTTTTCTCTTCAGCCCTCCAATAAGCCAATCTGCCACAGCTTCTCTAGCATTGTCCACGTGGCTACTCTCTGAGGCACCAACTGTCTCATTGTAACAGACACAGCCTACTCTCTGAGGCACCAACTTTCTCACAGTAACAGACACAGCCCACTCTCAGGCACCAACTCTCTCTCTCTCTCTCTCTCTCTCTCTCTCTCAGTGACAGTTGAGAACTGGCAGTTGACATTCAACATTCCGATGATGCACTTTTTGAATGCTGACACATTAGCTGCCACTGGAACTGTAAAATTATCTGCACAACCGCTCCCCCTAGTGGCCACACCAATGTCATTTCCTGACACTTCCTACCTATCTGTCTTGGACTGAAGTAATAGTTTCCTAGTGTTGGGTTTGTATATTGTCATGCCTATTCTCTAATTGAGTGGTGATGCAGCCAGGATGCACTCGTCCGATGACATTGGCAGCATCCTGGCTCCCAGCCATGCTTAGCCAGCCAGTTTGCAACAAGCTGAGTGCTGCTTGGAGCCAAGATGCAGCCGGGATGCACGTCTGGTGACATTGGCAGCATTTTCTTTTTTTTCCTTATTTTTTTAAACTTTATTCGAAATATAAACGACAAAGCACATAAATACAGGAAAAAGAAAATACATACATACTTCCAAAGACAAGATTCCAACATGGTAATAACATACCTATCTACCAGATATACATCTTTCTATCAGTCACCTTCCAAGACTCCTTTCTAATGCCACAAAACTTTCCTCGAGAGGTTCACACCATTAGAACACAAGAATAAAAAACTTCTCCACTATCTTCAACAAATAGAAGAGAAGAAAAAAAGAAAATATTATGATATCTACTGACAAATATCTATTATATACATATATTCAAATAGAGGTCTACACAGTACCATTCTTCCTTCACTTCATTTACAGCCTTATCCTGCAGAGCAGCTGTTAATAAATCAAGATTTCTCACTTCTTTCAGTTTAGATAACCAAACATCTATATTAGGACAATATGGATTTTTCCAACATTGTGCAAATAACACTCTAGCTAATGTAATCATGTATAAAATTATTTTAGAGTATTTCTTCTCTGAGACTTTATCTAGTTTATTTGTCATATTCAGCAAAAAAAAGCAACGGATCAAACAGAATATCAATGCTTATAATCTCCACCATCTTCATGATAATATTTTTCCAATACTCTTTTGATATCGAGCAGGTCCACCATATATGGAAGAAGTTACCTTCTTTAGCGCCACACTTCCAGCATTTAGTAGATCCCGTCTTATAAATCTTGTTAATCTTAGTAGGAGTCATATACCGCCTAAAAACATCTTAGTATAATTTTCTCTATAATTTTGACAGGCGGTAAATTTTTTGGTCACCTTCCACGACCTTTCCCAATCCTCCAATTGGATAGGACTACCTATGTCCTGAGCCCACCTGATCATTGTATGTTTTATGGTCTCGTTCTCTAACTCTTTTTTTCAAAGATTTATAATACACTGACAAATGTTTCCCCTTTTTATCTTCTATGTTTGTATCAAATTCATTCTTCATCATCGTAATTCCTGTTTTACCTAAATCCTTTTTGAATCTACTACATAATTGTAAATACAAATACCAATCAATCTCAAATCCCAACATAATCAATTGTTCCCTGGTATTTAATGTAAGTACACTTTTATTATCCTTATCAATTAAATCTCCATTCTTAATCCATTTTAATAAATTATTTTTAGTTCTATTATAAAATGCTTCTTGTGGGGAAACCCAATAGGGGAGGTTAACATAATACACCTTTTAAATTTTGTTCCATACCCAAATTAAAGATCTTCTAAAGAAATGGTGTCTGAATTCTTTATGTTCATTGTCCTTCCCAAACCACAAATAAGCATGTAGTCCATAACTCAGATCACAACTTTCCAGATATAACAATTTGTCATCAGTTAATAAAAACCAATTTTCTAACCAGCAAAGACATGTGGCAAAGTAATACCATTTAAGATTTGGAAGTGCACAACCTCCTCTTTCCCAGTCATCCGTGAGAATTTTCCATTTTACTCTAGCGCGTTTACCCTCCCAAATAAATTTGGAAAGTTCCTTCTGCCATAACGCAAATGGATTTTCGTCAGAGATAATCGGAAGATTAAAAAAAAAAGATAAATAAATCTTGGGAGGATATTCATTTTTATGGCTGCTATTCTCCCAGAGAAAGATAAATGCAGCTTTGTCCAGGAGGTTAGATCATCTTTAATTTTTTTCCAGAGATTACCATAGTTATTTGAAAAGAGATCGATATTCCTATTAGTAAGATATATACCTAAATATTTTTCTTTTTTACACACTTTATAACCAGATATATTAACTAGCTTATTCTCCTCCTCTACTGATAGATTTTTAGTTATAAATGTTGTCTTTGTTTGATTAATTATTAAGCCTGAATGGTCAGCAAAAACATCTAACATCTCTTTAAGATACCCGACATTTTGTAGCGGATCCTCCAAAAAGCAAATAAAATAATCTGCGAATGCCCTTACTTTATAAGTATGGTTTTTAATTTTAACTCCCTTAACTAACGGGTTCTCTCTAATTATGTTTAACAAAACTTCAAAAGCCAAAACAAATAAGATTGGGGATAAGGAGTAACCCTGTCTAGTACCCAATGCAAAAGGATTCTGTTCTTTCATTATTCACCAAGAGTTGAGCTCTTTGTTTCTGATAGATAGAGGATATCCAATTGTACATATTAGGGCCAACATCAACATAGTTCAACAATTCAAGTAGAAAGGTCCAACTGAGCCTATCAAAAGCTTTTTCCTGGTCAATCAATAATAAAGCTAATCTTCTCTCATTATGACATTCAAAATAATCTATAATATTAACTACCACCCTCACATTATCTCTGATCTGTCGTTTCGGAAGAAACCCACATTGATCCTCCTTAATATGTTTAACTAATACTTTTTAATCAGAGTTGGTCAATGAAATCGGCCTGTACTTGCCTAGATCCGCTTTATTATGCTCCCTTTTTGAAATTAATATGATTGTCGCTTCTTTCCAAGACTCCGGTATACCATAAGCATGCACCTCATTTATAGTATCTTTTAGATATGGAACCAAGATCTCTTCCATTTTTTTATAATAAATCATTGACAGACCATCAAGTCCCAGAGCTTTATCAGATTTCATATTCCTAATTACTGAGATAATCTCTTCCGATGAAATCTCTGAGTTTAGACAATTTTTTTCAAACTCGTTCAATTTCAACAAATTATGGTCCTTAATATAATTCTTAATTTTCTCCTTTTTGCTCTGATCCGCCTCAAAGCTACTATAAATTTCTTCCAAATATTTCTTAAATAATTTCTTAATGTCCTCTTGATGTGTATAAGTTTTTCCTAAATTTCCGTAATAAATCTATTATCTCTAATTTTCCTTAACTTAAAAGCTAGTAGCTTTCCAGCTTTGTCCCCGTTCTCAAAGTATTTTTGTTTCAAATAAAGTAACTTTTTCTTTACCTCCTCAATCTCCAATGCTTTCAAATCTGATTTAATAGATTCCACTTTAATTTTTAATTTTATATCACCATTAAGCTTCCATAATTTCTCAGTCTCAGCCAGAGCTTCTTTCATGTCATTAATTGTTTTTAAATTTTCTTTCCTTTTTCTAGAGTTTAATTGAATTAGTATCCCCCGTATGACTGCTTTACTAGCATCCCATAAAGTTTTGTTGCTAATATCTTCTGTCTTATTTTCTTTTAAATATAATTTTAGCGATTGCTTTACCTTTTCATTAATATCCTCATCATTCAATAAATCCCTTGGTAATCTCCAACAGTAACCTGTGCTTTTTTCAAAAAAATTCATAGTTATTAAATTATGATCCGAAAGAGTATTTGGCTCAATATCCATAGACTGGATAAGAGGAAGAATCTTCTTTGACGCTAAGAAAAGGTCAATTCTAGACCATGAGTCGTGAGTTTCTGAATAATAAGTGTAATTTTTGCTTGATTGATATTTGTACCTCCAGACATCCTCCAATTCATAATCATCCTTGAAACAAAAGAAAGATTTAGGTAATCTACCTTGGTTGTTTTTTTTTTTATTAAATTGTTTCTATTTGATTTTCTATCAACTGTTGGACAAATCACAGCATTAAAATCACCCATCACTGACCTGAGGTCAATACATGTCTCACCAATTTCGGTAATGTATCAGGCTTAGTGATTAACAAAGAAAAAAACGCTATTATGACAATGAATTTAAACCCCATTGAGAAGAAAAATCTTCAAGATATGTCAAAATTTAATATTGTGGATAAAGTAAAATACTTGGGGATTTGGCTGTCCACAAAGAATACTGATCTGTTTAAGAACAATTATAATAAGACATGGCAAAAGATCAAAGAGGATTTATTACATTGGGGGAAAGCAGGTTTGTTGTGGATGGGTAAAGTCGCTGTAGTGAAGATGATGGTTCTCCCAAGAATGATTTTTTTGTTTCAAACCATACCAATTCTGACTAATGATTCTCCTTTTAAATTATGGAACAAAGACATAAGTAAGTTTTTATGGGGAGGGAAAAAAACCGCACGTTCGCTTTCATTATATGCATGATGAAACTAGACACGGTGGTTTAGGTCTCCCTAATTTAAAGCTCTATTTCTATGCAAGTTGTTTCGATTGGCTAATCCCATGGTTTAAATTAAATAATAGAAATCTGTTAAATCTGGAAATGGCTGGGAATATTTTCGGCACTCATGCCTATCTATTCTATGAGAAGATTAAAATCAGGCTTTTTTGTTACATTTTATTAGAAAGGTCCTTTTGAGAGTATGGATGAAATTTAAGGATTTGATTTATCCAAAGTTCCCGTTATGGACTTCTATAAACGAAGCATTCCACAGGAACAATGAAATAGCGTGTAATCGCTGGGTTACATATAAGGATATTCTAACTAAAGACCAAATAACAAATCAATTAACAGTAAAGTCCATGGATCAGCTAATGTATGAAGGCTATTGTATAAATTGGTTCCTGTTTCGACAATTAAAGATTTGCAATGGATGTCAAGCATGTAGGTATCTGTTCTGAGCAATCAGATTTTGATAAAATTATTTTTTGAAAAAGTGTAGGAAGAATTTCAAAAGTCTATAAATTTTTGTTGAAACTTGAGATGCATGAGGAGTTAATAAAACCGGCCATGATAAAATTGGCACAAGACTTAGGTGAAAGCCTTCCGCTGGATCAATGGGAAAAAAATTGGTCCACTAGAATGAAATATACGGCTTGCGTTATAATTAGAGAAAATTATTTGAAAATGCAGTACAGATGGCATTTGACTCCCTTGAAACTCTCTAGGATATACAAAAATCAAAACCCGATATGTTGGAAATGTAATAAAACTACCAGTTCTTATGTACATATGTGGTGGTCTTGTGACATTGCAAAAGAGTATTGGAAAATGATTCACCAAAAGGTGCAAATTATCTTGCAACAGACATTCCCTCTAGACCCTAAAATGTACTTGTTAAATATGATTCCGAATGATAAATTGGAAAAATCACATGGTAAATTGTTGTTCTATATAATTTCAGCAGCTAGAATCGTGTTTGCTTCTTACTGGAAAACGACCCAACATCCTTCGTGGAATGAATGGGCCATGAAGATGTTGGATTACATGCAAATGGATAAAGTAACATGTTATGTAAGAAACCTGGACTGGAAAAAGGAAAAAAGAATTTGGGAACCTTTTGTATGTTTTATGGAAAAAGAAGAAATGCCCTCAAAATTTATTTGGTAATTAGTAATTGGGTAAATTCATATTATTGTTTTCTGATGGGCATGATAGTGAAGCACAGAGGCAAATACTCGCTCTGTGTAACATTAAGCATGTGAGAAATGAGATATGCAACGGCAGAATTGTAATAGGTTTATTAGCTTCACATCCTCTTGTATTGTCTCCTTAGAGGAAGTTTTGATTCCAGCTTGTCAATGTAAAAGCATGTGCGATTATATTACTGTTTCATTAGTCTTGAAAATGTTTATTATATATCTTGACAATTTTGACAATTTTTCATGTATATAATCGTGAATATATGTATCTTTCGTTTTTTATTGTTTAAACTATTAAATAAAGATTATTTTAAAAAATCACCCATCATAAGGATGTTTTCATATTCAGTTTTACTCAGATCATTATGTAATCTTGCATAAAAAATATCTCTGTTATCACTTGGAGCATAGACCCCTACAACCAAAACTGTTATACCTTTTAATTTAACTTCTACTGCCACATACGAACCATTATTATCCTTAAAGATCTCTTTGGATTCAAATTTCTTATTAACAAAAACTGCCACTCCTTTTCTTTTTCCATCTAATAACGAACAAAAACATTTCCCTAACTTGGGATTTCTTAACAGACGTTCCTCCCTATTTTTAATTTTAATTTCCTGTATACAGGTTATGTCGCTTTTAGATTTTTCCAATAGATGAAAGACCCGGCTTCTTTTAAATTTTGAATTAATTCCTTTTACATTCCAGGAAATAATTTTAAATCATCATTTTAAATATAGCTAACTATCCAATGACACTCAACAAAAGTAAAATAGTAAGAGAGAATTTTTATTGTTAAAATAAACTATTATTTAGTAACTCAGCACAGTTCCTGCAGATACCTCTTTTTGATTAATGGACAGTTAATCCGAAAAGAAATTTAAAAAAGTATTTCTTTAGGCCTTTTTATTAAAAGGATCCTAATAGGTTATCGCTTGGGGCCAGTGAACAAGGCTCCTTGTTGCACTGACTCTCTAGACCTTTGTTATTCTCCAGATATTTTCCTTTATTTAGTCCCTCTTTAGGTTCTATATTTTGTAATCCACTTGGTTTCCATTTTCTCACCTTGAACCGATTAGAACCAAAATCATCCTTATTTTCTTTGTAGTCCTTTCTTAGTCTATCTTCCATCTCATTGGCTTTTTCAATATTGTCAATCTTATATCTTTTCTGCCGATATATAAAGGAGAGGCCCTCCAGTCTCTCCCATCTAAAGTCAATTCCTAAATTTTTCAAAATATTAACCAAAGTCCTGTATTTTTGACGCGACACCATAACAGCAGGTGGGATATCTTTGAAAATCTTGACTTCTTTATCTTCTATAATCAATTTATTACTGTAACTGTTCTGAATTATTATATCTCTAATTTTAGATCTCACACAGCATACCACAATGTCTCTTGGTAGATTTTTATCCTTAGCTTGACTGGACTGGATTCTAAATATTTTATCGATCTCCCATTCTGTTCTATCTAAAGAGAGGCCGATGTATTCTGCAAGGGGTGGAATAATTCATTCAAATAGATTTTCACCTGGTTTTTCACTCACCCCTCTGGTTTTAACAGATTTTTCCCTATGCTTCAATTCCTGATTCAAATCTTTCCAATATAATAGTTCCTGTTTTTATACCACATCCCTATTGTATTTCTCCAATTCCAATGTTTTAACTTTGTAAGTGTCTAGGTCCTTTTGAGTTTTAGATACATCTGTGGAAATTTTGTCAATTCTTTTACCTAGTATATCTAATTCCTTCTTTAGATCTTTCCTAATTTCAGTTCTAGTTTCCTTAATTTCCGATCTCGTTTCCTTGATCTCTTCTCTCGTCTCCTGACTTGCCTCCTTAATACCCTCTTTTAATTCCGATCTTAATTCTTTAATTTCTTGTCTAATTCTTCTAATTTCATCCAGTACCAACATGTTGGGATCTGTAACCTTGATGCTGTCTTCCATTGAGCCCCGCCTTTGAGTTGTTAGCTGCAATTGACTCTGAGTTAATCCTTTTTTAGATTGTGACATGATACTACTTTGTTCTTTCTATATAAAATAATTGAAAAGAAAAAATAGTAAGGAAAAGCAAAGGAAGAGAAGAATAGATAAAGAGAGGAAAAGAGAAGTAAGAAGAGAGAAAGAAAAAAAATTACACCAGTATCAATAGCAGTCAGAGATACTAAGCTAACTACTCCTTGAGTTTAGAGACCTATAAAACCGAATCTAGCAATGAAAGTAGCAATTATAGAAAGTTAACTTTGTCCTAAATAATACTAACAAATCTAGGAGACTTGCAACATAGCACCATTACTCACTAAAAGGAAAAGAAGCAAAAAAAGAAACTATATATCATTTTTGTAACTAACAAGATGACCTATTGAATCTCCTCTTAAGCTACAGAGTCGATAACCACTTGCAACAACTACAAAATTGAAAATATATAAACCAATTCCCTCCCAATATAACACTGTGGCTATACAAAACCACCCAGGCTTTACCCAAATACTGAGTATTATCTATATATATATATATATAAAATATATATATATATATAAAAACACATAGATATTCCCAGAAGATAGTCAGTTTCTTACAGCTTCTTTTTTCCGTACAGAGCTTCTTGTGTCCATATATAAAAGTCTCTTTGTATCCTTTTTGTAATAATGACAAAACCTGAGGCTATTAATTTATGTCCAAAATAAAGAGCTAAGTCTCCTATTTCCTCAATGAATAGCTCCACGGTACAATGAGTTCTCCTCTATAAGTTGCAATCCTTTCCTCTTCCCTCTGTTCCAACGCAAAAAAGAATTTCTTTCTGCAAATGTCACAAAAGCAGTTTTATAACAGTAGTATTCCAGCAGTATTCCAGCAGGTCAGCAGTCACAAAAAATTAAATGGGCAAAAAACAGAAGGCAATTAAGCTTTCAGCGTCTTCCAGTTCCGAGTAAAGTCCTTTATCTCTTAAGAACAAAGTTTCACCCCTCCAACAACCCCCAGGTTTCTTTCCAATTCAATTCGTGGTAGATGGAATACTCAAATAGTCCCACATACAATGAAGGAATAGAAGCGAACAAGTGGATTATTGGAGTAGGTCTGTTCGTACAACCAATTCAGCCTTTCCTTAATGTTTTTAAAAGTCTCTCAAATTCCAATCTATAAATTGCCAGAGAATTGTCTGAAGAATTGTCCAAAGCATGGATGTTTCAAAGCTCCCAAAAGCAATAATAACCCTTTCTTCCATAAGCACACTCCTCCGCCACCCTGCAAGCAGCTGCTGATAGTTGCTGTTAGTTGCTACTCCTTGGGCTTCTCCGCGGCTTTTTTCCTGTTCAATTTAACTCCCACTCCGCTTCCTTCAAACTCTTTCGCCGGGCTTCCAATGCTTTCTTTAACATTAACTGGAAAGCCTCGCTTTCTCAACCCAAAGGAGACTGCTTTGTCAGTTCCAAAAAAAGAATACCACAAACCTCACTACCATGGCATTAGGAGGAAATCTTCATCTACCCATCTCCGTCGCTCAAGCCTTCTTTCAAAATGAGTGTGGGCTTTATGCATGCCGCAAAGCGGCTACAGCTGCAGGAGGCGCTCAGTTCTTCGACCTTAAACGAAGTGGCGTTGTGAGGGGGGGAGTCCTCCTCCAGCCCCCTGGCGCCTACTCCAAAAGTCCCCAACGAACTAATTCGATACCCTCTTATATCAAAGAAGGGTATGGACGGGTTAGAGGCAGCCCCGTTCCACCGAGAACCGCAGCCGCGGAGACGCTATCAGGAGCAACCCTAACCTGCGTCTTCCTGCAACGCCATCACACCTGGCAGCATTTTCCATGACAAAATTCCAACTGCATCCCGTAAGCGACTATATCCTGGAGGGGGTAAGTCACGCTTTTTTGGCCATGTGATAAGGTCCAAATAAATAAATAAATAGTTCCAAACTGGCCAGTGCTATTTTGGTCACTGTGAAGAGGGCTGTCACCCTTCCCATTGTGATATTTTCTCCACCTGGCTTCAAAGACTAGATTTTGAAAACCAAATTCTTTCCCTTTGGGATGGAGTGAGGTGATAAAATGCCAAAGTAATTTATAAAATCAAGAGTCAAAGCAAATCTTATTCTTTTCAGAATATGGGGAATAAAAGCCTTCCAATAAATCAAAGACTTAATTTCACATGAGGCTGTACTGCACACGTTATGCATGACTTTTGTAATTAATGCTTGCCAGTCAGCAATATCTCATCTTGTGGATACTGTCTGTGCCTCTCTCTCTTTGAGACAGTTTCCTGTACAATTTATGATCTATTTCTCCTCCCGTAAAAGCCACTGCTTTGGAATAAGAGCACTGCAAACACTGATCTAGATGGCTGCCTTGCTTTGTCAGTCTGTCCGCATTTGTATGCCAGATGTGCATGCTGTCAAAGAACCTAATGTAGCATTCAATAAGCTGATTCTAAGAGACAGAATGTGTTTTTAATGTATAAAAATAAAAAAAAAATACAGTGACAGATTGGAGACCAACAATTTTCCCCCAGTTTTAAACTACAGACTTATCATGTATTTGCAAGGAATCTGTGCTTTGTATGGAATGGGTGGGGTGGTAGAAGTGAAGCATTATGCCATTCTTATAAACTGTGCCCACTAACGTGCCAAATGTTATGCCATTCCTATATAGTGTGCAGACCAGAATGTAGAAACTGAGACAAGGGCTTGCCCTTGGGAAGAAACGTGAAGGCAAGGATGGGAGAACAAGGCTTCCAGGTGCTTGCTTCATCCACTCCTGATGTGACTCACGTCCACGGCTAGATTAAACCATGAGCATGCAATAAAGTAGGATTTTAAAGCAATTACTCGCCAAGGTTTTGACATTGGTTTTGACAGCCAATACCAGCCACTCACTTCCAGAAAGTTTTACTTTTAATGTGGAATGTCAAGAGTAATACTTAGGCACTGGAATGAAGCGCAACAAAGGTTTCCCCATTTGGATTGTATGAAGAGTTAGAAACAGGGCTAGTATGCAACTACCTCTGGGGGCAAATGCTAGAGAGTAGTAGTGCCGATTCCCCAAGCATCCCTCTTGTTTTTTCTTTCAGAGGACATGGCTGTCATGTACTTCAACTGCCAGTCTGGCTTGCTTCTTTAGGGTTGCGTCAGCACTGCAGAAATAATCCAGGTTGATACCACCAGGTAGATTACATTCTATCATAAGGAGAAAAAAGGAAAAACATATTTGAACTTTTTTTATATAGATTGGCTATAAAAGGACATATTTGAGGATTTGATTTAAGAACTAGGGATGACATTTGAAAAAAAGAGGAATTGATCTTGCTTATACTATCAGATAAATTTTCTATATATAATGTCAAGATATGATTTATTGTGATAGGTAGAGACTATAGTTGGAGAGATCAATAATTATATTATAGGTATAGTAAGAACAGAGACATTTTATATACACACACACACACATATATATATTGACAGGAATCTTATCACATTGTGACAGGAACCGGTTTCAAATGGGAACGAGGGTCATTTACACCGATTGACATTTCGCTCTATTTCATAGTGGGAACATGCCCTAGGGCAAAGTGTGCAGAAAAACGTGAATATTTGTGAAAGTAACATTCAAAAAATTGCTTCATATATCTATGCAAATATACATATGCATATTAATATGAGACACAAGTGTGTACAACATATGGAAAAATTGTGTCCTAAAAGGCTTGTTAAAAAGTGCAAACTAATAGAGAAATGGGACAAAGCAAACTGGACAAATGTGAAAAATCAGAAGCTAGGAGAAAGTGTAACTGGCAGATTTATTCACTCATCCCTAATAATATTCTGATATGCTTGCAGGAGGGGATGGTAAAAATGTAAAGAATAAATTTAAAAACAATTCATTTTGGCCACCATTTCATCTACAGCTTTGGCCTTTCCCCATGGCTACCATTTCAGAAGTAGAAGGCCTAGCAATATTTTCCTCAAGCCTGCCATCTCCAAAATTATTCTCTCCTTAATTCTTATACTATCAGCATGATACAAATGTAACTTGCATTTTGGGATCTTATTTCCCTGTCTGCACTGCAAATGGCTGTTTTCACTTTGTAGAAAGAAAAGCCGCTAAAGAAAAGTTAAGGAATGCTAAGAAGAAGAAAAACAAGGTAGAAACAGCTATGAAAACCCAGATGGTTATTACGAACAACTAATCTTTATGATAGCTGTAATTAAAGGCCTTGGCTACAAGTACCAGAGCAGATGAACAGAGAGTATAGAAATTGATAGATGAGCCACAGAGCTCTTGTTCAGGTCAAATATATGGCAAATGTTATGAACTGTAACATTTTGGTGCATTGCTGACATGTTTCCAAATATTAAAAGGTCTTCAGTATACTGATATTTTTCCAGGGCCAATTATCTCCCAGGCACATTATTGCAGAAGGTCGGCAGGAGACTGTAAATTCACATGACATTGGTTATTAGAACGAGAAAATAATTAGTATTCATCAAAACAGTCACTTCCATATCAGCATTGCTAGGCTACCCTCTACTTGCTTGTTTAGCACATGGATGGATGGGCAGGGGAGGGGTTTGTACTCCTAGTGATAGACAGAAGGACACAGAAACCTGCCTTGCCCTATGTTCAAGCCATTGAACCATCTTGATCAGTATTGCCTATACTATGTGGCAGCAATGCTTCAGAGTTTCAGACATTATTCTTTCCCAGCCCTTCCTGGTGACCCATGAGGCTGAGCCTGACACTTCTGCAAGCAAAGCATGTGCTCTTCCATTCAGCTGTGCTCCCTCCCTTAAACTTTGGACAGAGGAGATTGCCTTATATTGATTTTGACGTGTAGGATGTGCTATAGCCAACCCTGGTTGGCAGTAGTTCTCTGGCATTTCCAAGATAAATCTTTCCCCATTCTACCTGGTGATGCTGCTCAAATGAACCTGAGACCGTCAGTGTATGAAAGATTTTCTTTATAAATGAGGTATAAACCTCCCCTTCTTTGAAAAGACCAATGGCTTGGTTTGAGAATTCAGGCAAAACGTGTTGGAACAATGTTCTTTTAAACTGTTGTAAAAATATTTTGTATGGCTGAGATTACTAAGTCACAGCACTTGACATGATGCAAAGGCTTACAATATGCATCATGCTAAGCGGCAACAGCTTAGCGGTGATGACCATCAGGTGAATTTCTATATGTTCACTGAGACTCAGTGCATGTGCAGGTTGATGATAGTGGTTTGGAAAAGGTGGTAGTTGATGGCTGGAGTTATTGTTATATCACAGATGGTGAATGTTGGGAGGAATCGTGAGGAGAGTTTGTACATGCTTGCAAATATTGCCATTGCATCTTATGATAAAAGACCTCCAAAGGATTGGAAGGTAGCAATGTGTCTGTGAGTTTATTCAAGTGCGGGCAGTGCATTGCCAGTACTTAAACTGAACTGCCTTATGTCCCCACCAACTGTGCTTGGGATGATGGTAGGACTGAGAGTAGGGCACAAATCATATGCCCTCAAAAAAGTGTGAAGCATATATTTTTTTAAAAAAATAGGCACACAAATATACATTATTTAAGAGAGTGCATGTTTGTGCATTGTGTGTCTCTGCATGTGTGAAAATGAAAACAATATGGGTATTGCTATGTTAACCCCAGCTCCCAGGCTGGAGAAATGAGAATGAACAAAAGGAAGTGCCAAGAGGAAACCCCAGCCAAAGACAGAGCCTAGCAGACAAAGCAGCCCCAATTCTTTCCAGGCCCTTGTATCTAAGGCCCTGTAGTCCAACTGAACGCTTCGTCCTCTATTGATCTGGTCCTAATAGGAGTAAATTGCCCTTTATCCCAGTCCCTGAGTCTGTGGATTTGGCTGATCAATTGTCAACTGGCAAACAAAGCACTTGGTACCAAACAAACAAATATCCTGTTCTTGCTCAGCTGTTTGGGAAGCCAATATGTAGCCATCTTTGCACGGCTGAACAAAAACGTAGTCTCTTCTTAACTCTTCTAACCATACTTGGCAGGGCTGATACCGACCACAACAGTGTCAAGACTATGACTCTAACAGCCTCCATTTATTTATATCATCATAGAACTAACAGGAAGATGGATGTTTGAAATCATCATTAGCAGCCCATCGATCCAATTATCTGCTTTTCCATTTCATTTCCAATTTACAGCCTTGTTACCACCTTTGTGACAGAAATGGATTTCCTGATCATGGTTACCAATTCTGGTTCAAGACATGAAATCAAACATCCCTCCAGACAATTCTCTTAGACTAATAGAGCTGCCTGGTGTAGTAAATGTGACCACTCCATAACATTGCACAATTCCAAACATTTTTTCTTTCTTTCATATGTTTCTACCATGTCTCTTTGGGTGCTGTCATGACACATTTTGATATGTAGCTATTTATTGTGACAGTCCAGCCACAAGGACAACCCCCAAGGATACATCAAAAATGCAAGTAGCTATTTTGTTCCACACCAACAAGCCAGTTTGGAATTTTTTTCCTCACCTACAATGAGGTCTTTTGTAAAACTAATGGGTCTTTTTTAAAAATTCAAAGATTAAAAACAATTTTAAATATCCATTAAAAATTAGGGGACAAAATATTACAAGCTCTTTCCCCATAAATAGTTCCCATATGAGGGCTGGCATGGTGTAATGGTTGGACTAGGAAACTGGGAGACCATGGTTTGAATCCTGACTTGTCAATGGAAACCCGCTGGATGGCCTTGGGCAAGTCATATTCTTTCACCTTCAGAGGATCTAAATGACAAACCTCTCTGAAGAAACTTGACATGAAAATCCTATAGGTTTGGCTTAGGGTTGCCAAAAGCTGGGAATCACTTGATGGCCATGAACAACAACAACAGTTCCCAAAGGTCTATAGAAACGTAAAAATTTTTCACCAAAGGCAGCCTTCAGCCACTGAAAAATGGAGCAGAGAAAGTCTACTCATTGCCGGTGGACCATAGTTGGCAGAGACCGCAAGGGCCATCCAGTCCAAGGCCGTGCCATGGCGGGAACTCTCAATCAAAGCATCCCTGACAGATGGCCATCCAGCCTCTGTTTAAAAAGCTCTATGGAAGGAGATTCCACTACACTCCGAGGAAGGAGTGTGTTCCACTGTAGAACAGCCCTTACTGTCAGGACGTTCTTCCTAATGCTGAGCTGGAATCTCTTTTCCTGGAGCTTGCATCCATTGTTCGTGGTCCTATTCTCTGGAGCAGCAGAAAACAAGCTTGCTCCCTCCTCAACATGACATCCCTTCAAGTATTTAAACAGGGCTATCATACCTCTTAACCTTCTCTTCTCCAAGCTAAACATCCCCAGTTCCCTAAGTTGTTCCTCATAGGACATGGTTTCCAGTGGGACCTACTTTCAGTGGTCCTGCACCTCAGGGCTGGATTGGCTAAGCACCCAGAGGCAACTACAAGCCACTGGTCTGTTTGACCCCAAAATTAGATAACTCAGGATAAAAACCTTAATGTGAAGAGATTTTCAGAAATGATCTACTCTGATTTCAGACAGATCCTTGTTCGCACTGAGCCATGAAACTTCCTTAAACCATTTACACTTTCTCACCCTGATGTATCTCAGAGCCTTGTACACTGTCATGATCTGAATAAAGGAAAGGAGAATAAAGGAGATGAACTACAAAAACAATAACAGTAACAACACATAAATATGGTGTCTATGCCATATTATGGCCGTGTGTCCAGCATGGCAAAATGGGGTGGATTTATTGGTTCAGAGAGTGCCCATTGCACTACTTCAGGCATCCTTGATGTCAGAAAATAACACTAGGACATTATTAGATTGTTATTATAATATTAGATATTATTTGCTTATGTTGTCTCTTTTGTTCTCACTTATATGTAAATAATAACATAATTTAAAAAAAATTATTCTTTTTTAAAAGGACTTTATCATACCAGTCCACGAACAAAGTGCTTTTGCCAGGGAAGTCAGTTAAACTCTGACAAAGGGTCTGGCATTCCTCCCAGGCTTTTATCTCCAGCACTTCCTAGTGCAGCTTCTCCTTAATTGCTTAGCGTTTCATATAAAGTCTCTGAGATAGATGCAGCCCCATGGGTAAATTGGCCTCCTCATCCTCCTCAATTCAGGAGACTCTGCTGCCTGGATACCAGGCTCCTGTTCTCTTTGGCAGCAGCCTCTGCAAACTGGAACCAGGTAGAGGGTCAGGTTCCTCCACTTCTTTCTCCTCTTCTGAGTCCTCAGCCGGGCATGCCTCCAGGCTGGGCATAACACTAGGAAGGAAAAGTGATAATCATGGAGGTTCAGAAAAATAAGCTTACAAATAAAAATAAGGGGTGAATGGCGAGCCAGAGATAGGAAACTCTTTAGTTGTACTTGAAAGTCCTAGTTATTCCTATTCTGAACATGAAGACATTTATGGAACATTTTCTGAGAAAGCACTACATCAAAGCACTGGGAAATCCAAAGGATAATTGTTTCTATTCACAAACTAATCTTGGAAGTGTACATCAAGACGGTTGATGTTGAAACATATCCTTGTGCATCCCTGATCTCAGCTATTAGAAGCTGTTGCAGCAGATATCTAAACAGTTCTTCCTGTGGTAACTTGCAACTGTTCTGTTTGTCCCATGGAGGCCTTAATTTCTTTAGCAATGCATTCAAAACAGTTTTCTTGGAACACCTTGGCATTTACAAATGTCTTGAATAGAAGAGGCTACGTCTACAATTTAGGGGAGGGGTTATTTTAATTGATTTTATTACTGGTAGAAAAGCAGAGCAAGTGAGGGCACTTTTGGTTGGAAGGATAAAACAAAAACGATTAGCTGAATATGGCTGAATTAAGCACTTAAAGTTCAGTCTCTCCAGACTGCTGACAATGCAGGCTTGGATCAATACAGAAACAATTTATGCCATGGGAGCCTAGGCTCTAGCTATTAACTACTAATTATACCTGGTTTGCTTCTTAACTCTTTCCAACATGCAGGCAAGGCTGTGACCAAACATGCCAGCCACACAGCAATGAGATCAGCACATCACTTCCAATTGCTGTGGTTCAAGGAGCATGATAGAATCTACTTAGTAAACCAATCTGAAGATGCAAGAAAGGTGGCAGAGGTGGTGTTACCCAAATTGCTGGGGTCTGTGGAGGATGCCCACAAATTAATACTGAGGGGAATTATAGTATTAGCTCAAATGAGAGCTATATTATGGCTGGGGTAATGGCGGCCTGGGATGGCAACTCACACAGAACTCCAGAGACAAATCCAAATAGGTTTTGTATTTTTATTTGAGGGAATAAGCCACACACACAAGCACACATATGCTCACACACAGATGCAAGAGCTACAGATGCAAAGGTGAGGAAAGTGGCATGGATTTAAAGCCTTGTCTTAAATCCATAAGTTCCTGACATGGACCTTGATTCCAATCAATGGGATTCTGGAATGGAGAAGACTCAATAGCCACTGCAGCCAGTATAACAAGGAGACTAGTCTAGCCAAACCAACACAGTGCTTGCCTGTTTGCAAACTAAACCAAGACCAAAAAAGGGCTGTTTTGCTATCTGTATTGTGTCTTAGGGGCAGAAAGCAAGGCTTGAAAGGATTAGAAGCTCTGAATGGTTTCCCAGGGGGAATGCTTCGGACTAGAAGTGGATAGTTGGGTGATTGCTGTAATCGCGCTAGGTTTGCCAGTGCTCCCTTGTCCCAGGTAGTTTTGAGCAATCTCCTTTGGCCATGATCCTCTCACAAAAGGGATTATGCCAGAGCCCCAGGGTCTCTCATCATGGTGGCTGCCCTCTAGACCCTGACTAGCTTTAACCAGTTTGTCACGTGTGAGGTCAGATGTCCACAGTAAAATCATGCCTAGGTCATTCCCCCAGCTTTCCTTTCAGTATTAAATTGATATATAATTATGAGGGGCAATAAGAGGCTTGGTCTCAGGATGACACCATCACATTTAAGGAAATGGGTGCTCTTGTCAGGAAACCCAGAGGGGTTTCTTTATGGCTTGGTTCCTGACTTCTCCTTCTCCCATATCATTCTCCCTGCACTCTCCGTTCTGCTGGGAATAATCTGCTTCAACTGAAGAGGACTAGACTTTCTGCAGTGACCCATCGATCGTTTTCAGCAGTTGCTCCTAGACTCTGGAACAACCTGCCGGATGAGATCTGTCAGATTACCACCTTGGCAACCTTTAAGAAGGGTATTAAGACAGATCTCTTCCAGCAGGCCTTTCCGGATTAGAACATCTTTGTTGACCTGCCTCCCATTCTCCATGTTTACCTTTTATTCTACCCGGTCTCCACTTGAAATTTTATCTCATTTTAAGTGTTATTGTAAACCATTGTTTTTTTATTTTATTTTATTGTTTACAAAAGGTAAAACACAATTACATCACCATTCTACTTTAAAAACATAAGCTAAAATACAGATTTATAGAGCTGAGGTCTCATTCAAAACTCCAAAACAAAATCTCCTGTTGTGCTGTGTTGGAACATGAGCATGAGAATTGGAGTTAATATATTCTATAAGAGGTAACCACTTTCCCTTGAACTGGTTGCAGTTCCTTGCCTCAGAGGTTCTCTTGACATCATCTGCAAGCTTTTTCATTAACCTTCTTTCCCAGAACTTCGTCCACCATTGATCCATGGACAGATGACCTGTTTTCCAGTTTCTGGCAATGATTAATCCAGCTATAGCAACTGAAAAAAATACAATTTCTTTATGATGGAGAAATTTATTATCAAATTGAAATATTGACAAGAGAAGAAACTTTGGGGTGGGTTCAACCTTTTGTTTAGTGATGTCTGACATCAATTGAACAATCTGTGTTCAGAATTGTTGGACAATTGGGCACTCCAACCACATGTGTAGGTATGTACCTCTTGCCCCACAACCCCTCCAGCACAAAGGAGATGTCTTCCTTGTCATTCATGGTAGCTGGGCAGGGGTCAGGTACCATCTGTATACCACTTTCAATGTATTTTCCCGAAGCCAATCAGGGGATTTCCTTCAAGGGTGATTGACAACATTGCCAGCGACCCATAGAAGCTCCTCAACAACAAACTCTTCCAAGTTTGAAAACACCCTGTCAAATATATCCTTCCAGCTCTCCCTCTTCTTCCCTCTGCAGGGACTCAGTGCAATACTGCCGATGAGGCTTAACCAGCACAAATATATAGTGGTACAATTACTTCCTTTGAACTGGAAACTGTGGTTCTTTTAATGCAGACTAAATATTATTTACCTTCTTTGCTGGAACATCACACAGCTGTCATGCTAATCAACAATAACCCCAAGGTCTTTTTCACATGTAAAGGCCATCTGATCTCAGAAGTTAGGGTCAATCTTAGTACGTTTATAGAAAACCACCATGAATACCAGATGCTGTAGGCTATATATATCAGACGAAAGAACTAGTACAACCATTTCTAAGTGTTCCTTGCCTAAGACAACTCTTTAAATTAATGGAATTGATCCATGGGAATTGGAAAGGGCAAAATGGCAGACAAGATCATCATTCCTACTAATCAAGAAGCCCTGGTGCGTTGTTCCTATAAGCCCTGGCTCCATTGCATTACTACTAAGGGGAGGGAAGCAATACTTGGACAGCAGGGAAATCTACTAATTCCTGCAAGAAACACATTGACTAGAATCCTCCCCATGATCTTACTCTTCATTGGAAAGCATCAACAACATGCACATTAGGTGTCCATCCTAATGCAAGCTCACACAGCATGTAAAATGCATCAGGGGAGTTAGAAATGTATTGAATGGAATAATAGCAGGCTGAAATAAAGTTGGTGCTGCACTATATGTGTGCTAGTTTTGTGCTAGGCTGTGAGATATAAGCAACCCCACTGTGAAGGCTGAGCTCTTCAACACTTCTTCAGTCCCGGCAGACATTGAAAACTGACAGTGCCTGACACATGTCAGAATTGGCCTTTGTCCCTTTCTTCAACCCAGTCTGGGCAGTCCTGCAGTTTGATTCTCAATGTGGCCATGAAAAGAATACATCACATCACATCAGCATTTCTATAACTTAGGAATGGCTTGCACAGAGACAACTTATTTACTGTATTCTTTTGCATCTAGGAATGTTACTTCTTCTGCTCTATAGCAATGCACCTGTAACATTTTTGTGGGCTACCTATAACACCTATACGTGAAAGACATCATTATGGTAAAGGGGAGATACAGTGCCAGCTATAGGATAATGGTCCTTAAGGGAAAATAGCAGAGTTGAGGGGAGAGCCAGTCCCATATAAAATCACTCCTTTTATTTGTGTTGTTGAATGAATACACTGCCTAATGACTTTAAGAAAAAAGCAAATCTTTCAGGCCACTTTTTAATATTCTACCTTGGGACTTTTAAAAGCCATTTAAAAAGCGACAACTTTTATTTATATTGTTGTAGTAATACAGGGCAAATATAATGTATTGCCTTTTTTTCTTGTATAGAAATATTATATATAGTAAATGAAGAATATCAACACATGGATACCATGGAGTGCTAAAAAGAATAAAGAGCAAACCAAGCCTGACCTTTCACCAGAAGTGAAGATGACTCAACTGAGACTATCAAATCTATCATCATCATCATCATCATCATCATCATCATCATCATCATCATCATCATCAGACTTTGGATATCTCATGATTGATGTGACTGGTTGGAAACACTTATATTGCTTATTAAAGTAGATGATTAAAATCAATTAAATCACAACCTTGTGGAGACCAAACAAAACTCAACAATATAAATAGAACTTCTTGTTCAAAGCAGAACTCCAGAAGAATATGCTGCTACCTCATTCTATATTATGGGACTTGAACATCCACAGTGTGGTATCCATGGGGGTTCCTGGAATCAAACCCCAGTGGATACCAAAGGCCCACTGTATTTGAATGTAATACCATTTGGAGATTATTGCATGTGACGATCCCCAATGGGATAGACAGTTTTAACTCTTCAATGACGGATCTTACCACATTCTCCATAAGACCCTATGCAGCCCATACACAACCCAGGCTTATCCCATAGCTTTTCAAGAACTTGATTTTCCATTCTTTAAAAGCTGTGGGATAAGCTTGGGCTGTGTATGGGCTGCATAGGGTCTGTCTATGGAGAATGCGGTTAGATCCATCATTGAACAGTTAAACTCATGTCTCTCCCATCGTGGATTGTTGCATGCGATAATCTCCATGAAAATTAACACCAGCCCCCAAAATTGGTGGAGGGTGAGGGCCCCCCAAGTTCACCAGCAGCCCAGGTGCCCCCTAACTTCTGACAGTGGCCCACTTCTTTCCAAATATTGCACCATGGTTACTTTCAATAACTATTTAGGATCTCAAGTCCTTTATGACCTTTTCGATGTAAGAGTGCCTTAGAGAAATGAGAGCGCTTCAGCCCTCTGGACTATACACTCTTTTTAAACTAGTTTAAAACAATATATAGAAACACAAGCTGCCTGGCTGACTTCTTAGACAAGTGCGATTCATCTCTCTGTGCCACCTGGTCAAGTCCAAAGGGCTCAGTCAGTTAAATTATCACACTGTCACTTTAATATTTTGCCATCTGCTAAATGGAAGTTAATAGCACCTGTTGGGTCCCATAAAGACTCCTATTTATTGCATGACACATGGTGACATCTGTTGCAGGACGCAGCTAAACTTCACACCATATTTAAACAAACACGATGGGATCAAAACATGACTTGACTGAACTGTTAGCTAGAGAAAACCTCAGGTACTGTTTGGGAGTACAACTGCACTCTAGTGTTGACTCCATTAACTGGTTAGATTTAACACATTTTTGATTGGGTGCCCCTGGGTAACTAGACTGTAGAGGTAAAGGAATCAGTTCTGGCAGACTTTTTCAGACCTCTCCCAGTCTGATACTCAAATCTTTTTGCTTCCTGCCTGCCTGCAGAGATCACTTCTCTCTTTTCCCAAATGTTTGATCATTCTTTGTCTCCCTTTGTCTAGGAAGGGAGCATTCATGCGGCTTCTACTTCATGATGTACGCTAGCCAACATCCATACATGAAAGCCAGCCTTAGGGGATCTTGTATTGAAGTTTCTTCTTTTATCTTTTTCCATTCTATCTTAACAGCCCTCGAGTCAAACTTGCCTCATGGAAACCCTGTGGATGGGGACATCTCCAAGATCCCCTGCCCGCAATTGCTCTGTTCAAGCCCTATGGATTTAGGCCCATGACCTCCCTGATCTGATCTGTAGCCATCTGTAGTCTTCCTCACTTTCTATTACCCTCCACCCTCCATTGGAAAATTATTGTCTTACTTAATGAATCATGTCTTCTCATGACGTCTCATGTGGCCAAAGTACAACAGCATCAGTTTAATGCTTCAGACGCATTAGTCTCACAGGTACAATCTCAATATCTTTAAATTCCTAGTTGGTTGTGTCCTCCATTTTTCTTGAATGGCCTACATTTCCAGGCAAATTTTGTCCTATAATTGTCCTACATTTTACCTTACATTTTGTCCAACATTTTTTCAACGTTTTGTCCCGGTTTGGTGGTAGCAAATTATGGCAACCCTACATAGAAGTCAATGGGCAGAAATTAAAAGGTTACATTGCAGTTACCAAGCAGAACTCAAATTGTTACACTGCAGACAGGTGGCTAGATAACTCCAGTCTGTATATAGGGGCAATAAGGCAGAGAAGGGCAGGATCAACCTACATGCTGGCTGATCACTATTGTCCTTGGTCTGCAATAAAGTATTTTGTTCTTTCAGCAAGACTGAATCCTTGGAACAGAGCTGATTGGTACTGATAGGAGAAGAGGGGACAGGAGGAGGAGGAGGAAAAGACCAAGGGTGAAAGGTGACCTCTGCAAGAACACAAGAAAGCACAAAAAAACCCAGGCTTTGCCCTTTGGTGCTCATCTGTTTTGTGGCCTATGCTCCTGAATTTTGTATGGGAAATGATTGGAAATAATTGCATCTCATGTTTTGGTGATTGGTGTTTTTTGTAATTTCAGGACAAGAGGACAAGAGGACAAACCATCTGCTTCCACATTACGGCCACAATAAGGACCAGAGACAATTTGTGGGGAGGAAGATTTAATGGCACTTGATGTTCATAATGGCAATCAAGTTAGTCACGTTGTTTGACCATTGTTTTTCCAAGTACGTAGGTAAGGATGCATTTGTATCTATGGCAGATGATCTGCAGCAGAGAGGTGATCATACGCAAATTTGGGCAATGGCAAGCTATTTTCGGGCAATGGGAAGCCAGTTCAAATGCAATGCACATTCACATATATTCGCTGAACTAGCAAATTCATATGAATGCATTCTGCCTCCACTTGCTTTTCATTCGAAATTAAGAGAAATTCCTCCTGTGTGATAAACTCCAACATCTGGAGAGCCATATATTATGCATCCTTCCTATAGGCTCACTTTAAAAAGTTAGAAAGGTGGCAAACCTACAGATAACATCAACTATACTATAGTGTCCCTTGAGTAAATAAACTGAGTTTGAACATAAGTACGCATTGCTGCACTCAGGGCCATGTGCAATGAAAATGTAACAAATTCTGAACAAGTTGATTTGATTATTTTAATAGAATTCTGTATCCCATTCATTAAACTGGCATACGACTAGTCATTAGTAACAGTTAATTTCCAAAGCCATTGTGAATAAAGGTTGATTAAAAATTAACGAGCCCCAACCCAGTCAGTATGGTGCTGCATTTTTGACTCGAAGTTGTCATTTTGCATAAATGAAAATGACAGGATTCAAATATCGAAATGCTGAAGGCATTGTGCTTGGGGCTTCAAAGAAGCACGACTGTGAATATATCATCTTTCTCATAGTTTCCAGAGACAAATTAGTGGATAAATACCGATGATAATAATTAAATTGTGTTACTGCCTTTTTAATACAAAGCTCTAGGAATCTAACTAAATGTACCCTGAGATGCTGACAATAATGATTTTCCAAAATGTAAGTAATGAAAAACTGACTCACTAATCTCAATCACTTCACATTGCCATTCACTTCTGGGCAGCTAGCACAGCAAATGAGGTCCATAAAGTCATAGTTAGAGAAGACCCCAAGGACCATCCAGTCCAATCCCCTGACATGCAGGAATACACAATCAAAGCATCCCCAAAACAGATGGCCATTCAGCCTCTGTTTAAAAACCTACAAAGAAGGAGAATCCACCACAGTCTGAGAATCCACCGCATTCTGCACTCAAACAGCTCTTGTCAGGAGATTTTTCTTAATGAATCATAGAATCATAGTTGGAAGAGACTGCAAGGGCCATCTAGTCCAACCCCATTCTGCTATGCAGGAAATCTAAATCAAAGCATCCCCAACAGATGGCCATCCAGCCTCTGTTTAAAGACCTCCAAGGAAGGAGATCCCACTACACTCCAAAGGAGTTTGTTCCACGGTCGAACAGCCAGGAACTGTCAGGAAGTTCCTCCTAATGTTGAGGTGGAATCTCTTTTCTTGGAGCTTGCATCCATTGCTCTAGTCTCTGGAGCAGCAGAAAACAAGCTTGTTCCCTCCTCAATATGACATCCCTTCAAATATTTAAACAGGGCTATCAAGAGGGGGAATCTCTTTTCCTTTAGTTTGAATCAACTGCCTTGGGTCCTGGGCTCTGAAACAGCAGCAAACAATCTTGCTCAAAATATTTGAACGACTGAATCAGAAGAATCAAATTAGTTAAAGAATCATCGGCCCAGTACATACCTGTGAAAGGGTCTGGGCTGGCGGCGGCCTTTTCCCCCCCGGAAGGAAGCCACAACCACCTAACCGTGCAGCTTTCTGCCTGAGGAAAAAGAACCCACAAAAAATGGGTTCTTCTCAAGCCTTGACGGTGGCGTAACAAATGCCACTTTGTGACGGATGTGAAGGTACTTTACTGGAATGTGTGCGGTATCAATGCACTGTGTAGAAAGGAAGGAAGGAAGGAAGGAAGGAAGGAAGGAAGGAAGGAAGGAAGGAAGGAAGGCAGGGAAGGGAGTTCATTAACTTGACAAACTGGCATATATATAATTTGTTTACAAGAGATTCATACTCATCAAAAAGATGAAAGATTTTTTAAAAACTTAAAATTGGGATGCCACCTCTCAACCTTGAAAGGAAAATAGAGGTTATTATTTATTAAAATTAAAGATATCAAGTGGTGTGTGTATGTGTATACACACACACCACTTGATATCTTTAATTCGTTCCTGAATCTTCATTCACGATATATTGTCAGGAAATGACATTGGTGTGGCCACTAGGGGGAGCTGTTGTGCAGATAATTTGGAGCTCCAGTGGCAGCTAATGTGGCAGCATTCAAAAAGTGCATCATCGGAATGTTGATGCAACTGTCAACTGTCAGTTCTCAACTGTCACTGAGAGGAGAGTGAGACAGCTGGTGCCTTGGAGTGGGCTGTGTCTGTTACTGAGAGGCAGTGAGATGGTTGTGTGTTAATGTGGCTGCCTCAGAGGTTGTGTTATTGTTGGTTGGTGTAAATAGTGTGTATTAGAGACGGATGTCCAATACACTGTGTATATCTATGTTGTAAATACTGCAAAGTATTAAAGCCCTCGTTTAGAGTGAAGTCTTGTAAGAGTCATTATTAGTTGAAGACATCTTCACAGATTCCTTCTTCTTGGCATCCTGTCGACATGGTTGAACTCTGCAGGTGGTCGTGGTGGACACTGCGCATCATTTCCATAGGTCCCAACAAGGGTTATGGGCGCAGCACACAGGCCACAACTTATATATGGATGATGAAGGCCAATATTTAGAAGTTGAAACCCAGATTAATTGTAGAAAGACTATGGCAGAGTGGGACCAAAGTCTTATGGAAGATTCTTATGAGACTTAGATTTTAATGGAAGAATCAAATGGAGTGATATGACCAAGATTGAATGAACAGACTGGCTAAAAAGAAATGAAAGGAGATGAAGGAAAACTGCCCAAATCCTTTTTTGATTTATTTAATGGACAGTTTGGTAATCCAGGATGGGTATTTAAATATGAAGACTCAAAAGATTATACGTTATTTCCCAGAGACAGAAATCATTTTCAAGAATGACAAGTATCAAGTATCAAAATCATGTCATCAAATAAAAAACTGATATTTGATCTTAAAATAGTATGGGATACAAGTAAAGTGTTTAGGAGGGAAGATATGAAAAAATGCTAAACGGAAGAAAAAGAAACAAGAAAGCATACAGAAGATTTCAGATTCTCTCAAGAAGAAGAGTTAAAGAGTAAAGACCTTGAATAAAGAACTGATTCAAGAATTTAAAATGTTGCAGGGTATATTTGACAAAGCAGTTTGACATCATTTTAACTGCCATTTTATCCTACAGAATCCTGGGATATATAGTTTGGGGACAGAGATTAGGAAGCTCACATATATATGGAGCCATGTTAAATTTCTATCTACCATTATGCAATTCCAAAATTATTTATTAAAACCAATAATAATAATAAAGAAAAGAAAACATACCACGAAAAGTAAGAAAGATGACCATTTGGACTGTGAAATTAGTTTCTCTGCACCGCATGTTATAGGAACTGTTTGGGGTAGAGGGAAAGAAGGGAGTAACACCCTATGTGGATATATAGGACATTATCAGACAAGGGAAATTGGAAGCATAATCCAATGGCAATCCAAACACAATCATGGGGTTTAACGTTATTGCGTGAGAGGTGGCCACACGCTATTTCAGGCCATGGCAAGCTATTTTCAGGCAATGGGACGTCAGTTTGAATGCAATTCGAATTCATGTAAATTGGCTGAACTAGCGAATTCATGTGAATGCGTTCTGGCCCCATTTTCTTTTCATTCGAAATTAAGAGAAATTCCTCCCGTGTGATAAACTCCATAGATATCAGGACTGCCACATGAATGACCCATCACATCTGGTTCTGGGATCGGTAGTGATAAAAGCATGATTGGCAGGTATTCATGGGTTTTGCCTGTCAGAAATCCCCTTCATTCATTTATTCATTCAGGGTTCTGTCATGATGAGTTAAAGAGTTTAGATTAAGTCATTTAAGTTAGTAATTAGTTACATGCACATTGATGATATGTACATACAACCTTTACCTTGTTGTATGATGTGTTGGAATGTTTGAATGCTGCATCTTAGGTGTGGCAGACTGTCAAAAGCTGCTGATCCTATCTAGTAGTGAACATAGCCATATATATATTCTCATATATAAATCTTAGGTTGTGTTAGCAATATATGTATGTATTAAATAAAGGTATGTATCTGTAGGACTCAATTGGAAAGGCATTATGGGAAAGGCCCATCTGCGGCCATGATCTGTAATCGGATGGCTCACGTAAGCAGAACACTGGCTAGCAGGGCAAACAGGAAGAATCCTTCACACCCTGAGACAGATTTCTGTGGACCCTCTCTGTGGGAGAGGGTCCACAAATACAAGTCATTAAGGCATCAATAACTTTCCCATGGCAGAGGATGTCTGGAGACCAAATGATGCCTACATTTGGGTTGCTTTGATGTAGGGCTCTAACCTCCACTGAGGGGGGGGGTGAATTGGAGGAACCTGACAGGGACAGGAAAAAAAGGTGGGGGTCCGTGATAGACTACACACGCAAATTTGGACAATGGGAAGTCAGTCCGAATGCAATCATGTGGTTTCATGTTATTGTGTGATAGACTGCCACATGCAGATTTGGGCAATGGCATGCTATTTTTGGGCAATGGGGAACCAGTTCGAACGCAATGTGCATTCACGTAATTGCACTAAACTAGCAAATTCACATGAATGCATTCTGGCCCCACTTTCTTTTCATTCAAATTTAAGAGAAATTCCTCCTGTTTTATAAACTCCATTCAAATAGCCTGGATTCAAGTGGACAATTTTGATTTAAAGGCATATCTGCCAGTGGCTTGCTTTTCCACCAGTTATCAAGGGAGGCAAAGGCTCCAGAGTCCCCGCTTGAGTACATTAGCTATCACCTTGTTGTGGCTCGTGTGCTGTGCCCATAACCCTTGTTGGTACCCATGGAAATGACGCACAGAGTCCACCACGACCACCTGCAGAGTTCATCCACATTAACAGGACGCCAAGAAGAAGGAATCTGTGAAGATGTCTTCAAGTAATAATGACTCTTACAAGTCTTCACTCTAAAAGAGGGCTTTAATCTTCCTTTGCATTATTTACAACATATACACAGTGTATTGGACATTCGTCTCTAATACACACTATTTACACCAACCAACAATAACACAACCTCTGAGGCAGCCACATTAACACACAACCATCTCACTGCCTCTCAGTAACAGACACAGCCCACTCTCTGAGGCACCAACTGTCTCTCTCTCTCCCTCAGTGACAGTTGAGAACGACAGTTGACAGTTGCATCAACATTCCGATGATGCACTGTTTGAATGCTGACACATTAGCTGCCACTGGAACTGTAAATTACCTGCACAACAGCTTCCCCTAGTGGCCACACCAATGTCATTTCCTGACACACCTTTCCAGCAGACAGCTGTTTCTTCACTTTGCTTCAGTCTCTCCAAAATGTCCTGTGGGGAAACGCTAGATTTTACGCAGATTTTAAGAAAACTTTGCAGTCTTACTCATGGAGAACACCAAACAGCCATCAATGTTCTGAGGGCACTGGATTCTCATTTCCAACCACATGTGTGGGTATGTACCTCTTGCCCCACAACCCCTCCAGCACAAAGGAGATGTCTTCCTTGTCATTCATGGTAGCTGGACAGGGGTCAGGTACCATCTGTATACCACTTTCAATGTATTTTCCCGAAGCCAATCAGGGGATTTCCTTCGAGGGTGATTGACAACACTGCCAGTGACCCATAGAAGCCCCTCAACAACAAACTCTTCCAAGTTTGAAAACACACCCTGTCAAATATATCCTTCCAGCTCTCCCTCTTCTTCCCTCTGCAGGGACTCAGTGCAATACTGCCAATGAGGCTTAACCAGCATAAATATATAGTTGGTGATTCATTTCCGCTTTTGGGAGGCAAAGTATATATGACAACATGGTACATGGTTTTGTATGTTCCAATTGAACAGGTTACTAGAGAAGGCTGCCCTTTCTCTCCTCACCCTTTTTTTCCACAGCATTGGAAATATTGAATAATAAAATCAGAGCAGAGGAGAAAATTACAGGAATAAGATAAAGGTGTATGCAGATGATACGGCAGTAACCTTTTCTAACCCCTTGGAAAGTGTCTCATCACTAATTGAAATCATAAATGAATATGGTAAATATGCAGGATTAAAGATCAATAAAAAAAGAAAATGATGAACATGACAGAGTTGTTTTTGAATAGATCAGAATTTTTTTGTAGAAATATGGATTCCCAAGTATTTTACTTTTTTCTTTATTTCGAAACCTGATCATTGTTTTAACTTCTCTTTAAAACAATGATCAGGCTTCGAAATAAAGAAAAAAGTAAAATACTTGGGAATCCATATTTCTACAAAAAAATTCTGATCTATTAAAAAACAACTATGAAAGTACATGTCAAGAAATAAGGAGAGATCTACGAAGATGGTCTAATATGAATCTATTCTGGATCGTGGAAATTTCAGCAATTAAAATGAATATAACATCAAAAATTTTATTTCTCTTCCAGTCCTTATCAATAATTACTAGCTATAGTACATTTAAAGAATGGGTGAAAGATCTATCCACATTCATTTGGAGTAAAAGGAAACCCAGAATAAAAATGAAAATACTGCAAGATTTAATACAAAAAGGTGGAGTTGGTATTCCAAATTTAAAAATATACTATCCTGCTTGCTGCCTGGATTGGGTAAAAGATTTGATCCAAATCAAAGATTAAAAACTGTTGCAGCTTGAAGGATATGACCTCCCATTTGGATGGCATGCATATTTGATCTACAATAAGATTAAAATAAACAAATCATTACATTTGGAAATCATTATTGAGAATGTAGCAGAACTATAAATCTAAACATATGCAGATGATTCCAAAATGGACTTCTCTTCTACAGAAGAGAAAGGATGAAAGAAGGAAAATGGATAACCTATCAAGATCTATTAATTATGGATAGAGGAAAATACAGAATGAAGACAGTGGATGAAAAGAAGATTTAAAATGCCATTGGTTCCTCTATTAAACAGATTATAGAAAGATTTAAAATGGATGAAAAACTGTGCCAAATAGAAGAAACTGAGTTTGGAAAATTGATGGTTCGTGAGAATCAACACAATATTTCAAAAAATGTATAAATTTATATTGAGTTTGGAAATGAAGAAATAGTGAAGCATTAACTGGGCACAGGATATTGGCAGACCAATTCTTTTTGAGGAATTGGGAAAAAACTGGAAAAAAAGATTAAAACATGCATTAAGCTATGATGTAAAATAAAATTACTATAAAATTCAATAAGTGTTATCTCTAACATCTGAAAAGTTATCAAAGATGTATAAGAATAACAAAAGCGAATGCTGGAACTGTTTAGGAAAAAAAGGTACAAGATGATCTTGGATGGGGAGCACACAGAGGAACTTGCTGCAGAGGCCCTAATCAGATAGAGCAATTAAAAGCCAATTGTCACGGGTCCCTTGAGGGCCCCAGTCTTATCTGCTGGGATAGACAATACTTGAAGTAGGTGAAGCAGTGGGAATAACACACTCGCAAGTGGGGAATGCTCAAACAACTTTATTGGAGATGCCACATGCTCCTTCCAAACCAAAGGTAATTAAAGCCTTCCGATGGTCTTCTCTGTTGTACTGCTCTAACCTCCCAAACCCCTTCTACTCTATGGTCTCTTACTTGTTCTTTTGTGAGGCTCGAGCTTCTAGAGCAGTGATGGTGAACCTATGGCACTCGTGCCAGAAGTGGCACTCAGGGCCCTCTGTGTGGGCACACATACTGTCGCCCTAGCACAGAGTTTGCCAGAGTTTCTTGCTAGAAAGCCAGAGGGATGTGGCACTTTGCAATAAGTAGGTGGGGTCTGGGTTGCAGTTTGGGCACTCGGTCTGTAAAAGGCTCACCATCACTGATCTAGAGAGTCCTTTGTTTTTTATCAAGGCCTCTGGCAAGCCATCTCTTCTCCCAGCTTCTCACTCCTTCCCCTTCACTCTGTGTCCACCTTTTGTCCCTTGCTACCATCCACTCCTTCTGTGTCCACCTTTCCCTCTCTCTTAATGCTTTTCTTCCTCTTGCCTTTGCTTCTTCCCTCCCTTGATGTGTGTCCACTGTCTTCTTCCCCAATCATAGTAGCTTGCTCTTTTCCAATCCATCCTGGCCCTGGGTCTGCCACATGATACCCGACTGTCCCACCGGTGAGTCACGCCAATGAAAAAAATTACACAATTCAGCCCTGAATTACTTATTTTATAGATTTGTTGTTAAGTGAGGAGCCTGAATCCCTTCTCATGTGTGACAATCTTTTTCAAGTACAAGTAGAAAATATATTTGTTTCTGATTGCTCCCCAACCTGGATTACTGTTGGGAAAATCTCCCCACCCAAGTCCAGGCACAGTGCTGCACAACACATAGGAGTTTTTCAGACAAGGGAAATTGGAAGTACAGTCATCCATATTTTCGGCTTTGATTTTTGCGGATTTGATTATTCACATTCATTAATATGCTCTCTCTAAAACTGTCTAGGTCCTCCAGTGCAACTCTGTGGTCAACTTTAACTAAAAGCTGCACTGAAAGACCATTTGTAGCTACTCCAGTGCCATTCTATGGTCAGTGTATGTTGGACATTGACCACAGAATTGCACTGGAGGACCTAGAGAGTCCTAGAGAGGTGTAATCTCAGGTAAAAACCAGTGTTTTTGTTATTTGCGGTTTTTCCATTTTCACGGAGGTCTTGGTCCCCTAACCGTAGCGAATATGGAGGGACAACTGTATAATCCAATGGCAATCTGAACACAATCATGTGCATTCACGTAATTGCACTAAACTAGCGACTTTAAGTGAATGCGTTCTGGCCCCACTTTCTTTTCATTCGAATTTAAGGTAAATTCCTCCCATTTGATAAACTTCACTAACTCATTTAGATTAAAACTTTGCTTAGTAGTTGAATGGCTCCTGCCTTTGACTAGATCTGCCTTTCATAGCCACATAGCCCAAAAAACCACCCAAATAACTAAGAGATAATACGATTTTTAAAAAGGCAATGGCAGCACCAGGAAACATAGTGGATGTGCTCTGAAGAGGCAAATGGCATTACAGAGGGATGGTAGTTTTGACCATAAGCTTTCTACAGGAGACCACTTGCTGGAGAGGATCTGTAGAGAAAAAAGAATGGACAGCATAATTTTAAAAATGGTGGTGATTATTTTCCCCTGTGGATTGTTTGAATATAATCAGGAACGCCAACACCGAAACACTTTCCTTTGTCCTCAGTAGATGTGTCCATTATTTGTATTCTTGAAGTTTTCGATTAGTTTTCTTCTGCAACGTGTGCTGATTTGATTGATATTGTGCATGAGGACACTCAGTAAAATGATACGGTGTAGATCAAAGCATGAAAGATAATTTTCACTGAAATATGTGGAGCTGAAGACGAGTTATGAATCTTTGTTTCACAGTTTATGGAGCACAATTTCATTTAAAGCCTAAATCTGTCATTTCGGGCATTGTTCATCAAAATACATCCAATATACCCCAGAAGATGAATAGTGTCGTCAAAAGGAGCAAAGAAAAAACAACAACAAAATACTACAACAATGTTATCTCAAATATTAAACCAAACCAGAATCACTTGTGAGCCACACGGACATTTTCCTGAAATGATGCACCTGAAACTAGCAAGAAAGCTATTCGTTGGTGAGTTGGGATGCAACAAGCGACAGAAGTTGCTGTGAAATTGAGGCTGGAATGGATGCTTGATGTGTATGCCCAAGGCTTGAGAATTACTTTTGCTCTTCATAAATCTATATTTGATTACTGTGGTTTATTTAGAAGCAAAGAGAGAGATAATTGCAAACATGATCTCATTTGTTTTAATCCTTTTTCTTTGCTGCCTGATACATTCTTTTCAAGCATTGACTTGGATGCACAGCAGATGAGTCACACGGGTTTCACTGAAAGCAGTGGGAGAAAATGGTCCATACTGATGACTAGAAAGGATCATCTGACCTTTCATCTCAAGAGGAACAATGTGCTCAAGAGGAACTATGGACAAGAGGAAAACTTGTTCTTCACAACTGAATTGACTTAAGGCCATCCTACAAAAAGCAAGCAGGGGAGAAACGGTGATACTCGTTCTTTATGTGGTGTAGTCTGCATCTTTTCTTGAGATGTACAGCAGAGGAAGGGTCTGCAGACTCAGAAAAGCAATAAGAAGTGAACAGGAACTGGCTTCCATGTATCCTGTTATTAAAATAGGCTTCTTTTAGAACTTAAATGGCTAGGAGTGGCTAAAAACATGGCACAAATGCCCTCCCCATGCCCTACAAGGGGTAAAAGGGGAGGTTCTTTGCAGGGAATGGGATGACAATCTATAGCCCTCCCTGCAAGATTCCCATTCTTGCTCTAAAGCTTTAGCCAAAATCTGCTTCCTTGCCATTTTTACCCATTCTTTTCTAGTCCTGCTCTTTTGCACAACAAAGAACAAATCTGCCTCATCTTTTGTTTGACAGCCCTTCACCTATGTCCAGACAGCTATAATATCTCAATCTTCTCTTATTCAGGCTCTGGAGACATGAAACTTTTCCGGAGCTATCTAGCTGATAAATGTAACCATTTTAAAACTTACTAGCTCCTCTGAAATATCTTGGGAATTCCACCCAAGAAACGATCCTTTGAATTCTCTTACGAATTTTTTTTTAAGAAGGAGGGAATTGCAGCTCCAAGGGTTATTTAAAGTGAGGAAAAGATTGTTAATGTAGCTTGTATCTGTTGCATAAATGTATTCTCAAAGGAAAGCCAAGCATTGTGCATGCCAAGTATCACACTGTTAAACATTTCTACTTACGGTTTTCTTGCTGCAGAATTAAAAGCCTCGTTGCCAGTGATGCGAAGAATAAAAAAGAAGAGCAAACAATTCCTAAACCCAACAGAATAAGGAGCGTCAATATACTTCAGAGCAAGAAGGGGAAATGCACAGGACAGGCTCTTGCTTCATTGCTAAAATAAATATGCTTGTTAGCCTGTCAACACTCATATTCATTTCAGGGATGGTTGATTACAGAGAAGTCAAACAAATGGAGGACCACATTAAACTGAGATACAAAGCAAACGAACGAACTTTTCCTCTCCAAATATGATGCCACAATGGAAACAAATTTTGATTATTATTGTGCCTAAAACCCCGTGTGAAGCTATCAAAAAATCAGCATGGTTATCTCTCTTTTTCTCCTCATGTTAAAAGGAGATACAGAATTACTTCTTTGTTTGAAATGTTTACAACCTTCTGGAGTAGGTGGTTTTTAAGGGCATGTGTCTTTATCTGACAGCAGGAGATACTGGGACTTAACGTATATTCTTGGCTATGTCAAGAAATTTATGCCCCCAAATTGAAACGAATGGTTGGGAAGGCCACATATCACTTCTGCCATGACATAATCCCACAGTATCCAAAGAGATCTTGTAGCATCTTTGAGACTAACTGGGTGCACCTTTATAGAATGTATGAGCATAAGTGGAAATGCAAAACTTGTGGGTATAGTGATGAGGTAACAAGTTCAGTTTTAACTATGGCCATTGAGACACAAGGTTGAGAAGATGTCTGTGTATCTGGGCAAATATCTTAAAGAAGCCGATGGAGAGGAAGATGATGTATGTCTGTACCCAGGGATAGTTGCTAATAGCACTGCAGCAACTTACAGTCTCAGTTGAGCATTTAGAAATAGGCATCCAAAGAAAAGGACCTAGCAAAGTTACCAAGGGAATACAAATACAGCAAATGTAAGAGTTTTGGTTGTGAAGAATTGTCATTGTTTCACTCTCTGCCAGGCTAGAAATTTAGAAACTTAAGGAAAAGGGGGGGGGGGGTGTTTAATTCTTATTTGAAGAAACAGTGCCCTCATGTTGCCCCCCCCTCTCAAATTACATTCCTCGTGACACCTGCTTCCATGTATTGGGTGTTCCTTCTTGGTCTAATTCTCAGCTATCTCTAGGGGAATAGCCTATCAGTTAATACCAGGCCATATACAAGCTTGCATCAGAATTAGGGAGGGCTCCTTGTATTTCAAAACATATTGAAAATCTGCACATTCCATTCTTACAAAGAAGTACAGTGCACCTGCGTTATACGCGGGTGTGTTTTACGCGGCTTCCAGCATGCACTGGAAGCCACGACAGAAGGAAGTAAGCCGCATGCCAGAATGAAACAATGGTGTGCGCTCCCATGGCATGTGCCCCCCACACTGCCACCACGCCTGCATGGGCATGAGCCCCATTCATTTGAATGGGGCTTGAGCATCCGTGTTTTTTCCCTTACACGGAGGGGTCCAGAAGGGCGGATTGTATGTGCCACCTAGATCAGAGCAAAGCATGTGAAATCCACCCACTGATTATCCTTGGCCTAAGAAAGCCGCCTTAGCCTCATGACACTGAATTGCTTAAGCAAAATTGTGACTCTTAAAGGAGCCAGTTGTCCAACTGTATTAGAAAATATTCATAGATTGTTGCAGAGTTAGTAGCCATCTTGGCTGGGGGATTCTGGGAGTTGTATTCCAAAGGGGGTAACTTTTCCAAGGTCTGGCAGTGAGTTCATTTATTTTGCATGGTGTCAAAGTGATTGCCTTGGGGAAAAGTGACTACTGTCAAACTAGAAAGAGACCATTCTGTCATTTTAGGAAGGTCAACATCTGAGGTGAGGATCTGAGGCAACTAGCCAGTCACTCAAAACATTGAAATGAAAAATGACACTCATTGGCGTTGATTCCACCACTGGGGATTGAATTATTCAGAAACTTCTCTCCCTCTTCACCACCTCTCCCTTTCTTCACCTCCTCTTTCACTTTCTCATCAACATTTACAAGAGTATGCATATTTTAAAATTGTCCTGATAAGCCTCAGGGAAATGTACTGGTTGATAAGACAGAAGAATACAAATGGGAATTGGGTTGCATAACTCCTCACCGTACATCATCCTGACACACACTTTGTCTTAAATTACAACACTGGGCAGAAGCATTTGGTTTGGAAGTATATACACACATACACACACATGCAACAAGTGGTCAAATAAAACACATACTCATCCCTGCACTCTAAGTCCCCACTTGGACTCTGGGCCGATGTGGAATTGTATGGCAACCCTATGAATGAGAGACTTCTATGTCACACTATCCTCAACCACCCTGCTGAGATTTACAGATACATGGCCATGGCTTCTCTGTCTAAACCTATACATCTGGAATATGGTCTTCCTTTTTTCCTATTGCCCTCAACCTTACCAAGCTTTATAGTCTTTTCTAGCAAATGCTTTCTTCTCATGATATGACCAAAATATGACAACCTCAATTGAGAGCTGAAATAGACCAGCTTGAAATATAAAGCTGGTTCACATGTGGGCAGCCTGGCAACTTCCTGGTGGCTTGGAGGCATGGCATATGAATGATGCATAACCCGATATTGCCCTGACACCTCCCCAAAGCTGCCTGAAAGCCGTAAGGCTGCCACACGTGAACCAGCTTCACAGTACTCAGGTGGCACGGCATTTACCTGCTGCATGGCACAGTAACGTCATGGGGAGGGGTGGGGAGGGGAAAGAGAGGATTTTGCTGGCTCAGAAAGGAGAGGCATTTTGCCACTTCTTTTTGGGACAGCAAAAAGCCATATTGGGACTGCAGCATGTGGTTGCCACAGCCCTAACCTCAACTTCAAGCTATCCCTTTGGAGGTCTGTTTCACCCCTTAGTCATCTTTCCTTATGGAAGAGTTCAGCCCAAATTTTTTCAAGGACCCATCCATTGGTCTTTTTATAACAATACATAGGTCAGAAATGTGATGGCATGGACAATTCTAACTTTTGTATTTAATGGTATATCTTTACAAGTTATGATCTTGTATATTTCCTTCATAGCTATCCTTCCAAGTCCTAGGAACTATCACAAGGGACTCTGGAGCCAGTATTAAAAATGGAATTATAACAACTCCTCTCATCCTTTAACACATTACATCATTGCCGATATATTGTTAACCAGTTGCTCTATTACTATTATTATTATTATTATTATTATTATTTGCAACTTTGCATTCATGAGAGATAACCGTAAATGACTGCCAATTCACTTCATTCATGCATGTCAAGATCATGCTTCCCAAATTGTGAAAGTAAAGCTTGACTTGCAATCAGTGAGATTTGGATTTTCCCCTCTATAAATAATAGTTGTTTTAAACTTGTATTTTGGAAATGTGAGGTAGCTGTATGTTTTCCTTTCCACTGAGGCTTGGTAGAGCACAAGGTGTGCAGAAAACAGATCATAAACATATTTATCCAAACCCAAGGATAATCCTGGAATTAACAAATAATGCAGAGAGAACAGTTTCTATAACATTATAGATCTCTTACCACCTATCCACCACATTGCAGGGAACCAACTTCATGGGTATGAATACACTAACCATAAAACTTTCTAATTAATTCACAACTTCCTTGCATCAGATATAAATTACATCCTTTAATTAATTGCCTTATGTGAATGTATAACTGAAGTGTTCTGACTTGCCCAGAACTAATCGTCTGTCAAAAAGATACTTTGCAGCCAAGCAGATAACTTAATTGGATATTTAATTTAACTGTGGGGCTTTTGTTCTTTCATATTTCATGTTTTGTTCCTTAATATTTTCTTCCTGGGCCCATCATTTCATTGTCTGCCTCTCTATGAATGTTGTGTCACTTTTAGGAAACAAGCCTGTGTGTTGTTGGCTTCTAGCTGTTTTGTTATTTTCAAATGTGCATTTTGTTTTGTTTTTTTAGTCTTCAAAACTGTATGATAGACAGAGGAGGAAAAACACACTAATCAGACTCTCATTGGAAATATCTGAATATACACAGCTACTGTGTAAGGGCTGGATTCCAGTTTAGCCATCTTCAAGTAAATCCATTGCAGTCAACTCTAAGTATGACTCTTTTTAGATGCAAACGTACTTTTTTTAACAGTTTACACCATAGATATTGTATTGAAATAGTGGGAGTAAAATAAAATTTAAAAAATATAGTATTTGTAACATAAGAAATGTTCCTTTAACTCAGGATAACAAGCTGAAGATGCAGTTCTTGGTCCTTTCAATGTATTTTTTAAGACAAGTGATTAATCAAAGAAACCAGTCAAAAACCATGTATATGTTTTATCACAAATTTAAATGTACAGTGTCGACGGCAATTTAGCAAATCAGTGCCACATGAAATAGAATCATAGAATCATAGAATCGTAGAGTTGGAAGAGACCACTAGGGCCATCCAGTCCAACCCCCTGCCATGCAGGAAATCCAAATCAAAGCATCCCTGACAGATGGCCATCCAGCCTCTGTTTAAAGACCTCCAAGGAAGGAGATTCTATCACCTTCCGAGGAAGTGCATTCCACTGCCGAACAGCCCTTACTGTCAGAAAGTTCCTCCTAATGTTCAGGTGGAATCTCTTTTCCTGTAGCTTGCATCCATTGTTCCGGGTCCTGTTCTCTGGAGCAGCAGAAAACAAGCTTGCTCCCTCCTCAATATGACATCCTTTCAAATATTTAAACAGGGCTATCATATCACCTCTTAACCTTCTTTTCTCCAGGCTAAACATCCCCAGCTCCCTAAGTCGTTCCTCATAGGGCATGGTCTCCAGACCCTTCACCATTTTTGTCGCCCTCCTTTGGACACGCTCCAGTTTCTCAATGTCCTTTTTGAATTGTGGCGCCCAGAACTGGACACAATATTCTAGGTGGGGCCTGACCAAAGCAGAATACAGTGGCACTATTACTTCTCTTGATCTAGACACTATACTTCTATTGATGCAGCCTAAAATAGCATTGGCCTTTTTAGCTGCCGCATCACACTGTTCACTCATGTTCAACTTGTGGTCTACTTGGACTCCTAGATCCCTTTCGCACGTAGTTTCATTCAGCCAGGTGTCACCCATCCTATATCTGTGCATTTTATTTTTCCGCCCTAAGTGCAATACCTTACATTTCTCTGTGTTGAATTTCATTTTGTTAGCTTTGGCCCAGCTTTCTAGTCTATTCAGGTCATTTTGAATCATGATCCTGTCCTCTGGGGTATTAGCTATTCCCCCTAATTTGGTGTCATCTGCAAATTTGATAAGTATGCTCCCAATTCTGTCATCCAGGTCATTGATAAAGATGTTGAATAGCACTGGGCCCAGGACAGAGCCCTGTGGGACCCTACTGGTCACTTCTCTCCAGGATGAAAAGGAGCCATTGTTGAGCACCCTTTGGGTTCGGCCGGTCAACCAATTACAGATCCATTTAACAGTTCCTTTGTCTAGCCCACATTTTACAAGCTTGTTTGCAAGAATGTCATGGGAAACCTTGTCAAAGGCCTTACTGAAATCAAGATATACTATATCCACAGCATTCCCTTCATCTACCAAGCTGGTAATTTTGTCAAAGAAAGAGATTAGATTTGTCTGGCATGACTTGTTTCTCTGAAACCCATGTTGACTTTTTGTGATTATGGCATTGCCTTCTAGATGTTCACAAACTCTCTGTTTAATGATCTGCTCCAGAATCTTTCCTAGAACTGATGTCAGACTAACTGGACGATAATTGTTGGGATCCTCTTTTTTCCCCTTTTTGAAGATGGGGACAACGTTTGCCCTCCTCCAGTCTGCTGGGATCTCTCCTGTTCTCCAGGAGTTTTCAAATGTGATTGCCAATGGCTCCGATATTACTTTTGCCAGTTCTTTTAATACCCTTGGATGGAGTTCATCTGGTCCCGGAGACTTAAATTCATTTAGATTAACAAGGTGTTCCTCTACTATCTCTTTACTTATTCTGTGCTGAAATTCCCCTATTCTGTCCTCTGCTCCATTATCCTCAGGTTGAGCACCCTTTGCCTTTTCTGAGAAGACTGAGGCAAAGAAGGTGTTGAGTAATTCTGCCTTTTCTCTATCTCCTGTTAGCATTTTGCCATCTTCTCCACGCAGTGGCCCTACCGTTTCCTTCTTCTTCCTCTTGCTGTGGACATATCCAAAAAAAGCCCTTTTTATTGTTCTTAACCTCTTTAGCAAGCCTGAGTTCATTCTGTGCTTTAGCTTTTCTGACTTTACCCCTGCACATGCCTGCTATTTCTTTGAATTCCTTTTTCGTGATTTCCCCCTTTTTCCATTTCTTATACATGTTCCGTTTCAAACTTAGCTCGGTTGAAAGTTCCTTAGTCATCCATCCTGGTTTCTTGAGACACCTCCCGTTTTTCTTTCTCACTGGAACTGTTTGAAATTGTGCCTTCAGTATCTCCCTTTTGAGAAAGTCCCATCCGTCCTGAACTCCTTTATCTTTTAGTATTTCTGACCATGGAATCGCCCTCAATACTTCTCTAAGTTTACTGAAATCCGCTCTCCTAAAGTCTAGGATGCGTGTCTGACTCTGCCTGGCTTCTCCTCTCCATTGTATAACAAACTCCAGGAGAACATGGTCGCTTCCACCTAAGGATCCCACCACTTGCACCCCATCAACCAAGTCATCCTTGTTGGTTAGGATCAGATCTAAAATAGCTGACCCCCTTGTTGCCTCTTTCACCTTTTGGACCATGAAATTGTCTTCCAGGCAAGTGAGGAATTTGCTAGACCTTGAGGATTTTGCTGAGTTTGACTTCCAGCAAATATCAGGATAGTTGAAGTCGCCCATCACTACTACATCTCTCTTTTCTGACTGTGTGGTCATCTGTTCTAGAAAGATATCATCCAATTCATCAGTCTGACTTGGGGGTCTGTAGTAGACTCCCACCGTAACACCCTTGTTGTTTCCCTCCCCTTTGATTCTTATCCAGATGCTCTCCACCTGGCTTCCATGATTGATGTCCAGGATCTCTTCACTGGTGTAAATATCTCTGACATATAGTGCTATTCCTCCTCCTTTCCTGTTTGGCCTATTTCTCTTAATAAGGTTATACCCCTCTATTTCCACATTCCAATCATGAGACTCATCCCACCAGGTTTCAGTGATGCCTATTATATCATATTTGCTTTGTTGTACTAGGAGTTCGAGTTCATCTTGCTTATTTCCCATGCTCTGTGCATTAGTGTAGAGACATCGCAGACCATGGTTCCCTTTTACTTGCTGCCTGTGCAAGTTTTTTTGCTTCCCACTGCTGGGTCCTTGCACAGTTTGCCTTGTTTCCTCTGTGTCAGTTTGACTATTTTCGCCATCCCTTTCGCCTTCCTTAATATTGTCTCCCTTCCCCTCGGAACTCAGTTTAAAGCTCTCCTGATCAAGTTCTTGAGACTGTTGGCAAAAACATTTCTTCCAACTGGCGTGAGATGCAACCCGTCTGTTGCAAGAAGTCCCTCCTCATGGAACCGCAGCCCATGATCGAAGAATCCAAATCCTTCTCGGCGGCACCATCTGCGAAGCCAGTTGTTCACATCTGCTATTTTCCTCTCCCTTCCTGGACCATGCCCTTCAACTGGCAGAAGAGACGAGATGACAACCTGTACATCCATTCCTTTCAGCTTCCTACCAAGCGCCTCGTAATCCCTTTTGATGTTCTGAATGCTGTGTCTTGCAGTATCATTAGTTCCCACGTGGACCAAAAGGAAGGGGTATTGGTCAGTAGGCTTGACCAGTCTTGTCAGCCTCTCTGTCACATCATGGATCTTTGCACCTGGAAGACAACACACCTCTCGAGACGTCAGGCCTACAAATCACTGCTTCTGTACCCCTCAGCAAGGAGTCCCCCACTACGACCACACGCCTCCTCCGAGGCTTAGCAGTGACTGTTCCCTCGGGTGGGATTCTCAGGCTCCCCTGCTCTGTCCCAGAAGTCTGTCCAGGCTGCTCTTCTTCATCCTCCTTGATAAGGGAAAGAGCTTCAAATCGATTCTCTAGCTGCAAGCTCCCCGAACAATTCCTTCTTGGCTTACTTCTCTTTGTGACATTCCTCCAGCTGTCTGCCTCCTCTGTTTGGCAAGTGACCTCTTCCACCCTAGCATCTTCCTCTGCGTGGTACTCATCCAAGATGGTTAGTTCTATTGAGTCCAGGAAATCCTCTTGTTCCCTAATATGCTGAAGTGTAGCTACTCTGGACTCCAGCTGCTGCACTTTCTCCTCCAAGAGTGCTACCAACTTGCACTTGGTGCATGTGAAGTTCTCCACTTCTGTAGGCAAGAAGAGAAACATCCCACAAGAGTTGCAGGTGACTGCGGCAGATCCCTCGTTGTCCATACTGCAAAGTCTTTAGTAATAAATATAACAGTCAATCTACTGGGAATACTTCTTTAAAGGTAAGTACTGGATGCTATTTTACACTTAAAGGGAAGGTTCTGTTTCAATATGTGATTCTAACCTGATGCCACTTGAGCAGAGTTGTTGAGTTAAAGAAAACGAAAATTCGGTCTCAAAAGGGCTGCCAAGCAGCTCCTCTCCTTCTCCTCTCTCTGGCCGGACTGTTCTGGAAGGCTCTGGAAGTTGGTATATAAAGCTAGTCTGCTAGCTCCGCCCCCTTGTGACTCACAGATGTGACTCACAGAAGCTCCGCCCCTTCAGCAACGAGCACACGGTCTCGAGCACATGGTCTCAAAATGGCTGCCAAGCATGCAATTCTGTGACAGTAAATAAATGGCTGCATTTAATGCAGTTACATACTAACAGAACAGGATAATTAAACACACCAAATTATTTTGAGAGCACCCAAACTATTTCAAATGCTGTCTTCTCTCACAAGAAGCTGCAAGAAACTGCTTTCCAGGACAAGTGTGTAAAAGGAACTAGCTCTTAAATATGTCTATATATTAAGAAAATCAATTCATACATATCACTGCAGAGAAGCAAATGGCACTCTCACTCCACCCAAGTCAAGTACCCAAAGCCAGACTAGTTCAGCGAATTTACATGAATTCAAATTGTGTACGAACTGACTTCCCATTGCCCAAAAATAGCTTGCCATTGCCCGAAATTGCATGGGATCACAATATCACAATCATAGGGTTTCACGCAATAACGTGAAACCCTATGATTGCGTTCAGACTGACTTCCCATTGGCCAAAATTGAGTGTGCTAGTCTATCACGCAATAACGTTAAATCCCATGATTGCATTTGGATTGCCATTGGATTATACCAGGGGTAGGCAACCTGCGGCCCGCGGGCCGGATGTGAACTGGCAAGGCCTTGGGACCGGCCCCAGCCCGGTCCTGCTGCCGATTGCCGCCGGGGCCTTTGGGGGGCAATTGTCTATAGAAGCCTCAGAAACATAATAATAATAATAATAAAAGTTTTATTTTTATACCGCCCTTCTTGCAATCAGGGCGGTGCACAACATATCAAACAATCACAGATACAATAAAAATACAATTAAAACCCACATTAAAAACCCGTTCTGGCCAGCTTGCCACTGCTGTCAGGGGGGGGGGGGGGGGAGACTAACTGGAACTTGTGTCTGGGAATGCTAACTGGAACAGGAAGGTCTTTAAATCCTTCCTGAACTGGGCCAGGGAGGTGGCTGAGCGGAGCTCTATGGGCAGCGTATTCCAGAGGGTCGGGGCCGTGATGGTAAACATCCTCCTTGATGTAGAGGCTAATCTTGCCCCTGGGACCCTCAGTAACTGCTGCCCAGATGTTCTGAGGGTGCGGGGCGGATTGTATGGGGAGAGGCGGTCCTCTAGGTATCCTGGGCCCAAGCCATGTAGGGCTTTGTAGGTTATAACCAACACCTTGTATTGTGCCCGGAAGAGAATAGGCAGCCAGTGCAGATCTTTAAGTACAGGTGTAATATGACTGGCCCTGGATGTACCAGTGACCAGTCTGGCTGCCATGTTCTGTACCATTTGTAGCTTCTGGGTATGGTACAAGGGTTGCCCCATGTAGAGCGCATTGCAGAAATCCAATCGAGAGGTTACCAGAGCATGTACTACCGTTTCAAGGTCCCTCTGGCCCAGGTATGGGCGCAGCTGGCGGATAAGCCGAAGCTGATAACAGGTGCTCCTGACCGTCGCATCCACCTGAGATGTAAGGTGGAGCGACGAGTCAAGGAGCACCCCCAGACTGCGTACCGAGTCCTTCACGGGAAGCGTGAACCCGTTCAGGACAGGTGGAACCACCACCATCCCCGGGCCAGGAGAACCTATCACAAGTACCTCCATTTTCTTTGGATTCAGACTGAGTCAGTTTTCCCTCATCCAGCCCATTACTGACTCCAGGCAGGCCACGAGAGGAGAGATGCCATCCTCGGTCACTGCATCAGTCGGAGACATAGAGAAGACTATTTGGGTGTCATCAGCGTACCGATAACCCCGCGCCCCATGTCTCCGGATGATCTCTCCCAGCGGTTTCATGTAAATGTTAAAAAGCATGGGAGACAGAATGGCTCCTTGAGGGACCCCAGATGTAAGGGCCCTCTTATCAGAGCTCATGTCTCCCAGCTGCACCATCTGGAACCTCCCGGAGAGGTAGGACCGGAACCACTGGAGTGCAGTGCCCCCGATTCCCACCTCTGCCAGGCGCTCCAGAAGGATACCATGGTCTATGGTATCGAAAGCCGCTGAGCTGTCCAAGAGCACCAACAGGGATACGCTTCCCCTGTCGATGCCCAGACGGAGATCATCGACCAAGGCGACCATGGCCGTCTCAACCCTGTAAACTGCCCGAAAGCCAGTTTGAAATGGGTCCAGATAATCCGTTTCATCCAAGATCGATTGAAGCTGGATTGCAACTGCCTTCTCAATCACCTTCCCCAAAAATGGCATCAGCGAGACTGGCCGCTAATTGCTATGCATCAGGGCTTTTTTAACAGCGGTTTTATAGTGGCCAATTTCAAGCTGGATGGAAATTGCCCATCCCTCAGAGATGTATTAATAATCCGGTGTAACATCGTAGTTACCACCGGTCCCCCCTGAGCCGCTAGCCATGAGGGACAGGGATCGAGGGAGCAGGTTGTCTTCCGAACATGCATTTATATTAACATTTTTTTAAAAAAATCAGCAAATTTTTTTGCGTGTCCTCCACTTTTTTAAAAAAGTGTCTTCCATTTGAAAATTTTGTCCTACATTTGTCCTGGTTTATTTATATATTTAATTTTTTAAAAATTATTTAATTATTTGGCTTCGGCCTCCCAGTTGTCTGAGGGACAGCAACCCGGCCCCCGGCTCAAAAAGGTTGCCTACCCCTGGATTATACTTCCAATTTCCCATGTCTGATAAACTCCATTGACTGCATCCACACTGCAGGGGGGGGGGGTAATCTCATTTGACACCACTTTACCTACCATGGATCAATGCTATGGAATTCTGGGAACAGTAGTTGGTTGTAGCTGGTTTTACCATTTCCAGAATTCCATAACATTGAACCTTGGCAGTTAAAGTGGTACCAAACTGGATGATTTCTGCAGTACGGATGTAGCATAGGACCATGTAGTCAAGAAAGCCTGCCTCTTGATAGAACCTTTTGACATATTGCGATCTGCGTGCTAAAAACTTACATGCACTTCTTGAGCAAAAGTGATATTTAAGACTGAAATCTTTCAAACTCTATGCCTGTAAATGTTTGGATAGCCTTCAAAGGTGTAAGAGAGAGACCACACTTAAAAGAGGGAAACTATATACACAATGAGAGGCCTGATTCACTTCTCCTCCACACAGCTCCAGCCTTCTGAATAATCCAGTGTCATGGCATTAATTCTTAGGTAATGGATGACTGCAGTGCAGGATGAAGGAACCCTCGTTTTGCTATATTACATTAACAAAGCACAGCAAAATTATTCGATATTTTATTGCTGAAAGGTAATTAGCATAAATTTCATTCTGTGTAACTCATGAATTACAGACATTTTAATGCCAATCTGTCACAGCCTACAAGGAGAGGCGAATGCATCATGTCTGTATAATTGGGGAAGGTGTAAGTAAAAATGGGTCAGGAGGAACTCTAAAAAGATAAAGTGCCTTGATTAAGAAGATGAAACAAATGACGTGTACCATCTAATTCTCATGGTACTTTCCATGGCTGCATCTGCACTGCAGAAATTATTCGATTTGACACCACTTTAACTGCCCTGGCTCATTGCTGTGGAATTCTGGGAAGTGTATTTTGTTGTAGGACCAGAGCTCTCCTCTGGTGCCACAACACACTAGGCAGGAAAAATGGGGTGCTCAAATACAGGATTGTTGACACCTGGCCTGAAAGCAGTATGTGTGGAAAGGATGCAGTGGGTCCTAGTAGACTACAAGTTGAACATGAATCAACAGTGTGGGGCTGTGGCTGACAATGCCAAAGTAATTATAGACTGCACAAACAGGAGTAAAGTTTCCAGATCAATGTATGCAGTAGTGTCACACCGTATTGCTTTGGTCAAACTTCACCTCGTAGTTTATCACACAGGAGGAATTTCTCTTAATTTCGAATGAAAAGAAAGTGGGGCCAGAATGCATTCACGTGAATTTGCAGGTTCAGCGAATTTATGTGAATTCGAATTGCATTCAAACTGACTTCCCATTGCCTGAAAATAGCTTGCCATGCAATAAATAGCTATCATGCAATAACGTGAAACCCATGCTTGCGTTCGGATTGCCATTGGATTATACTTCCAATTTCCCTTGTCTGATAATGTCCAAAGGCAAACCCCCTCTGAACAAATCATGCCACAAAAACCTCATGATAGATTTGCCTTAGGGCTGCCTTAAGTCAGAAACAACTTGGAAGCACACAACATACAAAAAGGCGCCCATTCAGCCCAGCTCCCCACCCTAAATATATTTCCCCTTAATTTAAAGCCAGGACCAAACTTGTCAGCTGCAAAAATGCAAAGTAAATCAGGAATGTTTTGAAGCCCAGAGCTTAGATTGTTAGTTTAAATTTAAAAGCATCATGATTCCCAAATAGTGGCGTATTTAATCTGAATAGAAGCAAAGGGAGTTGGTGTGGAACAGTTCTCCAATAACAATTTTCTGAATCTATTTCAGAGCTGATATTTCATATAGGACCCACTCTTGCTTTCTTATTAACTCAATATAAATAAAACATTAGGGAGGGGATTCCTCTTCACTTTAACAGTTTGTGCCTTCCATCCCAACCTGACTGTGATGTTATTAAAATCAATTTTTAAAACAAATTGTATCCAGAACCTGTTCACTGACACACCCATCTCACAGGAACAAAGTCTATTCTCAGTGGTGTTTCTTACTTGTCACTCTCCCTTCTGGCATTCAGAGCTTCTATTTTCAATTGCAACATTTTCCTCGGGCTGGAAAACTGATAAATTTCAACATCACAAGCAAACAGAGCTTGAGGGGAGTTACTTTTTTTGAACTATAGTTCCCAGAATCCGCCAGCCAACATTGGAGTTCTAGGAATCATAGTCCAAAAAGATTTGAAAATTCTGGGACTTGTAGTTCAAAAGGGTTTGTTTTTGTTCTATATTGTCATCAGGGGCAACACTGTTCAGCTTGATAATTGTATTGTAACTCCAAGTTATTCTACCCCCTATATTTGCTCCAACCAAAACAGTTGGAATATATTTTCCAACTAACCAGTTATGCTTATTAATTCAACATTTTCTAGCTCGGCATTGAGTGGGAGTACTGGTAGCCCTCTGACAAGCAGGGATGTTAAAGAGAAGTTCGCCATCTCTTCACTTGACTTCCCAAAATGGTGCCACTGTTACAATATGTTCAAAACATTAGAAAATCAGTATTGTAAATGCTACTGAAAACATTTCAGGGCATCTTTGAGAAACAAAATGAGCCTCCAGCGCAGAGAAACATTGATTATTTATTGCTCTTTGAAGGCTGTTAGGCTAATTTTATTTAAACGATTACCCACTGTCAGGCTCCGTTAATGTATTTCATTGATATTTCTCAGGTGTTTTCCCCAAAGTCAACTTTGTGGAGGTGATATATGAACTTGCTACCCACATATTTGTTGCTAATTTGTTTCAGCTGTTGAAAGCTTCAGCATCTTTAATAATACTCAGCAATATGGGGATGTAGCCAAGGGTCTGATTAGGGGAGTTTTAATATTAGCTCAATATTGCAAGATGGGCCTACTACAACAGCCCTGCGACATCGTCTCCCATTGTGTATACGGAGAAGACCAGGGAATCCAATAAATAGAGCGAAAGCAGACTTTTCAAAGTAAATTATTAATGCAGGGAAAAACAATTCACTAACACCCTCACACTCATACAAGGCTCAGGAAACTCAGAGGTTAGCGTTGGATAGGATTTCAGGCATCACTGGGGTGATAAGTACCAGAATGTAGACTCCCTCTGGGAATCAAATGGGAAGAGTGGCAATGGGACAAGTCCATTCCGCAGCGTTGGTTTGAACGGAAATGCTGGCGTCCAAGTCAAAGGTCTGACTGGCATGGAGCGTAGAGACCTCTCAATTGGCGCACAGACTGAAAAAAGCCTGGGTTTTTTATAGGGGCAAAAGGCCCATCTCTGGCAAAGGTGTTTGATTACTTGCTTCACACCTGGGTGACTAGGTCTTGATGTCTTTTAGGCTTAATCTGTTCAGACAACAGACTTGAGGAGGGGGCAAGCGCCTCGGGGAAGGCAAACATTGCTCTTCTTGGGCAATATGATAATCCCATTTGCGACTCCCTAGACCAGGGGTTGGCAACCTCCGGCCCATGGGCTGGATGCGGCCCGCAGAGGCCTTTGTTCTGGCCCCTGGCTGCTGCTGCCGCCGCCACCGCCAATTGCGGCTTTTCGCTGCTCTGGGTGCCGCCATTTTGGGTAAAAAAATGGCGGTGCCCAGAAGTGAAGTCTCGCGCGACCACAGAAAAGGTCGCGCGAGACTTCAGCCTCCAGGAGGCCCGCTGTGGCCGCCGGAGCCCTCGAACAGGGCTCCAACGGCGGCAGCGGGCCTCTGGGAGGCCCGATGCCGTCGCTGGGGCCCTCCAAGAGGCCCGTTGCCGCCGCTGGAGCCCTCTTGGAGGGCCCCAGCAACGGCAAAAGGACCGGCAAACAGGAGGAGGCCTCCAGCGCTGGCAGCCCCCACCGGCTCTTTTGCTGGCCTCTGATGGGGCCTGGGGCCCTGTCAGGGGCCAGCAAAGATGGAGAGGCCTCCAGCGCTGGCAGCCCCCGCCGGCTCTTTCCCGGCCTCTGACAGGGCCTGGGGCCAGCAAAGAGGAGGAGGCCTGGCCCCCGAAGGGTGGAAGCTCCGCCCCCCGGCATGCAGCTCCGCCCACGGAGGGTGGAAGCTCCACCTCCTGGCTTCGGCCCCTTGGTTGTCTGAGGGACAGCAACCCGGCCCCCGGCTCAAAAAGGTTGCCTACCCCTGCCCTAGACTATCTAGAATGACAATGGGTGTGCCTTTAGGGTGGTGTGTACATGTCCCGTTGCCTGGCTCTAAATGGCGGACAGGCAACTAGACTTCATCTAGGGGTCATCATGGGCTATCATTTATACCAAAATTTATATGGAAAGCAGCATGGGTAACACTCTGAATAAATCTTGCCAGGGAAATCCTATGGTAGGGTCACCATAAGTCAGAAATGACTTGAAGGCATACACATACATTTTATTCGTAACTGGATGAACAGTGAGCTTTGTGAACACTGCCAGTATCTGCTATCCATTTTTCTCTATCCATCAGGAAGAAAGATGGAAAAATCTTTCAATTTTGATGCTTGCCACATTGAACTTATCTCTCTCTATGCAAACATAAGTAAATTGGCAAATTTTGCTAAAGTCATAAAAAAGAGGGGTCCATACAACTATTTAGGAACAATGTAAGAGCAATGGTACACTTGTCTGTCATATAGGACGATATCACACAACTGAAATTGGAAGTATAATCCAGTGTCATCCTGAACAGAATCATGCATATTCACATTATTGCACGAAAGGTTACCACGCGCAATACTGGCAGTCTGAACGCACTCCGAACGCAATCAGGCATCAATCCACAGTTAAGTAAATTCGGTGAACTAGTGAAGTCACAACCCTACTCCTAGGCAACTTCACACTCAGTGTGCTGTTGTTTGGTGTGATGTGCATGTCTCCTTTGGTCCTGGTTCCCGCCCATCTGGAAGGGGGGGGGTTTCCCACGTTGCAATTCCGCTTCAATTTTGCTTCCACTTGTCCTTCAGCATTGCTGAGGGGGATGCTGCCTGCTAATTAAGAGGCATGGACCCGGAGTATTGGATAACCATTATATTCACGTTTTAACACGACAAGAAAGAATATATGCTCATTTTATCGTGAATAGAGCATGTTCTTTCAACCATTCTTCCCGCCCTCTCCCTTCAACCTCTTTTGTAAACTATGGGGTTCCTTGGTTCCTCTCTCTCACTCGCCTAAATATGCCATGTTTTGAACTAACCAAAGTTTCTAAACATGATACAGAGGTAGTCCAATGAACAGCACATTGCAGAAGTCCAACCGTGAGGTAACCAGTGTGTGCACCACCATCTTTAGTTCCCCAGCTATAGATAAGGAAATGAATCTAGGTAAGGACAGGTTGCTTACCTGTAACGGTATTTCTTCGAGTGGTCATCTGCGAATACATACAAATGGGTTTCACTGCGCCTGCGCAGTGCTGTTCGGAAACCTCTGGAATCACTGGGCAAAGTTTACTTTGCAACATATAGAAACTTTTTGGCGGTAACTCCGCCCACCCGTTATAAGGCCCCTGCCTTCCCGCTCTTTCCCCAGTTCCGCAATTTTTCCGCCAAGCAGGCGATGGAAAGAGCCAATAAGAGCAGGACACTGAGGGGATGGACGGGTGGGATTTGTATGTATTCGCAGATGACCACTCGAAGAAATACCGTTACAGGTAAGCAACCTGTCCTTCTTCTTCATGGTCTCTGCGAGTCATACAAATGGGTTTAGACTGACAAGGTAAGGTAGCGGCGGAGGGAGTGTCCTGAAACCAAAGGTATGGTAAACCAAGGTATATTTATTGCAACAATAAACACCTTGAACCATAAAAAGAGTCAATCTTTTTGTTCATGCACAAACTCAACACAGCAATAACATTGCACAACCTGAGAAGGGGATCAAAGGTCGTGCAAGACCAGTCCCATTGGAATTGTGCAAACCAACATTCAACAGAATATAAAACAGTGGCATTATGTACATAAAACTGGAACACAAACCATCAGTAGTGCAATCAATGCAACCCTGAAACCAACACAGCCCTCCCAAAAGCTGCGTCTCGGATGGCTCTGGTGTCCAGCCTATAGCGCTTTATAAAAGTCAATGGCTGGGACCAGACAGCAGCCTTACAGACATCCTCCAAGGGAATGCCCGACAGGAATGCAGAGGATGCTGACACTGCTCTTGTGGAGTGGGACCGAACCCTGCCAGGGAGAGGTTTGCCCAGCAGTTCATAGCAGAGGTGGATGGTACCAGCCACCCATTTGGAAAACCTCTGCGCAGACACGGGCAACCCCTTCTTCGGTTCCGAGTAGCATTGGAAAAGTCTCTTGGACCGACTGGAGGCAGCAGTTCTGTCCAGGTAAAACGCCAGCGCTCTCCTGACATCAAGAGAGTGCAGGCTTCGCTCCGCATCCGAAGTTGGGTTGGAAGCGAGGGTAGGCAACACAATGTCCTGACACATGTGGAAAGCAGACACAACCCTAGGCAAGAAAGTAATGTCTGTCCGAAGGACCACCTTGTCCTTGTGAAACCTCAGGAAGGGCTGGTCCCTCCGCAAGGCACAGAGTTCGCCCGCACGGCGGGCAGAGGTGATGGCCACAAGAAAAGTGGCTTTCCAAGTCAATAGTCTCAAGTCCACTGTAGCCATCGGTTCAAAGGGCTTGGATTGGAGCACGGCCAGCACCGCCTCCAAGCTCCAAGCCGGGGCCGGTACCGACACAGGAGGGTGCAGGTTGGCACAACCCTTCAGGAACCCCTTCACCAAGGGGTCCCTAAAGAAGGAAGCCCTACCCTCAAACTGGTACCTGGAACAAATGGCAGAGAGGTAGCACTTGATGGATGTGAGGCACAACCCCTCATCCAACAGCGCCATCAAAAACTCCAGCACCACTGGAGTGGAAACTTGAGCAGGAGACAAGCCCTTTTGATCAAGGAAGAGGCTAAACCTCCTCCACTTCAGGGCATAAGACCGCTGGGTGGATGGCTTCTGCGCAGCCAGGATCACCGTCCTCACCGCGTCCGGCAGTGAGGTTAGGGCTGGATTCTCCAGGCCACCAGCGGCAGGCTCTCGATGTCCGGGTGCAGGATCCAGCTGTCCTGGATTGACAGCAGGTCCGGACGGAAGTCGAGGCGGAGGAAGCATCTCCTGGAGAGGTGGAGAAGGGATGCGAACCAGGGCTGTCTCGGCCACCACGGCGTGACCAGGATCGCATCCGAACTGTCCGTTGTCATCTTGGACACCACCCTGATGACGAGAAGGAAGGGAGGGAAGGCGCAGAGCAGCTCTCCCGACCAAGGGAAGGCGAACGCGTCCCCGAGGGATCCGTCCGTTCGCCTCCTGGAGCAGAACTGGGGACAGTGGCTGTTCCATTCGGTCGCAAAGAGGTCGACTTGGGGGGTTCCCCACCGATCGAACAGGTCGCTGACCGTCTCCGGATGGAGCCTCCACTCATGGCACACCGAAGGGGATCTGCTTAGGCGGTCCGCCAACTCGTTGTCCTCTCCTGGAAGGTGAATGGCCTGGAGGAGCACCTGTCTCTGGATGCACCAGTCCCAAATGCGAAGAGTAATCTCGAGCAGAGTCTTGGATCTGGTGCCTCCCTGTTTGTTGATGTAATACATCACGGTGGTGTTGTCCGTCCTCAGGAGGACCACCTTGCCTGCGACAGCGAATTCGAGTGCCCTCAAAGCCTTCTGGACTGCGAGCATCTCCAAAGCAATGATGTGGAGATGCTTGTCCTGGGTCGACCACTTGTCCTTGACCACCAGGTTGAGCAGGTGGGCGCCCCAGCCCTCCAGGGAAGCATCGGTTGTCAAAGTCAATTGAGGCTGAGGTTGATGGAAGGGCATCCCGATGCAGACGTTGCGGCCGTCCAGCCACCATCTCAGTGAAGCGGCCACCGGTCTCGGTACCGTGAGCCACTTGGACGGAGGGTCCTCCATCGGAGAGAAGACCGAAAGAAACCAGGACGGTAGTGGTCGGAGGCGAAGCCTTGCCCACGGTGTCACGAACGTTGTTGACGCCATGTGTCCCAGAGCCACTTGGACGTCTCTGGCCCTCACCCTTCTGTGAGAGATGCAAGGCCTCAGCGACTCCACCAACGCCTGGAAACGGTCCGGAGGGAGAAACTCTTTCGGAGTCAAGGATGGATCCGATAAACTTGGCCTGTCTGGTCGGTGTGAAGTGGGACTTTTCCCGGTTGATGACCAGTCCGAGGGAGTCCAAGAGGGGCAAGGCGAATGAGACTGCCTCCTGCAGCTCTTGTTGGGAATCAGTGGCGAACAACCAGTTGTCCAGGTATGGGAAGACTATGAATCCTTTCTGATGGAGGTATGCCACCACCGGTGCCATGCACTTCGTGAAGACTCTCGGTGCCGTGGCAAGGCCTAAGGGAAGCACGTTGTAGTGGTAGGCGTTGGAGCCGACGGTGAAGGCGAGGAATCTCCGGTGGGACTCCCGAATTCCGATGTGGAAGTAGGCATCCTTCAAGTCAACCGTCGCGAACCACAGGCCCTGATGGAGAAGCGGCAGAATAGAAGCCAAGGTTACCATTCGGAACCGGCGGTATTCAAGGAAAAAGTTCAGCTCCCTCAAGTCCAAAATGGGTCTGATGCCTCCATCCGCCTTCGGTACCGTGAAGTACCTGGAGAAAAAGGCCCTGGAGCATTGCTCGGGTGGTAAAGGGGAGATTTCCCCCTTATCCAGCAAAGTGCGCACTTCGTCGAGAAGGGTGTCCGAGGGGTGAGTGGACATGAAGGCTCCGGTTGGAGGGAGCTCTTGGAACTCGAGGGCATAACCCCTACGGACGATGTTGAGGACCCATGAGTCCGTCATAATGGAGGCCCAGGTGGTGTCAAAGGGCCTTAAAATGTCCAAAAAGAAAAAGGAAGGAGAGACGAAGCGCGCTGCAACCCTTCAGGCTCTCTTCTTCCCCTGGTCGGTGTCCTGCCGGTGGGACTTTCAGTACCGGGAAGGAAAGTTGCGACGGCCAGAAGAGGAGGAGGACTGAGAGGGGTACCGGCGTCTCTGGGAGCCCTGCTGCTGAGGTTGCCAGTCTTGTTGGAAGGTCCCCTGTGACTGACCTTGCAGCTGCCACGGGTGCTGCCTCTTTCTGAAGGGCGAGATGGGAGCCGATGACATCCTGTGCTTCTTGGCTGCCGCCTTCATTCTGAACTTGCGGTTCAGGCACTCGTCGGTCTCGGCGTGGAAGAGGCCGCTACCATCCAGGGGCATGTCCTCTATGGCTGACTTGACGTTGGCATTGAGGTCCGAGCCTCTCAGCCACGCATGCCAGCGCAGAGCCAACAAAGCCGACATCGCCCATCCCGCACAGTCAGCCACGTTTCTGGAAGCGGTGATGAGCCAGCTGCCGATCGAATGGGCCTCATCACGGATCTCTACCAGGCGTTGCTGGGTTTCGTCTGGGACGTCCGGGACGAGTGGCGAGATCCCTTCCATGAGGGTCTGGATGTACGCCCCCATGCAGGCGTTATAGTTGATGGCCTTGACTGCGAGGGCCGCCGCCAAGTAGGCCTTCTTGGCCAGACCTTCTTCGCTTCCCGGTCGACTGGGGAAGTTGCCTGCTTGGGGACGAAGCCCTGCTGAGCCCCCTCTACGATCGCCGAGTTCTGCTTGGGGTGTTCGGCCAACCAAGAGCAACTCGACGGGGAGATCTGGTAGAGGGACTCGATCTTCCTGGAGGAAGAGACGAGGGAGGCTGGCGCATCCCACGACCTCCGGATGATGGACTAGAGGGATGGCAGCAGCAGAATGGAGGGAGGCGTGGGCACTCGGCCATGCACCCGATGTTCCACAGGATCCCGAGCCTCCTCCTCAGGGTAGGAGAGCTCAATGTCCAGGGCCATCTTAATGATGTGCTCGTTGAAGGAGCGCACATCATCCGTCGGGGAGGAAGGCTCCGGGTGGTGCATCCGCTGCGGAGACGCCTGGACGGAGGTGTCGTCGTCGTCCGAGGGCTCCCCCGACGGCAGCAAGGGCTCCCCCTCGGAGTCGGTGTCAGAGGTAAGCGGGATGTCCGGGACCCCGACTCGAGTTGCCGAACGCACCGGAATCTGCAAGGGCGGTGGCTCCGTCGGGGAGCGGCGTGGTGCAGAGGCTGAGGCCGTCGCATGGGAAGGGGCAGGCTCGTCATCTTGGGGGGCCACCGGGCGCAGGTTGAGCCGGGTGAACTCCCTGAAGGCAGTCTCCCTCGGCACTGACATATAGTATCTCCCGGATTCGGGGTAAAAAAACATGTCAGTGTCCCTCTCCATCGGTTCGTCGACCTCCGAGTGGATGGAAGGCGAAGGTGACAATCTCCGAGGGAGCTCAGCTGCTAACTCATCGGCGCGGGCAAAGTCGACCGTCGACGGTAGCAGTGTGTCCAGGAGAGCGGCCGCATGCGAGGTGGACGAGCCATCAGGGCGCGAAGAGGCTGGTGTTGGAGCCTTCTTCATCGGGGAGCGATGCTTGTGGGAAGCGCGCTCCTTTCCCTTGGAGGAAGCCTCCGACCCGGTGTGGTCCTTGGAGGGCTAGGCCTCTTTGGTGCGGAGCCCTCTGTTGCCTCCTTGAGGTGCCTCTTCTTGGACGACCATGGTGTCTCGACCCGATCCTCGGGGAGGGAAGAAAGGGTTGTCCGGCAGGTCCAGCAGGACGACGGCTCCCGTGGATTGAGGCTTAGATGTCTTCGCTTTTTCCACCGGTGCAGCCTTTCCTGAAGAGGATGCACCCGTCTCGGGCAGCTTGGAGGCGTGTCGAGATGACTTCGACGAGGCTTTGGAAGACGGAGTCAGGACCGACGAGGCCTCCGCGTGATCCGTCGCACGCGAGCCCTCCGGGGACGGCTTTCTCCCGGATTTTGCCCTGGGCTCGGTACCCTCAGACCCCGATTGCTTGTGGGGGTGCTTGGAGGGCTTGTCGGTGGCACTGGGTTTTTGTGAACCACGAGCCACATCGGTGGTGGTGGACGAACCTGCCATCGGCGGGGCAGACACCACTCTGGAGACACTCGCCCAGGAAGATGAGGCAGGCAGCGGAGCCAAAGGAGCCGATGATGGACGGGAACCTCCCTCCTGAACCTTGCCCAGAGCAATGGCCGCGGTCAGCCGGGACTCACGGTTCTTGCGAGCCTGGGATGAGAGGGACTTGCAGAGCGGGCAAGCCTTCGTGTCATGTTCCTTGCCCAAGCAGAGGAGGCAGGAGGAGTGCGGGTCCTGGATGGGCACCTTGCCCCCGCAGACATCACACTTCTTAAATGGAGCAGGCATTTTCCGAGTCAACAAGTTGAAAGGGAAAGTCCAGAAACGAGGTCAACAGTCCAAGAGTTTGAAGTTACCAGGGGCGGGAGACATAGAATGGTCAAGAGACGGTCCGAGTTCAAAAGCGAAAGTGATTCCAAATGCAAGCTAAAGCGAGCGAAGTTCCCTGAAGCAGCTAGCGCGGCGGAAAAAAGGAACTGGGGAAAGAGCGGGAAGGCAGGGGCCTTATAACGGGTGGGCGGAGTTACCGCCAAAAAGTTTCTATATGTTGCAAAGTAAACTTTGCCCAGTGATTCCAGAAGTTTCCGAACAGCACTGCGCAGGTGCAGTGAAACCCATTTGTATGATTCGCAGAGACCACGAAGAAGAATGTCTCATTACTGCCCAAATTTCAGATTGCAAAAGATGGCACAGGAAGAGAAACAGACCACACCATCCCCAGCCATTTTAAATATTTTTCTCTTGTGAAAAGCAAAACTGCTAATGGCACTAGTCAGTCGCTTCAAATTGCCCTATTCAAACACTACTTCAGTTGTACTCATATTACAGCATGATTACACTATTACACTATTACCTTGAAGAAGAAGAAGAAGAAGAAGAAGAAGAAGAAGAAGAAGAAGAAGAAACAATGAAATTTTAAAAAGCAGCCCTATGATAGTAACACTGGAGGATATTGCACACTTTTTTCTCCCAAGCTGGGCATGAACTGGGTATGGGCATAAACCACTTAAAAATAGATATTATCACACACCTCAGTGCCCAGCTAAGAGGCATCGCATACCCGATCTGGATTTCTACTGGACTTGGATTGGGTACTCAAAGAAAATCCAAGATGCATGTTCTGAACATTACAAAGTTCTTCAGCCTTGTGGAATGGCTGAGGACAGGCAAAGGCCCATGAGGATGGCCTCTCAGGAGCACTTATATAGTCCCTGATTTCCTTCCCCTTCCCATTGCCTCAGCCTGGTGGAATGGTTGCTTTCTGAACAGCAGCACGTACCAGAAGCAGCACTATAAGGTTGAGATTAGTGGTGCAGAGGGATCTTACAATGGATGTTATCAGACAAGGGAAACTGGAAGTATAATCCAGTTTGGCAGTCATGGAGTTTCATGCTATTGCGTGAGAGGTGATCACACGCAATTTCGGGCAATGGCAAGCTATTTTCGACAATGGGAAGCCAGTTTGAACGCAATTTGAATTCATGTATATTCGCTGAACTAGCAAATTCACTTGAATGCGTTCTGGCCCCACTTTCCTCCTGTGTGATAAACTCCAATGTCTTTAACAAAAGTAAATCACACTGCATCTAAACCTGTATCTAAATACCAAGGAGAGACCTTACACACCAGCTAGAAACTATTTCTGGAGTCGGTAATGGGCTGGATGAGGGAAAACAGACTCAGCCTGAATCCAGAGAAAACGGAAGTACTAGTGATAGGTTCCCCTGGTCCCGGGAAGGAGGTTTGTCCACCTGTCCTGGATGGGGTCACGCTCCCCGTAAAGGACACAGTTCGCAGCTTGGGGGTGCTTCTTGACTCGTCGCTTCACTTGACTCCTCAGGTGGATGCGACAGTTAGGGGCACCTGCTACCAGCTTCGGCTGATACGCCAGCTGCGACCCTACCTGGACCGGGGGAGCCTTGAAACAGTGGTACACGCTCTGGTAACCTCTCAACTTGATTTCTGTAATGTGCTCTACATGGGGCAACCCTTGTACCAAACTCGGAAGCTTCAGTTGGTTCAGAATATGGCAGCCAGGCTGGTCACTGGTTCTTCCAGGGTCAGCCACATAACACCTATCTTGAAAGATCTGCATTGGCTGCCTATTCGCTTCCGGGCGCAATACAAGGTGTTGGTCGCGACCTATAAAGCCCTAAATGGCTTGGGCCCAGAGTACTTGGAGGACCGCCTCTCCTCATATAATCCGCCCCGCACTCTTAGGTCAGGAGGGAGACAACTTTTGCGAGTTCCTGTGACGAGATTGGTAATAACAGTGCAGAGGGCTTTTTCAGTCGCTGCCCCGCAGTCCTGGAACTCTCTCGCTATCGAGCTCCGCTCAGCCCTCTCCCTTGAGTCCTTTAAGAAGAATTTGAAGACCCATTTGTTTCGGCAAGCTTTCCCTACCATGTCCTGAATTATCTGCTCCTGTAATGATGTTTGATCGTGTTTTAGCTAGGGGGTTTTATTGATGTTTTTATTGGTCTTAAGTTAGGAATGAATGATGGCTTTTATGATGTTGTATGGTTTTATCTTGGGGGGTTCCTATGTTATATAATGTATTGTTATTGTTTTGTTATTATTGTTAACCGCCGTGATCATTGGAACGGCGGTATATAAATAAACCTTCATTCATTCATTCATTCTGTGTCCCCTTTGCTTAATTCTGAGAGATGTCATAGTCCAAAGGAAGGGGTAAAAATACCCAACCTCAAGGGAACACCTCCTGACATCAACTCAATGAATTGAGTCCCTTTTTCATATATGAATGAATGGGTTCCCACTGGCAGCATCCGTAATACTATAATCCTGTAAAAATTTGTCAGCATTGACTACAAAATGCTCTCTACAGTACAATATATTCTTCACTGCTTCCTGTGAACTTAAAACACAATAGTCCTTGATCACAAAATTAATTCCTCCTTGATCATCTGGTTGGAAGCAGTTGCTTAAGGTTGAGCACTCTGTGTATATATGCTTCAGCACATGATAAACGACCCTAAGTATCTTGTGATAAAATCACAGGCACCAAGAACACACTGTCATCAGCAAGCCTGAAGATCTTTTTATCTCCAATATGATTTGTATATTGTGTTTTGTCCTTGCACATATAAATTACCTCTTTCCCGCCTTTGGCATTTTTGTTATCCTGACTACAAGGTTATCACATCATTATCAGACAACACTCCAAGATAACACAGTTGGACGATCTCTATCATAACAATTACGACAAAATATGGAAGGAAATTAAAGCAGACTTAAAGAAATGGGAAAATCTACAGTTATCTTTCCTTGGAAAGATTGCGGTAATATAAATGAATGTATTACCCAAAATTATGTTTCTATTCCAGATATTGCATTCACTTAAACCACTAAAAGATTGGCAGGCAGATATCTCAAAGTTCATCTGGGGAGGGAAGAGAGCCAAAATTAATCAGAAGATTATGTGTGACTGTAAAAGTAGAGGAGGCCTGAGTTTACCGAACTTGAAACTGTATTATTTTGCATCTGTTTTAAACTGGTTATCTATTTGGATACTGTTGAATGAAGAAAAAACCTTAGCATTGGAAGGAAAGGACATGAGATATGGCTGGCATGGTTATATCTTTTACAATAAAGATAAGATACATAAGGAATTCAGAAATCATATTGTGAAAAGAGCTTTGTTGTCAGTATGGGAAAAGTTAAAAACAAGACTCTGTAAAAATATACCACAATGCTGTTCCCCTCACGAAGCTTTTTTCGGTAAAGAAGGGATAGGGAAACCCAATTGGCTAAATTATTCAGAATTATTAACAATTAATCCAGAAGGAGAAGCTGTAATAAAATCTCAGGCAGAACTAAGAGAAACAGGTATAATATGCCATTGGTATTTACATAGACAACTATACGAAAGATGGAAAATTGATAAAAAGTTAAAGGGGATAGAAACTCAAAAGACACAATGGGAAGAGATTATGCTAAAAGGGAAAACAAAATTGATCTCCAGTTATTATAAAATGTTGCAAGAATGGGATACAGAAGAGGAAGTAGTCAGACACACTATGGTAAAATGGGCTCAGAATGTAGGCCATAATCTAAAATACGAAAATTGGGTTAAAGTTTGGTTGAAAGATCTGAAATATACAACTTCACAACAAATAAAAGAAAATATCTATAAAATGGTATATAGATGGCATCTCACCCCCAGAAAACTATCTTATATGTACAAGAACGCAAATTCCATTTGTTGGAAATGCAGAAAAGAAATTGGATCTTATTTCCATATGTGGTGGACGTGTAAGTTAGCTAGACAATATTGGATTGGTATATATAAATGCTTGAGAATAGATTTAAAACTTGAGATCCCGTTTACTTCAGAAGTGTTTTTGTTGGGAATAGTAGATAATGAATTGATGAAATCAAATGGTAGATTCATATTTTATGCATTAGCTTGTGCAAGAATAACATATGCGAAATTCTGGAAGAACACGAAAATACCATCTTTAGAAAAATGGATTATTAAGCTTTACGAGACAGCTGAAATGGACAGACTAACAGCATGGATGAAAGACAAAACAGAAGAAGTACAATCATGTTGGAATTTTTTTTATTAATTTCTAAAAATTAAATGGAAATGTATATTATGAAAAGCATGTAATATTAATGTATAATAGTATATTTCTGGGTATGTAAACAAGAAATTAGGCCTTAATATGAAAAATATTAGCATGTAAAAGAAGAATACTCTCGTAAATAGTCAAAGATAATATTGATTGAATATAGAAAACATACGATAAAATTGCAAAAAACAGAGCTAGGAAACGATGAATTATAACAGAAACATAAGAAAGGAATACTCTAGGTTGAAAAATGATGTATGGCCAGGAACTACAAAAGAGTTTTGAGTTAAAGAACCAAACAATGGGCAAATATGGAAAAATTCATGTTTAATTTGGAAGAAATTAGTAGATATTAATATAAACTAGAAAAGGTGAAGGAACTGGTCGAACATTGACTTACAATTTTAAGATTAACAGATTCAAATGTCAATATGAAAGTAAGTTTCCAGAGGATGAAAGTTTTATTTAAGAAAAAGAAGAATGTATAAACGATAAGCGGGAATAAGAACATGATTGTATACTTACCTGTACATATTGAGGGGGAAAAAATGGAAAATGTACAATCAATGTAAAAGAAAAAGAAAAAGCTGTTATACTTTTTAAAAATATAAATAAATAAGACTTCCAGCACAGCAGGCGAAGGAGAAGGACACGGGTTAGAAGAGCTCTCTAACCTAGCCTTCACAACAACAGTACTTGGGGGAACGGGATTGCAAACTACCCGTCCATATTCTTACTGGGAGGTAAGAATAGCCTGGCAACTAGGAGGGGGGTCCGTGAGGAGAGACCTGGAGGTCTGTTATCCCACTGGACCGAAGAGTTGTGGACACCTGTTGTTGTAACCGTCAGTACGGGGGGGAAGACACCTACTGTGCTACAAAGCTACTTAAATAAACAATAGTCATTTGGGTTTACCCACCTATATGAGTGCTCCTGAAATCCTGTGTTGCTAATTAGCTGGACTGAAAGCTTTGAAGCAAATTTATATGGAGGAAAGAAAGAGGACTGAGTCATCTAAGACAAACTGCTTGAAACGCTGAATTTAAAACTCCAACTCCCAGAAACCTTTGGCAGAAGAGGCAAAGCTGCAAGGGTGGAAACTGGGGACTGGAGAACAGAGAGACAGAAGGAAAGTAGGGCATGGAGTGGGCAAAATAAGGAATGGAATTCCAGAGAATTGAAGGCAAATAAACAAGAGAAACTAAGCAGGAACAGACGGGGGCGCGTGCTGGGAAAGAGACAGAGGCAAAGGAGGGCGCGCGTGACGGAGAGCCGAGGAGGAGGAGGAGAAAGAACAGAAGCAGATGAGGACGCGCGCTGGGAGATAGACGGAGGTGAAAGAGGGTGCGCGCGACAGAAAGCTGAGGAGGAGAAAGGATTGAAGCAGACGGGGTGCGTGCTGGGAGAGAGACAGAGGTGAAAGAGGACGCGTGCGACGGAAAGCTCAGGAGGAGAAAGGACTGAAGCAGGCGGGGGCGCGCGCTGGGAGAGAGACGGAGGGGAAAGAGGACGCATGCGACGGAAAGCTGAGGAGAAAGGACTGAAGCAGAAGGGGGCGTGCACTGGGAGAGAGACGGAGGGGAAAGAGGGCGCGCGTGACAGAAAACTGAGGAGGAGAAAGCACAGAAAGCACAAAAGTGGACACAGGTGGAAAAGAGCAAGTGTAATGGGGAGATAAAAAGAAGCCAAGAAGATTGAAAGAGAAAGAGGCTGAGAAGGAACTAACAAGACGCAAGGAGGAAAGAGAATCAAGAGGATATACAGGGGAGGGGGGGAAAAAAAGAGAGAGAGGGCTGAAAGGAATATATAACAAGAGGCAAAAGAAGAGCCAAGAGGTGAGGACAGATTGAAAAAGAAGAGAATTAGAGAGGGAATAAGGACAATAAGAGACTGAACTGATAGAAATAAAATAACAGTTAAAGGAAGAAATATGGAAGTATAAAATAAACTCACAGGAAGATAAGAGAAATAAGATAAGTATATTTACAAATATAATATAGAATATTAATTATACAGTTGTGAATTTTGGGTTTTAAAGGGGAAGACCTACACTTAATTTAAGGAAAAGAAATAATAGGACTTTATTATTGCTTATTAATTATATATAAGGAAAAAGAATATATGATAGCAGAATAAGAATTTGATATCAAATTACCAGGTTGGCTTAATTTTATTTTTTGTGTAGATCTGCAAAGGAGAACTTAATGAAATTAAAGTCTAAAACAAGCACTTAAACCAAATAAGGCTGGAAGGAAGAATAAGAATCTACTGGGAAGGGACGTGTTAATTAAAAGACTCATATGGAAACAAGAGAATCTGTAAGAAGAAAAGAAAAGGAAAAAGAAAAGGAAAGAGTAAGAGGACTGTTATATTATTGTTCATAAAATACTAAAAATTAAGCCATAACAGAGGTTGAAATTTGTCAAGAAATTCTTCATTATTGATTGTGTCTGTCTGTCCTAAAGGGTTGTAAGCTGCTATTACTGTAAATCTTTTTGTTATTATTATTATTTAAAACAGGGGAAGAAAGGAGGGGAAATAGAAAAGAATAGTAATTTAAGATTATATTAAGAAAATGTTTCTACACTTGATCTTGTTTGATTAATTAACAACTTGGTAAAAACTGTTATTATTTAGAAGAGTAATTAGATCAACTTATTATAAATGTGATTTGCGATATACTCATTAAATAGGAAGAGAAAAAGGAAAGTATGGCAAAAACAAACAAAGGATCTACTCAATCTCAGCTTTACTAACATCATCTAGAAGGGGATCCATGGAAGATACAATTAAGATTATCGACCCGAACATCCGTATTTTGGATGAAATACGGAAATTACAACAAGAGATAAAAGATGCAAGACTAGAGACTAAAGAAGATATAAGAACTGCATGTGCAGAATTAAGAGAAGAAATAAAAGACACACGATCGGAGATAAGGAAAGACGTTAAGAAAGAACTAGACTCCTTTGGGAAAAAATAGACAAATTAACAACTGATCTCAGTAATACTCAGAAAGAAGTGGAACAGATAAAGGAAAGGACTACGATTTTGGAAAAGTCTTCCAAAGATTTTAATCAACAACAGGAAGAACAAAAACGTATGGAATGGAACAGTGAGCTACGTTATAGAGAAAAATGTATAAAGCTAAGAGGATTAACAGAAAGAAATAAGGAAGATCTTTATGAGAGACTTATACCCACCTTGGCTTTATATATCGAAACTACCCCAGAGAAATTAGAACTAGAAGTTGACAAAATCTTTAGAATAAATTCTTATCAAAATAAAGACAGAAATACGCCTAGAGACATAGCAGTCTGTTTTACCAGAACGAAGACCAGAGATAGATTTATTCAACAAAATTATCAAACAAAATTACGGATTGAGGAATCAGAGATCAAAATTTTTAAAGATATACCACCACAGATAATGCTAAATAGACAAAAATACAAGCCATTAACACAACTTTTGAAAAATTTAAATATAGACTTCAGATGGGAAAGAATTGAAGGATTGTCCTTCTATTATCAACAAAAGAGATATAGAATTGACACACTGGATAAAGCTAATGAAATAGAAATAAAATTGAAAAAAGAACACAAAGAGAACGGAGGAAAAAAACAAGGAAAAGAATATCCAGCAAGAGAGTGGAAACCGAGGAAAAATAGTGAAAAAGAAAAAGACGCAGGAAATCAAAGGATAGAAGAAAAAGAGCTAGAGAGATTTACACCCTTAGACAGAATGGAAATAGATTTGTTATCTTGAAATTAAGAGACTACAACATAATAGAGAAATATATTGTTAAGACTAAATAGCTAATATTACAAGTTAAGTGGCAAACTTAATGCTATACTTTATATCACTGTAATTAAGTTCATTAAAGAAAAAGCAAAAAAAAAGGGGTGGAAGGGGTGGAACAACCACAACAAATAACAATGACAACCAAACTAATCTCGTGGAATGTGAAAGGAATAAATTCTAAGTACAAAAGGAGTATCATTTTTCATCAACTTGAAAAATTAAAAGGAGATATTATTTGTATACAGGAAACAAAAATTAAAACCGATGAAACAAAATATTTAAGGAATCCAAAATTAGGTGAATGTTATACCTCTACTTTAGACAAGAAGAAAAAAGGGATAGCATTATATGTCAGTAAAAAATATAACTCGAAAGAAATATTTTGTGATGAAAATGGAACATGTATCGCAGTAGAAGTTAAATTAAGGAATTGTACAGCATTAGTTGTAGGAATTTACACGCCACATGAAAACAAAGAAAAATATTTTGTTAAATTACATAAAAAAATTCAGGAGTTTGAATATGAAAATATTATAATATTAGGAGATTTTAATGCAGTAATAAATCCAAATATTGATAGAAAATCAAATGATGGAAGAAACATTAAGAAAAATCAAGGTAAACTTCCTAAGACCTTTTTTCATATGACGGAAGATCTAAACCTCCTGGATGTGTGGAGGTATAAATATGGTCAAGCGAGAGATTTTACCTTTTTTTCAGAAGTGCATAACTCCTTTGCTAGAATAGATTTATTCTTGGTGTCAAAAACTCTATTACCATATATCCAGTCGTCTGAAATTTTAGGAAAACCAGTATCAGACCATAACCCCATAGTTCTGATGTTACAAGAAAAAAAAGTGAGTTATACTTGGAGATTAAATGGAGATCTGTTAAATGATGAACAACTGACAAAACGTGTAAAAGAAGAGATGAAATGGTATTTTAAAGAAAATATGACAGATGGAATGCCAATGAAAACAATATGGGATGCAAGTAAGGCTGTAGCCAGAGAAATATTTATTAAGATAAATATTGAACAGAAAAAGAAAAAGAAAGTGGAAGAGACACAATTACAAAATAAATTAAAACAAAAAGAAAAAGAATGGAAAGAAAAAGGAGACAAAAAATTAAAGGTAGAAGTGGAAATATTACAAGAAAAATTGAAAGCATTATCTATTAAAGAAATCACAGACAAAATAAGAACAATTAAACAGAGAAATTTTGAATCCGGAAATAAAGCTGGGAAATTATTGGCACAAAAAATTTAAAAAATGAGAGAAAAAAAGATTATTAATGAAATAAAGTATAATGATAAAAGATATACTACACAAAATGAAATCATAGATAAATTTACAAAGTACTATGAAGAATTATATGACGACAAGACAGATATGGAAAATAAAAGCATGAAAATTAAACAATATCTAAACAAAGCGAATTTAAAAACAATAAACGAAAGTCAAAAACAGAATTTGAATACAGAAATTACGGACAAAGAGATTACGGAGGCAATACAGAAGCAAAAATTGGGGAAAGCTTCAGGTCCCGATGGGATTTCAGCAATCTATTATAAAAAATTAAAGCAAGAACTGTTAGAACCATTAAAACAAACTTTTAATGAAATAAATAAACATGGTATACCGGAAACATGGAAAGAAGCAATAATAACAGTCATACCTAAAGGAGGGAAAGACCACACCGACATAAAGAACTACTGACCTATCTCACTTACTAATGTGGACTATAAAATTTTCTCATCCATACTAGCAAACAGACTAAAAAAAACATTAATAGAATTTATTAATGGATTTATACCCGGACGATATGGACAAAGCAACATAAGATCATTTATAAACATTTTGGAACACTATGAACAGCATAGTGAAAAAAAGTTGGCATGTATCCTACTTGACGCAGAAAAGGCCTTCGACCAAGTGGATTGGAAATTTTTATTTAAAGTGATAAAGAGGATTGACTTAGGAGAAGAGTTCAGGAATTGGATAAAAAGGATATACACCGAGCAGAAAGCATATTTACTTAACAACGAGGAGAAATCTAGATGCTTTAAGATCAAAAAGGGGACAAGGCAAGGATGCCCCCTATCTCCGTTACTGTTTATTTTGGTTCTAGAAATTTTGATTAATAAAATAAAAGGAGAAGAAGAAATCAGAGGGGTTAAAATTAAAGAAACCGAATATAAATTAAAAGTATATGCCGATGACATAATTATTTTTTTTAGACGACCCAAATAAAAGCATAAAATTATTGATCTAGACGATTAAGGATTATGGAACACTAGCAGGATTCAAAATCAATGCAGAAAAAACTATGATTCTTACAAAAAATCTTCCAAAAAATGAGGAAAAAGAACTGAAAGAAACATCAGGGTTCAGCATTGAGAACAAAGTTAAATATCTGGGTATCTACTTTACAAAAAGAAACACCGAATTATTTCAGAATAATTATAATAAAACATGGTTAGAAATTAAGAAAGACTTAGAAAAATGGACTAAATACAAATTATCATTCTTGGGCAGGGTTTCTCTAATCAAAATGAATATACTTCCCAGACTGATGTATTTGTTTTCTAATATTCCAATTATAAGCAACGAGAACTGTTTTGTGTTGTGGCAGAAAGAACTAAGCAAATTTTTATGGGAAGGGAAAAAAGCAAGGGTTAAATGGAAACTTCTGACGGAGGATAAACTAAGAGGGGGATGTAACCTACCAAACCTTAAGTTATATTATTATGCAGTATGTATCAAATGGCTAGAAGAATGGTTTAAATTGGATAATAAGAATGTGTTGACTATTGAAAAAGATAACTTAAATCTGGGAATACATGCATATATGTGGTACACGAAACCTAAAAACAATAGTATATTCAATCATCATGTGATAAGAAAATCTTTGCTTAAGGTTTGGTATAAAATAAGATTCCAATTTTATAAGAACATCCCTCCCTGGGTATCTATACAAGAAGCTTACTACAATAGAACTAAAGATAAAGAAGCTTCGTGGATAAGATATGGAGATATAATAAATAAAACATCAGAAGGTATATACAAAATGAAATCCATAGAAGAACTGAAAGAGAAAGGGAAAATTAAAGATTGGTTTCTATATAATCAAATAAATAGCCGTTTTAAAACAGACATTAAAACTTTTGGATTAACAATGGATGATAATGAGATAGACAAAATAATGTTGGATAAGAAAGGCAAACATATATCAAAATATTACAAATTATTAAAAGAAAGAGATCTTAAGGATGAAACCATCAAAAGTAGTATGATAAGATGGGCACAGGATATTAAGAAAACAATAACAACAGAAGAATGGGAAAAATCATGGAAAGAAACAAGTTTACCCTGTGTCAAAATTATAAAGAAAATTATATCAAGATGCTGTACAGATGGTATTTAACTCCTCAAAAAATACATTATATATACAAAACAGGGGATACCACATGTTGGAAATGCGGAAAACCAGAGGGAGATTTTTTCCACATGTGGTGGACATGTAATAAGGCAAAAGAATATTGGCAAAAAATCCATGGAATTATCCAAAATATCTTAGATATTAATTTTCCATATGATGCAAAATTATTTTTACTAAATATGACACACAATCTTAAATCTTTAAAAAACAACAATAAGATAATTTTGTATATGGTCACATGCACAAGAATTTTATATGCTCAACACTGGAAAAATACTGTTAATCCATTGATAGAAGACTGGATGATTAAAATATATGAGGCAAAAAATATGGATATAATATCAGCTGCATTAAGAGGGAAAGATAAAAATCAGACAGAAGAGGAATGGAAATGTCTTAAGAATATTGAATATTGAAGGAAGAGATGACAATTATAAATAGTAAATAATAAATGAAGGTTATGTGATAAGGTTATGTCAACACAGGAACAGATAAAGATAGAATATGAAAATTAGGAGTAAACAATTTTTTTTCATGATGTGGGAATACTCAATCACAAAGGAAGTATGACTAGAAAGACAATGATTTCAAATATCTTTTGTAAATAGTATATATTTTGTTGTTATTAGAAGGTAATATAAGGTATTGTAAACTTGTTTGTATGCGTGTTTGTATGTTGGTTTTTCTTTCTTTCTTTTTTTTTACTTTTTCTTTCACTTTTATGTGTAATGTTTATTCTAAATAAATTTATTACAAAAAAATAAAATATATAAATATAAATAAATAAATAAAAACAAGATAATACAGTTGGAGAGGCATTCCATCCTTCTCTACACTGGAAGGGGAAAGCTTTTGTCGTTGGGAACATCATCCTGTCGCTAAGGGTGCTCAAAAGCTACATTTTGACTTGTGCTATGCTTTCACCACGACAGTTAATATGAATCACTGTTGATCATATACCTTAATGCATCCATTGCATCATGCATCTCTTCATCCAAACCATAAATGAACCCACTTCTTAATATGATGTGGCAAAAAATAATTTAGAGCAACAAGATGGACAGTGGCCTTCCTGGAAAAGTTATTAATTGGATTTATATCCTGCTTTTAGATCAATGAGTATACCTATCTGTTTACAATACTGTGAAATCAAGTCTTCTTTATCACTTTCCCCTGAACATTCCTGTAGCCCTAACTACAGGGCATGGCAATGCTGTCGCTGGGAGCAGATGAAAATTTTGGTTGCTTGTTTTGATTTTTAAAAAAATTCCAAGATGTTTAGTTTTCTTCATAAATTCAGTGGAAAAAAACCTGAAATGTCAATGGCCCGATACACACTCCCAGGATGTGGCATCCTGGCAGCAATAGCAGGGCTCAGGACCGCACACCAACCACATGGCCCTGAGCCCTACTACGTGCCAGCGGTGCCAATATTCAGTGGCACCGCCCACATGGAGGGCATAGGTCTGAGCGCCCACACATCTCAGCAAGGAAGTGGCATCATAAGGCTCTAGGCCAGTGATGGCGAACCTATGGCATGCGTGGGCACACATGCTGTCGCCCTAGCATAGAGTTTGCCAGAGTTTCTTACTAGAAAGCCAGAGGGACATGGCACTTTGCAATAAATAAATATGGTCTGGGTTGCAGTTTGGGCACAGTCTGTAAAAGGTTCACCATCACTGCTCTAGGCAGCTCCTTTTTTGCTGCGCGTCACCGCTCCATTTGGTTGCTGCAATAATGCTGCGCAGCAAAAAGGGGTGGCGTTTGAATGCCAGTCTGTAATGCCCCTACATTGACAATTCTAGCACATCATTGTCTGCTTTCCTGCCAAGCAAGGTGTCTGCATTCCCACGGTGATGCTGCTCATGAATGAACTAAATCATTTCATTCCTGACATTCTTGGGAACAATCCAATGCAGATTGTCTCTTGGGCCCACCAGACTCCATCTCTTTCCACAATGCATTGTTTGCCAGAGTGACTCTCTCCTGCCTTAATCAAATCCTCAACTTCCTTGTCCACTTCCTGCAATGTCCTCAAATCTAGGGTGACAGGACCGCCATCCAAGCTCCTTATTGCCAATGCATCAATGACAACACTAGGGCAATGCAAGCCTTTTCACATTGGCTGAAAGTCTGCTCTGTACTATCTAGCAACCTGGAAGCATAAGCATCAGGTCTCCATTTCCCTTTTGCTGCAACAGGCTTGCCACAACAGCTAAATCAGAAAAGGCCAGCTGTATCATGAAGGGGCATTCAAATGAGGACAAGGCTTGCATCAAATCCACTTTTAGTGTGCAAATGTGTCCTGTTGTTCAGGATCCCATTCCCAAGCAAATCCTTTCTTTATGAGACTGTACAGATGCTTTGACTTTTCTGCAAAGAACTCTATAAAGTCCCTGGAAACGTTCACAGTTCCTAACAATGAATGTAAAGAATGCAAATGACTGGGGTAGGGAGCTTTGCAATTGTGTCTACCTTCTGCGAGTCAGAGATCCATCCCTCTTCACCTGATATTTGACAGATTGCAGGAACAGTTGGCTTTTTCCCAGGATGCCTTAATACCTGTTTCTCCTATGACTGACAGCACTTTCAGGCGTTTCCAGGTTGAAATGGCACCGTATAGCAAGAATCCTTGAGAGCTCTTTCAGGGGATATCTGCACTACTTGCGGTGATTGCTGGCTGGGGTTTAAACTAGAGGAAAATTTGCTTTCCAACAACTAAAATAACATTCAGAGCAGAAGGAGTTAAGAAGACAGAAATATTGACTTACTTTTCTACCCGAAGCATCCACCTTGTTCTCATACTCAAAACTGAAAGTGGAATGAAGTAGTTCCAGAGGAAAAACTGTTTTTAACCAGTATTGGAAGTAATGCTACAGCAACACCCAGTGACTAAGAAGAATTGTTGCAGTTTTTAAAATTACACTGAGGATTTAAATGGACTTTAAAGTAAAGCAGTCACTATGGCTTCAGGCACTAAAGCTAAGTCTGCACATCCCCAATCAAGGCCTGAAACAGATGAGCCAAAAGTGCTGTGTTTAGTCTGATCTGGAGGCATGGCATTTAGGTGATGCATGCCCCCGGATTGGGCTGAAACTCTGCCATGGCCACCTAAGGTGGCCCAAATCTGGCACAAAAAGGAGCGGAAAAGAAACGCTCCTTGCTGACTGTCCGTTGCAGACCATGGCCAGTCTTGGGACCACGTCAAATGGAGAGTGATTGGGGCTGGAGCCTCTGGACATTCTTTTTGCCTCATCGGCAGCTCAACCTCCTCAAAATACCCTCCTTTGGGGTTTTCCAGTTCATAGAGAGAACCCTCTGACTGCAAAACCACCTCCCACAATGTACCGAACGCCTACAAGCAGTCCACACTATCCCCCTTCATCTGAAAGGACAGACGCGCCAAAACAGAGCATTTGCAGATACAAGCTGCACTGAGCCATTATTTTGTTCTCTTCCATCCGAAACATGCACACAGATGCACTAGCAGCAGCCACCAATCACCTCCCTCTTCCCACCCACCTGTCAGCCCATTCAATGCCCTGTGCAATCAGCCTGGCAACTGCCCACTGCCCATACAGTGCACATTGGCACATTATGATCATGGACGCCTCCCATAAATCCTCCTTTCCCTCCTTCTTCCATGAACCCTGTTGGACTGGACAGTCTGTTATGTTATAATTATATTCATTTCATTGTTGGTCATTATTTTGCTTCATGGGATATGTGATGGGTCAATGGTGCAGCTAACCATAGAATCATAGAGCTGGAAGAGACTACAAGGGCATGCAGTCTAACCCCCTGACATGCAGGAAATCACAATCAAAGCATCTCTGACAGATGCCCATCCAGCCTCTGTTTAAAGACATCCAAAGAAGGAGACTCCACCACTCTCTGAGGAAATGTGTTCCACTGTTGAAGAGCTCTTACTGTCAGGAAGGTCCTCCTAATGTTAAGGTGGAACTTCTTTTCTTGTAGCTTGTGTCTATTTTTCCATGTTCTAGACTCTGGAGCAGCAGAAAACAAGCTTGCTCCGTCCTCAATGTGACACCCCTTCAAATACTTAAACAGGGCTATCATATCCTCTCTTAGAGCAAAGCAGGCGGCTGCCCATTGAGCCAGTGCTCCATTCCATTCTCCCCCGTATGACTCATATGTGTGCCAATGATCAGTTTCTGGCTTCTCAACCTCCTCCATTATTGATTATTCCACTATTATTTTAAAAAAGTTGAATTTCCCTTAAGGTCCTGTTTTGTACGTCTGGGTCCGTGTACCACAGGTTGGGAACTACTCTATGAACTCTTTGATCCTATTATTCATCATCCTTTATTCCTTGTAACATAACTGCTACACGTCTCCCATTACAGGTGAAGCCTGACCAAAGCAGAATAGAGTGACACTATTACTTTCCATGATCTATACTTCTCTTGATGCAGCTTAAAATCACACTGGCCTTTTCAGCTCCTGCATCGCACTGTTGACTCATGTTCAACTTGTGGTCAACTAGGACTCCTCGATCCCTTTCACATGTAGTCTTGTTAAGCCGGGTGTCCCCCATCCTATATCTGTGCATTTATTTATTTATTTATTTATTTATTTATGGCCTTAAGTGTAGTACCTTATATTATATTTCCCCCCGTAGATATTCATTTTGTTAGTTTTGGCCCACCTAATCTATTCAGGTTATTTTGAATTTTGATCCTGTCCTCTGGAGTATTAGCTATTCCTCCTAATTTGCTGTCCTCTGCAAATTTGATGAGTATGCCCCCAATTTTGCCCTCGAAGTCATTGATAAAGATGTTGAATAGCACTGGGCCCAGGACAGACCCTTGTGGGACCCCACTGGTCACTTCTCTCCAGGATGAAAAGGAGCCACTGTTGAACACCCTTTGGCTTCGGCCGGTCAAATCCATCTAACAGTTACGTTGTCTAGCCCACATTTTACAAGCTTCTTTGCAAGAATGTCATGGGAAACCTTGTCAAAGGCCTTACTGAAATCAAGATATGCTATATCCACAGCATTCCCTTCATCTATCAAGCTGGTAATTTTATCAAAAAAAGAGATCAGATTAGTTTGTCATGACTTATTTTTGAGAAACCCATGTTTTTGTGATTGTGGCATTCTCTTCTAAATGTTCAGATTCTCTGTTTCGTCTGTCTCTTGTCATGTGTGAGATATATCAGAGAATTCCTGAGGAAAGAAGCCATATAGAAGATTGTGGCAATGGATGTCGTAGAGAAGGTAATGTTCAGGTTTTCATTTTTGCTTAAATACAGTTGTCATTTCATCTGATCATACTGACTTTATGATACATTAGGATCAAGAAATTTTTCAAAGACAGCCTGCCTCTGTAGTATGCCTCTCTCCATCCATCCCCCTCTCACTCTCTCATCCTACTCTTTATCATGGCTCATGTCACAACAAGGCATCTCAAGTCAAGGCCTCTGTCTTTTTCATCTTTCATTAGAGAGGAAGAAAATCAGCTCCTAGGAATGTATTTAACTTCAAAGCTCTTGTGATCTATTTGCGATGTTACATGCATTTGATTTTGCCGGAATTAATAGCCGGACCTGACTGCATAAAACACAGTCATTGTCAGTTGCATAAATATGCATATTTGAAAGGGAGAGCATGCTTTTCTATGACACATTTGTATTAAAGTGTCTTGGTTAGACTGCTTATTTAAACCTACAGAGTCCCCCTACCAGGAGCCTCACGGACATTCTGAAATATTAAAGCAGAATAGTTCTCTCCTTTGAGCAAACCATTTGTATTGAAGTGTGCTTGTAAGATATTTGTTGTTGTTGTTTGCTATTGTCATAGTAGACTATAACAATACGTATGTTTAGTTACTTGAACATACCTTGAAGACAGCAGTTTCTGATGCCACTGGAGTCAAGGAAGCATTGTAGTTCAAAGCTGAACAAAAATTATGAGGGAGAGGCTATAGGACATCCTCTGCTCTCGGGCTTATAATATAAATAAGAGATGACAAGGAGAAGAAAAAGATGGAGGGGCGAAAGGGGAGAATGAAGTTCATTGCTTATAATGAGCAGCTCAATGAAGAATACCGTCAACAGCAATCCAGGGCCCCCAAAAGGTCCTGCTGCCTCACACATGTTCCAGCTGAACCAGGGGGCCCCCACAGACTACATGCAAGACATCTGTACCAGAGTGCCAGACATGTGGCCTGGGACCACATGCAGCTCTCCAAGTTAATTTTAGGGCTCCCCAAGAGTTCCTCAACCCCTCTGAAAAATAGGAAATATTTTAATTTTATCCACAAAATAGCCTTACAGTGGTGTTTCTGCTAGCCATTTCTGGCCAGGATTCCCCCCCCCCCCAGAGCAAGCCCTAAGACTGGATCCTAGAATGCATCATGGGAGATTTCTAGGCATTACATTTAGTGGTCAAGACCTCTGAGACTGGCTTGTAGAGTACTGGATTGGAAATAAAGCTCACCTGGGCTTTGAACAGTAGGAGGGAGTGTACAAAGGCCCTGAAACACAATTAAATGATCAGTAGCCCCTGTATAGGGTGGCATTTGCCATTTGGAGGTAAAAAAATGGAGAGGAATGAGTAGAATGGGAGAAAAATGGGGGTATGGCCTCCAGAATCCTGCGGGGGGCATGTGCTCCTAACCCTTGACAGGTGATCAACCCTGATCTAAACATTACCATCTAAAGAGTGAGGTGGTAGAGAGTATTAAACACACTATAGGTCCGAAATAGATGGGCCAAATGCCCTGTGCTGGTGCCAATTCTAGGGTTAGGGACGCATGGCAGCAGAGTAATAGCAGTGTCCCATCCATATGGGCACTGCCATTTTGAGGTAAGCGATGTGCAGCATCCGCACATCGCCACTCCAGCACCACAAAAAGAACCTGGAAACACAGGGTTCTTTTTATTCCGGAGAGAAGGCGTCCCATTTGGGGGCTGCACCGTCCCTCCAGAGTTAAAATGGACAAATGCAGACCTCCGTTTTGCAGTGGTCTGTACTGATAGGCATTGATCTACACCTTTTTAATATATCTAAATTATAATCTCTGGCCTGCATCTTGATATCAAAAGTGCATCTTGACTTGAGCAGCTATATGGTCCTAGCATGTGATCTGAAAAGAACAGGTTCCCACTGAAAGAAGGGAAGCCATGGGTTTCGATATGTAAACGAATTTCCTTTCTCATCTTTGATGAGATCATGCAAGGAGCTGCTAAGTGCTATCAGGAAAGATGCTATCAAATGTCTTAAGGAAGTGTCTCTCTTTGTGATTGAGGGGGAACCATTTGAATCAAAGGAATGGCATTTGTGTAGCGATTTGGGTCCCTACTCTGGCAGAAACATTTGGGTTAGATCAAAACATTTGGTTAAGATGTGAAATACACTTCAAACAGTTTCCTTTTATTGCCCTTTGTCTAGAGACCCTGTTAAACCCTTAGAATGCTTTCCAAACATCCGGATGCTTTTTTGAAGATTATCCCAACTCCTCTGGCCTTTCTGTTGGACTGGACATCATAGACCGTCCACTTGGTGGTTGATCCAAGGCCAGTTGGGATAACATAAGAATAGTCTTTTCCACACAGTCTTCCAAAATTCCCAGATCTCCACAGTCAGTTGGATTTAAGCAAACAATCTAAGAAAGGTTTTATTTTTCACTATAAGGGTTTTGATTTAAATGCGCAAGGATTCGGTTTCTAAAAGAAAGACTGAGTTAAAAGGAAGGCAAAAAAAGGGGGGATAATTTGGAACAAGTGAGAAAAGACCAAGCAGGGGACTGCATATGAAAAGGTTAGTGTTATCACTATAAAAATATGTTAATCAAAATATTCAAGAAAGGGGATCCAGATACTTTAAAGAGCTGTATGTATATCTCAAGCTCAACAGCTTGCTACAGATTGCAAGGATTCATTGATTTGTTGTTGCATCTTGCAAAGACTCTTTAAAGGGTCTATGCATTTATTTATTGGGGTAGTTTCCTTGTGCCAATCCTTATTGCGCCGGGGCTCGCTCCCTCTGCTCTGCATTTACCTTTGTTAGTAGGCTAGATTAAGTGTTCCTTATCCCATTTCCCCAAGTAAATGAGAAGGAATAATCCCATTTTGCTTTGATAGATTTCTTTGAATTTCTAAACAAGAAAATATAGGGTGCAGGTGTGTTTGAATGACAAGCTGGGAGCAACTGTGGTTAGTACTTAATTCATAAAACACCATCCCTAGGTTCAAGTTTTTTTGGAATATATGCATGTGTGTATGTGCATGAATGTGAATATACAGATCTATCTATCTATCTATCTATCTATCTATCTATCTATCTATCTATCTATCTATCTAATGTGTGTGTGTTGAAATTGCTGAAATGGAAGGGAAAATAAAAAAGGGGAAGAAGAAGACACAGAAATATTCACGAGGCAATTACGTGAAACAGGGAACAAGAACTTGCGCCCCTTTTCACCCCGGAAACGTACAAGGTCACTATGCATTCAGACCCCCACTGAGCATGGTATGCACCGGTGTGGTAATACAATTTACACTCACTCCGCTTTGCATGAATTCACATCACGTGACTTGCCTTGGATTCGATTCCCCCTCGATTCGGAAGGGCAACGGAAGGGCAACCAGGTGTGGTCAAACATCCACGCTACAACGTGAATTCGCATAGCTGAACCAGAAGTCACCCCAGATCTGAGCTGCAAAAACCTCCGTGTGATAAACACCCCTATCTCCAATGAAAGGGAATGATATCTTAGGGGTTTCTAACATTGCCTACCCACCCTACCACAGCATCTGCATGTAAGCTAAGGCAGTTTCTGCTTCTGCCATAGAAGAGGGACAATTTTGGACTAGGCAAAAAAGCTGATCATAAGTAACCAGTGCCAGCTTATTACCACACCAATGATCAAGTTAATTTTATTTGACTTCCAGGCAAAGCATAATTCAGCTGCATATCTGGGAATTACAGCAGAAGACTCTGGGAACGTATAAACAGTAAAAGCATTTGGATCCCTCTGCTATCAAAGATTGTTAATAAGTTCAACAGAACCAGAATCACATTGAGTTCCACCTTATTTTTAATTCTGCAGCCGTTTCTTTTCAGTCTTCTCTTATCCTCCGCGTTTGCTTTCTTATTAAAAAGAAGCAGCTTCGAATTCACTAAAGTTCATCAAAATGAAAAAATAAAATAAAAAAGCATAGAAATTATTATTAGCATACAAATGGTGTGTTTTGCGCCACTGCCACAAAATGACTTGCATTCTCTATGATCATAGGACACAAAATTAATTTCTGAGCGCCTTTGGTGAACTGGTCAAAAATTCAGATTTCTTCCTCTCTCTCCGTTTTAAACATCGCACGGCATTCCTGGCCGTACCAAATTTTAGATAATGAAGCAATTAAAAATACATGGATTGAAGATATCGTGGTTTTTCTCTGTCCCATTTCTACATTATTCATAAAGGGACGTGTTTAATTCAGAGCTAGTAATTGCACATATATCTAATACAAATTATATATTCTGTGGCCTACTTCAGTTTATTTTAGCAAATAGATCTATGGAGAATGGGGGAGAGAGAGAAAGGAACAAATTACACATTGGTTTAGCCAAACAAAATCCCATGTCTACCACAACAGGAGCATAACATGAATGAAGCGCATATTAAATTAAATGAAATAAATCACCAGTGCTAACTACGACGCGGGACAGACGGGCGTGATAGGGCTCCTTTGTCATGTGTGAGGGGCGACGCTTCCAGACGCCTCTCGCATGTGACGAGGGTGTCAAAATGGCGGCGCCCTGTACAGATGGGCGCTGTCATTTTGATGCAACAGATGCTTAGCGTCCACACGTCACGGCGCATAACGACGTTGTGAGTGCGCCATTGGTGCACTGCAGCATCATTATGGTGCCGCAAAAAGAACCGATTAAGTGACAGTATGGTTTAGCAACTACTTGCAAATTGGTTGTAATTCAACCATATATAGTCTCGGTGTATTTGGTTCTTACGCCTATCTAGATTTATCTGAGCCCTCATTTTTGTCTTTGCCTTTCTCTGCGATATTCTGTTTTAAAGATGATTTTAACTTCGTAAGCAATTTATTATTTTATAATGTATTTGATGTGTTTGATGTTCTATTTTATTATTTTTTATGCTTTTATGGATTTTTACAATGTATTGATGTTATATTTGTTTTGACTGATTGCTTTCTTTTTGTAATGGCATATGCTGCACAAATAAACTCATTTACTTACACATGTATCTGCAGAAGTTGACTCAAGTCTATGAAATCTCATGCTACCAACTTCTGCCTAGTCTCAAACGTGTTGCAAGATCCCTTTGCATACTGATCTCTCTCATGTGATGTGCTCTTCTCAGTAACCATTTTTGTCATCTTGACTACACTCAGTTGTTGCTTGGGCTGCATCTACAATGCAGAATTAAAACAAACAGCTTCATTTATATACCGCTTCATACTGAATTAACTGTGTCTAAGCGGTTTACAACTGTAAGCTAATTGCCACCAACAATCTGGGTACTCATTTTAGCGAACTCCTCGGAAGGATGCAAGCCTGAGTCAAGGTTGAGCCCTGGCTAGTATTGAACTTGCAACCTTATAGTTTTGAATGAGTGGCTGCAGTACATGCATTTATGTTAAGGAAAATGCAACATGGGATATACAGTTGAAGAAATAAAACATGTATGTGAGAGTCACTATGACTAAGCAAAAGCAATTAAGAAGCCACACAGGTGTAAAAGCTAATGTAATTTAGCAGTCCTAAATGCCAAGGACAGAAATGTAGAGTGTATAATTGAAAACACCTGAGAATCATTAAGTGTACAAGGTGAAATGATGAAATCATTAAGTATGGGTTGAACTATGAGAACCAATCAAAATGGATTTACATGCCCACTGGGTGGAAACTGACTAAGTGCGTGGTGTTTGACAATGGCTATAATAATTGCTATGTTTGCCAATGTATTTTGTGGGTAGTTGTGGAGTTTTGTGAGTAGTTTGGAGATTGTAGAGACTGATTTATAGGGCATATAGTATTGTGTATATAGTAGAATAAAGTAGATCTTTTATATAAGACTACTGAGTTGTCTGGTGTCTTGAGTGAAGATACAAGAGCCAGCAGGATCCTGGAGAAGTGTGAAGACTTCTGAGGAAGAAGAGTGAGAAGGCTTGGAGAGTTTGTCAGGGTCTTCAGCCTATTCTCTGTAACTCTGCTGCTTTAGAGCAAAGCTTTAACCACTGACCAAAACTGGTCAGCGCCGGTGCGTAACAAGGTGGTGAGTTAGAGCCAGAGGTGAAGAGCTACAACTCCCATCATCCCTGACAATTTAACCCCTGCGCAACCCGGGCAGTTTGACAATGCTTTAACTGTCATGGCTCAATGCTATGGAATTCTGGGATTTGTATTTTTGTGAAACATTTAGCCTTCTCCATCAGAGAGCCCTGGTGCCACAACCAACTCCAAGCCCCAGGAGTCCATAGGGATGTAGCCATGACAGTTAAAGCACTGTCAAGTTGCATTAATTCTGCAGTGTGTCAGCAGCCTTGGTCACATACTGTACATCCCAGTTTTCATCTGGAGAGTGTGTAAGTAGCATGTGCCAAAATGCCTCTGCAAATTTCCTGGCCAACCTTCAAGAAAGACTGACTATTTTTTTTCCTGATCCCCTCTTCTCAAAATAAAGCTGATTATTAAGCTTTGCAAAGGGCAGGATCCTTTATTGATCTAAGCACTACTGTAAACAGATGGGTCTGTTCAGGCTTGCAGATTAGAGATGCATGATTCAACCTAATCCTGGAAAGGGTTGAAAAGAATTGTATGTATTATGTCATAAATCCAGTTTCCACATAAGTGAATTTTCTGCATTTCTGCTAAAATATCTGAAAATGTGAATTGATTTTCATACATATTTTCCCTAACACAGCCACTTTTGCAGGTAGCTGGGCCAACAATGTCAGTCTTTCAATGCATCTTTTAGCATTGAAAAAATTGGAGAAGTGTGCAGTTTAAAAGCTAACCATGTTTTAATCCAACTATTTGTCTAGGGACCATGAATTACGTTGGTTAGCCTTAAACTATGGATGATACAAACACAGAAACAGAAGATCAGAGCCCTGCTTGGTCAGACCAAAAATCCCACTTTGTGTAAGCTGTAATGTTTTTTCTTTTACAATAAAAGATTAAAACCACTGGAAGAAAAGAAAACAAACAATGTTTAAATAAATGGGGGATTATTTTTGAGGAAAGATGAGGGATGAATATTGTAAGAAAAAACATATAAATAAATAAAACTGTCTGAGTACAGCAAGCAGAAGAAAAGGGAAAAGACCAAAACAAGCCTATTAATTCTATCAGAAGCATTTGTCTCAAAGAACAATGGGACTTTGAAATGCTTGATGGCTTTTTGTTTTAGTTCCTGTCTTAACTGTGTGACTGAAAATTGCTCAGATGTTTGGGGTGGGTTAGATTGTCTTCATCAAGCAAAACTATAACAAGGCTTTGTTGGATCATTGTTGTGCTCTAAAGCAAAGCAAGCAAACAAGAGACACTCAAGTTTTAATCTGTGTTGAAGAAAGTAGAATTACAATATCCTTTTCAAGACAACACAATGATAAGACTCCAAAAGATGAACTGATATTTCCATTTGGTGAATGGAAAACACTGTATAATTACTACAGAATCAGCAGCACCCATTCCCTTTTGTTCTGTTTTGGATCTGGGAGTTGTATTCCCCCCGATTCTATGACTTATGAAGGGTGGGGAAAATGTGGAAGGCCATACATTCCTCCTCCCTGCCCTATGACTTTAGGGTCATTTCCATTTGGGGTATAATCCGCATTCCAATCTGGATCCACTCCACTTTCTAAGCGATTCCCAAAGGTCCTTCATTCTCACTGGGAAAAGGGACCTTTTGTGGAATCGCTTTTTTTGCTGGAAATGCTTGTCGTTCCCATTAGATGGAGCCAGAGAAGGCGGGGACCGTGTGGTTTACTGTAGAACGGTGGTCCACCTTGGGTCCTCAGATGTTGTTGGAATACATCTCCCATCATCCCTTGCCAGCCTGGTTGACAGGGATCCTGGAAGATGAAGTCCAACATTATATGGGAAACCAGGGCTGGCGTTGCCTGCTGTGGAATCCCCAAAGGGAATACTGCAGTGTACTGATGGGCAAAAATGTGATGCTGATGATGGGAGGCAGTTTTCCTTCCCTCCAAGATTCTTGTATGCACCCAACTCTTCCCCTTCTCTCTCACTGACCAATCATGATTCTCCCTTCTTCCAACTCTCCTTTGACAATATTTTAGCCACATGTGCATTCTTCCTTCACCAGCCCCCTCCACCCCCTCATCACCAAAGCTGCAGAAATAGCTGATTATTTTGCTACCCGCTTTGTCAAGAAGATTGCATATATTCAACCTGATGCCACAACTCCCTCTTTTTCTCTAAAAATTCTCTTTATGAAACAGCTTATCACCATGGTAATTTTCTTAATGCTTTAAAACTTAGTTGCAGAGCTGAAAGCTTCAGAACATACCAAATGTATAACGTGTTCCCTGAAAGAGGACAATATTGTCATAATCAGCAATGCTGACTGAATAGTCAAACTCCATAGTGTTCAAGACACTATGGACACTGTGTGACATGGCAGTACATAAGTCAGAAATGACTTGAAGGCACATGACAACAACAACAACTTACTGGTAGCTAGATTACCCATCACTCTAGTAATTTAGGCACAGCATGTTTATGGGAACTTCCGATCTGTTTTATGGGTTTCTCCACACTCATTTAGCTCCGATCAGCCTTTCCACATTTGTTTCCTGACTTGGTTTTCCACCCACTGGAACCAGTCTTGACAGCATCCTGTCTTTTAATGATGATGGTGCACAGCACTGAGTTTCTTTGCTTTTCTGAACAGGGCTGTTTGAAGATCCTGAGCTCATCTAGCCCCTTTTCACCTACAAAGTCAACAACGCTTTCCTCTCACCACCATTCTCAGAACTGGTCTTCACCAGCGAAATATTCAGAGGCCAGTCTCTTGGATGAGGGTTGGTTTTTCAAAGTGCAGGGGATGGTGGCTGGAAGGCAGGGATGGGCAACTGTGAATCTGAGCTATTTCAGAGGGACTGGAACATGTGGTTTGACACGAGAGTTTATCACATGGGAGGAATTTCTCTTAATTTCGAATTAAAAGAAAGTGGGGCCAGAACGCATTCACGTGAATTCACTAGTTCAGCGAATTTACTTGAATTTGAATTGCGTCCGAACTGACTTCCCATTGCCCGAAAATAGCTTGCCATTGCCCAAAATTGCGTGTGATCACCTCTTACGCAATAACATGAAACCCCATGATTGTGTTCGGACTGACTTCCCATTGCCCGAAATTGCGTGTGGTAGTCTATCACACAATAACGTTAAACCCTATGATTGCATTTGGATTGCCATTGGATTAGACTTCCAATTTCCCTTGTCTGATGACGTCCACACACTATTCTTGCTTGACTCCCTGCTGCCTTCCTACCTCACTATTTCCAAAGGTAGGGCCAGCTCTCACAGAAAGACCTAATCTAAATTGAAACTTTCTGCTACATCTCTGTGTACTTTTTTTTTTTATCAACAGTCACCCTTTTCTGTGAGATCAGGTTACATCAGTATGCTTCCTGACAAGCAAACCATGCTGTATAAATACGTTGGAAAGTAGTTAAGCCTTTAAGCCCATAGATCTCCCTCTGAAGGCGTCCTGCTCTTCTTTTCTAATTCATTAGAGAGTAAATCTGTGGTAAGCAAAGTAAATTAGATTCAGTGACATTCGACTAATTGAGTCATCTCCCCTTCTGCATGGCTTGGCTGAGTTTTTAATTACCAGCTAATTGTGTCAATATGGTGGATGGCTGGCAGCACAGAGATCACTGTATTAAGAACCACAGTGAATTAGAAAGAGATGTTTATGGCTCGTTGCTTGACCCAGGGCTTCCTTGTCACATGCACTAGAATAAATGGGTTCAGATCTGGCCATCAACTGACCTGAAACTAGAAGAATACTGGAGCTAATTGCATTTGCAAGTAAACAGGAGTGAGAGCGTATTGGAAGAACATCCATAGCTTGAAGATACAAAAAGTGCAACAGGTGACAGAGGGACAGCCAAGAAAATGTCAGTTTTTTCTTGGATACAAATTTGGCAGGGATTCAGCATTGTCCCAACCCCATAAACTCTATCAGAAAGGCCATTCTGTCTCCCAGCTTGAAAGTGGAAATGTCTCCAAGGATTCCCCCAGTCTGCATCGACAATCCAAAAAGAAAAGTTAACTTCAAAAATCCATCTCTTGTAGACCTGCAGATGATGAGGAAAATAGGAAGATCTTCCTCAGTGCCTCCACCCAAAAGGTGGAATTCCTTGCCCTGAGAAGCTGGCATTCTCTTTGGCCACTTTGCGCTGGACGGCAAATACCTTCCTGTTCAAGCAGCATTTGTCAAGAGGTGCAAGAGAGATCATGACACACAAACACAAAAGAGAGATTGTGATGGTCTAGAGCAATGGTTCCCAACTTGTGGGTCGGGACCCCTTTGGGGGTTGAACGAACTTTTCACAGGGGTCTCCTAAGACCATCGGAAAACACATATTTGCATGTAGCAATGAAAAACAATTGTATGGTTGGGGGTCACCACAATAACTGTATTAAAGGGTCACGGCATTAGGAAGGTTGGGAACGACTGCTCTAGAGGAAGGACTAGGGGAATTTCACTGCTCCCCATAGCATCTGCCACCTTAGGCAGTGCCCTCATTTTGCCTAAGAAGGCCATTCACTGCTAAGCATTCCACAGGTCTTAGAAGTGGCTACTGTCCGTGACAACCAATGTCAACCTGAGACTTAGGAGGGCCTTAAGGAGCAATGTTGAGACTGGTTGGTTCTCATCATTACTTGACTCACGTCTTCTTCATCGCCTGGAAGATGTCAAAGCTAAAAGAGGTTTCTCTAGAACCCTCCCTCATATCTGGTGATGCAATATTTTAAGGGGGTTACATAGTCCAGAAGAAAAACTGAGAACTCCCTGGATGCCACATCTAAGAACCAATGTCTCTGTGATTCCTCTGATGGAGCCACTCTGGCCTTTAAAGTCAAGACGATTCATCCTGTCACCATCTAACACATATATCTTTTGTTCGCACAAAAAAGAAATCTCATGTTAAATATAAAAAAAGATTTGAAATGATTTTGTAATTGGCATCTTCTGAACCAGAAGGGGTAAAAATAAAACAAAGCTACAAAGGAAGCTTTAATGTACTGGAGAATAAAGATGATGCTGACAGTGCTTTTCATCTTGATGTCTTGACTCTCCAAGGCTTTAATCCTCTGTTGTGCAAATCAATGGCAGCCGTTGTCATTAACTTCAATGGGGCCAAAGGTCAAGTTCCTAATCTTTCTTTGGCAGTTCACGCTGGTGAGGCTAGTGGCCTGAATAGATGTTTTCTATAACATTTACCCTCTGGTTATTGACTGGTTGCCACTATCTCTCCCAATTTAAGCAATGGCCATTCAGCTGCCAGGACCAGGTTTTGAGGCCTCTTGGTCAGCATCTTTTCTTGTTTTTTACTTGCTTAAAATATCTATAAACTGTTCAGATCTCATAATTTTGAAGTGGTGTACAACAAGAATAAAACAACAAATCATCAAACAGTTATGAAATAGATGTTAGGTAAAGTATATGTAAAGTATCATAGGCCTGTTACAGACTGGCAAAATAAAGCTGCTTCGGGTCTCTTTGGAGGTATGCTATTTAAATGATGTATGCATCCTAAGAATCCGGAAGCTGCACCAAAGCTGCACTCAAGTGCTTAGGAATGGAGTGTGGCTTTGGCGCGACCTCCGGACTCTTAGGACCCATGCATCATTTAAATAGCATACCTCCAAAGAGACCCAAAGCAGCTTTATTTTGGCAGTCTGTAACAGGCCATAGAGTTGGAAGAGACCCCAAGGGCCATCCAGTCCAACCCAATTCTGCCATGCAGGAAATCTCAGTCAAAGCATCCCTGACAGATGTCCATCCAGCCTCTGCTTAAAGACCTCTAAGGAAGGAGACTCCACTACACTCCGAGGAAGGAGTTTGTTCCACCGTCGAACAGCCCTTGCTATCAGGAAGTTCTTCCTAACACTGAGGTGGAATCTCTTTTCCTGGAGCTGGCATCCATTGCTCCATTGGATCCTATTCTCTGGAGCAGCAGAAAACAAGCTTGCTCCCTCAATATGACATCCCCTCAAGTATTTAAACAGGGCTGCCATATCACCTCTTAACCTTCTCTTCTCCAAGCTAAACATCCCCAGCTCATTTTGTTAGCTCCCTCCAGCCAAGCCCCAGATTTTGTTCCTGTTCTTTCCAATTTTATACTGGGTTAAAATAAACTGACCTTGAGAGCTGGTATATATTTATAAAAAATCATTATACCAATAGCTGATAGAAAATGGGATAAACACAGTGTATGGATCTCCAAACTATAATCAGAAAGAACAGGAAAAAAATTTGGGACTGTCTGCTCCTGTTACTTAGTCTGAACATACCCAAAGATTGTGCAAGCGACGCCATCTCTCTCATGGGACATAAAAACCAGACTAAATGTGGGAAGAGGAGTAACCCTAACTATGGTCGTTTTGACAAGGTGGATTTGGAAGGTCCTTTGTCCACTGTGACCTATGAACCTATGAGGTGAGTTGGAAGCTCTTCCCCATTTATTCAGGATGGATTTGATCAGACTGGCTGCGGAAGGGGAAGTAAGGTCTCTCCGTTCAAATAATTTCCATGTTGTTTAAAAGTTTAATGCAAAGTCAATTGGAGAGAAACAGTAACAAGATTTCCAGATTTGCTTGAATGGAGACAAATGTAAACTTATTGGGGGGAAACAAAGTTCAAGAGCATTCCATAGAGGCAGTGGTTTAATTTGAACTCTGTTGTCTTTTCCAGAAGGAAGAAAACTTGGGCCCCATACAGACAGGCCAAAATAAAGCTATTTCAGGTCACTTTGGACATATGCTGTTTAAATGATGCATGCATCCAAAGAGGCCGGAAGCCATGCCAAAGCCACGATCCAGTCCTAAGGACTGGAGTGCAGCTTTGGTGCAACCTCTGGACTCTTAGGACACATGCATCATAAACAAGCCACCTAAAACAGAGTAGAGGAAATCAATAAAGGCATTAAATAAACTCAACTCCATGGCACGAGACCCCGTTTTGGGTTCAAATCCTCACTTGACCATGGAAACCCACTGGGTTGTGGGTTTTTTATTTTTAATATAGATATATATTTACTGCTTCAAATCTTGAATCCGCATTTGGAGAATGGATTTGTTTTTTGTTCTTGTTAGAAATGACTTGAACAAACTAAAAGACTAAAACCTCTGTTTTTTAAAACAAGCCAACAGCTCCCTCTCAAGATCTGTTCTGGGTTTTGTTTAATGCTTTAAATGATGCTTTACTGCCATTCTAATAAAATACCGATTAATAAACTGTTTAAACCTTTTCCCTTGTTTTAAGCTTTCAACTGGTTTATTCCTTTAAAATTATTGTCCTGATCCAAATCTAAAACGGTTTCAGGTTTTATTGTTATAATAACACAAAGCCCTAAGAACCCACAACCCAGGGCAGCATTTGTTCCATTGCTGTGGTTGTGCAGTTAGCATGCCTCCTATTTGTTTTTACTATTGTAACCCTGTATTTGTGTGTACCCCACATGTATATATATGCATATATACGTACACAAATATCTATAGATACATACCCATATAGATAAATATACATGTGCACATGTGTGCGTATGTATTATTACATATATATGGAGCTAGTTATATATATAACTAGCTCCATATATATGTGATAATACATACGCACACATACACACATGTATACTTATCTATATGGGTATGTATCTATAGATATTTGTGTGCATATATATACAGTATATACCTCTATCACTACACATATATAAATGTATATATGTATAAATACATAAATAGCATATGTTAAATGATGTATGCTGTTTGGTTGTTTTAACAAAAAGCGGGATATAAGTAAGTTTTATTTATGCATACATGCATGCATATATTTATATACATATACATATTTATTTGGGCTTGTGCTTTTAGTTCCTAGACTCCTGGTCTCTGTCCATTTTTGTTAGAAGGCATTTTGTAGTCTCTAAAATCCCCCTCATTGGTTTCATTGCTAAATGCAGACCCAAGAGCAAGGACACAAATTCTAGGAAGAATTCCAGAAATCTTCAATAAAAGAAAGAGGAGGAAAGGAAAAAAGAAAAAAAATGGGGCCAGAAGGTAGAATCTGCCCTTCTATAAAAGGCAGGGGAAGTGAGGATTCAAGCTCAGAGTTGGCTACTCCAATGGCAGTCTATCCAGAGCTGCCAGAAAAGGCACCACTGTTGTTTCGTGCACAATGAAAGTGGTTGCAGCTGACAGGCCAGCAAAATCTCAGTCCTCTGAACCCAAGGTTAGAACCTTGTACTCAGAGCTGGGATGGTGTTTCTAAGTCAGCTGCTTTGAGAGGTCTAGAACCCCCCCAACAAAGCCAGTCCTGCTTCTCCATTTTACACCACCACTGCCAGAATCAATCGGAGGGGGAAATCAAAATGGGAAAGCGACAAGAAAGCAGATGAATCATAGTTGGAAGAGACGCCAAGGGCCATCCAGTCCAACCCCATTCTGCCAAGTAGGAACTCTCAACCAAAGCATCCCCGACAGATGGCCATCCAGCCTCTGTTTAAAGACCTCCACGGAAGGAGACTCCACCACACTCTGAGGAAGTGTGTTCCACTGTCAAACAGCCCTTACTGTCAGGAAGTTCCTCCTAATGTTGAGGTGGAATCTCTTTTCCTGTAGCTTGCATCCATTGTTCCGGGTCCTATTCTCTGGAGCAGCAGAAAACAAGCTTGCTCTCTCCTCAATATGACATCCCTTCAAGTATTTAAACAGGGCTATCATATCACCTCTTAACCTTCTCTTCTCCATATTAAACATTCCCAGCATCCCAAGTCATTCCTAATAGGGAATGGTTTCCAGACCCTTCACCATTTTAGTCGCTCTCCTTTGGACATGCTCCACTTTCTCCACATCCTTTTTGAATTGTGATACCCAGAACTGGATACAGTATTCCAGGTAGGGACTGACTACAGCAGAATATAGTGGCACTATTATTTCCTTTAATTTAGACACTATACTTCTATTGATGCAGCCTAAAATTGAATTGGCCTTTTTAGCTGCTGCATCGCACTGTTGACTCATGTTCCATTTGTGGTCACTGTTCCATAAAATGGGACCAGAAGCTTCTAAGGGACACTGGCAGCAACACACAGCCAGCTGCAATAGTCCTTGTGCCTTATTTTCAAGACAGGGATGGAGGCTGGACATTATTCCTGCAAAGTAAACTAATGTGATATAGGAGATCAGTGTGTAGACTTTTGAGCAGCAATACCTTGAATCAGTTCCATGTTCATCTCAAGCTCATGGGGTGAACTTAGAACCACATCTAGAATCCTGATGATATACTAGTATTTTTTTACAATGAAAATTCCTGAATCCTCCCGACATCATGGATGCTAGGCCTGTTGGTTGGCGGATTCTGGGAACTGTACTGCAAAATAAACAATTAAAAATTCAAAGCTCAGTTGACATCAAAAGTTAAGATAAAAAGGTTTGAGAGATGCCAATGATAAATGCCACTAGAGCTTATTTGACTGGAGAGATACATTTTGTCTGAACTACAAGAGATGTTGGATTCTAACACTGTTAACATAACTGGTAGAAAGAGAAATCATACTTGAAGGTTAGGTCTTCCTAACCCAAACATCTGACAGAAAGTACATAACCTTCCATATAATGCAATAAAAAACAAAATCACTTGACGCAACTTGATTTTTGGTTTTGTTACACATGACCCATGGCTGCTGAAGTCCCATTTATATACAATAGCCTAATAAAACAGTATCCCTTATGGCAAAATCAAGGTTGGCTTTTTGGATTTCTTTTAAAAAATTGAAGCTGTGAATGGTTGAATCTGTGGCTAAAGAATCCACAAATATGAAGGGCTGACTGTATAACGCACCCCAGTCTGCAGACAAAGGCCCCATACAGACAGACCAAAATAAGGCTGCTTCGGGTCACTTTGGAGGTATGCTGTTTAAATGATGCATGCGTCCTAAGAGTCTGGAAGCCACAATCCAGTCCTTAGGACCAGAGTGCAGCTTTTGGACTCTTAAATGCATCATTTAAACAGCATACCTCCAAAGTGACCCAAAGCAGCTTTATTTTGGCCTGTCTGTATAGGGCCAAAGTCTGGGTAGGCAGATGTTTTAGACTGTACCACCCAACATCCCTAGGTAAGCCATCTGCGCTCCAGCTTCTAGATGGTGACAAATTCCCCAGATGTGGAGTAGACTGGACACTCAAGGTGCAATTGGAGGCAATTCTTGGTTTAATTCCTTCCCAAATGAGCCTGCTCCATGCCAAACCACCATCTCCTTATGCTCTTTAGCAGATATAAGCAGAATATTTAAGCCTAGACATGGCTAACTCAATGTAGCAGGGAGCTGTGCACCAGTCCAAGATTTGCATTCCAACCCATGCATATTCTACACAATAGGCCAGCATACAAACTAGTCCAAGTATCTGTATATGGATTACTTATGCATTTTTATCCTGTCTTTTGCTAGGCAGATTCATTTTGCAAGGCTCATCAAAACACTAATGAAATCTGATCTACTCAAAAGAGAAACAGTAGCACGGTAAGGCAAACTCAAGGTAGTCAAATCTCCTTCGTGTGATGTTTTTAAACATAGGTTGAATGGTTAAATCTTAAAGGTTCTTGGCTTTGGGTTCCTGCACGGAAGGAAATGAGACAAGACGACCCTTGGGATTCTTTCCACCTCTCTAGTTCTGATTCTAGATATCCACAAGGGAGGCTTACCAAGAGCTCATTGTGCGATGGCTATGGTTATGGACACTAGGAAAATATGTAAGAATTGGATACACATGAAAGATGTCCAATGAACATGGGCTAACTTTTAAGACAGTAGCTGCAGAGTCCATTTGAACAATTTATTAGTATGCCTGTTTGTTGCAAGTTTAGAAAAAGAATCCCAGGATTTTTCCTCCTGTGTGTTTTCGCCTAGCTTCCTCGTGGTCCATGATGCCAGCTGAAGTTGTCAGCACAATGAATCTATGAAAGAAGAAGGAAAACAATTTGTCAGTAACAAACCCAAACAGTATTTGTCAATTCAGAAAGAGGAATTTAGCGTTGTTTGAACAGGCAACACATACTAAGAAAAGATACTAGGTCAAAAGCTGAAATACATGGGTGACATCCGTAGATTGTTGCCATGGCAACCAGACATTGCGGCTGCGATCCAGTCTCCCCAGGACGCAAAAAAGAAGTTGCCAGAAAGGGCGTCACAGGCATGCTGGCTCGCCATGATGGCAGCCCTTCTGTCCAGTGCCATTTGCGTGCGGCGCTGCCTGTGAGGCAGCATGCTGTGCCCCATGTGGACGGGCGTGTACCATAATGGCACACAGGCAGTGGAGCAAGGGCTTGGAGTGTGTGAACGCTTAGCCTTACTGCAGCCCTAGTATGCAGTCAGGCCAGCAGAAAGTGCCGGTCTGTACCACCTCTCTGACATTTATTATGATACATTAATAATAATAATAATAATAATAATATGTTTTATTTATAGACCGCTATTCCGCGATGATCATAATTTTTATCATAATTTGATAAAATTAATTAACACTGATCCTTACAGCAATTCAGTTCTGTTAACACTCACCCAAACTGACGCGAAGGCAGCAGGTTGTTCTGCCACTTTTCCAAATCCTTCAGCTGGACATCAAATCTGGGGCTGATCACACCACACTGTCAAATAAGGTGAGAAGTGAACATTGTTTTTTCTCACACAGCAATTACTTAGTCATCTCTATATTACTCTTATGCTACTCTACACTTGAAAGGAAGAGTGTGACAACAAACCTTTTAGATAAAATAAAGTCAAGGAACACTGTAGTGTTAACCAAGTTAATACAGATACAGTGAGCCCACGCCATATGTAGGCACACTATACACGGCTTCAAGTTTACGCTGAAGCCATATGACAATTAAAGACACAGCGCATGCACCCATGGTGTGCGCACTGCTTTGTACAACGAGCATGCACCCCATTGTTTGCAATAGGGTGTGAGCATACGCAGATTTCCCCTTATGCCAGGGGATCTGGAACGGATCCCCCACGTAAGGGAAGGGCACGCTGCATAAGAAATAGTTGTGCATTCAGGGACTGGTATTTATGGAATTCATGTAATTTTTTGCAAAAATTATCAAAGGAATGGTCAGAAGATATGTGACGCAGGTCTTGTTGAAGCTATGCAAGGCTCGGTCTGTTCAGTACCTGAATAACAGACAACTCTGGAAGCCCAAAAGGGAAGCCCTTTTGATTTCCATGATGGAAGACAGGATAAAAAAGTGATAAATCAGCGTTAGGCAACAGACAGACCATATGTTCACCTATTCACCTTTGTAGGTTCTCTTCCTCTCAAGCATTTCTTGCAATAAAAAGACACCTATAGGATGAGCCATCCCTATTTAAAACAAGGCAGAGCTTCCCACATTTTGTTGTGCCCTCCAAAGAGTTTTTAAAAAAGCGACAGCAGACTTCTGGCTACTTCTTAGAATCAGAGAACTGGAAGAGACCACAAGCGCCATCCAGTCCAACCCCCTCCGCCATACAGGAAATCACAATCAAAGCATCCCCTGTGACAGATGGCCATCCAGCCTCAGTTTAAAGACTTCTAGGAAAGGCATCACTTAGGTGGGAAGGTAACAGTGCTCCATGCAGTCATGCTGGCCAGAGAACCACAGAGCCATCTTTGACAACACTGGCTCCCTAGGCTTAGTAACCAAGGACATGACTAGACAAAACGTAGTCTTTGGCAAAACTTGTTACCTTTTTACCGTTATTTTTTAAAATCTGTATTAGAAGACATTTTCCTGCATCTTTGAAGTACCACAACACTTTTATTAGGACCAGGCAATACCCACAGAACAATAAGCTTTTGGAGTTTCATGGAACTTCTCCTCTAAGGATATGAAACAAAACAGGAAGTTAGATGTTGCTGCTACAGGGCTAGCCATTTTTTTTCCTGGTTAACATCATGCAATAAGTAAGAATTCTGTGAGACTCCAAGGCTTCACGGTCTCATAAAAGCATTTTGCTTACTGCAGCAGGGATTCTTTCTGAGCCAATTCATACAGCTACTTGTATTTCCATTATTATGTCAGTAAGAAACGGTTCACAACTTTAGTATGAGTGTATAAAAAAGAACGTTGGGTACTTACCGTGACACGTTCATTTCCTGCAGAGAAGGGTCCTGGCATCCTGTAATCTGGGTTTAGCTCCTCCTATTTGCTCCTGTAGGCAGGGACAATAAACAAAAGACTGGCCCCTATATAGGGAGGAGCTAGCCCCCCTGAGCCTCAGTCAATAACAAGCCAAGCGACTAGTAAGGTAATCAAGGAACTGAACTTTAGTAACATCAGCTAAGGGTTAACTAGAACACCTTAGGAAAAAAAAACTAGTCCAAGAACAAACAAGAACTCAGAAAAACCAATCCAGCAACAAGAAGAAGAACAAGGCAGGTCCACCAACAGGCAGGCAGGGTCGGAGGCCGCAGGCAGCACCCGGGTGGGCAGGATGCCAGGACCCTTCTCTGTAGGAAATGAACGTGTCACGGTAAGTACCCAACATTCCTTTTCCCAGCAGAGAGGGTCCTGTCCTCCTGTAATCTGGGATTTACAAAAGCCCTCTCGAACTGGGAGGGAGGTGCTGCTAGGAGACTGTGGCCCCCGACACAATCTGTTGGAGGAACCTCCTTTCAAATGACGCCTCTGCGGACTGAGACACGTCCAGTTTGTAATGTCTTATGAAGGTCGAAGGCGACTTCCATGTGGCCAACCTGCAAATATCTGACAGGGAGGCGCTAGTGGTCAAGGCCGCAGAGGTAGATGCACTCCTGGTTGAGTGCACCATCAACCCCTCGGGTGGAGTGAGATCAAGAGTTCAGTAGCTCTTTTGAATACAAGACCTGATTCACCTACTCAGAGTCGAGACTGGTACCTTGCACCCCAAAGAGCCCAGGCGAAAGGAAAAGAACATCTCAGATGACCTTAAGGTTGAAGTCCTCTTGATGTAGATTTTGAGGGCTCTGCACACATCCAATGTGTGCCAGGTCTTTTCCAAGTCCTTCTTAGGATTGGGGCAGAATGAAGGCAGGAGAATGTCTTGTGACACCTGAAAGGCTGAGTTGACCCTAGGCACGAAGGTAGGGTCTGGACGAAGGCACACTGAAACAGGCCTAAAAATACACAAGTCTTTATGTACCGACAGGGCCCCAGCTCTGACACCCATCTGGCGGAGGGAATGGCCGTGAGGAAGATGACCTTGAGGGAGAGGTGTTTGAGGAAGGCCTCCCAAAGGGACTTGATCGGTCCAACCGTCAGAGCCTTTAAGACCGTGTTCACATCCCAAGATGGAAAACGATGTCTGGTGGGCAGGCCTTGTTGGAAAACTTCCCTCAACAGCCTCTTAATGTGAGGATGGCTGCCATTCTAGCTGTTCTTGTATGGAGCAGAAACGACGTGATGGCAGACACCTGCCTTATAACCATGTTGGGTCAAGTCCCTTCTTAATGTCATCTTGGATGGACTATAGCAGGTCAGCCACTGAAAACCTGAAGCAGTTGATGAGAACTTGCCTAAGCAGTGGATTATGTGATCAATCAGAATAGAACCTGATCTAATCTGGACCTATGGCAGCTTCCAGCCTATCACTGATCACCTTGTCAACTGGTTATAGCAATGAAGGTGATATTAAGGTGATTTCATTTGCAGTAATTAAGACTTACCACTCTGAAAGAGGAATGTTAATGTCTGACCTCCAATTAAAATTTCAAAACAATGTGCAGTTCTTTACTGGAACATCTGTGAACATGTGTAAAATAAGACTAATCCCATGGTTAGGCAAAGAAGACACTGGATTAACCTTTATCTCGCAGACATTGGTGAGTCCATGCAGAAGCATAGATGCGCTCTGTGTTAACAGGACATGTGGTCAGAATTAAGTCTGATTTCTTTGAGGATGAACTTGTCTAGAGACTTCAAAAATCACCCCAACTCCATGTAGCAGACTATCATCAACCTGTATGAAGGCTGAGGGGTCTCCCGGCTAAATTTTCTCCACAAAAGGGATCTGTCAAAGGAACACAAACCTAAATTTAAAATAGTATAGTGGGCCCTCGATATGTACTGGAGTTGAATTTAGGACTTTGCATGGATACCAGATCCATGGAAGTTGAAGTCACAGAAAATATAATGGTATAGTAAAAATGGAGTCTCCTGTATAAAATAGTAAAATCACAATTTGTTTTTGGAATGAATATACACACACACACACACACACACACACACACACACACATACACACATACACAAGCTGTGCTAGCAGAAAAACAAGACATAGGCACTAGGAAGTCCATTTTCCCAGCCTCAGATGGCAGTGGACAATGGTGTTGTTTGGGCCAGACCTTGGCATGAAAACCTAGATTAGACACTCCCCCACACAGCAGCTAACCTATAACAATAAAATCATAGAATCATGGGAGTTGGATGAGACCACAAGGGCCATCAAGTCCAACCCCCTGCCATGCAGGAAATCACAATCAAAGCATGCCCAACAATATGAAAAGGAATCTTGTAGCACCCTGAGACCAATAAAAGAGATTGGCAGCATGAACCTTCATGGCCTTGAGCCCAACTCATCATATGCATACCTTGTTACAATGGGCCTTCCAAACCGGGCAGCAGCTGAATGGCAAGCCCATCAGCAGGCATTCTTATTTAACATGTAAACTATCTAGCCAAGGTAAGAGGTAATTGTGATTTTTGTGGCAGACTCTTCAGGGCTGTGCAGGATGTCTGAATGGGATTTGAAGCAACCCCTTAGCAGAAAAACCTGATTATATTGTTTTAAAACACTCCAGGAGGAAGGGGAGATTCTCTCCCCATGGAGAGGAGTCTGTTTGTCTGTTTGTTTTTTATATAATTTTTTTAACCCCCTGTATTAGTGAGAACCATCTCATGGAAGAAACTGTATTTTTTAGTTTCTTCCCTTTAGCAGACATCTCTCCAAGAAAGAAGGGAAGGCAAGGGGAGCCACCTTTCCTGAGGCTAGTTGACTGAGGTTCCCTGTGTTTTATAACAGGAACATAACCCTTTTGCCAATAAAGTGGAACTTGCTTGGTCACCTTAATCAAATATATCTATCATCTAATATGAGATGTTTTTACCAAAGATCCTCAATGTTTGTAAGCATTAGAGGTCTGCTGAGTGACCAGAGGCCTTGTCCTTGCTTGTTACCCTGTTTATTAGCATTTAAATGAATCTGTATTGTTAAAGCTTATGCTCTTAATGAGAAGTGCTATGGCTGAATAACAGTTTGCACAAAGGAGGTAGAACCATGTGCTCATCTTATGTCTTAGGCTGTTCAGCTAAGGCAAAAAGGCTGTGGCCCTAATGGAGACAGAGATGGATGCCCATGAGGAAGGAAGAAAAATCATCATGTTGGCTTATGGCTAGCCCCTTCCCTTGTTGAATTAGTTTCCCGGCATCTTCTCTGGCCTGGAAAAAGGAGAGTGGGTGAGCAGAAACAGCACAACCCAAACTTCATGGGCTAACAGTAATAAAATGAACACCAGAAAAAGTTAACCAGTATCTCTTGTAAATCGGAGCCCCTAGACCTGTTGCTATGGGGGGGGGGGGCTCTCCCCTCCTTTATTTGCTCCATCAAGGGAGGCTGCCTGGGCAGTAGCTTCTTCCAGGCACTGAGGAAACTGCTCCTGGGTTAGCAGTGACTGAAGACCATTGCTAATCATGGGTAGATAGCTGTATATGGCCGGTAGCGTAGCCTTGATATTCACAGGGCATTTTGTTTTATTTATGTTTAAAACAGCCCCAACTTTAAGTTGGGGTTTAGAAGCTTAGCCCTTTTAATCTCAGACAGGCTTTATAGTAACCTGGCTGCATTATAGAAGATGGCTTGGTCCTCAGCTCCCTTCCAACTTGCATAAGTAGCTGGGAAGGGCAGAGGGGCTGCTGTGGGACATGGCTCTACATTTACCTGAGGCATGTCTGCGTGCTGACAAGGATAATCTCTGATGGAAAGGAGAGGCCCGCTGCCATAGATTGGGGCAGCCAAACACAATTGGGAGTGAAGGGAACTCTCCACCCATGATATCCACAAGTGGCTTCCCCCTTTTTATTGTTGTAATTTTTGGGAAGGGAACACAGGAGGATTTGTATCCATGTGCTCTCTCATAGAATTCTTGGGTTGGAAGAGACCCCAAGGGCCATCCAGTCCAACCCCATTCTGCCCTGCAGGAACTCTCAATCAAAGCAACCCGATAGATGGCCCTCCAACCCCTGTTTAGAAGTGGGTGGCAGAGGCCATGCTCTCTCTGGGGAGGACATGAAGCCATTTTGTGCTTTTTTGTGGGATGCTCTGTGGCAGCCAAAAAGGACCATTTTAAGAGTTGGAAGCTTCAGTTCCTGCTGGGCCAAGTCCAGCTTCATTTACAGCCATGCGGCTGTACCACATAGAGGAGGAGTCCTCTGCCTCCTTATACACCATCTCATTATAAGAATTCAAAAGGAAAGTGCAGGAGCCCTGGCAACACCACCATGTGTTTCCCAGTCTGCAAAAGGATCCCCCACACCTATAGGGTCCTGGGTGCCATTGGGGCCAGAGATGGGAACGAAGGGGGAGACCAAGGGTTTATGCCCCCATCTGCCCTCCTGGCAGAGTCCCAAACCTTATGCTAGGCATAGTGCCTGCAATGGCCCTGGCAGAGGCCTCATGGCAATGCCTGCCCCGAGAGAGGGCATTAGATCTGGCAAAGGCTATTTGATGGCTGGAGAGAGAGGGCCCCTGGTACTCACCCTTCTCCTGTGTCTTCTGGCTGGCTTGCCTCTCTGACCTTGGCCCTGTTTCAGGCTGTGCAGAGGTGATGCAGAGAAATCTCTTGCCATGGCTTTTGGCTGGCCTGTCCTCTGAACTCTGGCCGCAAATGGGCTGAGCAGATGCTGAGAAGGGAAGTTTCCATAACTTCTGGCCAGTTTCCTCACTGATCCCTGGCCTTAAACAGGCTGGGCAGAGGTGATGCAGAGAAATCCTTTGCCATGGCTTTTGGCTGGCCTGTCTTCTGAACTCAGGCCCCAATGGGCTGAGCAGAGATGCTGAGAAGGGAAGTTTCCATGACTTCTGGCCAGTTTCCTCACTGATCCCTGGCCTTAAGCAGGCTGGGCAGAGGTGATGTGGAGAAACAGAGATATGGAGGGGATACCCCTCATCATCTGTTCCCACGGCTCCCATGTGCTGCAATGCTGTTGCAGAAATCTCCTGTGCTCCCACCATGATAGGGGGCAGCTCTGGAGGAGGGGGAGAGTCATTGGCAAAGCCAAGACCTTTCTACAATCCTGGGAACCCCTGCCATATTAAGTCCTTCTTCATGCTCCCAAGGCAGCAAGAGAAACAAAGAGAAGAAAGGGACTGAAGTGGCAGTAGTGAAGAAGCTGCAGAGCAACAGCAAACACATCCCAATGGGTCTCTCTCTGAAGCCAGCTTCTTCTGTTGAGCAGGCAGACCCTGAGCTAAGGATGACCCTTAGCCAGTGCTCTTGGGGTCCTCTGCCATAGCCACCACCAAGGAAGGGGGGAAAGGCAGGAGAGAGGAGGAGAAGGGAAGGCCAATAAAACTCTCAAACCGCTTTCGGAGAAGGAAAAACCTTGCTGGCTCGAAGAGACACATCCTGCTAGGAGCATAGGCAGGAACAAGGCTGAGGCTCAGGGGGGCTAGCTCCTCCCTATGTAGGGGCCGGTCTTTTGTTTATTGTCCCTGCCTACAGGAGCAAATAGGAGGAGCTAAACCCAGATTACAGGAGGACAGGACCCTCTCTGCTGGGAAATTTCACACTGTCAACTGGAAATTTCTGGGATAACTGGTTTGTTACTTCCTTTGAAGAGACTGCAACAAACTGATTATGTTTTGACAGGGAATAAGACCAACGCTTGAGAAACAGTAGTACAGTAGACAGAGTAAAATTATGCAGTCATTCACAGAAAGAAAAAAGACCCATGAGGCAAAGAACGTCAGTAAAAAATAATTTCAGAATCAAGAAATTTGCCTTCCCATTTCAAAAGTGCTCTCCACGTGTTTGTTCCATCTTCCTCAAAAAGCAGTTTTGTTAAGAAATCACCAAAGACAGATGCCCTCACTCACTCTATGATCCGATCAAAAATGCACCAAACTGTGATAACGCTTTTTGGCCAACCAAAATGCACAATATACATGTTGCAAGCTATTGAAGCTTCACTGGCTTCTTCATCAGGCAAGGTGTTACAAACCAAACAGGACAAAAATAAATAAATAAATAATAAAAAAAATTAAAGATGTTGTCAGGCCTGCATTTTGCTGTTATCTTCTCAGTTAAGATGGTATGGAGGGTCATATCTTGCAGGCACCTCCTCATTCGGGCCATGAGGCAACTGGGAGATTCTCGAAGTCCAGGGAATCTCCCAGTTGACACATGACCAGGAGGAAGAAGTGCCACTACCAGCCTGCACAGCTTGGGGGATTTTTTATTGGATTTGCTAAATGACCAATATGGCCATCCCTGGATCTTGGTGATTTACAGCTCTAGAAACACAATGCATACACCTTACCTGGCCCTTTGAAATACTTATGAGGTACCCTTAAATCCACCACAGTTCTATTGGAATTTCTGCTGAATATGGAAGCATGGGGGAGGTACATCTTTTTCATACCTCTATAGCCTTTTAAGGCTAAAATAGTTTGTTTAGGCCTAAAATAGGTAACCCCCCCTCCCCAGGAAACACCCCCAACTGCAGCAACAAAATCAGGTATGGGTTGGAGGGACCTGGAGTGGCACATGTGGCCCAATGAAGAATACGGTGGTTTAAACGCAAGTCAAATCCTACCTTGTTGAGCCTGCCAGTGAGATTAACAACAATCTTCCCAGCTCTGTGGTCATCAATAATCTCAAATTCGCCTATGTAACCTGCAATTTAAAGAGCAGAATTAGATGCAAACCTTTCTACTGTTTAAATACAATAACGCTTAGAAGCAAAACATCACAAACTATTCAGACCTAAAGATATCCATTTCTCATCATGAACACTAAGCTAATTCACTGAGGGCACTACATTTTCAGGTCAATGTTTTTTTCCACTTGGAAAAGCCAGCACTGGATTGAAATGGGTATAATCTCTATTGTGCCATCTATCTTACTCTTTGGCTATTCACTGGTTGTGTCTGGACATCAGTGGATTTGAAATCTCGCTTTAATAAAACATACCTGAAGTACCACAACTGGGTTAGTACATAAAACTTGCTCCTACTTCTCCCTTCCATTGATGTAAGTAGGCAAAAAATAAGGTCAGAAAAATGCAAGAAGTTGCTTTTGAATTATATCTACCCAGGACTGTGATTAACTGCTCTCAATGTTCTATGCTGACCAGCATTTTCTTCTGCATAGGAAAGGCTGAACTTACATAGTCAAGATGTTTTCCAAGCTATTACACACACATTTTCCTATCCATTCTGCTAACTTACCATGCTTCATCATCACAGTTAAGAACCGGACGATTACTTTAGAACACGGTCTAATGAGAACTTGACGCTTTCCACGCTTCTCTGCATTATTGATGCTCTTAAGAGCATCTGCCAAAACGTTCATGCGCACCATGATGCCTGTGTGGATAAAAAGGCACGTGTTTAGCAGAGAGTTAGAGTTCTTAATGTGTGAGAGGTCTCCCAGAAGTGGCATGAACCATGGAAGCAGCATAAAACAGTGGCGGGATACAGACGGGCAGGGGAAGACGTCTTGGAGGTGTATTCTGCTGAATACGGAGCCTCCAGACTGCCCGCCCTGGGGGCGTGGCTCAGGAGATGGGGCTTCCACATGGGGGGCAGTGAAGACGCCTCACCTGGGTCCATTTCGGACCCGCAGTTTCCAAACTGCCGCCTCGGAGGACGCTGCAGAGAGGCAGCTTCCTCACGGGCGGCCAAAAACGGGGCTTTTTTTTTTCCTTTGCCGGCTGGTGGATGCGCAGCTGCAGCGCTAAGCAGCGGCGGCAGAAAGCCTATGGGCACATTTAAAGTGCCCAAGCCCCTTTAAAACTTTTCCCCCCGCTCTGCCCAAGAACAATGGTGGTCTCCTGCCAGCTGGTGATCAGCTGGTGTTGGCATCCTTGTCCGCTTGCACTTTGCCAGTGTCACCAGCATCATAGATGCCTCCTCTCCTTTGGTCCCTGCGCTCTTGCTGAATCTGCAATGCACAACTACAGCTGTCTCCGATGCCACCGCTGTCCCCCTGCCATCCCCCATCACCTCCCTTGTATATATGTAAATATTTAGTTTTAGCGTTTTTTATTGTTAGGTGAAAATGGCACAGGAATGTGTGTAGGGGTTTACTTTAAAGTCCAAACTTTCCAAGCAGCGCATGCGTACATGTTGCTCTAGGGTTAGGGTTAGGGGTCTTAAAATGCGCTGCAGCTGTGCTGCAGCTTCCACACCTGCATGGCAGCTGACGCTGCAATTAAAGCCTGACTGCAAACTGCGCATGTTCCAGGACCCCGACTCATTATGCGACGCAGCAGACACGGAACTTTTAAATGGGCAACTTAAATTAGCGGCGTAGCAATTCTGGCGTACCGGTGCAGCAGCTTACAGACGAAGCTGCGCAGCTGCGCATCAAACGGAAAAGAAGCGGAGAAAAGCAGCACCTTTTTAATGCCGCTTCTTCCCGCTTGGGGCGTGCGGGGGGCATGTTCATGGCGGCATTCAGGTAAGGCCCGTCTGAAGGCTCTACCTTCATGACGTCATGAATACGCCCCTTTTTGCCCGTCTGTATCCCGCCAGTGTGTTTAATTAAAATGTTTGCGAGTATGCACCTTCTGAATGACTGGACAACTCTGTAGGTTTATGTCTGTGAATACAGCGCAGGCTCCACATTTGCTGGGGTTAAGGGGAATTGATTCATATAAGACCCATCCACTGCTTGCGTGAAAGCTGTTCTCATGAGAGTGTAACTTCCCCTACCAAGGCCTTCATCTTAACAGCTATTTGTTAACTATGAAGAGTGGGAGGCATTATGTACAGTAGTAGTAGTCCCTTCACATTCGGTAGGGTTTGGAGTGAAGGATCCCCCTGAAAGTGTACTGCCAACTCTAGACACTCAGGACCCAATAACTGTTATTGTGTGTCTTCAGGTAACGTGAAACACAAACTCAAACAAGCTTCGTACCCAATTCAGAGAGTTGAAAGAGACCCCAAGGGCCATCCAGTCCAACCCCTTCTGCCATGCAGGAATACACAGCCAAAGTACCCCCAAGAGATGGCCATGCAGCCTGTTTAAAGACCTCCAAGGGAGACTTCAGCCATTTACTTCAAGTTCACTTAACAGAGAGGAACTTGAGCCTAAAGGACTACAACTTGTGACAACACAATAACTAAACGTGGCTTTGGTGTGGCTTCTGGACTCTTAGGATGCATGCATCATTGAAACACCATACCTCCACTGTGACTCGAAGCAGCTTTATTTTGGCTGTCTGTAACAGGCCATAGTACACTTGTCCCTCCATATTCACTAGGGTTAGGGGCACAGGACCCCCGTGAATATGGAAAAAACACAAACACATTTTTTTTACCTGAAAGGACACCTCTCTAGGAATCTCTAGATTCTCCACCACGACTCTTATGGTCAATGTCCAACAGACACTGACCATAGAGTTGCACTGGAGGAGCTACAAAGGCCTAGAGGAGTGTCCTCTCTAGGAATCTATAGGTCTTTCAGTGAGACTTTTAGTTAAAGCTGACCATAGAGTTGCGCTGGAGGACCTAGAGCAGGGGTAGGCAACCTGTGGCCCACGGGCTGGACCGGCCCCAGCCTGGTCCTGCTGCTGACTGCTGCCAGGGCCTTTGGCCTCTCGCGCGCAGGGGCAATTGTCTATAGACGCCTCAGAAACATGCATTTATATTAACATTTTTTAAAAAATCAGCAAGTTTTTTCGCGTGTCCTCCACTTTTTTTTAAAAGTGTCCTCCATTTGAAAATGTTGTCCTACATTTGTCCCGGTTTATTTATTTATTTTGAAAAATTCTTTAATTATTTATTTTTTGGCTTCGGCCCCCCAGTTGTCTGAGGGACAGCAACCCGGCCCCCGGCTCAAAAAGATTGCCTACTCCTGACCTAGAGATTCCTAGAGAGGACAGATTAATAAAACCCATGGATAACCAAAGCCACAAGTGTCAAAGCTGCAAATAGGGAGGGATGAGTGTAGCATCCTCAATGGCTACAAAAGCTATCAACGTTAATCACAAAGCAACTTGGAGTCCCCATTTTGGGCTGGAGCAGGCCTGATCCAGAAGGAATCTAGGGCTGCATCCGCATTGCAGGAATAACCCGGTTTGGCACCGCTTTAACTTGTTGTCTGGCCTAAGGCTGTGGAATTCTGGGAGTTGGGAGTATGTTGTGGGGCCCAGAGCGAGCGCTCTGGGCCCCACAACATACTCCAACTCCCAGAATTCCACAGCCTTAGGCCAGACAACAAGTTAAAGCGGTGCCAAACCGGGTTATGTCTCCAGTGTGGATGCAGCCTTAGCCTTGGCTCTGGTGCCACAACAAACTACAATTCCCAGGGTTCCCTAGCACTGAGGCAAGGTCTCAAGTAGCTGCAGGCCCAGAAAGCGAGCCTTGAGCCAGAGGACCCAACCCGCTCCTCCTAGCCATCTATCCATCCCTCCAGGCCCTCGGCCTCCCTTCCGAGGCGCCCTGCGAGGCCCTGGAGCAGCGCCCTCGGCCACGAACCACCCCCGCGGATGGAGCAGAGTCCCGGCTTCCAAGAGCCGCCGGAGGAGCGGGGCCAAACGCGAGGATGGCTCCGATGCGAGGCGGATGGTGCCGGGGAGAGGGAGGCCTTCACTACTCACCAGCGCAGCAAGATGGCGGAAAAAGGAAGGCAGTGGGCCGCGCGCGGGGTATTGTGGGAAACCGAGGCGGCAGGGGAGCAGCGGGGACTCTCGCGAGATTTCCTCTTCCCGCTTCCAAAAAGCCTCTTTTTTTGCCCCTCCCTCCATTTCATCCTCCTCTCAAGGCGGGGCTTCACAAGGCACTGGGCTGCGCTTTAAGTGCCTTGGCTCAGTGCTATGGAATCCTGGGAATGTAGTTTTGTGAGATGTTTAGCTTGTCCCTGTGGGAGCTCTGGTTCCCCACCAAACTACAAACCCTGTGGGGCCACAGTGGTGTGTGTGTGTGTTACAGTGTTTTTGTAATGGTCCTCATCATAGCTTTAAGTAGATTTTACGTTGTTTTAAAACATTGCTGTTTCAGCATGGTTTTATACACAAACACACATCTATATACACAAACACACATTCATACGTGTGTGTGTCTGGACTTGTGTGTGTATAGTGCCAAGTGTATAGTGTATAGTGTGTATAACAACATTTGAATGAAATAACCGATTTCATTTAACTACTAATTTTAGTACCCAACTTCTTCAACCGTTCCTCTGGAAACTTTTCTTTGGGTCCTTTCAAAGTACTCTGAGGATCACAGCAGTATTCTAGACAGCCCTCTATGAAGGACAGGAAAGCAATCCAAGCTTTAGGCTGGAAATCCATATAAAACCTCAAGCACTGTTCCATTCCCATGCAAACCACTGCGTTTGTGTGGTGTTCAGGGCGATCGGCTATGAAATCCATGCTTGTTCCAGTCTGTGGGCAAAAGATGTAGCAGTTCACATGGCTTTTCACCCATCTGGTTGGACGTGGCATACGCTGGGCACATCTTGGCACCGAGACAGCGTTCGAAAGTTTGCCTTCTTAGTGCCTTGGGCACATAGACTCTGGGATGCCAGGGCTCCGGGGTTGGGCTTTCGCTTGGCTTTGTGTGAATACTGCCAGTCTGAACTGGTGTGAACATTATGCCCACCATATACTGTCTTTGACTGTGGTAATCCAGATAAAGCGTCATTTAAAAAGCCCCCCCCCCCCCTTTTGCAGGTTCTTTAACTTGTAAAAAGAACTCTGCTTTTTGTTTGTTTTGGGTTTTGTTTTTTGAGCCTCCCAATTTTTGTGCTCCATCCCCACTTCAAAGGACACAGAAGCCCCTTCCAGCAAATGCTGCCAGGCTAACATTGTCTGACAGATGGCTTCGGATTCCTTCTCCCAAATCGGCCCCTTTCATTCCATGTCTAAAAATGTCTTGATACATAGGCATGTGGCCTCAGCTGATTCGCTGTGTCTTTTTGTAACAAAACACCTTGATCGACTCATCTGATGCATCCACTTGAATCACTAAAACAGGCTATTTTAGGATAGGTCCAGAGGGGAATAGTGATTTGAGGTGTTCAAAAGCCTCTTGGCATCCTGGGTTAGGTGGATTTGTAATTGGTTGACTGACTGAACCCAAAGGGTGCTCAGTAATGGCTCCTCTTCATCCTGGAGAGAAGTGACCAGTGGGGTCCCACAGGGCTCTGTCCTGGGTCCAGGGCTATTCAACAGCTTTATCAATGACTTGGATGAAAGAATAGAGGGCATGCTGATCAAATTTGCAGAGGACACCAAATTAGGAGGAGTAGCTAATACCCCAGAGGCCAGGATCAAGATTCAAAATGATCATTTTAGAAAGCTGGGCCAAAACTAACAAAATGAATTTTAACATGGAGAAATGTAAGATACTGCACTTAGGCCAAAAACAATAAATGAAATGCATAGATATAGTATGTGGGACACCTGGCTTTATAACAGTACATGTGAAAAGGAGCTAGGAGTCTTAGATGGCCACAAACTGAGCATGAGTCAACAGTGTGATGCAGCAGTTAAAAAAGCCAATGTGCATCAATGGAAGTATAGTGTCTAGATCAAAGGAAGTAATAGTGCTACTCTATTCTGCTTTGGAATATGGCCTGCAGTTCTGGGCACCACAATTCAACAAGGATGTTGAGAAGCTGGAGCGTGTCGAGAGAAGGGTGACCAAAATGGTGATGGGTCTGGAAACCATGCCCTATGAAGAGAGACCTAGGGAGCTAGGTATGTTTAGCCTGGAGAAGAGAAGGTTAAGAGGTGACATGACAGCCCTTTATAAATAGGTGAAGGGGTGTCATATTGAGGCTGGAGCAAGCTTGTTTACTGTTGCTCCAGATTAGGATTCAGAGCATCTCAACATTAGGAAAAACCACCTGACAAGAAGTGTTGTTCAACAGTGGGACACACTCCCTCAAAGTGTGGTGATTTTCTTCTTTGGAGATTTTTACATATAGGCCGGATGGCCATCTCTCAGGTGTGCTTTTATTGTGCATTCCTGCATGCTGGGGCATTGGACTGGATGGCCCTTGAGGTCTCTTCAAACTCTATTCCATCTCTAGGAATATACCTCTGCTGGGTGCCTTCCCTTGGACTACATGATTTTGTGGTCTGAAACAGATTCCCAGCAGTTGGGGGTGGTGAGGCGTCCCTAGAGGGGGCACATGACCCCACTGTGGCCAATTGCAATGTGCATGGGAAATCTACCACAGGTGGTCTATTTGAGTCCAAAACCAGTTCCTGTTGGTCAGGGGTGACTTCCAGGAGGGGTAACATGACTCACTCTGGATGTCCCAACCTAGTACTTCCAGGTGGAGGAGGCATGCCCATCAATTTGATAGGCCTCAGTCATTCTTGACAGGTTATTAAAAAGCTGTAAATTGCTTTTTGGCAGGAGCTACATTCCCCTATTACTCCAGAACTAAGCCTAGATGACTAAACTGAGACTATTGTATTTTGCACATACACTAGTCCAGTGATGGCGAACCTTTTAGAGACTGAGTGCCCAAACTACAACCCAAAACCCACTTATTTATCACAAAGTGCTGCATCCCTCTGGCTTTCGAGTGACAAACTCTAGTGAACTCTGTGTTGGGACGATGGTGCGTGTGCCCACAGAGAGGGCTCTGAGTGCCACCTCTGGCACGCGTGCCATAGGTTCGCCACTACTGCATCTGCGGGGAATCCATTCCAGACACACACACACAGATGTTCAAGTCCGTCGTTTTTAATGGTGCACATGTGCCCATTTAAAACGCTGGTGTTTGTCATCTGCGCAAGCTCAAATCTGCATGGACACAATGTTTCATGAGAAGGCACGACTCACTACAAAAGACAATAATGCTTGGTAAGATAGAAGGCAGTAGGAAAATGTACAGTGATGCCCCTGAATCTGCAAGTTCTGAGCAGGGATGTTGATGGCAGGGTGACTTGGATGGTCTCTTTCATAGGGTTGCCTTAAACTGAAGTCATCTTGACAGTAGTTAACAACGACTAGCACATATCCTACATCCCATTTCAATACATTGCCCAGGAAAAGCTGGTATTTTTTGAAAATATTTTCTCTACTGTTGCAGGTGCAGTTTTATAACAGGTATCAGAACATATAAGGGATTGGTAGTGATTTTAGGTCTGGATTAAGGTCTCACAAAATTTGTAGGGCTCAGGCTCAATGGAAGATGAACAAGTAAGATTGTACTCTGCACAGTACATGTACTACTTCTGGGGAGACCAGTTATACAGTACACTACAAAGGCCCTTTATGCCATATGTGCAAATTATAATTGGGATTTTTGTGTATTCATTGTGACACTCTCAGTTTAGAAACTTCAACACTGAGTTGTTTTTAATAGTCACTTCCTCTGTATCATCGAGTTTCAGAACCTTTTCAGTCACCTTATCTGGCCATATGGCACTAATGCAGTTTCTCACTCAGACAATGGATATTGTAAGAACACACCCACTTTATGCTAATCTTATGCCCAAATTATGGATAGAAAAGATTATAGAAGGAATCACCTCACTGGAAAATATTAGACCTTATAATTCTTTTAAGAGAATCTTAACTTTGGTCTGTTACAGACTGCCAAAATAAAGCTGCTTCGGGTCTCTTTGGAGGTATGCTGTTTAAATGATGCATGCATCCTAAGAATCCGGAAACTGCACCAAAGCTGCACTCCAGTGCTTAGGAATGGAGTGTGGCTTTGGTGCGACTTCCAGACTCTTAGGACCCATGCATCATTTAAATAACATACCTCCAAAGAGACCCGAAGCAGCTTTATTTTGGCAGTCTGTAACAGGCCTATAACTCTGCCAAAAAAACATGAGGAGACAGCAACCTACATCTTTAGAAATGAATAGAGAAGCAGATATGCAACCGTTTCAGGTTTCAGGGCTGATTCGTGACATTTCTTTTGGCTGTCAACTCAGAGAACACAACAAAAATAACCTAAAACATTAAGGAATCGCTGGTGAACTATGTTTCTAAGCCTTTCCTTTCCTGGGCACTGTACTGAGAAAACACGGACGTCGCTGTTTTTTTCCTCTTCATTTTTTTAATTTTTAGGTATACATTTATCATCAGTCTACATTACACATCAATGCAGTCAAAGGTACAATACCGAACCCCCCAAAAACACAATACACGATACTGATTTTTTCCCCTTCACTACCTTCCTACCTCATATGCAACCTCCTTATTACAGCATTTTTCTTCAGCTAAGACACTGCATTCTTACTCATGCTTTATGTATATTGTATAAAATAAATATGCAAAGTAAGGGAAAGGCAGGGAGATACAGAAGAAAAAGACAACGTTTTTCAAAGAAACTGATTTAAATCCCTCTTGTCTGTATTTTACTGAAGGTTTCTAATTTCCCTTTAATACTATGCTCCTTTCTTGGTAGTCTGCATATCATGCACATCAATAACTGCTACAGAATTCAAATGATCCAGAATTGTCTTAGCAACTATTGCAGCATTTGTGTGCCAGCCACACCTAAAGCTTGAAAGAAGGCATTCATGAAGGTGAGTGTACTATCCGCAATGGCATTCAAGTTGGCATATTGAATCTTTTTGATCCAAACGGCAATGAATGGGAGTTCAACCACATTGCCAATAGCAAGTTTTCACAAGGAATCACTCTTTCACCAGCTGTTCTAATAACCAGTAGGGGTTGAAGCAGACATTGTGATACAGGTTTCTATCAATCCTATATAGGCATCTCAAAGCATTGAAAACTATTATCATTAAGTAGATAATGTGCCTTGAGAAACTTTTCTATGTGTTGCAGCCAGAATTGTTCACGTCTTCCAAGCCATTCTGTGTATTTAACTGATGCTATGTGCACAGGAAGTGATTTGTGTTGGTGTAATAAATCAAGAATACCTGGGGAATCTTATATATACTAATATGATTTATTTTTCTCAGCCAATTTCCTCCAAATAAAAGGTGCTGTTTCCTATTCACCACAAGAAAAATAAGCAGAGGGGAACAATTCTTACTGCTGTGGGACTACTTATTTCTGATCACTCATTTTGTACTACACTTCCACGTTGGTTCTAGGTAGATATAGCTGGAAGTTAGTACAAGCCGATAGAGAAAGGAAAACCCCAAACAAACCCTACAATGACCTTATGTTGCCATCTTAGAATAAGACACAGCTATCACCCATAAGGCAAATAATGTAAGCACCAGATCTCCTGTTACGCTTTTTTCAACAAGTACGAATGCTTACAATGCTTACAAGGTAATAATAATAATAATAATAATAATAATAACCCCAAAGCTTCAAGGTTTCCCAAGGTTTCTGTATTTCTTCAAACTGACATTAACACTGTTTATCCATTTACAATTAAGACAGAAATTTGTCTTTTAAGCACAGGCTTAAGATGCTTATCAATTTTAACAGGTTATAAATGTTTTACTTAAGAAAAGTGAATTATCAGTAAAAACAAAAAAAAAAGCATTAAGAAAACACAAGTAACTCTAAAGACAGACTTGTTGACAACATAGATACATCAAGTATTTTCAACATGATGTTGTGTACAGACTATATATTAAAAAGCCTCAAAGACATGTTGCACAATATCAAAACTATCACAATTTAAATAACAAGCAAGAAAGTGGACTGTCCATGCATCCTAACTTCCGTTCCCATACAGTTTCAGTGCATTAAGTTGTATATGGAACTAGTGACAACTTGGGCAATCGGATTTAGGAGCCCTATTTATTTAAATTGTCCATGGCCCACAATGTTGTACGTTTTTCAATTAAATCTGTTTTATCATAAAAGAAATCTATGGACAGCCCCTTGAATCCTCAAAATGCTTAAAAGGAATTCAAACTTTTAGTTGGTATTCTCCCACCCAAAACAGGACTAAAGGATATCTTCACACAAATACCACCACCCATTATTACTGATGAACAACCTTATCACATTATGTTGCTTAGCCACACTTACTGTAAGAATGACTGTTCATGCTAACCAGACTGTCTTAGTGTGTGACTAAAGGGCCACACAGTTCCTATTAACTGCAGAAGGGACCCTGTTTAAGGTTAAGAGGCGATGACTGAAATAAGCACTTCTATACTATTAAGCACACAATTAATTCTTTAAATTGCTCCTAGAACACAAATTATACTATCGAGTTAATCAGCAGACCAAGCTTCATTCGTTTTTCTTCTCTTTGTGCTTGAGGAGTTTGTTGACCTCCCTTTTTGCCATCCCAGCATATTTTGAAATTATTCCGTGTTTGTTTAATCCAGGAAACAACAAGAAGCAGGTCACTTTTTAAAAAGAGAGAGAGAAAGTTACCATCAGCTGTGATCTTTGACAAGTTTGTCCCCCACATTTGTTCATTTTGATTCATGTTCTATTTAAATTACTTCAGGTTTCCAAATGACAAACATTGGCCCCATACAGACAGGCCAAAATAAAGCTGCTTCAGGTCACTTTGGAAGTATGCTGTTTAAATGATGCATGCATACTAAGAGTCTGAAAGATGCACCAAAACTGTGCTCTAGTCCTTAGGACTGGAGCGTGGCTTTGGTGTGGCTTCCGGACTCTTAGGACGCATGCATAATTTAAACAGCATACCTCCAAAGTGACCCGAAGCAGCCTTATTTTGGCCTGTCTGTATGGGACCATAGTCCCCATATCCACTAGTATGGAAAATAAGGCAATGCCTTCTTTTTTAAATCGTCGTCTTGTGCACGGCTTACCAATAAGGTAGGTGAGGAAGAGATTATGAACTTGTTGTCCTATCCAAGCAATCACAGCCAGAGAACACAGCATTGTCATGAAGTACTAGAAAATAGACCATAAAGTTAGTAGTTCTTAAAACACCTTCTAAAGATACTATCAACTGATTCCCTAGGTATTTCCTACTGCTGCTGTTTCAGGCAACGACCGATTGGTATCCTGACTTTGAACACAGCAAATGTCTACATTTTGAAACTGGAAATATTTTCTCATTTTCAATTGGAAGTTAACCTTTACATATAAAAAAAAATCTCATTTGAAAGAATGTAGCTTCTGATCAACAAATGGAAAAGCTTTGTTTCAATAAACATAAAACAAAATAATTTAATGGAGCAATGTATTTGTAATAAGGCTGAAAAATCTCCAGGAAAGCACAAATTACCATTTTAGGTTTCTCCTCTTTAAATGTGAAAAGACGTTTCCACCAACCAACAATTTTACGCCGTGTTTTTACCAGGTTGCTACAGATTTCATGGAATCGTTGCTGTTGTTCAGTGGTCCTTTAATATAAGCAAAAAAGATCTATAACGTGTCATCAGTTAAACATTTGATGGTTTGTCACCCACAGACACAAACAAAATAGATACATTCCTAATCATCTTAATTACTTTAAACTACATTTAACTACTTGCTGTTGATATCAATAAATCAAGTAGATGGCTCATATATGTTTCAGTGAGCTAAATATGCATTCATTTGAATTTGGCACATATGTTTTGAATTCAGATATCATGAACTGCAAATCTGGCTGCTTTCTGGCATGTTGCAGGAGTGACTGAATAGCAAGCCATTAAAGCAGTGAGGTTTAAAGCAGGGGTCGGCAACCCTCAGCCTGCGGGCCACATGAGCCCGGTCCTGCCGTGCCGGTGGCAATCGGCGGCAGGACCGGGCCACTCGTGCGGGGCCTTTGGGGGGGGGGCCGTTCGTGCGAGAGGCCAAAGGCCCTATGCCCTCTCGCGAGAGGCCAAAGCTCGCTCGCGCGAGCCCTTTGGAGAGGCCACCACCCTCCAGCCGCTCGCACGAGAGGCCAAAGGTCTCTAGCGCAAGCGCGTGGGGCCTTTGGGGGGCCACCGGCCTCCTCCCTCCTTCTCGGCCTCCGGGAAGGAGCCCGCGGGGCCGAGAAAGAGGCGGAGGCCTCCAGTGCTGGCGGCCTCCGCCGGCTCTTTTGCCGGCCTCTGATGGGGCCTGGGGCCCCGTCAGGGGCTGGCGAAGAGGGGGAGGCCTCCAGTGCTGGCCCCGCCCCGGAGGGTGGAAGCTCCGCCCCAGCATGCAGCTCCGCCCCAGGAGGGTGGAAGCTCCCCCCCAGCTTCGGCCCCCCAGTTGTCTGAGGGACAGCAACCTGGCCCCTGGCTCAAAAAGGTTGCCTACCCCTGGTTTAAAGCATGAGGCCTAGTTAAGGGGGGACTATGGGAGGAGGTTATGAGGGGGTCTAGTTTAAATAATTCATCCTGTGCCTGGATGTCTCCTTCTAACAGAGAACAGTGTATTTCAGTGTTTAGTACACAGATCTGTAGTTGAATAGTGTTGACACAATGGAACTGTAATCAGTGTTTACATATTATAGGTGGTAAGGAGACATAGATATACAACATTAACGAAAGAATATGTGACTGTATAACCACATCTACTATCTGGCTACTGCCATAACAAATTCTCGCAAAGAATCATACAGTGTGCCCTTGTCTTGCGCAGGGGATCCATTCCGAACACTCGTCCCCCTCATGTAAGACAAATTCCGCATATGCATGAGCCCCACTGAAACTAATGGGGCTTGAGTGTAGTGGCACAGCGTGCACGCCATTTCCTCCTTGTCACGCGGCTTTCAGTATAAGCTGAAAGCCACGTATAGGGTGCATGCGTATGAAGTGGTTGCACTGTATTAAGACCTCATATAGAGAGAATTGATTCTCTCCTGGTGACAGCCAGAATGGTGTAGTGGGTTGAGCACTAGACTATGACCTAAGAACACAGTTCGATTCCCTGTTCAGGCATGGAAACCCACTGGGTGATCTTGGGTGGATCACACACTTCCAGCACCAGAAAATCCTGTGACAGGGTCACCTTATGTTTGCCATAGGTCAGAAATGACTTGAAGGCACATAACAAAGATCTTGCTGGCAGCATTACTGAGAAAGGTGAGAAGGAAGACATCTCTGTGCACGATGATAAACTGTAACTTCGTGGCCATTTTTAGAACCTACTTCTATTCTTACTAGACTTTATACTTATGGGACTACAATTGCCTCTCCATTTCACAGAGGATCCGTTCTGGACTCCCACCATGAAAAAGAAAAATGGTCAATATTCAAGCCCCACTGGTTTGAATGGCTGCACACACCTGGAGGCACCTGTGGGCGTGGGCTATGGTCACATGCCCCATTTTATCCCCCTCCATTTGCCACCCACGAATGAGCAAGGGACGCAGACTCCAAGTCTGCGAAAACTGTAAAATAAAAATGTATCTTCAAACAACTTACCATTTACTGGAACCAAAAATCCGAGGAGCAAGAGTAGGCACAAGATAGTCAGCCAAACAAAGCAACATAACAAAACAAGAAACACCTGAAAGAACAGATGGATCCAAGTAGTAGATCATTCTGTTAAGAAAAATATATATTTTTTATCCAGTTAGCATTTAAATTCAAACATTTAAAAGAACAATTAGTAGTCTGATAACCTGTGTCATGTTACCAGAAAGAAAAGGACAAAAAATCAACAAAATCAGCCACCAATAAGTAAAAAAAAAGAAAGAAAAGAACTGATGACTGTCAATTCACACATCATTTCTAAAATATTATAATTAAAATATGAGACATTTCAGCATAAAAAACATCAGTTCTAGTTACAAATAAGAATGCATTTAAGAGCTATCTTATACTACATACTATATCATTTAGTCAACAAGAACATTCATTCCATTAGACTGCAAAGCAGAGAGAAACAGACCCATATCACTTCTCCTTCAACTGCCAGCAGTGACATCTCTTCCAAGTGAGCTGCCTGAGCTCTTTCCATACCAGCTGGTTGTGATAACAACTGTAATTTTTTAACAAATACTGCATGAGCTCCTTTCCCTCCTCCTGTTCCATCCTTTATAGCAGGGGTCGGCCTTTCGGCCAGCCCCTGCTCTCTCCTGCTGTCGCCACCGATTGTAGCATTTTGCCGCTCTGGGCGCCGCCATTTTATTTCTCAAAATGGCGGCGAAGTCTCACGCGACCTTTCACGTGGTCATGTGAGACTTCGCCGCCAATTTGAGAAACAAAATGGCGGCTGCCTAGAGGCGAAGTCTCGCGCGACCATAGGAAAGGTTGCGTGAGACTTCGCCGGAGGCCCGTTGCGGTGGCCGGGGCCCTCCAAGAGGGCTCCGGTGGCAGCAGTGGGGCCTCTGGGAGGCCCAATGCTGTCGCTGGGGCCTTCCAAGAGGGTTCCGGCGACAGCAGCGGGCCTCTGGGAGGCCTGTTGCTGTCGCTGGGGCCCTCCAAGAGGGCTCTGGTGGCGGCAGCGGACCTCTGGGGCCCTTCAAGAGGGCCTCGGCGACAGCAAAGGGGCAAAGAGGAGGAGGCCTCCAGTGCTGGCAGCCCCCGCCGGCTCTTTCCTGGCCTCTGACAGGGCCTGGGGCCCCGTCAGGGGCCGGCAAAGAGGAGGCCTGGTCCCTGGACGGTGGAAGCTCCACCCCCAGCACACGGCCCCGCCCCCAGAGGGTGGAAGCTCCACCCCCCGGCTTCGGCCCCCCAGTTGTTTGAGGGACAGCAACCCGGCCCCCGGCTCAAAAAGGTTGCCTACCCCTGCTTTATAGGCTGTGTATGCCTGAAGGGTGAGACTGTCTTGTCATTTTTAAGCCATTCTGGGAGTCTTTTTGTAGGTTCTGAGTCCCAGTGAGTGTAAACCTGACCAGAAAGTGATCTGTCCATGACAATGGAACTGTGGAGAGTTCCACCACACCAAGATCATCATCACTCCACACAGCACAGAAAACAAGGTTCAGAGTTTGCCCAGCAGCATGAGTAGGGCCAGATACTACATGGACAGACCCATGGTTGTCATGGAGGCCATAAAGTCCTGAGCCACTCTGAAAGGGCAGTCCCAGCATGGATGTTGAAGTCCCCCAGCACTAATAGATGTGGAGACTCCAACACCAACCCCAAGACCATCCCAGCTAGCTCAGGAAGGGAGACTGTTGTGCAGCGGGTTGGGCGGTACACCAACAGAATCCCTATTCTGTCCTGGCTACCCACCTTTAGATAAACAAACATACTCAAAACCTGTAGATTGTGTGAGGGGGCATCTGGTCAGGGTGATGGAATCACGATAGACTACCGTGACTCCACCTCCTTGCCCCCCCAGGCCTCGCCTGCTGCTGCACAGAGAAACCTGGTGGGCAACGCGGAGAGAGATTAACTCCTCCAGCCTCATCCAACCAGGTCTCTGTTATACATGCCAGGTCAGTTTGTTCTTACAGGTTTTTTTTTTTAGATCTTCCAATTTTTAAAACTGAACTTAAAAAAAAAAAAAAAAAAACCCAAGCTTTTAACTCGATGCATAAAATGCAAATCTAAAATTGACCAATTAGATTCTAATTTATTCTGAAAAAATGTAAACAGTAAAATCAACCCCAATTGTCAATATAAAATTCAATTACTTCTTTACTCCTGCTTCTCATTCATGATTTTGTCAAAACATGAAACTTTCTTGTTAGTTACGATCCACAAGTCTGCCTATGGATTCAGGCAATTCCAAAATGTTGTCTTGTCTGACAAAAGAAAGCTTTGTCACCCCCCTGAAATTTCATCTCGCACCTCCTGGGGGTGCAGACATCCAAGGTTGGGAACTCTTGTTTTAGATGAACATGATGATTAAGACTAGCACTCAATATCTGAACATAGTGGTTTCTGAACCAACCATGTCTTTCCATCTATATTTTTTTAAAAACCCGGGTATATTTCATACAGCGAGACACTGCTAGTTACTTTTGGACAGTTGGACACTAATTCCTTTACAAGAACTTGCTAGAAGAAAGTGTTATGGTAGCTCACTTCAAAATAACTTACAGAAAAACAAAGGAAATTACAGCAACAATAGCAGGTGGAAACCACCTTTTTTCCCAGCGAAGAATTTTGTCAGTCACCAAAATCACTTCACCCCATCCTTGCAACTGTTCCTCTAAGCCAGCCGTTTCAGCAGCCTACAAATAGAAGAATTAAAGTTTAAGTATTTGCCACAGGTAGAAAGTGCTGATACAATGCACTTACCTTATGGAGCACACAGGCTATTTTTTTTCTGCAAGTAAGGAAACCATATATATAGGCAGTAGAATCAATACTGACTTTCTATAAATACTACAGCTGTTGCTTGATGCTTGAATCTTCACAACTGTTGTTTTTAGGCTTCTACAGAAGTGTTTCTTTTAATCTGAAGCAGAACTACCATATGAGAAAAAAATGTTTAAATGCCTTATTCCCCTAACCAAAAAAATGGAACTGAGAAAAGTTGCAAACAGAATTGTACATAAATGGGATAATAAATGTGAAATCCTTCCAATCAAGTATGGATTAATTTTTTTATTTCCTTCAACCTGCTTCTCCCATAGCTGCAAAAATGGGTATTAAAGGAAAGAGTGAGGTCTTTAGCTAAGTAACTATAGTTTTAATCATTTTACTTTCTTGTTAATCTGATTATGGTCTATCAGATAATGGTCTCCTCGTGAGGAGGCCTTCACAGCCATGGCAAGTCCACAGCGGTTGTTCAGCCATCTCCATAGTTGTGGTAGGGAAGGTCTCCTTGTAAGGAGGCTGCTGCCACTGTGGCAAACCCGTAAGGGGCACAGCAGGAGGAGAGCCCATCTGGGTATCTTCCATCTTCTGGCCTGTCACTTGGTGTGGGACACACCACCCCCAAAAAAACTATGTGGGAAAGAATGTTAAATGTAGGAGGGGAGAGAGTTTGATGGGGTCACAGAAGTGAAGCTTAGGTTGTTAATTCAGATCTGGCAATTACTTTCTTCCACACTGATCCTAACTTTCGATAAAGTCTTACTGGTGTCATCCATGAAGTATGTTCATTTGAGTTAGACAGAGACAGGGCATTATAGACTGCCAGATCTGAAACAAGTGTAAGGGCTTTCTCGGAGTAATCATGTCTTTGGAGGAAGAACCCAATTAATCTTAGCCAATGAGACCATGGACTCAAGAAAGGACATGAGTGCAAAACTGCTTTTTATTTCCAACAAGAGTCCTTTAAATCCTTTGAGTGCTGCTCCAAGAGTGCTTTTGCACCTGATCAATGAAGTGCGCCATGCACTATTATATCAAAGGGTGTATTTAGATGATTGGTGCAAAAGGTGTTTAGAAAATTGCTGGACAATCAAGTTTATGTCAAACTTTTGAAATGTGAATTTCAGCAAGACAAGTTGGATTACCTGGGGTACCAGATCTTGAATGGAGGGTAGAAATGGACCCCATGAAGGTCCAAGACATAGTTGGCTGGGACATCCCCCAAACAAGGCACCAACTACAGAGCTTCTAGGGTTTTCCTCCATTCCTTGGAGGAAGTTATCTATATCTATTATGATTTAAGAGACTATGTATAAGCAATAATACTACTATCTGAAAGCAGGTTATAGTCAACAGTCAGACAAATATAGGATTGGGGACACCTGCCTGAATGAAACTACGTGTGAAAGGGATCTAGGAGTCCAAGTAGACCACAAGTTGAACATGAGTGAACAGTGTGATGCGGCGGCTAAAAAGGCCAATGCAATTTTAGGCTGCATCAATAAAGGTATAGTGTCTAGATCAAGAGAAGTAATAGTGCCACTGTATTCTGCTTTGGTCAGGCCCCAACTGGAATATTGTGTCCAGTTCTGGGTGCCACAATTCAGAAAGGACATTGAAAAACTGGAGCGTGTCCAAAGGAGGGCAACTAAAATGGTGAAGTGTCTGGAAACCATGTCATATGAAGAACGACTTAGGGAGCTGGAGATGTTTAGCCTGGAGAAAAGAAGGTTAAGAGGTGATATGATAGCCCTGTTTAAATATTTGAAGGGATGTCATGTTGAGGAGGGAGCAAGCTTGTTTTCTGCTGCTCCAGAGAATAGGACCCGGAACAATGGATGCAAGCTACAGGAAAAGAGATTCCACCTCAACATTAGGAGGAACTTCCTGACAGTAAGGGCTGTTCGACAGTGGAACACACTTCCTCAGAGTGTGGTGGAGTCTCCTTCCTTGGAGGTCTTTAAACAGAGGCTGGATGGCCATTTGTCAGGGATGCTTTGATTTGGATTTCCTGCATGGCAGGGGGTTGGACTGGATGGCCCTAGTGGTCTCTTCCAACTCTATGATTCTATTGTATACAGAGATGTAGCCAGGATTTTGGGAAGGGGGGGCTTGGGTGTGGCACCAGCATGCGCACACCACAGGCACATGCACCACTCATTGTGACGGACACCCCTCCTGGCTATGTCACTGCTGTATAAGTCTAGAAATTTAGGTTAAAAAATTGACTCCAAAAACCTGAGTCGATCTATTCATGGTCAATGTAAGTACTGTATTTTAACTCATATATATATTGGTACAATGTAAAGATATAGCTGTGTTAGTCTGTAGAATCAGCACACAGATCTCTCTATGTACTCATATGGTGAAAAGCAAGAGTTTAATCTGCTCTGGAAGCACTGACCCTCTTCTACTCTTTCATCCATCTAGCCTTCAGTATAAACACAAATAGTTATGGCTGCTGGGATTTTGTAAGTTCTTCGGCACTGTTTTCCTTTCGTCGTCCTTTATTAAATGCCCCTAGGTTTTACCCTCAACTTATCCACGGGTCATATCAAAATCCATAATTTTGGCCCCAAAATCTGCCTTTTACTTATATATGGTTGAACATATATATGGTAGGTGAAGGCAGTAAGAAATCTGGGAGACCTCAGAGCAGGCAGCGATGATTTGCTTTTCAAAATCAAGAAAAACTTACACGGCACAAGTGTGCTATAATGTATACAGCCTTGTTTGGTAACCATCTTGCTTAATGCTGTAAGTTCAGCTTCATCTGCTGACCCCCTCTAACTTTTCTAAAGTCTAAACAAGGATCCCTGGATGCTTCTGCTCCTATTATTGTGACAAGCAAACAGGATAGCCAAGTGTTTCCAAGGAGGAAGGTGACAAGGCAGAATTCTGTTGAAGAAACAAGGAAACACACCATTTTTTCCTCTGGTAAGGCTTCTGGTTAGAAAACCTTTGATGCATTTTTGATAGCGGGAAGAACCAAAATCATAGAATCATAGAATCAAAGAATTGGAACAGACCGCAAGGGCCATCCAGTCCAACCCCATTCCGCCATGCAGGAAATCCGAATCAAAGCATCCTCATTGACAGATGGCCATCCAGCCTCTGTTTAAAGACCTCCAAAGAAGGAGACTCCACTATACTCCGAGAGAGTTTATTCCACTGTTGAACAGCCCTCACTGTCAGGACGTTCCTCCTAATGTTGAGGTGGAATCTCGTTTACTGCAGCTTGCATCCATTGTTCTGGATCCTGTTCTCTGGAGCAGCAGAAAACAAGCTTGCTCTCTCAATAGGACATCCCTTCAAGCATTTAAACAGGGCTATCATATGATCCCTTAACCTTCTCTTCTCCAGGCTAAACATCCCCAGCTTCCTAAGGCGTTCCTCATAGGGCATCGCTTCCAGACCCTTCACCATTTTAGCTGCTCTCCTTTGGACATGCTCCAGTTTCTCCACATCCTTTTTGAACTGTGATACCCAGAACTGGACACAGTAATCCAGGTGGGACCTGACCAGAGCAGAATAGAGTGGCACTATTACTTCCCTTGATCTAGACACTATACTTTTATTGATGCAGCCTAAAATTGCATTGGCCTTTTTAGCTGCCGCATCGCACTGTTGACTCATGTTGAACTTATCGTCTACTTGGACTCCTAGATCCCTTTCACGTGTACTTTCATTCAGCAATGTGTCTCCCATCCTATATCTGTGCATTTCATTTTTCCGCCCCAAGTGCAGTACCTTACATTTCTCTGTGTTGAATTTCATTTTGTTAGCTTTGGCCCAGCTTTATGGCAAGAGATTGAGGAAAAGATTATGGTGCATATTTTATACTCAGGAACAGGAGTGTGGGCAGTCAGGGGATCCTTAACCCACAGGACCTTTGCTCATTTGTTGGAGGCTGGCTTTGCAAAACCCCTTTTCCTATACAAGTGCTGCATCTCCGTCTTCTGTCACTTTGTGCATCAACACAATATAATGGCTTCTTCTCTATTTTAGAGCATTCCCGTTTTCAAAAGACACACATGAAATGCATTTCCATCCAGCAGGCCTTAATTCTGAGTCAACATCTCTAACTGATTATGCAAATCTAGAGATATAAATGCAGATACCAATACATACACAATAAAAATCCTGTGCTACATTAAAGACTAAAGGGTTTTACAACCTCCTATGGGCTGCTGAACAGTGGAGGCGACTGCCTCAGTTGCTGACGGGCTTTCCACGACTAGAGTTTGTTTTCTTTTAAAGAGGTTGGATGCTCATCTCTCTAGATTTCTGCAATAGAAGGATAGAGTCTAGATGAAGGGAAGTCATAGTGCCACTCTATTCTGCTCTGGTCAGGCCCCAACTGGAGTACTGTGTTCAGTTCTGGGCAAAACAATTCAAAAAGGACATTGAGAAACTGGAGCCATGTGTCCAAAGGAGGGCAACTAAAATGGTGAAGGGTCTGGAAACCATGAATCCCTATGAGGAACGAGTTAAGGAGCTGGGGATGTTTAGCCTGGAGAAGAGAAGGTTAAGAGGTGATATGATAGCCCTGTTTAAATACTTGAAGGGATGTCATATTGAGGAGGGAACAAGCTTGTTTTCTGCTGCTCCAGAGAACAGGACCCAATGGAGCAATGGATGCAAGCTGCAGGAAAAGAGATCCCACCTCAACATTAAGAGGAACCTCCTGAGAGTAAGGGCTGTTCAACAGTGGAACAAACTCTCTTAATGGAGTGTAATGGAGTCTCCTTCACTGGAGGTCTTTAAGCAGAGGCTGGATGGCCATCTGTCATTGGGGATGCTTTGATGGAGAGTTCCTGCATGGCAGAATGGGGTTGGACTGGATCAGGGCCCTTGCGGTCTCTTCCAACTCTAGGATTCTATGAGTGCAAGGAACCATAACTCAGGGGTGAAATGGGACGGAGGGGGAGGAGGTCAACGGGGCTCCTGAGGCCGAATGGCCATCCCTAGGGAGGCCTCCGGTCCCAGGGAGCTCTCTCTGCGTCGGGCCCGCAGCCCTCCCTCCACTTCCGACAGGGCAGGAGGCAGCCCCTTCCCCGGGAACAGCCCTGGAGACTGAGCTCTGAGGCCGAAGGAGGGGAAGCACCCTCCCCCGGACCCTCGGAGGCCCTTCCCGCCAAGCCTGCCTCTCACCCACCAGCTGGTTGCTGCTCCTGTTGTCGCCGTCCGCCATTTTGTGTGCCCTGGACAACAGCAGCGACGGCCCCCTCGCCCCGCCCCCTTTCTCTCCGCTTCTTCCAACCGCCACCAAGCCCAGCCCCGCCTCCCCTCGACTCCCATTGGTCAGAACTTGAAGCAACCCCTCCCTCTCAACGTGCCCTTTGCGCCTCTCCAGCGCCAATCACCGCTCTCCTCTCTGGGGCCGCCCTCGTTCGATTTCGGACCAATGGCGCGGCTCCTTAGACCTCTGTGTGGCTCCGCCCTCGTTCTCCTCGTCTTCCGGGTTTCAACTCTCTTTCTGGCTCAAGGCTGTGGAATTCTCCGCTCTCGGCCCCACGACGAACTCCAACTCCCAGAATCCCCTGAGCCAGAAAGAGAGTTAAAGCGGTGCCAAACTGGGTTATTTCTCCAGTGTGGAAGCAGCCACAAAGTACCAAGGCTTCTTGCCAACTCAGCACTTGGAGGTGGGAGGGTGCCTCCTCGGCAAGGCTTTTTTCGCTACTCCTCAGCCGTTAATATCTGTGACATAAACAACTGAGCTTATACCTTCAAATGGCAATATCAAATGCACAACGTAACTATTCACATACACACTCATCCCTCCGTATTTGCGGCTTTGGTTATTCACGGATTTAATGTCCTCTCTAGGAATATCCAGGTCCTCCAGTGCAACTCTATGGTCAATTTTAACTAAAGGTCACACTGAAAGACCTAGAGATTCCTAGAGGACACTCTGCTAGGTCTTTGTAGCTCCTCCAGTACAACTCTATGGTCAATGTCTGGTAGATGTTGACCACAGAGTTGCACTGGAAGACCTAGAGACTCCTAGAGAGGCGTCCTCTCAGGCAAAAACATGGAGTTTTTGTTATGTGCCATTTTTCCATGTTCACGGGGGTCTTGTGCCCCCAATCACAGCGAATGCGAAAGAACAAGTGTACATAGTGAAGATTTGGTTAAAATGTGATGTTTTAACAAGAAAATTTAAAAATAAAATAAAAATAATTGAAATTTTAATTTCTAACAAAGCCCTGGGGCCTCTCCTTTCTCCTCCCACTGAGCCTGACCCTACTCCCACCATTTTAAAGGGAAACAGGTGAATGCAAGCGCCCCTTTCTTCCAAAAGGGAGGTGTTTGAGGATAAGGGGGGTCCTCTGGTGTGACACCCCCCAGTGATGCCACTACAAAAGGGAAACAACACCAGACTAGACTGGAATGCCAGCCTTGAAGGAGGGAGACGGGCCAGGTCCTCCTCAGGATGAAGCCAACTTTTGAACTAGGCACTGGGCCTTGAAATATCTTGGCAGTGCCTATTTTGTTGTTGCTGAAGAAGGCAGAACTAAAAACAGAGAGAGCGGCAGTGTGGTGTAGTGGTTAGTGAGAGGAGTGAAAATGGAGTAACTATTGCTTTCCGCTTCTGTAACCTGCTTGCTTCAAGGCCTAGAGCCGTGATGGCGAACGCGTTGCACGCATGCCACGGGTGGCACACGGTGCGATTTCGCCAGGCACGGGATGAGGGAGAAGGCGGAATGGGCGGGTGCCCATTCCGCCTCCTCCCTACCATTTTCAGGCCTCCCGCTGTCTTTCTGAGACAGCAGGAAGCCAGAAAATGGAGCCTGGGAGGAGGAGACAGAGGCACGTGTGCGTCTGTCTCCTCCCAACCCTCTTCCCTCCCGGCTTCCCTTCGCTCCACTTGAAAGGGCTCCATGGAGCCCTTTCGCGCGGAGTGAAGGCCGAGGAGAAGGGGGCTGGGACGCGTGCCCAGCCTCCTCCTCATCCCAGCTCCCCTTCGCTCGCTGCGAAAGGGCTCCACGGAGCCCTTTCTCGGCAAGCGAAGGCTGAGGAGCAGGGGGCTGGGACACGTGCCCAGCCTCCTCCTCCTTCCGGCACCCCTTCGCTCACCGCGAAAGGGCCCCGTGGAGCCCTTTCGCAGCAAGTGAAGGAAGGGCGAGGGTCCTTTTGCCATCCTCTGACGGCCCCAGAAGGGACCCTCAGGGGCCAGCAAAGGCCGGAGGACAGCGCGCCGTCCACAGCCCTTTTGACGGCCCCAGGAGGGAGCCTCAGGGACCGGCAAATGCTGGGGGAGGAGCCAGAGGCTCCCTCCCTCTGAAAAGGGGCAGAAGCCCCACCCCCTGGAGGGCAGAAGCCCCGCCCTGGCACCCAGCCCCCATCCTGGGGGTAGAAGCCCTGCCCCCGGCACGCGTCCTTAAAAAGGTTCGGCATCACTGGCCTAGAGGTTAACAGACCAAACAAGGTAGCAAGAAACCAGAGTGAGTGTGCTCTGAGATGCAGAGAGCCATGAGAAAGTGGTGTGATCAGCGCGTGTAACTTGCATCCAACCAATTAACTGCTGCCATTTAATAAGCCAATGAAGTTATGAGAGTTGCATCTGAATAACTTTGTAACAATGTATACTGGTGTATAAATGACACTGAAAAATGGAAAGGAGTTGCGACAGCAATTTTATCACCATCTGCTGGTGTGCTGTCGTCTTGGCCAAATAAACTGCATTTTGCTATGGACACTTCGGTTTCCCGTGTCTTCACTTCTGGGCGCTCCTTTCAAATGAACTTTTGGGGAGTTTCCCTTACAGTTAGAGCACTGGATTGTGACCCCAGGGACCAGGGTTTGAGTCTCCGCCTAGCCAACTTTGGGGTCCCAGTTGAAAAACAGGATCGGAGTATGTGAAGTCGAAGGCTTTCATGGCCGGCATCCATAGTTCAGAGAATGAAAATGCCAAAGCCACAGATGCTGGCGAAACGTCAGGAAGAAACTCTTCTAGAACATGGCCACATAGCGCGAAAAACCCACAAAAAACTAAGGATTGAAGTAATTTGAATTTCCGAGTGCTAAGAAGGGTCACGCCAAAGAACTGTGGACCTAAATGTTTCAACCATAAAATGGTGGCAGATAATTATATTAATGAAGCCTTCCAAATTGAAGCAGGACCCCTCGGCAAGCAGGGGATCTGCTCCCAGCCATTTCCCCTTGACCGCAGCTGATCTATGAAAACTAGAGACTCAGGGCTATATCTGCTGTCTGGTAACACTACTTCTAAACTGGACGGTGGATGAAACTGCAGTGGTTATTATTCTTGTCCCCTACCTAACTTGTTAACCCAAATACATCAATTTATATATATGTTTTTACAATGATGTGTCCGTCCCTGGTTCAAATGATCATCATTGGGGTTCAAGCAAAACAGGCTGTGGAATAGTCCTGCTCTTGTACTCAGCTGCACTTTTATTTCCACAATTTTCTGTGATATCCCTGTCAGCCAACTGGTTTTGCATATGGCCTTAAAACCAGAATGGCAAATCATGGTTTGATTGATGCCGCTTTCTAATTCTAGTTGGAAAGGTATGGGGCCTTCGTATTTGTCTGTCTTTGGTGCAATACTAGACTTGAATTCGAACTAAGCAGGAAAATGGAGGTGAAATCAAGCAAATGAATGAAGAGGAAGCAACCTCAAACCAGCACTTTATTTCCAGTTTGTTTAAATCAAGCGGATGCGATTTGGGTTCTAATATTAAGGTCGCTTTGCTTCAGAGTTATGTTGGAGAACTTGGTTGCAATGAAAAAAAACATGAATGTGATACAAGGAATTAAGAATGCAAGTAGATTTTTTGAACTTTATTACATTATGCAGTAAAGATCCCATCTCCATACACATTTCATTTCTGGATAAAAATATAATGATACATGAAGCACAGGAGTAGCCATGGCCCCCATCCATAACTTCCAAGAAATAAAACTGGTAATGATATCTCATCCTGATTGGATTTGGATTATTGGATACAGACTGTTGTTCGCTGAGGAAGTTTCACACAGAAGGAAAAACGAAAGTACAGTCACCAATTCCATGGGGCTTATCTCAATTTCAGTGAAAAGCAATCTACTCTCATTCTTGTCATACATGGCAAAGGAGTAAAAGGTGTTTTGACTGGAATGCATTTACTCATAAGTGTAACTAAATATATAGGCAGTGCACGCACATTTAGGATCAATAAAATGAAGGATAACTGACACCTGTGTGGAAGATTGGTGACCACTCCTTTAGGAGATACTCAGAGGAAGCCAAGAGGTTTTCTCCTCCAACATTGAAAAGAACTGGAGTACAGATAACTAGTTTCTGTTCCTTGTGCTAAGCCTCAATATGCATTTGATAGCATTCTTCTAAGCAAAAGGGCTTAAGCTTCCTCTTAAAGAAACAGGCTTAAAAGTTACTTAAAGGTGAATGCCTCATTATTTGAAAAGAGGTTTAAATGTTCAGAAACAGTCAAATGAACATGATAGAAATCCTGTTTTGTTCCTTTAATGGTTCATATAGCAAGTGTACAATGCTGCATGACTATTGGGGGGAGAGGCCCTTAACACCACAGTTTCAATCTCAAAATTTGAGTTCAAATGGGACTCAACTCCAACAGGTGATAGCTGTATTTTGCATGAGTTAGGAGCAGTCTGTTCTTTCCAATGGCAAAGCCAAAACAGACACATAAGTTACTGAACATTTTAATTGACAAGCAAGTAAAATACTGAATACATATGGAAACCGACTGGTTTAAAGTGCCATTTTAATAGCAACTTGTCTCACATCCACTATTCAAAAGTGCAAGGTAAATTCAGTAAAAATATATGATAAACCATGAATGTATTACTGAACACCACCTTATAGGAAGTCATATTGAAAATGAACTTCGCACATATCTTTATACATATATTTCACTTAAGCCAAACAAAAACACCTCCAAAGAGATGTTTAGTTTTATACGTTTTGTTTTTAAATCCCCAGCTTGAACTGAAACACTATATATTTTCAAGTATAAATCAAAATTTCAAAGTGAATCAAACAGCATAAAACTACCTCCACTAGAACTTCACTTTATTGATTTTTCTGTCATCAACAATGCACTTAAGATACTGTAATCTTGGGGCCTTTTTGGTAAAAGATAAACGTTACATTGGAGTAGCTATGTTTCACAAAAGAAATTACAGCAAATCACAATAGAATGAGCTTTTGGAGGATAAAGTTGGGACTTACAAAACTGAGGATACAATGGAAGCAGAGGGAGGTGCACATTAAACCAAATGCGTGTTACGATTTACCTTGAAATGCACAGCGAATTTGGGGAAACTGTACATGATAGAATCACACACACACACACACAAATCACTTTGAAACAAACCAAAAGCCAATTTGCATTTGATCACAACTCAAAAGGTAACTGCTTAAATGTTCAGCATTCCCTGTGCTTTTGAAATTATGATTTTGCAACTAAAAAAAAAATTGTCGATTTGACTAAACAGTGGAAACGCAAGGACTGAAATTAAAACATATTGTAAATATACCTAAGCTACAAGAAAAAACCAGAAGTTGGGAAAGAACTTAAAAAATTAAGACAAAAGCTCTCTCTTCTCAGAGGGTTCTTCCAACATACTCTTTCCATTTCAGTCCATATCTGAAGTTCATCTCATGTAGCATTTTTCATTTTTTGTTTTGTTTTAAACATTTGCACTAAACTGGTCAACTCAACCAGCGCTGTTGCCGAGCGGCAAGAGCGACTCAAGAAACTCAATCTCTCAAATCTTCCTCCGCTGCAATTTCTTCACGGCCCCCTTATTTGTGTTCATTTTTTGTTCCTGGATTGTTCACAGGGTTCAGGTGGAACTGAGTTCCAAATCGCTCTGCGGTCGTCGGTCTCTGGAGCATCCCCAGTTTCCTTTCTGCAGCTATTCCCCCCCCCCCACCCCGACACATTTGCAGTTCTTCTGTAGCAGAAAGACAGCCGCGTTGTTCAGGCAGTGAGCTTTCACCTGTGACCCTGGGGGATGCCAGGCCATTGTGTTTAGCGTATCCCTGAGTGCAGCTACTCTGCAGGACTTACTTTCCCAGTGCACCGAGATTGCCTAGGTTTCCTCACATTAAGCCCCAGAAAGGCATCACCACCGACTGTGGTGCTGCTATGGATGCCTGAGGCCGAGTTGATTCTGCTGGATGTCTGACCTCGCTGAACCATATTGACCTCTTCTCTTCCTGTTCATACCCAGGCTGTCCAACCTTCATAGAGCTGAGCCAAGTTATCTAGATTAGTTGCCTCCTTAATCACATAGTCAACCTACGAAAGTGCAATTTTAAAAAAATTAGAGCTTCAGCTTCTGTTTACGCAGAGAATTTTTAAGACCACCCTAAACAGAAAGGTGAATAGCATGCCTGTACGACATGAGAAGCCTGGATTAGAAACAATTTCAGACAAACCAAAATTCACCCTGCATATCTTTACATGCAATATTCACAGAATAAGCTACTCAACTATGCAACGTTGGCCAAGTTTAAACCTAGCAATCTGCTATTTTTGTTCTTACAGTAACAAGCTCACAGTGTCTGAATTTAATAAGAAGTGTACTTCAAAGCACTATTTGATAACGAACCAGGATCATATTCTATCTTGTTAAAATTTTTGCTTAAACCAGTAGTTTTGACTTTTGTTTAAACCAGTGATACTTCCAATGTGAGAGACTGCAGTTATTGCTTTTCAGTGTCCCTTGGATGCAACTGTTTCTTCCTTTCCTGAAAACATGCCAGGAACTGGCCAGGGACCATCACTGTGAATAACACTAGTTTAAACAAACTACTTGCGAAGTTCAGATGAAGTTAGAGATAGAAAGGACTAAGAAAAACCAGAAGCAATGGAGAAAATATCAACTTCCAGAAAAGGGGGGGAAGGCGGGGAAGGATGGTGGGATATTTTCTTTAAGAATGATGAATAAATAAGACAAAGCGTTCACATATTTACTTCACATAAATCATTTCTAAAAATGATGGTAGAGGAAGATTTTTTACAGAATAAGACCACTGCAGTTCTTGGTTTCCTTTTTCCATTTTTTAGGAAAATGGGGTATTATATCTGCTTGACATTACTGAGACAATAGTGGAGACAAAATAATTCCCTCTGTTTTACTAATGTAGTCACTTTCTTCTATCTACTTAGTTTTTGTTCATTTGTCTGCTTCTTAAACTGGCAAAACCAAAATGCTTCCAGTTGAAGACAATGTAAATACACTGGTAACAAAAAAAAGTTTAATGTGTAATTTTTCCATGGCTTCTTTAGAAGCAAGTGATGATTAAATTATCTTAAGAAACCACTTTTTTGTTATGTGTAAACAAGGTTAACGGATTTCCCTAAAATGGGGGTGAAATCAAAATTCTTTTAAGAAACATAAAAGACTTTGCAGGTAAATATTTTACTTAATGGCAACACAGATAAAATCTGGACCCTATATATGGTTATCACCATCAATTGGCTTGAACAAGCAAATCAAAGCAGAAAGGAAGCAACAGGACCATGCTGGCCTATCATATTTTCTATGGCACTTGGGAGATTATTCAAGGAAATAAGATGTTTGTAAGAATACACTAGTTAAGGAAACAGCCAGTACCAAATGAGATAATATTTTTAAAATGTTCACCATACAAAATTGAAATTATGAGATTATCTGAAGTAAACTTTACTTTGGGAACATATGAGAAGAGAAAGAGAGAGCGTGTGTGATGGTAGTCATGGAATTACCTGTTCAGCAACAGACATTCTCCTGTTGGGATCCAAGTCCCGGCCCTCTAACTTGGCTTTGACACGTTTCCACACACTTACTGCATACGAATTCCGCTCTTGCACAGCTTCAAAAAGGGGGGGAAAAGGTTGTTTAAATCTATCTGATGTAGATGAATTCTGGTCTTTGAAAATGCTCTAGGTTATTTTATTTTCCAACTTACCTTTTCCTGTTTTAGGGTCCCTGATGGCCTTTTTAGGGCTAGACACCACACTCTTTCCAGCTCCTGCAACTGCACCTGGAGGAGTATCTGCTGACGGTGCAAGGTTTTTCTGAATTAGCTTTCTTGTATTCTGTGACATGACTTCCGGCTGAGTTTTCTGCCCTGTATTGCTACGGACTGCTATGAACATAAATTTTAAATAGGGAAATATTAAAAATGCTATTAAAATGAACCAAGTTAGGAGAAGGATGTGTGGAATCCAGATTAAATGCCTTAAACCGATGATGACTCAGAATCCTTTTGGGCATGGGTAATGATGCAAATATTATTTCTATTCAGAGGTGAATAACAGGAAGGCCCCACAGAGATGGAAAAATTTTTAGATGACAATTCCTAAAATACCCCATCCAACTATTGTAACTATCTGTATTTTGGGAGCTGTAGATCCCTTGCCCCTTTTTGAAAGGTTTACGGTAGCCCACATTTTACCTGCAGCAAATGTTGGTTGACATGTAGCAGCAGATGTTGGACTTGAGCATTCATTTGGTGTATCCGTGATTAAAGGTGATGCAAAGTTTACGAGATTGTTGTAGATACTAGGAAATTAACAAAATTAATAAGTAAACTTATACACTTCAAGTTGCCAAGAGAAAATTCTATATCAGAATGTTATACAAAATATACATTTGGTACATCTGGAGGAAGTGAGGAGGTAGTCAAGACTGTTACCACACATCCGTATCTAATATGTCTCAAAACTCCTGAACATTAATTTCCTCTCATTGGTACTAAGGACTCTGTCAGTTTCCGTGACTCTATTCACTAGAATAATTGCTTTAAAATAGGTATAGGTTCATTTTAGTCAAATATGCAAATAAGTAAAAATGTCTGCCTACCTTTGACTCTGGGTTCTCAGTTCTTTCAGTGTTGGAGTAATTTCTTGCAGCATTTCAATATGTTCCTGACTGCGGACCTGACCCATTGCCTGAACTAATGTAAACAGAACTGTTTGAATATTGTCTTGCCATAACTTATATTCTCCTAAGAACTGTCTAACACTATTCTCATACGGAACATCTTCACCATCAGCCAAAGCTGCTTCTTCATCCTGTAATAAAGAACACTCATTATGTTTCAGAAGTGACTGTGAAAGAGCAAGTCTTATGTGAACAGGACATTCCTTTCCCAGACCAGAGCTTATATAATAAAGCACCCGCACCCACTCCCACCCAAACATACCAGTGCACTATTCTTCAGCTCTTCATGTTCAGTACAAGAATTCATTTCTCATTTCACATACTATTGGGATCTTTGTTTTAGAAAGGCTCTTTATGGGCAAATATTCCTGGCTTAACCTTACATATGTCTAGAAATTCTAGTTAAAAAATCAACCAAAAAACCCTGGGCTGCTCCACAGGTCAATATAAGTACTGTACTTTCACACACACACACACACACACACACACACGGAACCATCCCTTTCTCTTGAAAGGCGAGAGCTTAGACTGCTTCAGGAGAACCTTAAAAGAAGGACTGATCAGCTCAGCTCTCTCAGCTGTGGAGCTGCTTCTGGTCTTTTTGAATGTCTGGGTGGGAAAACAGTGGCGCCGATAGCCCTTTCACAAAGGAGGAGTAGAAGATGGGACTGGTGCTTCTTTTAGGTTCTCCCAGGATGAACCAAGCTCTTGCTTTTCATCACTTTACTCGGAGAAGAGGATGGTTCTTTTTAAATAAGAATGAATACTGTACCTGAACACTTGCCATTACATCCTTTTTGACATTTGGCATTTGATATTTTCTTAGCCCTGCCCACACCCGATTGCCTCCCCAAACATCGCACAGCCACCATTTATCAAAGTTCCCGCCTCATCCACCAAGCCTTTAGGGTGAGCACAAACAGTTATGCCTGCCAGGATACTGTATGTTCTTTGGCACTGTCTTCCTTTGCTTTGTCCTTTACATCCTTTGTTATATGCCCCTACGTTTTATCTTTGACTAATCCATAGGTCGTATCAAATATTTCTTCAAGGTGCTTCATAGGCTACTAGATTTGATCAAAAATTCTGCTCCTTACACGTTCCAGCGACCAGCACCATATTTGTGCCCACTGACTACAATGGACTGCTGGTATCTGCTGGGGTTTGGTTCCAGGATCCCACATGGCTACCAAAATCCATGGATGCTAAAGACCTATTTACTACACAAAGGTGTAGTAAAACTCCTTATAAAATCATAAAATCAAGATTTGTTTTCTTGAATGTTTAAAGAAACATTTTCAAGCCATGGATAATTGCATCTGTGGGTGCAAAATTGGTGGATAAGGAGGGCCAGCTGTACAATTGCTCCTTTCTTCTCTGTAAGCTCTGCAGGAAATGACAGTAGATTGCTTGGGACTGGCACCAATCCACAGACCACTTTGAGTATCACTGACCTGTACAGGCAATATTTTTACAACCTTTGCCTGAGACCAAGTAAATTGCTTCATGGTAGACTCTCACCTATTAACAAAGCATTAACTCTGGTGTTCTTTTATTATGGTAGGTTTGACACACCTAGACATGGACACATTTTACTTAGTGCAGCAAATGAAGGGATTCAACATTATGTGCACAGATCTTTGTAGTTATACAATATTTGAAGTTTAAAATTCAAAATGTTCCATCGAATTACAAAACATTTGGGTGAAGTTACTATTATAACCTTATAACTTTAGATATTCTACCATTAACATCAAGTGTTTAACTCTCTATTTCCATGCCTATGAATACTTTGGATATTACCTTTGCCATGGCTTTCAGTAGGTGCTTGACATCTCCAAGTTGTCTGTTGTGTCCAGTTAGTACACTTTTAATATTATCAACAAGATTCTGAATGGTTTCACACACAGTTTCTATTTGCTGCTCTTTCTCTGTTTGCACAGTCCTCTGAGTAGATGTGTCCTGGGACAGATGCTTGTGAGCAGAGATAAGCCACTCAGAACTACCAATTGGATTATCAAGATTGGTGCCCTAGATGGAAGAAGGTTTTCGAGTATCAGTCCAAATGTTACGCACATCTACAAGCAAGACAAATTTAGTCTCCTCACTCAGCCACCAAGCTCAGTCACTGTTGGCAAGTTACTTCTCTTCAGTCTAACTTTTTAAATAGAGTTCTTATTAATGTAACAGCATATGGCATCTTAATCTCTTCAGTAAATAAAATCAACAAATATATTTAAAGTCAGATAATATAAACATTACAAATACCCCAAGCCCAAATAAATCTGAAACAAATTTCAGACATTTTAAACTACTGGTTGCTACTGTAACTTGCAGTGATATAATTCAGACATCACGACAAACCATGATTATAAAGGAAGCTTAACTATTACATGTAACAAAGGCTGACTTGACAAGATGTGCTTTGCAATCAGAACATATGAATCACAAATTAATGTGAACTATATTTGCAAACCATGGCCTGTTACAGACAGCCAAAATAAAGCTGCTTCGAGTCACAGTGGAGGTATGGTGTTTCAATGATGCATGCGTTCTAAGAGTCCAGAAGCCGCACCAAAGCCACACTCCAGTCCTTAGGGCTGCAGCGTGGCTTTGGTGCGACTTCTGGACTCTTAGGACGCATGCATCATTGAAACACCATACCTCCACTGTGACTCGAAGCAGCTTTATTTTGGCTGTCTGTAACAGGCCCATGGTGTCTTTTGTGTTAGTTTATTGTCTGAATTAACAAACTATAGCTGTCAATCATAACCTCAATCTACAGTGCTAAGAAATGAGAATATCAAGGACTGTACATGTAAGTTAACAACAAACTAGGGTTTCATTATGCATTTGCAAGTGTAAACCATGATTTGGATGCTAAGCAATTACTGAAAACATAGCTTGATGCAATATCCAAACTGAGCCAAATGCTTTAGTTGAAGCATAATAATATCACATTTTTTGTTCTTTTGAATGCTCATGCACTCCCTTTGTGCCTTCTCAGCTATGTCTCTGACTTCTTGATTCAGGAAAACCATGGTCTGTTGAATGAATGTGGCATTCCCAATCTTATTTGTAGGGCTTTTTTGTTTCCAGAAACAAAAGCTTGCTTAAAACAGATAGCAGGAGAGGAAATTAGAGCACAGAAGGGGAGGAAGGAGCAAGTTAAACTGAAGACACCATTCTAACAGCTTAGCATTTATATTTAAAAGCATCATATTCTGTCTCTCCCTCCTTTACTTACCACTCTGTGAATTAAATGAAGTTCTAATTCAGAAACTGAGCTGTTAAACTGTGATGCAAATGAACACATTTGTTGACAACGTTTGACAAGTTCAAACAAGGCAGCATCAAGGTTTAAAGCTTCTGCTGTTCTAGTACGTAAGCTTTCAAAATGAATGATATTGCTACAAAGGAAAGTAACCTGCAAAAGAAAGGAGGGTGAAAAAAATTCTGCCAATCACACATAAAAGTTAATATTAAGTTACATCTATTTGGGGGGGGGGATGCACTGTAAACTATCAAATGTAGAACATTTGGACATAAAGTACGTCCTAAATTACAAGAAACTATCTTATACCACATCAAACTATTTGTCAATCTATTCTGAGTGACAGTAGCTCTCAAGGGGTCATTGACACTGCTTGAACCCTGTATACAAAGATATGCTGCAGTTATAGTCCTTACAAATACATTATTTAAGGATCATAAGGTGGCATGTAAATAGCACAAAAAGTGACACAAGAAAGGTGGCATGTAAATGAAGCCACAGATGCTGGTGAAACATCAGGAATAAACTCTTCTAGAACATGGCCACATACCCCAAAAAACCCACAAAAACTATAAAATGAACATCCACAAGAGCTGCACAGGTATGGCCTATAACTTGCTACTACGTATTTGGGGGAAAATGCTAAATATCCAATTTCTCTCTTACTGAAAGAATATGTTACTGAAAATCAACTCAAACATAACTGATAATACCTGGTTGGCTCTTTGACTTTCTTTAAGGACAAGATTTCTTCTTTCAGCTATTGTGGCATCAAAATCTTGAAGAACTGGTGCTAAGGCTGGATTAGCCCCTCCTGCCCATTTCAAACGTTGCTCAATACTTGCCTCAAGTGCTGCCAGTTTTTCCTGAGTTGGCGGAAGAGTATGAAATTGAAAAGCATTAAATCCTACCATTTTTTATACCAATGCAGAACTGATTTTAGGACTATGATATCAGTGGCAGTTTACTAGAAATTGGCAGGGCATCTCACTGCATTCTGAAAAGCATCCATTATTTAGGAAAACAGAGACTCCGTTTCAAAACTGTCACAGGCAGCAGTTTGTGCTAGTATGCAGTACATGTTACAAATTGAAAAATGCAGGGCTGAGCCCACAAAAATGCTAGATACCTAAACTTTTAAATTTGGAGACTTTGGGGCTGTCCAGACTGCCCCTAAGGGGCTGCCTGCAGCTGCTTCCACCTTTGCCAGATTGGGACTGCGGCAACCGCACATCATGACCCTGGTCGGCCTTTCCATGGCACAAAAAGTGGCCATGTGCCGTGTGGTGCAGCGCGTGGCGTCACACCATCATGGGGGCAGAGTCAGGCCATGCGTCGTAATGGCTGGTCTGCACCCTTTGAAAAAATCAATGTCCAAGAAAAGTAGTCTGAACCTCTGATCATTTCGAAGTTCATAGAATCACAGAGTTGGAAGGGACCACCATCCAGTCCCACCCCCTGCAATGAAGGAGCACATAATCAAAGCACACCCAACAGATATCCATCCAACCTCTGTTTAAAAACCTCCAAAGAAGACTTCACCACACTCTGAGGGAGTGCGTTCCACTAACAGCTCTTACTGTCAGGACGTACTTTCTAATGTAGAATCTCTTTTCCTGTAGTTTGAATCTATTGCTCCGCGTTCTATTCTCTGGGGCAGCAGAAAATAAGCTTGCTCCATCCTCGATATGGCAGCCCTTCAAATTTTTAAACTGGGTGATCATATCACCTCTAAACCATTTCTTCTCCAAGCTAAACATACCCAGCTCCCTACGTTGCTCCTTAAAGGGCATGGTTTCCAAACCCTTCACCATTTTAGTCACCCTCCTCTGAACACGCTCCAGCTTGTCAATATCCTTTTTGAACTGGGGTGCCCAGAACTGGACACTGTATTCCAGGTAAGGCCTGATCGAAGTTGAATAGAGTGGTACTATTACATCTCTTGATCTTCTAGACACTATACTTCTATCGATGCAGCCTTGAATCACATCAACCTTTTTAAGCTGCTGCATCACACTGTAGTCTCATGTTCAACTTGTGGTCTACTACGACTCCTAGATGTTGTTAAGACAGGAGTCCCCCATCCTATATCTATGCATTTCATTTTTCTGCCTAAGTGCAGTGCTATACATTTTCTCCCTGAAATTCAGTTTGTTAGTTTTGGCCCAGCTTTCTAATCTATTAATATCATTTTGATTTTTGTCCTGCCTCTGGGGTATTAGGTAATCCTCCCAATTTGGCATAATCTGCAAATTTGAAAACGCATGCCCTCTATTCTGTCATCCAAATCATTAATAAATAATCATTAATAAAGGACAGAACCTTGTTACATCCCACTAATCCTTTCTCTCTAAGATGAAGAGGAGCCATTGCTGAGCATCCTTTGGGTTCAGCTGGTCAACCAATTACAAATATACCAAAAGGTTGCATTGTGTAGAATCGCATAGGGGACCTTGTCAAAGGCCTTACTGAAATCAAGATCTGCTATATCCACAGCATTTTCATCTACCAAGCTGGTAATTTTATCAAAGAGAGAGAGAGAGCAGTTTAGGCTGGCATGACTTGTTTCTCAGAAACCCATATTGACTTTGTGTGATTATTCATATTCTCTGTTTAATGAGCTGCTCTAGAATCTTTCCTGATATTGATGTCTGATTTAGGTGATAATTGTTGGGATCTCCCCCCCCCCCCCCCTTTTAAAGATGGGGACAACATTTGCCTGCATAGGTTCTCATAGACTACTTTATTCAGTGACTATGCACTCAATCTCTTCAAGATTTAATTATACTATTTTCTTGCCACATTTTTTTTCAGTAATGCTCACTGGTCAATCCTCTATGGAACAGTGAAAATTGTTACCTGAACTGCTGTAATTGAAGCTTCAATCTGGCCAAGTGTGTGAAGTTTCTTTTTCATACTGGCTAAAATTGCAGAACGAGGTGGAGGAGTGACTGTCATGGCTTGTGGACGATTAATGAGGAGATCTTCATGCTGCCACTTTTGAAACCAAAACAGAAATGTAGTAAAAAGTTATGATAATATGCTCTAAATGAACAAACTGGCATGTTGAATATTTACTGACAAAGCACATTCCTGAATGTCGATAGAGATATCTTGGGCTTGGTTATCTCCTGTCACAACTTAGGCAATGCTAGGGACTTTAGTTAAAACAGGAGTAGGCAACCTTTTTGAGCCGGGGGCCGGGTTGCTGTCCCTCAGACAATTGGGGGGCCGAAGCAAAAAAATAAATAATTAAATATTTTTTTTAAAATTTAAATAAATAAATAAACTGGGACAAATGTAGGACAACATTTTCAAATGGTGGACACTTTTTTTAAAAAAAAGTGGAGGACACGCAAAAAAATTTGCTGATTTTTAAAAAAATGTTAATATAAATGCATGTTTCTGAGGCGTCTATAGACAATTGCCCCCCTTGCCCCTGCGCGCGAGAAGCCAAAGGCCCCGGCAGCAATCGGCGGCAGGACTGGGCTGGGGCCAGTCCCAAGGCCTCGCCGGGCCGCATCCGGCCCGCGGGCCGCAGGTTGCCTACCCCTGAGTTAAAAGCTGTACCAATGGATGCCCCCCTTCAGCCACCATCTTGAGGGGGAGAGAGGCCTGTTATGTTTTGTTTTTTTTGACTTTGTATTGTACTTCCTGTTGTACACCGCTTTGATCTAATTTGGAAAAGCGGTATATAAATAAACATTATTATTATTATTATTATTATTATTATTATTATTATGCTGACCTGATTGAATGAGCAATGACAAGGTGCAAAGTTTCATTTATAAAAATACCGGCCTTGAGCCAGCTGGCCAGGGAAACAGTTTTGACTTTTCTTCCCAGATAGGTGTGAAGAAATAAAAGAAACAAGACCTTGAAGAACCTGAATGAGATGGTTCAACAAATAGAAATCTTTACAGCCCCCCCCCCCCCCCTAATATGCAGCTAAATGGCCAAAGCCACTTAGAAGGGCAAGGACAGAAGGATGTCAAGGACATAAAGAGTGTGCCATGAAAAATACAATTGAATTTAGGTAGGAAATTGGGATCTAGTGTTGATCAAACCCATTTCAAAAGAATATCCTATGCAAACTGTTAAGGCTCCCAGCCTGGAAGTTCTCCTGGCAGAGGTGATGGCCACTAAGGCCCTGTTCAGACTGGCCAAAAATAATGACCAAAGATGATTTACATAACTTTAAAGTAGACAATGAAGACAATGAAATAGTTCAAGATTTTCCACACTTTAGCTCAATAAATAAGCAGAACAGAGACTGCAGTCAAGAAACCAGAACAAGACTAGGACTTGGAAGGGCAATTATGAAGGAACTAGATAAGATCCTGAAGTGTAAAGATATATATAACTGAATACTAAAGTTCATTATGTATGCCTCGAAACAGTTATGGTGCTTTCCAATATCTATAGGAATTATGTTGGAATGAACTGCTGACCTACCTGGAACATAGCAATGTGCAGTTGCACTCTCTGAAGGCTTGTCTTACAAGAAGAAATACTGGTCTCAAGCCTCCGCACCAGGTCGTGCTTCTTCCATGCAGTATCATATGAACTAGCCAACACAGTTGCTCTGTTCATAACCAACTGTGAGTATTTGCCAATATGGATGTTGTGTTCTACTGCTTTTTTACACAGGTCATCCACTGATACTTTGCTTTCGGCCCCAAAATCCTTTGCCTCTACTTGAGCAATTATATCAACACCTAAAGCACTAATGAAACTGCACAGTGTAAGCCCCAAAGCCTGATTTGGAAGGCCAATTAAAAGCTGTCGGACAAAATCAGCTGTGAAAGCTTTAATTGGTTTGGCCATTTGATCTTCATTAAAGCAACAGTTCCGATACAAAGTTTTCACATTGACCATAGGCACTGGTCCATTCACAGTGTTTTGATCTTCAGCTGAACTAATACCTTAGAGAGAGAAAGGATTACACAGAATTAGAGCAGGTATCTAAAATCCTCATAAATATTGATTTCATCTAAAAATCTAGAACACACTGGGAATATAACAGAATGTGGTATTCTGTGAAAGGCAAATGGGTCAAGTCAGTTAGCATAAAAACTATTTTACTGTCACTGGTCCCAGCTTCTGCCAACCTAGCAGTTCAAAAACATGTAAAAGTGGAAATAGATGAACAGATACCACTGGGAAACCAGGTGTTATTATGCTGGTCTATACTGGCCCTTGGTCTACTTCCTCAGATACATGGACTTTATCGGGACCTGGGATCTGCATGTCTAAGCTTTGAAATTCTCACACAATGACTGTGTTGACCAAGTTCTATTCTTTTCAAAATTGCATAACAGTTAGTCAATATACTTTGTATATGTAGTTCAATAATAAGTTATGGAAATCCTAAGATTTTTTTGGGGGGGGGGTTTGGGGGAATCAGGAAAGGAGGTATGTGCAATCATAGAATGAATTTCCTGCAATTGATGGTTTTTGTCTAAAGATAGAGTTCGAAGACTCTCTGAACTTATGTCTTCATTATTTCACACAGAACTGCTAAGGAATTGTACTTGCCTTTTAGACAAAGGCCCAGGGTGTGAAATAATACTTGAAAAAAAATAGTGAAGAAAATAGGATCATTTTATGTTTTTACCTGAAAGAGTTTTGGAAAAAGTACCACAGAGTCTGAAAAATTCCTTTATCGTCTGCAGCCTTTTCAAAAAGAAAATCTCTTCTAGAACTTGTCTATTGTTATCATCATCAAAAAAGTTAACTTGGGTGCTGCGGGCTTCTCTGATTATGTCAATCTTGCGCCATGCAACAGGTATCTCCATCTTGTTAAGCTGAATAAAAATTAAACAAAAAATGAGCTTGCTTGCCTTTTACATATCTTGCTTTACAAAGTCCATTTTAGTAGCAAGTCTATACCTTTTCAACTAATAATCCAAATGCTGTTTCCACTTGAGCAAACATTCCATCAAATGCTACTAATAGCATTTGGCCTGCTGACATTTTGGGTGTTTCATCAACTGAGCCATTTCTTGGTTGAATCAATTCACCATACTGGGCATGAAGCAACCTAAAGAAATAAGAGGGAAGGGTAGTTAGACTGGTACACTGAGCACTTATATGTCAAAGTGCACTGGTAAGCATTATAGAAATGTACTTGCTATTGCTATTTCTTTTGAGAAAATCTGCTCCCTTCTTTTGTGCTCCCTAGACACGCTGAGAATTCAGAGACAGAATGTGTTTCTCTGCCCAAAAGAAGTATTGCCTACCTATATAGGGACTGAAGCAGGGAATCCTTGTTTGTTCACAAGACTGCTAAAATACGTAACATATCATACTAATTTTGAAATAGACTCTGAAAATGACAAAGAGACAGGTGAATGGTCCTGAGTTTTACCCAGTTTATGATGTTCTGAGCTTCCTGAGTTGACTAGGTGCTCTGAGCTATTTGGCCCAAACAGATAGCCCCAGTGGCTCTCAAGCTTGTGGCTGTTATTTCTTGAAGCTGTCTGTGGCCTTCATATACTGAAGACATACAGGCCTTCAGAGACAAAGCCATTCAGACATGTTAGTGACTCCTATTTAAGTCTGAAAAGGAAGCAGAAGTCAAAGAAAGGGGCAAGATGGGAAATGGGTCCAAGGTAGGATCTGTATCATCCACCACAGGAGGTGGACCAAGGACATCCGGTTCACCATCCTCTTGTGGAACAAGACTGTCTTCACTGACACATCAAATATAATTTCTGTACACAGGGGGCTTGGCTTATCTGAAAGTCTATGAGAGCCCTGAAATAGACCAGCCCCTTAGACAGGAAAAGATTGAGTGTCTTTAAATCAATCAGGAGTATGGTTTCAAATACACTGGTTCAATTTACTGAGCATCTGACTCTAGACAATGACAGAGAACTAAGTAGATCCCTAAGGACTTGAAACTTGAGACAAGTTACCAGGAACACCATGAGCTTTGTAAAAATTCTGGGGGAGCAAGCTAACTCAAACAGGAGAGGTTTAAACTGGAAAAGTAAATTGAGAAAATAAAACCTTAAGGATTTTTGCTAATCTGGATGAACTGGAGCATTAACATATGCTTCTCTCAGATCAATGGAAGCCAATTATTCTTGTAGATAAACAACCTCCTTGATAATCTGAAACAGTGCTTCTCAGTTAATGTGTGAGATTAGTAATTTTTGTTTTCCACTGTATCAGTGACTGGCACTATATTTGTGTCCATTGGCTGCAACTGCTGCTTTGAACCCATGGTCTTTTGATTATGGAGTCTCAAAGGGTAATCTTGTCCACTCTACCTTTTAAAGTCTACATGAAACTCTGCCTTTAAAAACTACATGAAACTGCCACATAAAACCTGCATCAAAGGGGAAAACTTCATTGATTTAGGCACAGTGAGACAAAGGCAAAATGAAAAAATCCCTGCTGATTATTTACCTTGCAATATCAATATAATGAGTATGCACATCTTCTTCAAGTCCCATGGCTGCATTTCTTAAGTAAGCTTGAAGAGACTCAACCAGAGTTTGTAAAGGAACATCTGTAATTTGTTCAATGAGGCTATCCATTTCATTAAGCATGCTTTCCAAAGTGTATTCTCCTTTCATTAAGCATCTGAGAGCTTCTGGAAATATGATTTGACGGAAATTTGAATTCAGTTCCTAATAGAAGAATAAACAAACATACATATAAACATCAAAAGAGAAAATAGACAGGATTTTCTTTGCTATCATGCTGCCATTATGACTTTTCAAAGGATAGTAAGCTGATGATTAGTAAAAAGGTACCAAAGGTGCATTGAAGGCCTCCTCACTTTAACTGAGATTTTTAAAAAGTGTTGTTTTATTAGGTACAGAACCAATGTACAATGCCATAGATAGGCTATTTCCATATAATTATGTCTGTTTTGTTTATTTAAATGATTTATATCCTGCCATTCAGGAATGTTCCTAGAAGTGTTTACAAACGCACTTTAAATTTGAAACCAAAATATAATAAATAGCATTATGTTTAAAACAGCAATGAAGCCCTTGCAGGTATGAAATTTAACACCTAGGGAAAAAAACCCAATTCCTGCAATAATTTGCATGATTTTCTGAAGATGAAAAGATGATTTTAAAAATGTTGTTTTATGTAGATATACTGGCAGCTGATATTCTTTCCAGCAATAAAAACTATTAGAAGAGCCTGGGTTGTGTGTTCTCAAAAGGTGATGGCAGGGGAGGGTGGCAGTCTGCTGTCCAGATTCAGATTCACATTATTCTGGGTAGAAATGTCACAACCATAAATGTTAAAGGTGAACCCAATCTGTGGAGGAACTGGTGTGTTGCTAAGTAAATTTATATCTTCCCCTTAAGTAAGTACTGGAATGTTCCTTAGAAAAACTAAAAGAAAACACAGTCCAGAAGAACGCATTAGGTGTCTCTCTATTTCAACCAACCACATGAACAGGAAATCCACAAGAAAAGGAAGGAATGGGGATGGGAATCCACCAAAGGACCTGGATGAACTACTCTCATTCCCTTTTTAAAACCAGAAGTGATGTGAAAAGGAGCCTAATGGGGGAGAGCAAAATTACCTTTAAATGATTAATCGTAAAAAGAATTAAATAAATGACCAAGCATGCCTCCTAGGGGCATGCTTGACTAATTTTTCTCTCACACACACACACAGATATCATATCTGCATTGGATTTTTCAGCAGGATGCATGCACACTACAGGCAATAAATTCCTTTTGAAATCACAAGTGAATACAGGAACTATTACATTATTTTGAGTATGGAATAAAATGAATACAATCAAAATATTTCACACTGCATACTCTCAGAGTAAGGTATCTTTACTGGCAGTTGTGAAAACATGAAACCCTTACAGTGCAGGCCTATGCATATTTAGTCTTGTAAGTTCTCACTGTTTTCAGTCATAGGTTTAGAAATCTTATTTGTATTTATTACTATAGGATTTATTTATATACCGCCCAATCGCTGGGAATCCAAGCGGTTTACAACAGAGGGGATAATAGACGGTTCCCTGCCCTCAGGCTTACAATCTAAAAGACACGACACAAAAGGAGAAGGGAATGGTGAGGGGGGGACCATCCATTTGCTATAATCTTGTGATAAAAAGAACAACTAATATCTCAGTGGGTTTAGTATTCTGTATCATCACAAGGAGGGTTTGTACATACACAAGAGCTTTTAAAAACACACACTGAAGACATATTTCACCTGAAGTGAGATGTAAACTCCATTAGCTAGATGAATTGCTTCTGATGCTTCCGCTGGGTTAGGAATATCTAAATCCTGTGGGACCAGGTGACACTGTTTCAGTAACTGCACAAGACAAGTAACATTCCCACTCATACTACACAGCTCCTCCAAGAACCAGGCTCCATCTCTTGAAGTCAGATCTACCAGTTGTTCTCCAGCACTAGAAGCAGCACCTTCCATCATCAGATTTCGCCTAAATGAAGAAATGTGTTAATTAATACAAAATTTATGTTCCAATTAATGCACTTCAGATATTTGGCTTAGATCCAGTACTGCACTTTACGATGCAAATTAGAAACAATTAACTGACTCTGTAAAAGTTTTAAGAAGTCTCTTACCTGGTAAGTGTACACAGAGCAGAAATGATAACACTTGCTAAGCTTAGTGAACCCTCTTCTCCATTTTCATGAAGGAAGACCTTAATGCAACGCTCGATTTCTTTTAACTGCTCCTCACACACTGGAACTGTGACTGCTTCTTGCTTCAGCCGTTCCACTTGTCGGATAAGCCTGGTGTTTATATCTGCTGCATATCGCTGTAAAGTCATTTCTGTACTAGTTATGAACTGGCATGCAGCTGGAGGTGGTTGTGGAGCATACTGAATTTCATACCTGAGTAATGGTAAAGTTGCAAAACATTATAATCTTTTCTGTAATTTAAGTCCTTGCTAAGGCATCTGCCCTATGTTCAGTTCTGTTGGAACATACAAAGGATACAGCAGAAAGAGAATATAAAGAATTCAGTCAAATTTGAAACGGAAAAAATAAAGACAAAAATCTTTCATTGCTACTAGAATAAAATTATATTAGAATATTATCCCTAAAAGAATTATTTTATGCAGAAACTGAACTATGCATTTTAGTTCTCTCTTTTGGTTGTTTCAGTGAATAACTTACTTCCGGTAGACATCCTGACAGTGTTCTATTGTCATGTTAACAATGAGTTCTTCCATCCAGGTTTTCCACTGCTCAACACGGTGCTTCTGAAATACTGTTTTAGGGTACTGAAGAGCAACAGTAGCATAGTTGTGCAGCTGTTCAAGACACCCACGTAGTACTGATCGTCTCTGCTGAAGCAATGCGCCAACCTCCCCCTCAAGCTGCTCACATTGACTGATTAAGTGAGCCTGGCCAGCATTCTGAAGGAAGGTTGTTGCAGGTACATAACTTGGAGGACCTTTGAAATGAACCATTAAGGAAATAGAAAATTAATATCTGATACAGCAATTTTTTTCAGAAACTGATCTACTAGACCAGAGCGTACCACAGTACTATCATCACCTGAACGCTGTAAGGAAATGTGCATTGCATTCCACAGGCACTGGCATAACACCAAGTGATTAAGGTAGGTTCAGAAAGTGTAAAAGTTACTTCTGGGATAACCCCCAGTAGCTATACTGGCTTAAAGATTCTGAAAATGTTTCGGCAGCAGGGACTTGAGCATCCACACATTTTGGTATCAATGGAGGATCCTGGAATCAAACCCCAGCAGATAACAAGGGCCAATTGTAATGGTCCCTGTTCCCAATTGCTGCCTGGTGCAGAATTAGGAGTCTTTGTAATTGTAACCTTCCAAATGATATACATTCCCCATGGAACCAACTGTGCTGTTGAGATCAACAGCCTTGTTACTCTCTAGCCAGTACACCATTACATCTATTGTACTTGCAGAAATCACCTGTACTATTTCCTGCTTTAATTTGACTTTCTTGTCTTTTGATAGAAGCAAACAATCCAATTTGCTATCTATCTATGCCCCTAAATGTATCAGCAAAGTTGTTAGTATTAAATAACTTTTCTCATAATTTACTATGAATCCATATTTTACAAATGTCTGTACTGTTAACGGTAAAACTCTGAAATTTTGTTTGGAATTTGCCTTCAACATGATGTTGTGGAGATACAGATAGAGTTGTATCGCTTTTTGTCTTAGAAACACCATCAAGGGAATAAGAACCTTTGTAAACACCCTTTGTACTGATGCCAGGCTGAATGGTAGTGCCCTGAATTGGTAATGGTTTCCTTGATTACAGAACCTAAATCCATGAACACTATCAGGTCCCCTATTCGCAGATTGTCTTTAATTGTTGACAGCATCTCCGTTTTGAATCTCATGTATCTCACGAAAACATTCAGATATCTGAGATTCAAAACAGGATGATGAATCCCACTGCTTTTTGGCACAGTAAAGAAAACAGAATAAACTCCGATGGGCTATTGGGATTTCTTCTATCACCCCTAATTCCAACAGATGATGTCTCTTGGCCATCACTATTTCTCATTTGATTACATATTTTGCCACTGGTAAAGGAAGATATCTGCTTTTCAGCTTTCTGTCAAATAAGCTCTTGTATCCTGGTGTCACTATTTGATTTACCCACCGATCTCTCGTTATTCTCAACCATAGATCTTGACAAAGCAACATTCTTCCTCCAACTGGTGCCTTCCTTTTTTCAATGCTGTGATTTACCCTTTTTAGGGACTAAATCATCACCTCTTCACTGGGACTGTCCAGGATACAACCCTGATCTTCCAAATTGCGACTATGGTCTAAACCACTGTTACCTTTATAATCTTCATGGTAGATACGAACAAGATTGCTTTTATTCCATTCCCTGGTATGTATGTATGTAGTATAAAATCTGTTTCACCATAATGGAGCGATTGTGGCCAAATATTTTTGAAAATCAAAATAAACAGTGTGCACTGTGTGGGGCAGGCACAAGTAGGAAGGTGGGTTCAACAAAGCAGTGTACAAGACTGATAGTGGGACCATACATCACCAAAGTGCTATTGTAGAGAAGGTGTGATAGTGATTGTTTCCATACGGGTATGTTTTTGTTTTCTTTAACAGTGTGAATGTTGCAACAAAACACACTGGTGTGATAAAGTCCTTAGTCTTTAAGGAGAAGCATCTTGGCCAATATATTGAAATCATGGCCCAAACCTAAGTCCAAGCTCCAAATGATACAAAATCACATGGAAAAAAGCACCAAACCATTAAAGGATTCAATAAATTACTCCTTTTAATCCTGTCCTGATACCACCACCTCCCTCAGGCACATATTAAGCCAAGTTTCAAAAGGGTTTATTTCATACCTAGATCCATCTGTGTACTGATTTCCTGTAGTAGACTTGCAAGCTGAGTAGCTTCCAAATTACTGAAAGCAGCTTGATAATGAGATATCCACTGCTCAAATTCATTCAGTTTCACCTGGATTGCTTCCTGTATGGCTCTTTGCTGAGATTGCAGCTGAGTATGTTCAGAATACCTGCATTAAAAGGAAATAACTTTACTTTTATTCAGTTGTATTTATTCAACTTTTATTTTACTCATTTCAGTACCTTGCTTGATATATGAAGAAGTGCACTGCACTGCACTTTGAAACAAAGTATTCCAGATTGAAAATGTACTATGATCCACCCGCAATAATGTTTAATATACTTCTCTATCTGAAGTATTCTGATGTTAGATTTTTAGCTATGCTTATATCAGCATATTTCATACATAGTAATTTAATTTTTGTAAACCACTGGGAATAATATTACAAACAAACAAACATATTGACAAAGGATAACACAACTGCATTCTAATGCATGCTGCCCATCTGTACAGCCCCTTAATTTCTTTAGGATTCAAAACAGTTTGTCAATAAATCATTCTGATATTCACCAGGATAAAATAATAAAAAGCAAAAATGATTATACCTGTGCTGCAGCGTGTGAGAAGGATGATCCACTCCTTCTGCTCCTTCCAGATAGTCACTTTCTTCTAATAATTTGCCTTGCAATTTCTCAACATCCGTCAACTGCTCTTGCAAATTTAAATATTCCCCTAAACTGCTATCCAGTTTAGGAAGTATGGCCATCATTTCATCTCTGTTCTTAAACCAGTTGACCTGTAAACAATTATTACATTATAAGTAAACTAAATTCAGCATTATTAAAATAAAAAGGTGCAGTTGCCATCTCTTTTTAATATTTACTGAGCATATACTGTAGTTAAGAATGAATAAACCGTTTTAATGACACAGAATCACAGAATCTTGGAATTGGAAGGGGCCACAAGGGCCATCTATAAGCATTCTTCATTTAACACAGCCTCTGATTAAGAAGCTTCTTTCTACAGTCTTTTTATTGGAGCTCAGACCAGCTCCCCCTTTTCTTGTCTTCTGGAAGATGCCTCCCCCCGCCACGCACTTTCTTTGGGAGGATGATGACAGAGAGACTTTAGGGTGCCGGGGATGTTTAGTCTGGAGAAGAAAAGGTTAAGAGGTGATATGACAGCCCTGTTTAAATACTTGAAGGAGTGTCATACTGAGGAGGGAGCAAGCTTGTTTCTGCTGCTCCAGAGAACAAGACCCGGAACAATGGATGCAAGCTCCAGGAAAAGAGATTCCACCTCAACATTAGGAGGAATTTCCTGACAGTAAGAGCTGTTTGACAGTGGAACACACTCCTTCCTTGCAGTGTAGAGGAGTCTCCTTCCTTAGAGGTCTTTAAACAGAGGCTGGATGGCCATCTGTCGGGGATGCTTTGATTGTGATTTCCTGCATGGCAGAATGGGGTTGGACTGGATGGCCCTTGCGGTCTCTTCCAACTCAATGATTCTATGATTCTATACTCTTGGATATGGTTTATCTGCTCTGGAAACCTGAATTCATTTAGAGTAGCTAGGTATTCTTAGAGTGCTGTGGAAAGAGAGAAAGACCACAAGCTAGATGGTTAGACTCAACTGGGGATGCCACAGCCCTGAGCCAGCAGTGCATGTCTGACTACCTTTGGCTTGCCTTTTCTTCCCTATTTCAAAATCCCAGAAGTCACAGTCACTCTTGCCCATGGATCTCATGAATTCCACCCTATTGATCAGTTCATCTTTTAGGTTCAATCCAAAATAGCTGATCCTCTTTGTTGCCTCCTCCATCTTCAGCAGAGCTAGTGAAGTATTTGTTACATTCTTGGTCAAGTTTCACTTCTAACAAATATCAGGTTGGTTGAAAGTCTCCCATTACTAGTATAACTTTCCTTTTCGGTTATTTGTTTTAGGGAGACATAATCCAAATCTTCAGTTTGGCTGTGGGCCCTATAGTAGATACGCACAATGAAGGCACTGTTTTTTCTTTGCCCTCAACACTTTAATTTTTAACCAGACTTTCAACCTGTTTTCTATGCTGTAAGTCATGGATCTTCTCCCGGGTGTACAAATTCCTGATATATAATGCTTCTCCTTTCCTGTTTGCTCATTTCTTTGGAATAGGTTATATTCTTCCATTACTACATTCCAATAATGAAACTCATCCCACCAGGTTTTAGTGATGCCTATTAAATCATACTTGGCTTTCTGAGTTCACATTCATCTTATTTCCCATGCTCTGTAGAGATCTGGGTCATTCTCACTGGCTGTTTTCTTGTTTTTTTCTGCCTGCTTTTAAGTTCTTGAATCATTGGCCCAAATAATCCTATATCATGGAGGCTATTGTCCCCAGTAGTTTATGTCTCCATGCCCTCTGGAAGATGGCATGTATTTTAACAGCAATAAACATAATTTAAATGCCTGTATTTCTGTATATCTCAAGAACAAATTTTAAAAATACAATATTGACAGAAATAAAAGTTTGAAATGTTACAATTTAAGTTATTTAAATGATTAATGTCAACAAAAATTAAATATTACTCTCACAATAAATAACCAATTTAAGATAGCTGAACATAAACATTCTGAAAGAGACTGAATATACCTTTATTTCAGCTACTCTGGATGAGAAAAGGCTGCGTGTGATGTCTCTTTCCATCTCTCGCTTGCTTTGCTTATTTTCAGCTTGCTGCCCACCTCCACCGTATACAGCTCCAGCAAATCCGGCTTCCCCTCCTGCGGTCCAGTCCACAAGTGGGTCATAAACAAAAGCTTCAAGTAATGTCAGAAGGGTTTCTCGCCCTCGCCTCATAATGTGTAGAACCTGTTTGTAAAACAGGTTTATTGCTCAAATTATATACTTACTGTAAACAAACCTTGATCAACGCTTATAAGTGTTTTTTAAATATTTTGTCCAGTGTCTGAAGACATTCAACACTGGGACCAAGTAGATCTCCTTAGCAAGTATATTTACAAGTTACCTTTACTTCTACAAATCCTCTGCTAGAAAGCAAAGCTCACAGGCATTCAGATTCAAAACAGTCAGTGTCACATTACCTACCTGCTCACAAGAAAGTCTGAAAACTCCTTCAACTCCTGTTACTCCAAATGCTGTTTCAATATTTTGTGTCATTCGGAAAGGGACTTTCTCTGGCACTCGAAGGCTCTTCCCTTTTTCAAAGCAAACGTTATAATCTATGTGAACAACTTCTCCAGTAGTCATATCTATGAGAACGTTATCCAGATGTCTGTCTCCAAGACCAATTATGTAGCCAACCATGGACATAACTGCAGTGGATCTTGCATAAGACTTGGGAGAAGAAAAATGTTCCATGTTTATAAATCTGGTTTTCTACTACTTAAGAAAAATGCAATCTAACTCTAAAACCTTGCTTAAAAAGCAATAATGTCAACAAGTGTACCGAGTCCCTGTAACACATATGCCCCTCAGACAAAAGATGTCTTTGCCCCAAATGCCTTCTAGGAGGCAGGGGGCCTTTTTTGCCATATTTCCCCAGCACCATTTTAAGTATTAAAGGCGCGTTATAGACGGGCCCAAGAGGCGTCGTCGCCGCGCCGTGATTACACGCGAGGGGCGGTGCTTCCTGACGCGTCTTGCCCCTTGCGCGTAATGAGTGCGTCAAAATGGCAGTGCCCTATACAGATGGGCGCCGCCATTTTGACGTCGTGGACGCGTAGCGTCCTGACGTCGCGCCCCGGAAGAGACGCCGCGAGTGCACGTGTTGGCACTTGTGGCGTCTCTTCCGGGTTGCCGGAAGGAGCGCGATTTTTGTGCTCCTTTTTTGCAGCGCGGAGGAGTCGCGTGGTTTGGCTGCTGCGACTCCTCCGCGCTGCAACCGGCAGCGGCCCGAGACCACCCCCCTTGGGCGGTCTGTAACGGGCCAAAGATTCATGAAATGATCAGATAAGCAGTCCACAAAGTTGGGTTATTCCCTACATGCCAAAACACTGCAGGAGTCACAAAGCCCAGTTAGTCTTTTCAGTTAGTAACCACTGACCTCTGTACCTTCACCACAGTTTTTTCTCCAAAGCCTGTCTTAGTCCTATCTTATCTTATCCTAATTGGAAGTTAACTATTTAAATCTTATTAATGTTCTATATAATAATATACAGTCGTCCATCCATTTTTGCGGGGGATCCATTCCGGACCTTCCTGTGAAAATGGAAATTTGCACATATATCAAGCCCCATTGGCTGAATGGCCACGCATGCCATTTTAAGCCTCCCTGCTTGCCGGTCCACGAAGGACCATGACCACCGCCTCAAAGTCCGCGAAAATGGAGGTAGGGCTGTATTTATTTAATTTCCTAAATTTCAGCCAATGGGGTTTGATATATGTGCAAATTTCCATTTTCACAGGAAGGTCCTAAATTTCAGCCAAACTAAGGTTGAGGGTGAAATGCTTCTCTGAGCCATCTTCTACACACAAAACTAAACCTTTCTTTGGAGAACTACTTGTTATTTTAATTTATATGTGGTGAAGAGTTTAAAAAAACATGTCTTACGGCATGGCAGGAAATTAAAAATCTGAGATGATGATACAGGAGACAACAGTTACTAACTGAAAATAATTTTGGGTTCATGACTCCTGCAACTTTGTGGACTGCTTCTTCATCCTATACAGAGAATAGATGATATGCGGACCAATGCATATGACCCTACTCTAAGCCCTCCAAACCAGTCTGTCACTTAGTATAGCCTCTAATCTTACTACTTAAATGACATCCACAATCTTAGTACAAGACAATGAAATTATATATATTTTGTGGCAGTCAGAAGTGCTTGAGAAAAGCCACTTCTTTTACCTGATATATCTAGGAAGCAAATGTACATACGTATTTCTGAGTGACTGTGCTTATTCAAAACACTTGCTGTATCTATAGTTTTTTGTGGGCTTTTCAGGCTATGTGACCATGTTTTAGCAGAGTTTCATCCTGACGTTTCGCCAGCATCTGTGGCTGGCATCTTCAGAGAATGTTTGCCTGGAATGGACTTGGCTATATATATTGCTGTATCTATTTCTCAAAGAAGATTTCCACCTACCTGTGTCACTCTCCACCACTCATCAGGTGTAGTACATGATGACCAAAGTTCTTTCGCAAGAAGATTGGGTGGTGTTGCTTCCATCAATTCTTCCAAAACAGACTTCATTACATTTAGAGGCCAATCTCGGCGAGATACATCCAAACTGAGTCCAACTGCCTTCAAAGCTGGCCCAATTTTACTGTAGTACAATTCACTGGGTCTAGGTACTATTCCAGGATTTTGAGGAGTCTGATAGGAATCTTGAGCCTAAAAATACACAAGTAAATCTGAGGTATGTTTCTGACAGTGGATTAGAATTATTATTCCATATATTTAGAGCTTGGCTAGAAAAAGATTTGCAATGGATAAACAAACATTCAATTCTGAGGCTGGTCTATGATTGTAATAAACTTATTATGCTATATTCAATTAGCATTGGAACACAAAACAATTCATATTAATCATTACAGTCCTGACCATATCCTTTTAGATCAGATTTCTGATTCTGCCTTAGTACATTTTGATGCACTTTAATGTGAAACTATAGATAGAAAGATTCATAGTTAGTGTCAGGCTGTACAAACGTTTTTACCTTTTGTGCTTGTAAAGCAGCTTCTCGCTGCTGCCACCTTTTATAAAGTCCAAATAAAGGAGTGGCTCCATCCACCCACTGAATGAGGCCTGATCTTGTTCCCAATGGTGTAACAGAGTAATGTCTGGCATGAAATCGAGGTGTCTCTTGACGATTTATGGTAGCAAACATTGTATTAACAATTGATAAGAACTGCATGATCCGCTCATCAAGATGTAGGTCTTCTAGTCCTAAATGCAAGGGTAGATGCACACAATTATGAACTAATTAACAGAAACATCTTTTCTTTCAAAATTAAAGAGATTCACTTGGAAAACAGATTCACATGATCACATATAACTTGGGCTACTAGATTCCTCTGGGTAAAATGTAACAATGTCTAATCACACGAATGCTATTTCAATGGATAAGACCTTAGAAGGTGTAAGTGTGGCCCAGAGGCAGCCCCTCAAAATTATTTTAGGTCTCCAAGCCAATCTACAATTTTTCTTTAAAAGACTAGGCAAAAAGGCTCCCTAGATAGATCCTAAATGTCACCAACATCTTTGGTTTGGCTTTTAGCACCCTCTCTGACTCTTTACGAACCTCCTTAAAAATCACAAAAAACAGCCAACTTCCTAAAAATGTTCAGCCCAAATCCAGAGCTGTGGCCACTAAATTGGCACCCAGAGCACTTGCCCATGCTAGCCTTAGAAAGCAGTTCTAATAGGAGACAAAACCCCAAAACAGATGAGCAGACAGAGATGGTTTCTGGCTGCTCCAGGGGTGTGGCGTGTAGACAACGCATGCCCTCAGAGTGCCCGAAATCCACCCCAGGGCTGCTTAAGGGACCCAAACCATCCCCAAAAGAAGCCAATCTTTCCCACTCCTTGACATGGTCCATTTGGAACCATGACAGGAGGCATCCTTAGGGCTGTGGCAATCAACCCAGGAGCAGCTTCTGGCCACTGCTGGATGCCTGTCTGCTTTGCTCTGACCCTATGAATGTATGGCTATTGTGTAACTAGAAAGGAACTTAGGATGTCCAATAATGATCTCCCACTCAAGTATAGTGTTTCAATCCATGAGAAGGTGTGTCATTCTTACCTTTGAAAAGGTATGGATAGTTTTTCCCATCTGAACCCAGGAAAAGGAGTTTTTTGGGCTTTGTCTTTGTAGGAAGAATTGTAATTGTGCTCCCCACACTATGAATTGTGACTGTGTCTCTGGCAGACACTTCTCCAGGGAGAGCTATTTCAGTATTTGTCATGGCAGAAAGCCAGGGGCTGATTTCCTCAAGACGTAAAATATAACTGGCACGCTTCTGGGCTCTCTGCTGAAGATTGAGCATTACCTGTTTTCAAAGACACAAAGTTTCAGATGAAGATCAACATTCTGTATATTTGCAATGGTTAATAACAAAAAGACAAGTCATTTCAGAAGGGTCAACTACCTAATTTATTATTGTGAAATTATAAAGCAACTCCAAGAACTTGTTGGACTTTTTTTTAATCTTACAGATTCAAACATACACACACACTTTTTTTACATGTATATAAATATAATAAGAATTGGAAAAGTGTAGGGATATTTCTAGCCCATTCTCCTATCGCTTTTTCTCTGAGTTCTCTACAACCCTTTAAAGTTAGAGACACTAACTTTAAAGACTTTACAAGTCAGAATGAATTTGCCAATATTCTCAACTAGAAAGCTGACACTATTTTTTAAATCCATATACAGGTGACAGAAACCTTCACAAGCTAGAAATACTCTACCTCTTTAAAAGGAATCCAGCTGCTTCCTGGCTTTGCAGGATTAGATGGGTTCTTCAGTTTCTCCAGGGCATTTTCAATTGCATCACCATAGTTGTCTTGAAACCACTTCTCATGAGGTGTTTCAGCAGGAGCTGCCGTAATGCTTTGCACATGTTCTAAAGCAAATACTATGGGTTTCATCAGGGCGGTGTGCTTTTCTCGCATGATTGCTATTTTCTCCTCTCTAAAAATATGGAGGTATTGTGAAAATATCACTTGGGTTTCAGGAATACTAGCAGAATCAGTACTAATGTTTCACAAGATGCAATGTTATAGCTAATAACTAATGATTTATTTAATTTGTGAATTAGGTTTCCATTTACCATAAAGGCACAAGGTGACTCCAACTATAATGTAACAATCCCAAAGAAAACGAAAGGGAAACAAAACTGTACTTAAACAGTAGCACCTTGGAATGGGGCAGACCCTCTTTGTTAGAAGTTTTTTTATGTAGCAACTTGTTTATTGCCTAACAAGGATGCTGATAGATTAGCAATTAGTAATTACATTAGTAATTGATATATTAGTAATGAATTGGGCTAAATGACCCTCCCAGTTTTATAATCCTGGTTTCTCAGAATAAAGAACTCTCATGTACAGCACAAATCACTATGCAAATCATACTTGCGTAAAGTGTTGTTATTCTGGACTCTCTTTACTTCATCTTCTAGCTGCTGAATCCGTCTAAGGACATACATATGCTGTTGCAAAAGGACTCCTAGCCAAAGTTCATCCCAAAGAACAGTGACTCTGCGCAACTCAGCAACAAGCATCTGAACCTGGATGGACATCAATACAAAAACTTACTATGTTGTATAAATTATGACTGTACAGTAGTTGTTTCAAATACCTCGGGATGCATTCCCAAAATAAGTAAAAGTAATTCCCTCCTGCATAAACTGATAATGCATTAAATACTTAATTGTGCATCCGTTTGCAAACATACATAGCATAAATAAAACTACAGTTCCAATTATACCTGCAAAACCATTGTTGGATTTGCAGTTGATAACTTCTCTACAATTTTGCTGTAGCAGTCTTGCATCATTGCCTGGTCCTCATTTAAACCCATTTTTGGTTCATCCTTTAGGCTCTCTTGAGAAGCTGGTGGGCTTCCTCCATCACATTCACTGCCCAGTAATTCTTCACCTTGAATGTTACCCAAAAAGGTAGGTATTGCTGATGGGAACTTGCTCCCTAGGTTTTAAAGGGAAAAGATGTTTATTTCTGCTAGCTCAAAATTCATTTTTGCTAATTATAATACCTTTACATTCTTATAATGACACAAATATATGAATGCTACAACAGTAACACTTCTATATATGTCAGATGGTATACTATGCTGAGCTGAATCTGGGAGCCATAGATTTTGTGACACCAGTTCACTGCTGGAAATTCAATTCAGGTATGAGTCAAAAATCAACGAAGCGGCAGATCCATGGTTAAGATAGTTGAGTTGCAGCTACTACAAATTCTAAATTATAAACATATTAAAGTAAAGCATTTTTTTTCAAAAAAATGTTTAAGCTAATGCTTTTATCTGCCTATGTATTTTAGAGGTGAGACTTCTAACTTATTATTATTATTATTATTATTATTATTATTATTATTAAGCTTTATTTATATAGTGCTGTAAATTTACACAGTGCTGTACATACACTTTTTAATTAAGACAGTTCCCTGCCCTCAGGCTTACAATCGGACAAAAACATGACACAAAAAGAGAAGGGAATGGTGGTGGGGAAGGGGATTGTGGTGCTGCATGCTTCTGTGTATTCCTCTAGACCAGTGGTCCCCAAACTGTGCCATTTAAGAGATTTTGGACTTCAGTTCCCAGAAACCTCAGCCATGTTGGCCAATAGTCTGGGACTCTGGGAGCTGAAGCCCAAAATCCCTTAAAGAGCACAATTTGGGGACCACTGCTGTAGTCAGTCAGACATGTCCTTCTCCACAATACTCTGTTCCCTTCCCCCACAAAGCTTTCCAGCCACCAAAACCACAACAAAGTTGAGTAAAATTCCATGGAAACTGAATATTCTCAGTCCTCACTGGGCTATTCAGAGGATTCCTTTAGTTTTTGTTCTACAGTTTCCCCCCGGCTTCTTTAAATGTTGGGGCATCTTCCCAAAATGCGGAAATCTTCCTCTTGTTTGTGGGTTGTGCTGCTTTGGCTACATAAAGTAACAAGATTTAAGGTTGAACATCAGAAATGGAGGAAATCGTATCACAAGGCAAAATCCTCATACGTTCATGGCTTCCTCTTGGCTTGGATTCAGCCTCAGAGTGAAATTCCACTTGATCAATGTAGCCTTTCTGCCTCCCACTGTATTCCTGGATAATCTATATCTGAGGGTTGGTGGACTCTTTAGAAAGGAGTGGAATGTAACATGGGGATGCAGTGGGAAGGAAAACACATTTTTTAGTTTCCCCTCCCTTCTGCTCACACTGGATGATTCTAGATGGAGAGATCCTAATGCTATCACTCAAAGACATATGGTAGCTATTTCATCATCTTCTCCTGATGCCCCGCGCAAAATATATTTTCTGCTTAAAAAAGAGCGAAAGATAGAAGAACCTATGATTACACTGGAGAGCTACAAACTGGATGACTATCTGAAATGGGGCAGAATCACTACATAATAAGCACTCACTATCTCCTTTGAACCCAAGCTACGTAATTCAATATGGAGAAACCTAAGTATAATGTCCTTATGACGACACCCCACCTGTACAAATTAGCCATAGTTCCATCCTTGCATATAGAATTTTAAAAACTACAATCAAGACATGAGGCACTTAAATAGCTCTGTCACGAATAAAGTGGATATACTAATTAACAAAAACAGCTACTAGCCTAGGGAATGAAACACTTGAAAAAGCAGCCAATATACATACCTGAAGCTTGAGACTCACTGCTAAGTGAAATAGTACCCACAATTGCCGGATACAGTATAAGATGAGGAGAATCTTGTGCTACACGACAGAGAAGGTTACAAATACTCTGACGAACATATACTTCAGGGTGATTCAGTCGTGAAAAGAGTTGAGGAATGATACCTTTACAAAGATAAACGTGGATAATGCCCAGAATTAAAATTAGACACTATAACACTACTCCCACATTTCTATTTTACAGTGTCAAATGCAATTTTCTGTTACTCCATTTAAGTAAGGAGTATAATTGTTATCTCGGACAATCCCATGTAACATGAAACTATTTTCATATTCTTCAACAGCTAAACTGAACCCTGACAACTGACAGCAGAATTCTGTTCAAGTAATGGGCTTTCCTACCTAACATTCTGCGATGCAGAACTAAAAAGCTGCTCTTGACAACCTAGAGAATGGTGCATAACCAAACAGAATGCGGATTGCACTTCTACCCATGAACAAAATATTATATATATATGTGTGTGTGTGTGTGTGACAGGAGGAGATCAGTAATAGGGTGAAAACTATAGTGATATGACAGAAAGAGTGCAACGGGGTGTTGGTTGCTCCCAAACTGTCCCCCAATTCAAATAGCATATATAGTGTTGATAATCATCCCCAGGTTGAAAATATGGCTCTTACAAGCAAAGTCAGTGAGCAGGTAAATAACAGCCATTCAGAACATGCCCACAGATAAGGGCACTGACCTGGTTTGTGCTTACCTAGGGCATATCTATACTGGCCGCTTAATCCAAGGCCAGTCCAAAGTATTATGGCTCCAGACTGGCTAAAATGGCAATCATATGACCATTCTGATCCAGTCCGATACTGTGTATTGTACACACAGGCTAGCTGGTCTGATGCTGCTTCAACCCTGCCACCACTACTTCTTTGCTTGCTGTGACAGTCTGCCCAGCACACTGTCACTTTTGTGAAGTCAGAACAGGATGCCCCTACAATCGGCAAGGAGGTATAATGGCTCCCTCATTGAGCACATGGTGAGACAACCCATTATCAGCTCAGCAGAAGCAGTGGCACACGAAGCAGACTCTTGCAGGGGGCTCCTGCCGACAATGAAGCAATGGCAGCAGTCTGTTTTTGGAGTAGTATCATGTAAAGACAGCGAGAACGGAGGGAGGACTATAGTAATAGACGGGCATAACCTTTTAAAGAGAAATAGGCCAAACAGGAAAGAAGGAGTGGCATTATATGTCAGGGATGTTTACACCTATGACAAGATCCAGGACTTAAATCCTGGAAGCCAGGTGGAGAGCATCTAGATATAAATTAAAGGGGAGGGAAACAAAGAATATGTTATTGTGGGAGTCGACTACAGACCCCCAAGTCAGATGGAGGAATTGGAGGATGCTAGAACAAATGATCACTCAGATAGAGGAGATGTAGCAGTGATGAGAGATTTCAACCATCCTGATATTAGTTGGAGAGCAAACTCATCCAAAACCTCAAGGTCTAGCAAATTCCTCACTTGCCTGGAAGAAAATTTCATTGTCCAAAAGGTGGAAGAGCTAACAAAGGGATCAGCCATTGTAGATCTGATCCTAACCAGCAGGGATGACCTGGTTAATGGAGTGCAAGTGGTGGGATCCTTAGGTGGGAGTGACCATGTTCTCCTGGAGTTTGTTATACAGTGGAAAGGAGAAGTCAGCCATAATCAGATATACATTTTAGACTTTAGAAAAGTTGATTTCAATACACGCAGGGACGCAGTGCTAATACATTCTACTTTTTAAAACTTTCAGTAAAACTGCCCTGTGGAACTCCAGGAGCTGTTTATTATCTAGGGGAAATGTTTACATATTAGATAAACCTGACACCACCACATAATTCTAAACTGCTAAAGATTTTCATACCTCGCCATGGAGCAGTAGGAGTGGTTTCTAATCCGTGTTCTAAATACTGTCTAAGTTCTCCAGCGTGTTTCACCAGCAGCCTCAATAACCTCAATGTTGCCATCACAATTACATCATCAGTGCTCTGTTCTGAAATGTTTCTTAGATGCAGCCTGGGATCATCTTCATCCAGAGGAACCTGCACATTAAAAAAAGAACAATTCTGCATGGCTTTTCTCCTAGATTTAAAATGCAACAAAAACAATAGGAGTCAAAACATTCATCATACCTGACCAGCATTCAACTTAAGGAAGGTAAAATAGGCACTGCATGAGAGTTTATAAAGACTGAAGATTCTGTCTACAACTTTTCTCCAAACTTTGATTAGGCCCTCAGTTGAATTTTCATCAAGGTCTGAAAGCCAGGGGCAGCTTGTCAACAACTGACGCAAGATGACATCAACCATATCATCTTCCTCATTATCATCGTTTTCAGCAATTTGAAGGGTTATGTCTTCATCCTAAATACAAATCAAAAATAAACAGACACTTATTATTTCTTGCCTACCATATATTTTATTTCCAAGGATACTGATACTGATTACTGATGGCTAAAACTTAAAAAACATGATACAAATAATCAAAATGACAATGCAAGTACATATAATAGAAGATATGACCAAATGTTTAGCTTCACTGTACACCATCAACAAGTATATACCATCAACAAGAAGAGTGCAGCTATCATCTATTTCAGATTAATGTGAACTTTAACCTTACCTCTCTATCAGTTTCTGCTCATAGGGCACCACTTTGTCCCCTTGTGTTCCCTGATTTCTGACTTGTTTTCTTAAAAGCGTTTATATATGAAAGAGGGTGCAAAGATTTCAGGGAGGGTTTTTTTTAATATGTAAAACAAGCAATGAATACATCCTGCTTCTGCTCTTCTCCCCATTCCTCTGGATCTGAGGAAGTAGACTGAAGTCTACGAAAATTCACGTTGCCAACTTCTTTCTTTCAGTTAATCTCAAAGGTACTACAACATTTCTCTCCATACTGATTCCCACAGACGAACATGGCTATATCTTGGAATTCTTTTCCATTTTCTTCTTTTAGCTTATATCATACTCTCCTCTCCACCAAGGAATTTACTTCTTCAACATCTTTTTTTTTTAATTTCTGAACAGTCAACCTTTTTTAACCTACCCAGCAATTTCTACAAGCTCATCAGCAAATAATCTGAATTGTTTATACTAACCTGAATCCCAGCTGGCCGACACACTGCTTGCCCCAGAATTCCATAGATTTTCTCTCTGTCTTCTTCTGTAATATTTTCTGGAAGCAGGCTATGAACTTCAGCTTTCTCCCTTGGCAGCAGGCGAACACCTCCCTGACTGTAAAACACATATTTTATCTCCTTACAATTTAGTATTCAAATTACTTGCTACATTAAGTAAAATGATCTTTTCTGCAAATAATAATAATAATAATAATAATAATAATAATAATACCAATTATTGCTTCTCAAAGTGTGACAGACTAAAAGTTACAAACTGTCCGATATACAGTCCAGTCTCGGTATCCACAGACTTGCTGTCTGCGGCAAGCCTGTGTCGAGGTAGCACCAGTGGCAGAGGAAGATGAGGAGGAGGAGGAGGAAGCAGCGGTGGCAGCAATGGTCCCATACCGCCAGCCACCTGCCCACCCCCCGAGAGCCGGGAGGGAGGAAGAGGAGGGGAAGGAAGAGGTGGAAATGGCAGCAGTGGCCCCATGCCTCCAGCAGCCCACCTGCCACTGGTGAGGAGAGAAGAAAAGAAGGAGGAGGAAACAGTGGTGGCCCCCTGCCAAACATCTGTCGCAGGTGAAGGAGGAAAGAAGACATCCCCATGTGAAGGCTGGTGAAGTCCCATTGTCCCCAATGGGGCCACGGCCGTGTGGCCCCACCATCATTGGGGACGGGACTTGAGCATCCACAGATTTTAGTATCCATGAGGGGGTCCAGACCAGATACCATGAATACTGAGTATTATTTCAAGAGTCAGATGACAACCCTATAGAAATCCTTTCACTTGCCAAATCAGCTTGTCATAAAATACCTATTCTGTCTTTTGTCCCTTATTTCTTGGCTTAATAATCAAGTTCTGATTCTTAAACAACTTTATAAGCCCTTTCATGCTTTCAACTGATTTTATGTTTGACCTGTTTAACAAATTTTTCAACATCCTGATATATTAGGATAGAGAAAAATATAGTATTTGGGTAAATAAACTCTGTTTCATGTAGAAAGACATACACTGGGTCAGAACCATTTTTAAAGAGATCTTATCATTTTCATCTGAGGAATTCTGATTTATCAGCCAACAGGATGAAGATGACGGTGCCTTGTTCTCTCAACCACTATAGTCATGCATATTTATACTGCCTGAGCTGAGAGTAAAAGGAATCGTTGGGGCACTCTTCTCCTCTTGGCTCATGAAGACAAACTCACTAATTTTCTTGCTGTATTGCTCTCCAAAGACATTAGTGAACAAATATGGCTTTCTCAAGACAAGTTCAAAGGTTAATAGGAAAGCGACATAGTGATTCAATCTGAAAGACACCTGTTTGAAGTTATTCTCTTGAAACATATTTGGAATTCATTTGGTTTTCAAGAATAAGATTTACCTGGCATTATCAACTACTTTTCGGCCCCACCTGTAAGCCCAGCTAGCAAGTGCAGCCCATGATTTAGCTACTTCAGGAGCTTGGGCTGAAGACAGGCGGTAGAGCTGTCCCAAAATGAAGTCAGGTTCTCCAACACCAATGTTTACTAGAATGATGAATAAAATATGGAGTGGTTATATTAAAAAGGTAATTGCTATGAAGATATAGTTGGTTCTCCTTATTCATGGATTCAAGCATCTGTGGTTTGAAAATACTCAAAAAATACATAAATTCTAAAAACCAAACCTTGATTTTGCCACTTTATATATGCTACACCATTTTATTATCCATAGTATTTAATGGGACTTGATGATCCATGGATTTTGGTATCCACTGGGGAATCCTGGAACCACACTCCAGCGGATACCAAGGGCCCACTGTACTTAGAATAAGCCTAACTGACTAGATTTTTACATGCCTTTCTTCTTGCAGTGTTTCTGCTATAGAGCAGAGCATGAGTGGTCACTCAATGGTGAAGTCTAGTCCCTTTTTACAGGCAATATTTATTGTCTCAGAAATGACCCTGAAGTCAATCTCCTCCATTTAAACATATTGGATTGACACAAGACTTCATACAGTAAACTCACTGATATCAATTGGACTTGTTAGCTCAATTTATCTTAAGCACTATGAACTGTAACATGTGTAGTGGAAATATGATTACATTTGGAATGATCTCTCTGGTTCAGTAATGTAGTTCTCCAATATTAAGCTTCTGTACGGTATTAATACTGCTTGTTACTCAGATTTTTAGAGCTACCATGTCAAATATATATGTAAACAAACACAAAATCAGCATGGGACCCCCCCCCCCCCAATACCTGTGGATTCACTTTCAATTCTGGGATAGTCCTCTTCAATGGTATTAACAGATGGCAAGTCAATCAAACTATAGATGTTTTTAGATAATGTCGAAAGACCAGCAAGATTTTGTTGCTGCCGTGCTCTGAATACTTGCTTCAGCTGTCCTGAAATCTCTTTCCATTCAGCTTGAATCCATTTGGCTAACGTAAGAATAGACTTAGCTACAGCATATTCAGCTTTGGCAGATTTGCAGAAGCATATGGCACATGAGCTCAGCATTTCCAATGCATGGGTTGACTGGCCTGAAAGGGAAAGTTACCATTTTAGTAGTGTAATTAGTTTTTTATTTAACGCTTGTGTTTTATTTCAGCATGTTTCAGAGAGAGAAAAAAATCTTTTAAAACAATTTCTACTGTATACTGAGCAAAAGTTTACCGGCAGCATCCTGTGGAGACAGGTAGAACCATAGATAATATTATCCAAAAGGCAAAGAAAGGAAGTGTCTGCTGCTGGCTGCCATTTTGCTGGCTATTTTGCTACTTGGTCTTAAACTGTCCCCCAGCGCTGACAGCACTGGTGACAGACCCACTGCTGAAAATGCTGCTGCTGAATGCTGCGTCAACAAATGAGAAAACAGTAGCTATCCAGGGGATGTTTTCAGATGAGCATGCAGACCTGGCTTTTATCACAATTGGCTAGATGAAGCATTGGGCCAGGGATAAACTTTCTCAGTTTTGCTCACAAGCATAGCTACAGACAAGACCTGGAGGGTAGGAAGGCAAGATTGTAGTGATCTATGATCTATCTCACTCATTAGGTGCCCTATCTCACAGTTTCTAGGATTTGAGAACGTGTATTTGAAGGTGGGTAGCCTGGAAAGTATAGGAATTCTACTGGTTACACACCCTGTTGCTCAACTTTCTCCATCCTGAACTAGCTGGAATTGTCTATGAAGCAGCTTGTTTTGCTTTGAGACATCAACATTCACAATGAGGATGCCTTGTTGTAAGTGGCTCATATTAATGGTTTCTGGCCCATTCATACTGCATGGCACACTCGGGGCCTTGTTTTCCGTGCTTACTGGGATGATGGTTATCTTGGAGTGGAAGGATATTCTATAGCTCCATTGTCATAAACTGATCACTAGCGAGTGGGATTTAAATTCACTAGTACATGAACCTCTGGAGAGATGGGGAGCTGATGGAGATGTTTCATCACAGAGGCTGATTGATCCAGATAGTGTCCAATATATCATTTCTGTGGAGGATATTAAACCATATGGTAGCATTCCAACTTCAGGGGCTCTCAGATAAGATGGATTAGCTTGAAACATTCATCCAGTTTCAGAACCCAGCCACCCCAATAACTCCCCACAATCCACTTGAAAGCGGGAGGAGGGTTTACCATGTCCTCTCCTGAGGCATTTTAGACCTAGGAAAAGCCTTTTGAAATAGAAGGTATACCAAAAATTGGCTTTCATTTGATGCATTTGACCAGTATGCTGATGACACCCAACTCAAACTCCTTTTGAGTAAATTCTCAATAAGCTATTCAGGTTCTAAACCAATGTTTGGCATCAGTAACTGTGTCAGACTGAAAAAACTGAAGCTTAGTCCAAAATAAGACAGAAATAGTCCTGGTCAAGCAAACAACAGGCAACTAAATAGGAAAACTGTCACCTGTGGATGGGACTACATTTCCCCTGAAGAAATGCGTTTTCAGTCTGGGGTGCTCCTGAATTGAGAATGGCTAAGTTTCTGTAGCATCTGGGAATGTATCTGCACGGTTAAAACTAGAAAACTAACTGCACATCAAAGTAGCAGCTCTTGTCACAGAGACAAATGCTTTAGTCACATTCTTTTTGGACTACCATGTGAGTGTTTGGAAACTTTAGTGGGTCCAAAGAGCCACAGCCATACTGTTAACTAGGGCTGATTGTTGGATGGATACGTCTCCCTTCTTACAGCAATTCCATTGGCTATCAGCCTGTTTCCAGGTTCACCCCTATATAGATCATGTCAAGGCTATCTTAAGGACTGTATTCTCCCACATGAGCCTATCTAACCCCTGACATCTTCAGGAGAGATCTTTATTTCATTCCCATTACCTTCACATACATGCATAATAGGAATGCAAGAAAGAGCTTTCTCAGTGAGTTGCTCCTACTGTAGGCTCTGGAACTCTCTTCTCAGAGCAGAGTGACCTCCACATTTCTATCCCCACAAAAGTAGGCAAAGGCTTTTAAAAAAGATTTGACAGGATCTCGGAAACTATTTTAAAAGAAAGTGCTTTGATAGTATGCTATATTGTTTTTAACTTCTTTAATTTTTATTTTTGTAGTTATGATTTTTTAAAATGTTACTTATAGTTTAATTATATTTTAATAATAAATGTTTTTATGCTTTTATTTATATTGTGTCTGAGTTACTAAGCCCAAAAACTGCATTACTAGTCCCATAAGAACAAACAGATTTCAACTTTTTTCTCAAATAATTCTTATTTTTGTTCCCAGCTATTACCAAACCTATTATTATTATTCTTATTATTATTATTATTATTATTACCAACTGCAGAGATTTTAGAAACCTGGATTGTAACATGGTATAGGGAGAGGCTCTAGAGCAGTGATGGCAAACCTATGGCACGCGTGCCAGGGGTGGCACTCGGAGCCCTCTCTGTGGGCACATGTGCCATCATTGCCCCAGCACAGAGTTTGTTACTAGAAAGCCAGAGGGACATGGCACTTGGCAATAAATAAGTGGGTTTTGGGTTGCAGTTTGGGCACTCGGCCTCGAAAAGGTTCACCATCACTGCTCTAGAGATACCCGGTACACAATCTTCTCAGCTTATTCAGGCTTAAATTTTTAATTTTCATTCTGTTCTGAAGCTCCATATAAAAAACTAGCAGGTACACAGACCAAAGGCAGGTTCCATCCTTTTAATCTAAAGAAATTGCATTAGAAAGACATGTTTTGAAGCTGCATATAACACATTAGCAGATACACAGACTTTTAAAGAAGCAGGTTCCATTTTTTTGATCTAAAAATGGCATTAAGATGACATGACTAAAGGTAAAGGAGATTTTAGTGAAATAAATGGCACTTACCTGCTGTATATAACAATTTTGTTTTTTCAATTTCTAGCTCAGGACCCCATTTTTCATCCATCTGAACAGGTGTTGACACTTTCTTAAAATGATGGACTAAATCTTGGGCTGTTGTGGTTTTTCCAAGCTGAATTTCACTGCACTGTGCGAGGAGCCGTGTAGCCAGTGCAATGTTCCCGCGTTTTCTAGCAAATTTTGCAGCAGTAAGTCCCAATTCCATTAAATGGCTTCTAACTGGAATACTTTGCTCTGAAAGTACACAGAGTGAGAAATATTCAATCAAACAAAAAGCATTCACTTTTGACAAACCATGTATATTCTACACAGATTGCTTTGGACTCAATTTATATATACTATTCCTTTATGCCAATGTGAAAACGCCTCCTTAAATCTAAAATATCTGGAACTGATGGAATCTGCTTTTCCATTCTAATTGGAAGAAGTAAAATCTAAATCAAGACTGAGTTTTGTTTTATTTTACTAGTCTGTGGAAAATTAGCTTACAAACAAGTGATTAAAAACAGAAAAGTTAAGAAATCATATTATATGGATGAACAAGAAACAGAAATCTAAAGCTGATTATCCATTAAACCTGTAATGGATACAGGTAATTCACTTTAACATATATTACCTTTAAGTTTCTCCAGCAATTGATTCTGATATGTGGTATATCTTAGAGCATGCATCCATGGTCTTACATCATGCTGCTTGCATGAACGCAGTGCTTCACTGAAGAGAGGAATGAGACAATCCTGTAAAAACACAAATGATGAGTGCTTGCTAGGTCTCTAAGCTGTCTAAGAAGCTCTGCCTTGAGTCCATATTTTTGAATGTAAAATGTTACCGTAATTAGCAGATCCATATGTTTCGCTATAGATACTGAGCTGCACTGGCAAAAAAGGGGCAAACTGACAAAAAAGAGGCATTACAATATGCAATAATTTTATGGAAAGCTTACAGATGTAACCAATGGTGTCTGTTCAAATGGAAAATGAAAAAAAATATTTTTTTTCCTACTCTCCTTGCAGCCATCTCTGAGTACCTTACTAGAAGACTATCTAAAAACAATTTGGAGGACGTGGGAGTACAACAGGGAGAAGAATAAGTCACCAAGTGAAAGTCCCATCACAAGACAATGGATGGAGCCTTGTACCAGATAAGGACAGGTTGCTTACCTGTAACAGTATTTCTTCGAGTGGTCATCTGCGAATACATACAAATGGGTTTTACTGCGCCTGCGCAGTGCTGCTCGGAACCTACTGGAATCACTGGGCAAAGTTTACTTTGCAACATATAGAAACTTTTTGGCAGTAACTCCGCCCACCCGTTGTAAGGCCCCTGCCTTCCCGCTCTTTCCCCAGTAACGCAATTTTTCCGCCAAGCAGGCGATGGAAGAGCCAATAAGAGCAGGACACTGAGGGGATGGACGGGTGGGATTTGTATGTATTCGCAGATGACCATTCGAAGAAATACTGTTACAGGTAAGCAACCTGTCCTTCTTCTTCGTGGTCTCTGCGAATCATACAAATGGGTTTAGACTGACAAGCTTAGGTATGCGGCGGAGGGAGTGTCCTGAAACCAAGTTATGGTAAACCAAAGGTATATTTATTGCAACAATAAACACCTTGAACCATAAAAGAGTCAGTCTTTTTGTTCATGCACAAACCAAACATAGCAATAACCTTGGTAAACCTGAGAAGGGAGCAAGGGTCGTGCAAGACCAGTCCCATCGAATTGTGCAAACAACATTCAACAGAATGTAAAACAGTGAGAGGCATTAAGTACATAAATGCTGAAAAACAAACCATCAGTAGTGCAATCAATGCAACCCTGAAACCAACACAGCCCTCCCGAAAGCTGCGTCTCGGATGGCTCTGGTGTCCAACCTATAATGCTTAATAAAAGTCAGAGGTTGGGACCAGACAGCAGCCTTGCAGACATCCTCCAAGGGAATCCCCGACAGGAATGCAGAGGATGCTGACATTGCCCTTGTGGAGTGGGACCGAACCCTGCCAGTTAGAGGTTTGCCCAACAGTTCATAGCAGAGGTGGATGGTACCGGCCACCCATTTGGAAAACCTCTGCGCAGAGACAGGCAACCCCTTCTTCGGCTCCGAGTAGCATTGGAAAAGTCTCTCGGACCGACTGGAGGCAGCAGTTCTGTCCAGGTAAAACGCCAGCGCTCTCCTGACATCAAGAGAGTGCAGGCTTCGCTCTGCATCCGAAGTCAGATTGGAAGCGAGAGTAGGCAACACAATGTCCTGACACATGTGGAAAGCAGACACAACCTTAGGCAAGAAAGTAATGTCTGTCCGAAGGACCACCTTGTCCTTGTGAAACCTCAGGAAGGGCTGGTCCCTCCGCAAGGCACAGAGTTCGCCCGCACGGCGGGCAGAGGTGATGGCCACAAGAAAGGCGGTTTTCCAAGTCAAAAGTCTCAAGTCCGCTGTGGCCATCGGTTCAAAGGGCTTGGATTGGAGTGCGGACAGTACTGCCTCCAAGCTCCAAGACGGCGCTGGTACCGACACAGGAGGATGCAAGTTGGCACATCCCTTAAGGAACCCTTTCACCAAGGGATCCCTGAAAAAGGAAGCCCTCCCCCTGAATTGGTACTTAGCACAAATGGCAGACAACTAGCACTTGATGGATGCGAGGCACAACCCCTCATCCAAAAGCGCCATCAAAAACTCCAGAACGACTGGAGTGGACACTTGAGCAGGAGACAAGCCCTTTCGATCAAGGAAGAGGCTAAACCTCCTCCATTTCAGGACGTAGGACCGCTGGGTGGAAGGTTTCCTCGCAGCCAGGATCACCGTCCTCACCGCCTCCGGCAAGGCGGTTAGGGCTGTATCCTCCAGGCCACCAGCGGTAGGCTCTTGATGTCCGGGTGGAGAATCCGTCCGTCCTGGATCGACAGCAGGTCCGGGCGGGGATCGAGGCGGAGGAAGCATCTCCTGGAGAGATGGAGGAGGGATGTGAACCAAGGCTGTCTCGGCCACCACGGGGTGATCAGGATCGCATGCGGACGGTCCGTTGTCATCTTGGACACCACCCTGATGATGAGAGGGAACGGAGGGAAGGCATAGAGGAGCTCTCCCGTCCAAAGGAAGGCGAAGGCGTCTCCGAGGGATCCATCCATTCGCTTCCTGGAGCAGAACTGGGGACAGTGGCTGTTCCATCTGGTCGCGAAGAGGTCGATCCGGGGAGTTCCCCACCGGTCGAAGAGGTCGCTGACCGTCTCGGGATGGAGCCTCCATTCGTGGCACACTGACGGAGATCTGCTGAAGCGATCTGCCAACTCGTGGTCCTCTCCGGGAAGACGAATCGCCTGGAGGAGGAACTGTCGCTGGATGCACCAGTCCCAGATGCGGAGAGTGAGGTTGAGCAGGGTCCTGGATCTGGTGCCTCCTTGTTTGTTGATGTAGTACATCATGGTGGTGTTGTCCGTCCTCAGGAGGACCACCTTGCCTGCAACAGCGGATTCGAATGCCCTCAGCGCCTTTTCCACTGCCAGCATCTCGAGAGCGTTGATGTGGAGAAGCTTGTCCTGGGCAGACCACTTGTCCTTGACGACCAGGTCGAGCAGGTGGGCGCCCCATCCCTCTAGGGAAGCATCTGTTGTCAGAGTCAGTTGGGGCTGCGGTTGATGGAAGGGCATCCCGGTGCACACGTTGCGGCAATCCAACCACCATCTCAGGGAAGCCGCTACCGGTGTCGGTACCGTGAGCCACTTGGACGGGGGGTCCTCCATCGGGGAGAAGACCGAGAGGAACCAGGACTGCAGAGGTCGAAGGCGAAGCCTTGACCATGGCGTGACAAACGTCGTCGATGCCATGTGGCCCAGGGCGACTTGGACATCTCTGGCTCTCACCCTTCTGTGGGAGATGCAGGGCTTGATCGATGTCATCAGTGCCTGGAAACGGTCCAGAGGGAGAAAGGCGGAGCATGTTTCGTAGTCGAGGATGGCCCCGATGAACTTGACCTGTCTGGACGGCATGAAGTGGGATTTCTCTCGATTGATGACCAGTCCGAGAGAGTCCAAAAGGTGCAAGGCGAATGAGACTGCTTCCTGCAACTCTACCTGCGATTCGGCGGCAAACAGCCAGTCGTCCAGATACGGGAAGACCATGAAACCTTTTTGATGGAGGTATGCCACTACCGGTGCCATGCACTTCGTGAAGACCCTTGGAGCCGTGGCAAGGCCAAAGGGGAGCACGTTGTAGTGGTACGAGGCGGCACCCACGGCAAAGGCGAGGAATCTCCGGTGGGACTCCCGGATCCCGATGTGGAAGTAGGCGTCCTTCAGGTCGACAGTTGCAAACCACAGGCCCTGGTGGAGCAGAGGCAGAATGGAGGCCAAGGTTACCATTCGGAAGCGACGGTATTCGAGGAACAAGTTAAGTTGTCTGAAGTCCAGGATGGGCCTGATGCCACCATCCGCCTTCGGTACCGTGAAGTACCTGGAGAAGAAGGCCCTGGAGCATTGTTCGGGCGGTAAAGGGGAGATTGCCCCCTTTTCAAGCAGAGTACGCACCTTGAGAAGGGTGTCCGAGGGGAGGGTGGACATGAAGGCTCCGGTCGGAGGGAGCTCTTGAAACTCGAGGGCATATCCCCTACGGACGATGTTGAGAACCTACAAGTCCGATGTTATTGAGGCCCAGGTGTTAACAAAGGGCTTCAAGATGTCCAAAAAGAAGAGGGGTGGAGGAGAGACGAAGCGCGCTGCGTCCCTTCAGGCTCTCTTCTTCCCCTGGTCGGTATCCTGCCGACGGGACTTGCGGTACCGAGGCGGGAAGTTGCGACGGCCAGAGGAGGAGGAAGACTGTGAGGGGTAGCGGCGCCTCTGGGAGCCCTGCTGCTGAGGCTGCCGGTCTTGTGGGAAGGTACCCTGGGACTGACCTTGCGGTGGCCAAGGACGATGCCTCCTTCTGAAGGGTGAGATGGAAGTCGACGACATCCCGTGTTTTTTCGCCGCCGCCTTCATTCTGAACTTGCGGTTCAGACGCTCGTCGGTGTCGGCGTGGAAGAGGCCGGTACCATCCAGGGGCATGTCCTCGATCGCCGATTTGACGTTGGCATTGAGGTTCGACCCCCTCAGCCAAGCATGTTGGCGCAGGGCCATCGATGCTGCCATGGCTCGTCCCGCACAGTCGGCGACATTCGTGGAGGCGGTGATGAGCCAGCTCTCAATCGAGTGGGCCTCATCGCGGATCTCAACCAGGCGGCGTTGGACCTCGTCTGGGACATCGGGGACGATGGGCGAGATCCCTTCCATCAAGGCCTGGATGTATGCCCCCATACAGGCGTTGTAGTTTATGGCCTTAACGATGAGGGCAGCTGAAGAGTAGGCCTTTTTAGCGAGGCCATCGATCTTTTTGGCCTCTTGATCCGCCGGGGAAGTCGCCTGCTTCGGTACGAAGGTCTGTTGGGCCCCCTCAACAATTGCCGAGTTTTGCTTGGGGTGGTCGGTCAACCATGGGCAACTCGGCGGGGAGATCCGGTACAGCATCTCGACCTTCCAGGAGGACGCGGCGAGCGAAGCTGGAGCATCCCATGACCTCTAGACAATGGACTGCAGAGATGGCAACATAGGGATGCAGGGTGGCGTAGGGACTCGACCGAGGACTCGGCGCTCCACAGGATCACGAGCCTCCTCCTCGGGAGGGGAAAGCTCGATGTTCAAGGTTTGGCACATCTTAATGATGTGCTCGCTGAAGGAGCGGACATCATCAGTCGGAGATGAAGGGCCCGGATGATGCATCCCCTGAGGTGAAGGCGGGTCGGATGGGCCCTCGTCTTCGTCCGACGGTTCCCGCGATGGCTGCAAGGGATCCCGGTCGGAGTCAGAGTCAAAAGACACGGGGATGTCTGGGACCTTGGCTCGGGATGGAGAGCGAGCTGGAATCCGAGGGACCACTGGCTCTGAAGGCGGGCGACGGGGCTCTGACGGCGGGCGACGGGGTATAGAAGTCGAAGCCACTGCATGGGAGGAAGAGGGTTTGTCTCCCTGGAAAGCCACCGGGCGCAGGTTCAGCCTCGTGAACTCCCTGAAGGCCGTCTCCTTCAGGACTGACATGTAGTACCTTTGGGTCTCGGTATCGAAGAACATGTCAGTGTCTGGCTCCTGCGGCTCGTCCATGTCAGAACCAGGCTCAACCTCCTCAACGTCAGAGTGGAAGGAGAGAGGGGATGGCTCCCTCTGGGGAGAAGCTGGAGCGTCGTCACCGATGGCAGAGGGGTCCTGTGCCGGCGGTAGCGGTGTGACCAGCACGGAGGCCGCGTGCGAAGAGGCAGAGGTCTCCGGGTGCGAGGGGGCTGACCTCGAGGCCTTCTTAGAAGGGGAGCATTGCTTAGGTGGGGCGCGCTCCTTCGCCTTGGGCTGACGCTCCGACCCGGTATGGTCCTTGGTGGACTTGGACCTCTTGGGTGCGGGAGCATCGGCTGCCTCCTTATGACGCCTCTTCTTGGAAGATCTCGGCGTCTCAGCCTGTTCTTCGGGGGGGAAGAAGGGGTTGTCCGGCAGGTCGTGCAGGACAGCAGCCGCCTTGGAGTGAGCCTTGGCCGGCTTAACCTTCTCCGTTGGTGCAGCCTTCCCAGAAGAAGATGCCTCCGTCTCGGGCAACTTGGATGCGTGTCGGGATGCCTTCGACGCCACCTTGGAGGACGGAGGCGAAGCGAGCCGGACCTCCGCCTCCACGCGCTCCTTTGCGCGCAAGCCCTCCGGGGATGGCTTCCTCCTGGATCTATCCTTGGGCTCGGAACCCTCAGTCCCCGGGGTCTTCTGGGGCGCTTGGAGGGTTCGTCGGTGACACTGGGTCTTGGGGGACCACGGGTCACATCGGAGGTGGCGGGAGATCGTGTCCCGGCCGGGACAGACACCACACTCGAAACACTAGCCCGGGACGACGACGCAGGTGGCGCGATCGGGGGAACCGACGACGAGCGGGGACGTCCCTCTTGAACCTTGCCCAAGGCAATAGCCGAAGTCAACTGGGACTCACGGTTTTTCCTGGCCTGGGAAGACAGAGACTTGCAGAGAGGGCAGGCTCTGGCATCATGGTCCTTGCCCAGACACAGGAGGCAGGAAGAGTGCAGGTCTTGGACGGGCACCTTGCCCCCGCAGACGTCGCATTTTTTGAAGGGCGCAGGCATCCTTCCAAAGTCGACACGTTCAGGGGAGAATCCACAAGCGAAGTCAAACAAGTCGAGAAGTCCGAAGTTACCGGGGCGGGAGAAAGAGAATGGTCAAAAACAGTCCGAGGTCAAAAGCGAAAGTGATTCCAAGCAAGCAAGAGCGAGCGAAAGTTCCTTGAAGCAGCTAGCGCGGCGGAAAAAAGGAACTGGGGAAAGAGTGGGAAGGCAGGGGCCTTATAACGGGTGGGCGGAGTTACCGCCCAAAAGTTTCTATACAGTGGTACCTCGGGATACGAAATACCCAGGTTACGAAATTTTCAGGATACGAAAAAAAATAATTTAAAAAAAAATTTCCGGGTTAAGAAAGTTTTTTCGGGTTACGAAAAAACTTTTGGTGCTTTTCGGCGCGATTTCACACGGAATCGCGGCTTTTCCCCATTAGCGCCTATGGGGATTCGGCTTGCGAAAGCCTTTCGGGTTACGAAATTGACAGCGGAACGAATTAATTTCGTAACCCGAGGCACCACTGTATGTTGCAAAGTAAACTTTGCCCAGTGATTCCAGTAGGTTCCGAGCAGCACTGCGCAGGTGCAGTAAAACCCATTTGTATGATTCGCAGAGACCACGAAGAAGAAACACAGTGACCATTTCACAACAGTCCTACTTGAAGAATTAATGAAGATACAATCATCCTAACTGCTGTCTCAAATAATAATTCTATTGGGTATTAAGTTAATTTCCCTTCTGATATATTATACTGAGGCGGTTGACTTATTCTAACCTGATAAAATATGTCAAGAGGGGATCTTGAGTTCAAAGTACCAGTTCATGCAGTTTGCAAGAGCATTCCATGTGTGAACATGTATGTACATATACACACCCTCTCCCTCTCTCATTAGATCAAACTAACAAAACAAATATTTGATTATAGTAAGAAATCTTTCCATCAACTGCTCTGAAAAAATGCATGCACACATGCAGAGAGAGAGCAAACAACTTGTTCAGCCATTGCTCACTACATTTTTGACAGGAGTACCTAGTTAATTCACCTTACCCCCTACAACCATCACTTGCCTCTCAGGTAAACTGATCCATCCATAGAAATTGTCCTGTTCTTTTAGAACCTTTCTATGGAAATAAATTTTTTCTTGCTCAGGTGGAAAGATTCCACAAAAACAGGAACTTCTCCACTTCAGATGTGTCACTTTCCATGTGAGGCAACTCTCTCTCTCTCTCTCTCTCTCTCTCACACACACACACACACACACTTACTATGTGAATTCATAAAATGCTTTTTGAGAATGCAGAGAAATATACCTCTGAAGAAAGCCTATTTGACACTGTATTTTCCAAGGCAGATGAACAATACAGCTGTAGTGTACTCAGTACTGGCAAAGACTGAGACACTGTCAGGGTGGCAAGTTTTAGAGGTCCAATGGCAATTCGTGAAGTCTGTTTCAAGTATTTTATAAGGTTTCTGAAATAAAAGTTTATATTGTATTATCAACAGCAAATAAATCTATGTGTACAATAAAGAAAGTATTTTTACTATAAAACATAAGATTTACAAATAGACGATATTTTTGTTATTGTTAACTGCCCTCGAGTCGATCTCAGCTCATAGCAAACCTGTGGATGAGACATCTCCAAGACTCTCTGTCCTACACTGTTCTGCTTAGTTCCTGCAAAGTCATACCCATGACCACCTTAATAGAGTCCATCCATCTAGCATGCAACCTTCCTCTCTTTCTGCTTCCCTACACCTTTCCAATGTTTTTTCCAATGAGTTGTGCCTTCTCATGATGTGTCCGAAGTACGACAGCCTCAGTTTTGTCATCTTGGCTTCCATGCAGATTTCTGGCTTTATCTGCTCTAGGACCCATTTGTTTGTCTTTTTGGCTGTCCACAGAATCCTCAGAATACTTTCTTCTCCAGCACCAGACCTCAGATGGATTGATTTTCTTCTTATCTTTTTTCAGAACTGTCCAGCTCTGACATCCATACATGGTAACAAAGAAAATAGCTTGTAGGATTCTGACTTTTGTGTTCAGTTCTATGTTTGCATTTTAGAATCTTTTACAGTTCTTTCATAACCACCCTCCCCATTCTTAATCTTTTTCTCATTTCCTGACTACAGTCCCAATTTCTATACTTCTATTCCTTCATTGTCTTTTCTTCTTTGGTCTTCCTTAGTTCCAGATATGTGAGGTTTTATGCTAGCAGTACGCTCTCACCTGTGTATCTCAGATTGCTGATATCCCTTCCTCCTATTTTCATTCCTCCTCCTCCCATGCCTAAGCCTGCTTTTCTGACAATATGTCCTGCATATAAGTTGAACAGGTAGGGTGATAAGATGCATCCTTGTCTGACCCCTTTGCCAACTGGGAACCAGTTTGTTTCTCTGTGTTCTGTTCTGACAGTAGCCTATGTTAGTTTTCTTTTGGAATTCCTTGGTGCAATCCATTAGCCATCGTATGTTTGTAATGTAGTCCCTAGTGCCTCTTTCTTTCCTAAACCCCGGTTGGACCTCTGGGATTTCTCTTTCCATGTATGGTTGCAGTCTATGTTGCAGAATGTTGAGTATAATTTTGCTTGCATGGGAGATTAGTGCTATGGTCCTATAGATGCTGAAGTATTCCGTGCCTCGATTTTTGTTGATGGGGATGTATATTGATTGTTTCCAATCTGTTGGCCATTGTTTTGTTTTCCATATCTGTTGACATATGCTAGTTAGCATTATAGTTGGCTTTATCCAAATGGATTGCAGCAGTTCAACTGGAATATCATCTGTTCCTGGGGATTTGTTTTTCGCCATTTCCCTTATTGAAGCTTGGGAGTTCATCTTCATATGGCTCTTCATTCCATGTGTCCTTCATTTTGTCATCTCTTTTATATAATTCTTTTGTATATTGCATCTAGCATCTTTTTATTCCTTTCTGGTCTTGAATTATCATTTTTTTTTTATTGTGATAGTGCCTTGGTCCTTTGTTTGAAATGCCGTCAATTTCTTCCTGTACTCCTTCACAGAATCTTTCAATTTCTTCCTGTTCTGCCTCTGTGGTTGTTGAATTATGGTGATATTCAAGTAGGTTTAATGATGCAATATAAATCTACTTTAGTTTATAGAAGTAAGAACAGTACAAGGTTCTACTCTACCTTGAATACTAGTGTAGCAGTGAAATATAAATACAGTATATGTTCTAATGGGCAGAGCAGACAGCACTGACTACTTTGAGGTGGGGGCTAGGAGAGAAAAGAGATCAAATAACTAGTCCTTACCTATTGTTGCTTCAATAAAGAAGCATACTACAATCTCTTACCTTCTCTTCTAACAGACAGACATGAGAAATTAGCATTTTAAAAACTTACTCAGTAATTGGTTGCCATTTTTGTTCCTGTTCAATATGGTTAATTGCTGTTGCCAGACATACTGAACTTCGCAGTAACTGAACTTCAATTGCTTTCTGAAGTTCTCTTGGATCAGGAGATAGCATATTAGGAAGAAGCTTCTTCATATCTGTAAGTATTACCAACATATAACAGTAGTTGCTGACATTTCATTATCATTCAGTTCTGTTCCCGTGCAATATGCATAGCTAACACCATATATACGCAAGGATGAAAATCAAAAGTAAAGACTTGCAAATGTCTGTATGCCTAGCAATTTTCTATTTATACCTATTTTTTCTTTGGCTCCTCCAATAAGCAGGTTGATATCTTCTCCTGGAAGCAATTCTAGTTGTTCTGTGCATTCTGTAAGCTCTCCAGATCCAAAACTGCTTAGAGACCTGCAATACAGTTTTAATACATTTCTTATTTTATCAACTCTATGATTCTATGCAGGTTGATATAAGTTGAAGAGCCCTCCCCCCGACCTCCATCTTGAGGGAAGAGAAGCAGGCAAGAAACAACAGGCCTCCGCCTGCCAAGTTGAAGAGCCCTCCCCCCCGACCACCATCTTGAGGGGAGAGAAGCAGGCAAGAAACAACAGGCCTCCGCCTGCCAAGTTGAAGAGCCCTCCCCCCGACCTCCATCTTGAGGGGAGAGAAGCAGGCAAGAAACAACAGGCCTCCGCCTGCCAAGTTGATGAGCCCTCCCCCCGACCACCATCTTGAGGGGAGAGAAGCAGGCAAGAAACAACAGGCCTCCGCCTGCCAAGTTGAAGAGCCCTCCCCCCGACCTCCATCTTGAGGGGAGAGAAGCAGGCAAGAAACAACAGGCCTCCGCCTGCCAAGTTGAAGAGCCCTCCCCCCGACCACCATCTTGAGGGGAGAGAAGCAGGCAAGAAACAACAGGCCTCCGCCTGCCAAGTTGAAGAGCCCTCCCCCCGACCACCATCTTGAGGGGAGAGAAGCAGAGTTTTTTTTTTTGTTACTTGCTTTGTTTTGTATATGTATATGTATGCTGTAAACCGCTTTGATCGTAGGAAAAGCGGTATACAAATAAATCATATTATTATTATTATTGATATATTCTCCTGGAAGCAATTATAAATGAAACTCACAATCTCTCCCCATTTGCAGAGAACAACTCAAGACCAACAACCAACCTGCAGAAACAGCTGCGTTCTCCCAACTCAACATTCCTTCCAGGACATGACAAACAATATTTGAGCTAGTTTCTCTGTGTACTGTCCTGCATGCTTCAGTCTAATTTAGAACTGTCCAACTATCTGCCTTCCAGTTAAGAACAGCTAACTCTGTAAGACTGCTTTCCTTACGCCTGTTTCTCTTTCCTCCTCAAGCATTTTTAACAGACTGAAACAGGTTTTTGCAGCAACCTATCACTATAGTAATCAGTGACACTTACTTGATGTAGTTGAGGTCCGCTTTTAAATTGACTGAAGCTGTGCTTGTGTTTTTTTTCAGATCATGGACTGCATTCTGCCATTCTTGCACAGCAGCCCAGTCAGCAATGGAGACATAGCACTCGCAAGCTTTATTACCCAAATAATTTATGACTTCAGGTGAAGAGTCACTTGGCTTAGCCAGTACTGTTTTTCGGGCATCCCCTATGGGAATACAGGTTCAAATATTAGTGCTTCTGGCAAATTTTGTCCATTCAATTAAGCCCGTTTTACCTGCACACATAGGCATGCATGTAAGAATTTAGAATTTTTAAACCATCTATTGTTTGCATTATAAAAAAAACTCACAGTGCCCAACCAAACTGCTCAGGAGTCTAACTCATCTCTCATCTAGTCTTAATGTCATTTTCTGAACTGCCATGCTAGGTCTCAGTGAGAATTTACCCCTTCCCTTAGGCTCTAGAGGGGACAGGAAGACAAATACCTCCAAGATGAGAAATGGAACTGGAGAAGCAGTATCCCTTTCTATTTTGAAGTCACCCCTTGACAGGGGGCCTGCTAAGCAAACAGTGTGAGACCTCATTTACTCAGTCTGGCACGGGTGTGCAAAGGAAAATACATGGGCTTTTAGTTAGTTGTCCCATATTTTTAAAAAATTCAATGTATCTTCAGTAATACTCACCATTTAGAGTGTGCTTTGGGCTTGCATTATTGCCACTGTTTGAATTAGCCAATTTCAAGACAGATTTATCAAACCCTGTGATGAAGCAATCCACTCCTGTCATGGCACAAAGATGCTCCTGGTACTCAGCAGCTGCTTTTTCAAACCTTAGAAGATTTAAGTGTCAATGGTTAAAGGAAACTTCAAATCAATTCAAATAAATTGACTGCTTTTATTGACCCATTGTAACTATAATTAAAAACATATTCCTCCTTTAAAAAAAACACACCAAACAAACAGGTTCCTAAAGAAGTCACATATATGGAGTACCTTACCGTCCTTCAGCCTGCTGAGCTACAGAATTAATCCAGGTGAGATTCCTTCCAACTACAGCAGAGGACCAGATAGCTATTCCTTGAATTGCTTCAGGACAGTGCAGCTCACATAGTGCTTCTACAACCATCATGATTGTTACTTCTAATTCATTTCCCTGTTAGTAGAAAGGGGGGAAATAATAATTCAATTTACAGCTTAGGATAAAAAGAACCTGACTTTAACCTCACGACCCCCTTTTATACTCAAGAATATATTAGTATGTATGTACTCAGCAAGGCTACTTATAGACATCCCTGAACTGCAGACATCAGATTTCCTCATTACAGCAACCCCTTACAGGAAACATTTAAGACTGAAGCAACTGGCTCCAATATGGAAACAATAAATTATTGTTATTTGGAATTAACACAATAACAATGAACTGAAAGCCAATTTTGGTATCCTGGAATCAAATCACAGCTGTTACCAAGGTCCCACTGTACTTCACTTTAATAAAATAAACTAGGAGGATATAAGTAAACAATGGGTTTGTTAAGATTAAACCCACTCTTATTTACTGAGGTTAATTAATATTATGAAAATAATTTTATATGGAAATACAATACCTGAGATATACTATTGGTCTTCATTTCTGTTAGTAAATCAAAGCCATGCCTGACAGTCACAGCTGGCTGACCAGCCAATAAACCCACACGCATGATGGAAAGTCGAATTCGGGTTAACCAATCTTGGCAAGTTTGTCGGTTAGTATAAAAGAATGTCCTGATAACCTTAATAAATGGAGAGAGAAAAACAGCATGATTGTTTTATTAATTCAGTGGAACAAAGCCACAAAATGATTTGCAAAACATCAATTTTAAAATTATTTTTAACTCTTCAATTCCCCCCCCCCCCCCTTCAAGGGCAAAAATCCTGAAACACCAACACTATGCAGACCATATTCATACACTAAAACCTTTTTGGTATGCTAGCATAACACAGCAATGTTTAAAAAAGGAGATAAATTGGAAAATAAACTTGTTTTAATTTTAAATATTTTGAGTTTGGCCATAAAGCTAAACTGAAAGCAGGTTTTCCAACTAAATATTTTTCAATTTAAAAAGTTACTTCAGTTTCCATTGCTTTAGTTATGAAGCACTGCAACAACAAACAAATTCAATATAAGTCAGATTCTTATGCTAGAAGTAGGTCTGAAATGGGGAAAAAAATGAAGATTGAAAATAGAAGGACCAGATACTAAATATCAATGGGATACAGGTGATCACCAAAATCTTATTGTTACTCTTAACTAAAGTAAACCCTTAACTAGAGTAAACTCAGAGCTGGTGTAATGTTGTAGTTTGATGTTGGACTACTACTCTGGTGACCAGGGTTCAATTCCCAGCTCTGCCATAAAACCCACTGGATGACCAGTCAAAGGTATAGGGCAATATATCCCTACAAAGAGAAGGTTTCTAAACAGAGTGACAAAAAGGACTAAACACAAAACTCTGGTTACTTGTGAATTTAACAATGCAAAAATTTATTGAATTCATAAATTACACGTGTTTGCTACAATAATACAATTAAAACATCCAATGAAATAATGAAACTATATAAACCAGGCGTCGGCAATCCCCGGCCCGTGGGCCTGATGCGGCCCGCGGAGGCGGCAGGACCGGTCCCAGCCCGGTTCTGCCGCCGCCACCACCTCCTCCTCCCCAGGCCACGCGGCCCTCCTCCTCCTCCACCACGTGGGGGAGGAAGAGGAGGGCCGCGCGGCCTGGGGCAGAGGAGGCAAAGGGGGAAGCCCCGCGCCGCCCTCCCTGCCTCCCAGCGCTGCCCACCTCCTTCTCCTCTGCCTCCTCCGCCCCGCCCCCAGGCCGCGCAGGAAAAGGAGGAGAAGGAAGAGGAGGCAAAGGGGGAAGCCCCGTGGGGCCCCGCGCCGCCCTCCCTGCCTCCCAGCGCCGCCCACCTCCTTCTCCTCTGCCTTCTCCCTGCCTCCCCAGGCTGCGCGGTGCATGGAGGAGGGGAGAGGTTGAGGAGGAGGAAGAGGAGGGAGGAAGAGAAGGAAGGGGCAGCAGAAGGAGGAAGAGGAAGAAAAGGAGGAGGGGTAGCAGAAGGAGGAAGAGGAGGAAGAGGAAGAAAAGGAGGAGGGGGCAGCAGAAGGAGGAAGAGGAAGAAAAGGAGGTGGGGCAGCAGAAGGAGGAAGAGCAAGAAAAGGAGGAGGGGGCAGCAGAAGGAGAAAGAGGAGGAAGAGGAAGAAAAGGAGGTGGGGGCAGCAGAAGGAGGAAGAGGAAGAAGAGCAAGAAAAGGAGGAGGGGGCAGCAGAAGGAGGAAGAGGAGGAAGAGGAAGAAAAGGAGGTGGGGGCAGCAGAAGGAGGAAGAGGCGGAAGAGCAAGAAAAGGAGGAGGGGCAGCAGAAGGAGGAAGAGGAGGAAGAGGAAGAAAAGGCGGAGGGGGCAGCAGAGGGAGGAAGAGGAGGGAGGAAGAGGAGGAGGGGGCAGCAGAAGGAGGAAGAGGAGGGAGGAAGAGGAGGAGGGGGCAGCAGAAGGAGGAAGAGGAGGGAGGAAGAGGAGGAGGGGGCAGCAGAAGGAGGAAGAGGAAGAAAAGGAGGTGGAGGCAGCAGGAGGAGGAAGAGGAGGGAGGAAGAGGAGGAGGGGGCAGCAGGAGGAGGAAGAGGAGGAAGGAAGAGGTGGTGAGTGGCCAGAGGCCTCAAGGTTTTTTTAAATTTTATTTTGTGTGCTTTTAATGCTAACAAGTCTCCCTTGCTTTGACAATGATAGTGTGATGATGATGATATGAGTCAGCTTCAGAGGTATGCAAGCACTGTTTCAGAAGCCGAGAGAGTGTCACCTTCCAAAGTGTGTTTTGGGTGCTTTTAATGCTAACAAGTCTCCCTTGCTTTGACAGTGATAGTGTGGTGATGATGATGATATGACTCAGCTTCAGAGGCATGCAAGCACTGTTTCAGAAGCCGAGAGAGTGTCACCTTCCAAAGTGTGTTTTGTGTGCTTTTAATGCCAACAAGTCTCCCTTGCATTGACAGTGATAGTGTGGTGGTGGTGGTGATGATGATGATTATATGAGTCAGCTTGAGAGGCATGCATGCACTGTTTCTGAAGCCAAGAGAGTGTGACTTTCCAAAGTGCCTTTTCTGTGTGTTTTTGGTTCTTTAATGGTGATATTGATATCAGAAAGCCTCTGAGGCAAGGCCAATGTAAATTGCTGTGATTTTTACAAACTCATGCGCAGTGAAGAAAAACCAAAGTCCCTTGACCAAGTACACCCTTTTGAGAAGTACACTTGGTGCAAGAACGGTGAAACCACCTTGACATGTTCAATATGCATAGCCATGTTAAACCATGCTAAGTGTTAAACCCAAGGGATTTGGTTATGGAATAAGCCTCTGAAATATGCAAGAGGCCATGTTAAGTAAAGCCATGTGAAATGCACAAATGTGCTGTTGTGTGTGTTTTGGAATGCAGGTTGGGGGTGTTTGGCCAGAAAGGGACCGAGCAGGAGAGGGCGGGCACACGCCTCCTCCTCCCCGTGGGGCTTTGGTGGAAGCTCCGCCCCCGGCGTGCGGCCCTGCTCCCAGAGGGTGGAAGCTCCGCCCCTGGCGTGCGGCCCCGCCCCCGGAGGATGGAAGCTCCACCCCCGCGCCTTTGCCCCCCCCCCCCCCGAGTTGTCTGAGGGACAGCAGCCCAGCCCCCGGCTCAAAAAGGTTGCCTACCCCTGATATAAACCATCTAGAAAATAATAAAACAGCAAAAATCTTGCATTATTAAACATTCACAAGTACCAGACTTTCCTGGTTAATCTTTTTTTACCTTGGGCAAGTCACATGCTCTCAGCCACAGGGGAAGGTAATGGCAAACCTCTTCTGAACAACTCTTGCCAAGAAAGCTCAATGACATGGTAACTTTAAGGTTGCCATAAGAACTGACTTGGAGGCACACAACAACAACAGAAGAGTAAACCCATTAAACCAACTGCATTTATCTATCAGTTGACTTATTATGGTTCATTAGGTCTACTCTACACAGTACTAACCAACAAGATTTCAGCCAACAGATATGTTCCACAAGAATTAGCATGAGTTGTGTGAGATAACAGAATCATTATGCAATTCTCTATTACTATACAATTCTACAAACCTTGGGTGGAGATGTGAGTGCATTCGCACATCCTTCATAAGCATTATACATCAGTTTTTCCAAGTTCTCTAAGTATTGCAGAAGCAGAATCAATCTCAGCTGGTTGCTACTATGTCCTTCATCATTGTCTGCTGTAGTCCACTGGCTGACATCTTGATCAGGGTTTAATGTGTGGGCTGCAAGACTTCTGATGATGCCTGAAAATATCCATTCAGCAGAACATTTCAAAGTACAGTAGATCAGACTAACACCTCCCCAAATCCCTGAAAACTAATACCTTCTAAAATATAATCCCTAAATTTCAAACAGAGTAACAAGTTATCTGCATTCATCATTTTAATGTGTATCTTAAGTAATATGTCCTTAAACTAGACTCAATTCAATGCATGCTCATGTTAATGAAAGTAACCATATTTACACAAATCTTTATTAATTTTATAAGTACATCTTTATATTTTGACAAGCAGCAAGAGGAGGCTTATTCCAAGGAATGTAAATGCTCAAAAGAAAAAAAGGAGATGGGATGATGGAAATATTGTCTAGCACCCCTGCCCCACAAAAACTTGCTTCTTTTAGGGAAATACTGCAAGAACTCCTACAAGCAAAATACTTTTTAACACAAGCACCAGAATCTTTAATATTACCTTCAATCGTCTGGAATGTGTCCTGAGCTCTGCCTAGTGGTGTCCTCAGCTTTGACAGGACAGTAAACTGAGCTGCTTCCCAGATAGCCCACTGCCACAGAACTGCTTCAGTTTTCAACAAATTGCGTGGAATACTTGAGTGGTCTCGTTTATCCAGTCTTTGACAACTGTAAAATAGCCTTTCTAACCAACTCTCCTTCCTGAAACAAAAACCAGGCATAACTGTTAATCTCTCTCTCTCTCAATTCCACTTGGAATCATGGAGTAATAATGTAAGAATAACTTATAAACTATTACTTATGTAGACAATTAATCTATGGTCTATATACACCTGGCTGCACTGAAGTATAACTGTAACTATGGTTTAGCAAGGAATTGCCAGAGCATGGAGTCACATGCATGCCCCATTATGCCCTCCACTATTTTTTAAACTAAAATGCCCCCTACATGCCTTACAGAAGGGGTAGGTGTCTGCTGAAGGTTGGGGGCCAGGCTGGCCTCCCTTGGAATCCTTGAGGGCTATACCCACACCAAAATATTGCCAGATTTATTTTTTTGATTGATCAGGCCACCTACATCAAGAGCTGGTTTGATAGGTTCTGGAGCTGCTACAAGTTGGTTTAGTCCCAGAAGAGGTGTTTTTTCAATCATGAAGTAAAAGTAAAGAGCCATCACTTCTTTAACCAGCTTCAAAACGGAGTTGAAAACCATCCTGTTCAGAGAAGCCTTCCCAGGCATTGCATAATTGTCGCTTACTACTTGATGTTCTTTTGGTGCCTGTTTATCAAACCATTTCCTGTATTGCTATGTACTGTATATGCATTATCCTACTTGAGAGTATGTATTTTCCCTGGAAAATGATTAACCATCCATTATGAAGACAAGCCCTCCCTCCAGTCCATCTGCCTTGGTCCAGGCCTTGGAGGTAGAGAGGAACTGCTGGACCTCTTACCCTTTCCCTCCACCACTCCCTTCTCCTTCTGTGTCATGTCTTTTTAGATTGTAAGCCCGAGGGCAGGGAACCGTCTAACTAAAAAGATTGCATGTACAGCGCTGTGTAAATTTACAGCGCTTCATAAATAAAGGTTAATAATAATAATAATAAACAACTAGAGGTTAATATGATTAGCAGCAGGGGAAAACTGACAGAGGAAATTCCCAGGCTCCCTAGGAGGCATCAAAGTGTGCATTGAATGGGTTAAATTATTTAACATTATTTTTAAAAGTCTCTATGCCACAGGTGGGCAAATGTCAGGGTAAGGAGGCTTAACTGAGTCCCCAGGAAACCATGGAGAGCTCACATCTATCTACTCACCCTCACCCATTTCTGCCTCAAAATTTCTCCTCAAGGGCATAAAGATCAATTTCACCACATGTGGGGACCTGGGGCAAATTGCAAACATTCCCCATAGCTTCTGGGGTTGTTTGGGAACATTTTCAGGAAAATTCCCCTTTCCCCACTCAAAATGGTGGAGGAGCTGGGGGCACAGACCATCTGAAGCGTACAGCTTTCCCAACTCTTCTCTAGGGAATCGACAGCCAAACAAGCATATCTATATTTTAAAAGCAATCTTCTACATTACTATTCACTCTTTAAAATCCATAAATGTCCTTACCCTGTTCTGTGAGAGGTTCCATACAAGATGAAACTGATGATATCAGAAAAGTCTTGCGGGTGAAATGTATTGCTTGGAGCTTTGCTCATATGACTTCTTATGGCTAAAGAAATTTCTTGTATTTCTGTGTGGTGGTTGTTACTACCAAAAGAGAGGAATATGTGGTTTTGGCTGAAACCTCCTACCAGCTATAATCCATTTACAAGCTTACAACAAATCCAACAACTCTCCAGCCCTTTCTTCACTCATGAGTGGCATCCCAGTTCAGCATACTCTTAATCGATATCCATAACGCAATGCATAACTCACAATAGAGGCAGTGCAAAGGGAAAGGAATCCTGTCCTATTGTCTTGTGTTGTCATACATTTCTCACAGGTAAAAGGGAATTCCTTCCCCCTCTTCTTCCCATCACATCTTCAGAAATCTTAGAACAGAGAAAGGAAAAGCATGGACCCATGGGGATATTACCAGGAGTGAGGAGTTGAACAGCCTGTGGCTAATTTTATGTTATGGTAGTGGCTTTAGCAAGTCCCATGGATGGCAAGCATACTATAAATACAAGTTGCTTACGTTTGGGTTTGTCTGTACTTTTGAAAAAGGAGAGGGGATTGAATCTGGTAGCAGCCTAGCCTGGTATTTAATAATAATAATAATAATACTATTCCTGTGTAGATCATAGTGGTTTCCAACAAACCGCTACTTTTCTACTCTATTGAGCCATCAGGGAGAAGGATGCAGGGAAATCACTGCATTCCTTTTGACCAGTAGGCATCAAGAGCACTAATAACCTGACACAGCTCTATAGCCTACAGCCTATGAAGCCAACAGGGACATGATGCCATCACCAGACTTTCCCTGTACTCAGGAGGTGGGTGACAGGACAACATCCTAAAGCATCCCACCTCAGAGCAAGATTAATGCACTATTAGATATTTGTACTGCAATGTAAAAGGAGGTAGTGTGTCACTCAGTTCCTTGTTATTTTTCCATCAGTAGGCCCACTGTCCTGTTGACTATAATGCCCCAATTTCTAGTTAGATATGTCAACACGGGAGACTAACTTTCTGAAACAGGATATGGTACGTAAATGATAGGATATGGTACATGAAAGAATTTGTTTACAGCAATGGTACTGAAACTTGGGATGCCTGTTTACAGCTACATAAGGATGTTGCATCCCCAACCTTATATAGTATATGAATAAAAATATTTTATTTAGTTTCCATATGTTCATTTGCGCATTCATATATATTGATATTTTAGCATTTTATAAGAAAATAACATTGTTCAAGTTTTATTTAACTAAATTCTATATTTAACTCAACATATGTGTACAAATAAAAAAGTTTGGGAAGAAGAGGAAAAGGAGGAATCAGAGGCTCCAAGTCTCATGCTCCCTCCTTGAGCAACTTCACTGGAAGTCCCCACATCATTTGAGAACCACTTACAATGCTGTAAGTGAATTAGATAAATAGTTTTTATGCGTTTTTCGAGCTATGAGGCTGTGTTCTATAAGACTTTATTCCTGATGTTTCGCCAGCAGCTGTGGCTGCCATCTTTGCCACAGCTACTGGAAAAACATCAGGAATAAACTCTTCATAGTCCAAAAACCTACAAAAAACTATGGATGCCGGCTGTGAAAGCCTTCGACTTCACACTGAATTAGATAAAGTTTTTGGTTTTTAATTTACTTCATTCTCTATAATTCAACCAAGGTTCTTACCTTAATACTACATCTAAAGGAACAGACTTCAACAGTTTCCCAAAAGCTTGCCTTATACGAGCACCACTGTGAACTAGCTGAACACGACACACATCCACACATCTGTAAAAAGTAAAGAAAATAAATAAACAAGGAACACACATAAATTTGAATGTGACATTTGACTTCAAAACAGAGTGAATTAACAGCATACCTCTGTAACAAGTCATCTGGTAGAGAAGGTGACAAAGCATGTAGACTACTACATGCCTGAAGACAAATATTAACATCTTCCAGAAGAGCTGTGAATTGGATAACAAGGAAGGAATGTTATTTTCCACTGGAATAAAGTAACTTAGACTGTTTTAATATGAAGCTGAGGAATTCTGCTCTAAGAGTAGAATCCCTACCATTTAGTTTCACACATTCTCCAGTATAAATAGTATCTATAATTTACAGAATCATAGAATCATAGAGTTGGAAGATACCACAAGGGTCATCCAATCTAGCCTCCTGCCACACAGAAACTCACAATCAAAGCATCCCCAACAGATGGCCATCCAGCCTCTGTTTAAAGGCCTCCAAAGAAGGAGATTTTACCCCATTCCTAGGGAGTGTGTTCCACTGTCAAACAGCTCTTACTGTCAGGATGTTCCTCCTAATGTTGAGCTGGAATCCCTTTTCTTGTAACTTGCATCCACTGTTCCGTGTTCTACTCTCTGGAGCAGCAGAAAACAAGCTTGCTCCATCCTCAGTTTGACAGCCCTTCAAATACTTAAACGGGGCTATCATATCACCTCTTACCCATCTCTTCTCCAGGTTAAACATACCAATCTAATATACTACTAATATACATTCAGTCTGAGACTCTAGTAACTTGCTCAAAGTCAGAAGAATTCCATTTTATCATTTGAATGTACCCCCATATTGTGTCACCAACTCTTTTTGAAACAGAATATTTTTATACAGTATGGAATGGGATGGAATTCAAACAATCAAAAAATCCTATAAGGTTTAGGGCATGAAGGGGCGAAACAGATGGCCCCTTTGTGGCGGCTTCCCGGCAGTTTGAGGGCATGTTGTTTTGACAACACATACCCCCAAGCCAGCAGGAAGCTGCCGTGAACAGCTTTGCAGAGCTCCAGCATTTATAGGCAGCAGGCTGCAGGAGCACCACAAAGTCGTGGCGGAAAAGCCAGCTTTTTACCGGCTCAAAAAGAAGTGGCTTTCAATCAAAGGAACGGCATCAAGCCAGCCCTTCAGGGCCATCTGTTTCAGCCCTAATTTTCTTTCAACTTTCTATTTCACTTTCCTCTACATGTTAATATGTCTACATACAGGACAATAATTCACTATAATTTAGCACTGTCTGTCTTTCCGGTGCCATGCTATGTCTCAAGTCCTCATTACACTACACAGTTAATTTTAAAATTTAAGCTACTTCCTATAAGCACATTTATTTAAACCTGAAAGACTTCTGTGTGACACCTTAAGATTTAATATGTTTACTAAAGCACAATCATATATAATATTCTTTAAGGTGGCACAGTGGAGTCTCTGTTGTTTTTGCTGTAATAAAGATGGCTCCCATTCTAGATTTTGTTACTTAAAACAATCGGATTTAAGGCTGGGTAACAAGAAGTCAGTATACTTCTAATCAAAGCAGAGACAATGAAACTGGAAGAATTTCAATTAATCACTTGATAGAGAGAAGGATAAAACTTACTGTTTGCTAGAAGTCCTTTGCAAAATTTATGAAAAGATGGGAGAGAGAACAATGGCGCATAGGTCTCTGATTTTTTCATTAGTACAGCCACTTCCAAAGCCCAGGCCATTAGCAGCTTCCTAGAAATGTAAATTTCAATTATACAGTTATGTTATTTACATTTATTCACATTACAAACTATACATCCACCTATTCTCCAAAGTCTCTTTAAGTTTATGTACAGTAGTCAAGATTTGTTTAACACAATACATAAATATCAGAAATATTCAGGAGTGAGGCAACTTCACCTTGAAATACAAACCCCCCACACTTGTAACAGCAGAAATTAACAGTCACGTTACCTATCAATTAAGGCTACAATGTTATGCACATATATTTGGATGCAAACTCCATTCCACTTAGTTTTTTGTGGGTTTTGTGGGCTATGTGACCATGTTCTAGAAGAGTTTGTTTCTGACATTTCACCAGCATCTGTGGCTGGCATCTTTAGAGAATACATTCTCTGCAGATACCAGCCACAGATGCTGGTGAAATGTCAGAAACAAACTCTTCTAGAACATGGTCACATAGCCTGAAAAACCCACAAAAAACTATGGATGCTGCCTATGAAAGCCTTCGACTTCACTCCATTAGACTTTATGGCTCATTTTTAAGGAAATATGTGATTCTGGAGCAGACAGTATGTGGTTTGCTTAAGATTATCCAATGGGTTTCTTTGACTGAATAGTGATTCACACACTGATCTCTAAGAGTTCTTGTCCAACACCTCAATCCACTACACTACATGTCTTTTCCTAGGTATCTATCTATAAATGATTATTTTTTAGAAATTGCCTTCGTATAAGATACAACTAATCGCATATTCTGTTATGAGAAACAGGCACATGAAGTTCCATATATAAATTTACTCATCATCCTGTTAGATAATCTTTTTTGACAAGAAGAAAACACTAATTACCTGGTGTCATGTGTCAGGTTATCCTTCTTAAGCAGAAGGCCTAAGAGATTCAATATGATAGAGAAATGTTTCTTTGTAGCTGTAGTTACAGTGCTAATGACAGCTCCATCAAACAAGGAAGGAGATGAGGAGCTAAGGCTGCTTGATATGAAGTGGTCATGCCTATAGAATAATACACAGTTATTAACATATTCTCTGTCTGCAGACGTTTTGTTAATACTCCTGCCAAAAAAAAACTACTTTAGTATAGTAGCTTTTAACCTGTGATGTCCTCACAGGAGATCCATGAAGGCCAACACTCCTCCTTTTAACCTCCCAAGGCCTGTAGGGCTCATACTCATGCTGAAAAATGGAAAGTGAAAGAGAGAGAGGAGGAAGAAGAGGAGAGAGAGCTCCATCCTTCCTGTCAGCACAACCAGCAAGGTGCTCTCTCTCTCTCACCTCCATCTTCCTAGCTCGTTTTGCCTTGGCTGATTCCTCCAGCAACTCTGAAAAATAAGGGCAAGGTGACACCCTGTGGCAAAAACGTCTTGGCCAAAGAAATCACTGCTGCCCCGGCCTAGGGTCCCTCCTCACTCTCTGGCTTCCCTCCTGCCCATCTCCTTTTGTTAGAGCCAAAAACTTGTGTTTTGCAGAATGACAGGGAGACAACAAGAGGCAGGAAGGAAGGAGGGCCAGCAGGCTAGATTGTGCAACCAGCAGCAATGGGAGGAACAGCAGCAGGAGTTCCACAGCAGAGGGAGATGTGCTCTGGATGTCTGTTACATCCATTGCTTGTGTGTATGCGCACCTGAACTCGCTGGCATGTGTGTGGCTCTGCCTTCAGGAACCCACGCCCCTCTCTCTGACACACACACACACACACTCTTCAAATCAGCACATGGAATGGAGGAATGAGAAGCCAGCTTGATCCCGCCACATCTCATGTGTACACAAACATACACTCAGCAAGCAAAACTATTATAAGAGGAGTGTGTGCATTTAGTTAATTCTCCCTTCTCTCAAAGTCTGAAGAGCTTTGATGAGCAACTTTAAATAAATATCTGATGCATTTTGGGGTTTTAAATCTTGAGTTAAGTCTTGGTAGTCTGCAGCAACAAAAGATATTTAATAAAATGGTAATGAACAGATTAAGAACTGCTTTTTAGCACATTACAACCTATTTCACTGTGTAGCTTCCCACATTAGATAGTGGTTAATATGTGAAATATGTGAAAGCCTACCAAAAATGATGGAAATAACAGTACTGGCTGTGTTGCAAATACAGTAAACACTTGTCAACATGCTAACTTTTAAATTGACCTACATCATCTTTTATCACATAAGCAAGTAATTCAACTAGAAAAAAAAAAGCAATGGTTCCTGACACATACATCTATTATTTTCTCATTTGCATTACATATAATGAACACCTTCACACCTGGTGCAATGTGAATAGAGTGTGTAGAGCACTGCATACTGGACAGCAGGAAAGTGAACAGCTATATCATTGTGTGCAACCATCAAGTTCTTGCTGAGCAATGCAAACACCGTTGGAGACAGAGCCCACATCTGTCAAAGAAAGCAAATGTAAAGAACAAAACATTATGGACATTGCTCTCCTAGCTATCTTATCTCATTTTAGCAACTGGAAAACAAAACTGTTATGACTTCTTACAAATGCTGTTCAATGTTGTAATCTGCTTTGATTTCACAAGAAAAAAGTGGAATAGAAATAAATTATTATTATTGTTATTACTGTGACAATTACTAGACATAAAGTGCTAAAGCATGTGACGTATGTGAAAATATCTTGTAAAGTACAGTACAAGGACAAAGAAGTGGGACAGGAGATTAAGAGAGACATTTTAGGGTAAAAATACCTATTTTCCGTTCGCAGCCATTCAAAGCTATATGTATTTGTTGGTTAAGTGGGGAATGCACTGTTACAACACATTTGCCCCTTCCCTCAATGCTGTCATACATGGAGTGCAAAAAGCTGGCCCTCTCCAAAAGAATCCACAGGCAAATGAAATGTTTCAACTTTTTCTTGTATAAAATTAACAGATACCAAGAGCCAAAAACAACATCCATTCAAATTAATATTGTAGAGATACTCACTCCAATCAATGAGTTTTTTGCATTTCCAATTGTAGTTAGAGCACTAAGGTCAAATATAACCACAAATTTTGCATTTGCCACATCAAATATATGGTTTTTGAAAGCATCATGTAAGATTTCAGAACACGCCTCTGGAAGCTGTAGGCTGCAAAGAAGACTGTTCAAGGCACATGCCATTTCTCCAAGAATCAATTTATAGGCTGTTTCCAAAACAGGAATGTTCTTTAAGCTCAACACTGCTTGATACACACCATGTGCTGCTGCAACAACCTTGAAAACAGAAAAGTCAATGTCATATGTCATTAACCATAAGATTGAAGGGTATCTTTCCATCCTTAGGCTGCTAAAATTAAAAAGAGGGGGTTTGCTTTATTTATTAGCACTGTGGTGGAGTCTCCTTTGGAGGTTTTTAAAAAGAGGCTGGATGGTCATGTGTTAAATGTGCTTCCACAGTGTATTCTTGCATGACCCGGGGGGGGGGGGGGGTTGGACATGATGGCCCTTGAGATCTCCTCCATTTCTATGATTCTACAGATTCTAAAGAAGATGCTTAAGAGCATCAATTCAGGGACAAGATGAAGGGTCCCGTTCAGATTATAATTATAATAAATTAGCACAACAATCAAAAAGATATGTATGAATTCTCCTTATTTTGGACTTCAGCTCCCAGGATTCCTGACTTGTCCGGAGCTTCTGTGAGTTGAGGTCTAAAACACCTGGAGGAGCAAAGTTTAGGAATCACTGTTCTAAATTAATGTAGTATCAGAATTAATAATTAACTGCTTACCTCTTTTTCCTTGTGATAGCGGAGCACAAGTAATTTAGACTCCGGTACAAACAATTTCTCTATAAAGGATGATGGAAGCTTTGTGTTTATTTGTTCAACAATCTAAAAAAAACACACGTGTGTCAGTATATTTTGATTTGTAAAATATTTGGTTCAAAGATGTATATAAAATAACTGTTCCATTAAGCATATATTAGTATGTAACTTTTTAGAAAAATATACAGTGAACTAAATAATCCTAAATAATCAAAGACATGTCAAACATATAATCTGATAGTAAATCTCTGTACCACTCCGCAACTTTTACCAAAGCAATTTAGCATAAGCTTTACTACTATTTTTACATGAAAAATCTCAATTACTTTTTAAATTTTTAGAAATCCCATTTAGAAGGCACGTAGTTTAGAAGGGCTACTTAACCTTTCCTCCTCCCCAGAACAACTCTTATAGGCAAGTTACCTTTCCCCGCTTTTTATTCAAATAAAATTGGGACTAGAAGCGTACAGCAATTTGTTCAAGATTATAAATAACTCTATAACTCAAAATGAAGCTAGAGTATCTACATATGTTCCTCCAGTCCACTTTTAGCAATTCTTAGATTTTGGGAATATAACCTAAAGTATTTAATCTAGCCTAATTCAGAATTTAATCTTTCAAAATAGAACCTAACCTTAGTTTTTTTTAGTAATAAACACACAGAATTGTATAAGTAAATCTGCATATTATGAGGGTTGTATTACCAGCATCAATAAGTTCAACACCGAGATGATATAATCAGTACCACAAATCTGACAATTTTCCAGTTGTTCTAATCCATAGGTGATAACCATGTCACAGTGTATAGTCATACTGGGATCCAGACTACCAAGCAGGACACCAACACACTCATTGGCAGCTGTCAATACAGCTTCAGAAAAGAAAACTTGGTTCGCTGCTGTCACACATCTGATTACTCTGTACAAAACCTGAAACAAAAGTGAGGGGGATGGAGGGTGAGATCTCATTCAGCGTAAACACTGGTGTGTTACATCCCTCTCAATTCAGCCAAAAACTAGAAACTCATTTGCCATCAGTCTGATCACACCAATATTTAAAAAGTGGGCGGTAAACTGTTAGTGGCATACTCATGGATGTCAAGTGTGGGTTGCAAATGAACAGGTTGCTCACCTGTAACTGTGTTTCTTCGAGTGGTCATCTGCGAATTCACACAAATGGGTTTATTCTGCGCCTGCGCAGCAATACTCGGAAACTTCTAGAATCTCTGGGCAGAAAATAGTTTGCAACTTTCTGCAACTTTTTGGCGGTAGCTCCGCCCACCCCTATATATGGCCCCTAGCGGTCCCGCTCTCTCCAGTTCTGAATGAGTCGCAAAGCGCGGCAGCGAGTTTAGCAGAGCAAGACACTGTGGGGAAGATGGACGGGTTTGTGTGAATTCGCATATGACCACTCGAAGAAACACAGTTACAGGTGAGCAACCTGTCTTTCTTCTTCGTGGTCTCTGCGAATCACACAAATGGGTTTAGATTAGCAAGCTAAAGTCAGTGGAGGAGGGAGTGTCATAACATAGTGGTTGAAAGCACCAATTTCAATGATCAATAACAATAAAAGGTTAAATAAAATAGACGTACTGTCTATTAACACTCGAACAGGATTAGTGTATAGCAGAAAGTAACACTGCCCTCCCAAAGGCTGCTTCCTGTCTGGCTCTAGCGTCCAACCTGTAATGTCTTATGAAAGTCAGTGGCTGAGACCAGACAGCAGCCTTACAAACATCCTCCAACGGGACCCCAGTCAGAAAATCGCCCATGTTGCATGGGCTCGAACCCGACCTGGAACCGGTCTACCAGACAGCTCGTAACAAAGGCGTATAGTATTAACTACCCATTTAGAGAACCTCTGAGCTGAGACCGGTAATCCTTTCTTGGCCTTAGAATAACAGACAAACAGTCTCTCAGAACGCCTTCCATCAGCTGTTCTATCCAGGTAGAAGGCTAGGACCCTGTGGACGTCCAAAGTATGGATCTGGCGTTCAGAGTCCGTGGTTGGGTTCGGAGCCAAGGTAGGCAAAACAATGTCCTGGTTCATATGAAAAGCAGACACTACCTTCAGCAGGAAGGTAATGTCGGTATGGAGAACCACCTTATCTTTATGGAAGCGCAAAAAGGGCTGGTCAACTCGCAGAGCGCATAACTCGCCCACACGGCGGGCAGAAGTGATAGCCACTAAAAACGCCGTCTTCCACGTCAACAGTCTTAAGTCCGTGGTAGCCATGGGTTCAAAGGGCTTGGAGGCTAATCGAGCCAGAACTATGTCCAGATTCCAAGCCGGTGTCGGAAAGGAAGCCGGTGGATGCAGGTTGTTGAACTCCTTAAGGAACCTCCGTACGAGGGGGTCCCCAAACAAAGAAGGCTTGCCATCAAACAGGTAATGGGAAGAAATGGCAGAGAGATAACATTTTATAGAACTTAAAGAAAGACCCGTGTCAGCCAGGGTCATGAGAAAGTCTAGAACTGTTGGGATGGAAACCTGGGATGGGAGGATATCTTTGTCCTGCAAAAAGGCAAGAAACTTGTCCCACTTGTATCTATAGGACTTCTGTGTGGCAGGTTTTTGTGCCGCTAGTAACACAGCGTGGACGTTGGCAGGTAGCGCTGTCAACATCGAATCCTCCATGCCACCAATAGGAGGGAGCGCATCTCGGGATGGAGAACCTGTCTGGCGTGTAATGACAGGAGATCGGGGCGGTACTCGAGCCGGAGATGATCCTGGGTGAGCTGGAGAAGCAGGGCGAACCAGGGCTGTCTGGGTCACCATGGGGTGATCAGGATCGCATCCGAGCGGTCCGCCAGCATCTTCAAGAGCACTCTCGTGATGAGTGGGAATGGAGGGAAGGCGTACACTAGTCCTTGTGACCATATGAATTGGAAGGTGTCTCCTCTCGAGCCCAGTGCTCGAGTTCGTGAGCAAAAAGTTGGGGTGTGGGTATTTGATGTGGAGGTGAATAGGTCCATTTGCGGCATTCCCCATCGGGAGAACAAGTGGTTGACCACGTCCGGATGCAGCCTCCACTCATGGCAAGTGGTGGACGACCTGCTGAGCTGGTCTGCTAAGTCGTTCTGGTCTCCAGGGAGATGGATGCACTGCAGTAATATCTTGTGAAGAATGCACCATTCCCAAATCCGGAGAGTAACAGTCAATAATGTCCTTGACTTTGTGCCGCCTTGTTTGTTTAAGTAGTACATCACGGTGGTGTTGTCCGTGAGTAGAAGAACTACCTTGTTGGTGAGAACTGTTTGAAAGGCCCTGAGCGCCTTCTCTACGGATAGCATCTCCAATACATTGATGTGGAGCGCAGCCTCTGTGGATGTCCATTTGTCTTTTATAGTGAGGTCCAGGGTATGGGCGCCCCAACCTTGGAGGGATGCGTCTGTGGTGAGAGTGAGGTCTGGCTGAGGCGGAGAGAAGGGCATGCCCAAGCAGACATTGTCGGACTGGAGCCACCATCGTAAGGACCTTTGTACGTGTCTCGGGATGGTGAGCATCTTAAATAATAAATAAATAAAAATTTTATTTATATACCGCCCTTCCATAAGATCAGGGCGGTTTACAACATTTAAAATACACAATATTCATTAAAACCCCAGAAAAATTACATAAGTCATACAATAAAACAAGCAAAAATAGAAACAAAAACAAAAAGCCCCCGGGTTAGCCAATCCATTGCCTGTGCGGCGGGGGGGGGGGGGGGGGGCTATGGGCCTTATTCGGGGAATGCTCTCTGAAACAGGTAGGTCTTCAGATCCCGTCTGAATTGGGCCAGGGAGGTAGCTGAGCGGAGCTCTATGGGCAGCGTATTCCAAAGGGCCGGGGCGGCGATCTTGGAGGGAGGGGTCCTGCACGGGATCGAACACGGAGAGGAACCAAGATTGAAGAGGTCTGAAACGCAGTCTCGCCCATGGGGTAACAAAGGTGGTGGAAGCCAGATGTCCCATCGCGACCTGAACGAGTCGGGTCTGTAGGTGCCTTTGGCGGAGGCAGGACCTCATCGTCGTGCATAGGGTTTGAAACCTCGTCTGGGGAAGGAACGCTTTTAGCACGACAGAGCCCAATGTGGTTCCTATAAAGTCCATACGTTTGTCAGGGGTCAGGTTGGACTTGTCGAAGTTGACTTGGAGCCCTAAGGCATCGAGAAGGGAAAGAGAGAACTGAACGTCTCAGAGAAGGGTCTCTTGGGATGGTGCTGTGAAGAGCCAGTCGTCTAGATATGGGAAGACTGTTATCCCTCTGCACTTTGTGAAGACCCTTGGAGCTGTGGAAAGGCTGAAAGTAAGGACCTTGTACTGGAAGATTTCGGTCCCGATGGCGAAGGCGAGGAATCTGTGGTGATCTTCTCTGATAGAGATATGAAAATACGCATCTTTTAAGTCCAGCGTCGCAAACCAGGCGTCCTTCTGCAAGAGTGGTAAGATAGAAGCAAGGGTTACCATCCTAAAACTTTTGCACACAATAAAGGAATTTAGACAGCGCAGGTCCATTATGGGTCTAAGGCCTGAGTCTCTCTTAGTAACAGTGAAGTATCTGGGGAAAAAGCAGTATCGGGCCTGAGAAGGGTCTACGGGTTTGATGGCGCCTTTGACTAAAAGGGTGCGCACTTCGTCGAGAAGGATGTCCAAGGGGACGGTGGAAATAAGAGCTCCGGTGGGTGGGAGCTCGCAAAACTCAAGGGCGTAACCCCTGCGGACAATGTTAAGTGCCCAAGAGTCTGCAGTGATAGATGCCCAGGTGTCAAGGAAGGGTCTTAATCTATCCCCAAAGGTAGTGACGAGGTGCGTGGGGGAGCCTCAGAACCTCCTCTTGCCTCGAGAGTCCTTTTTATAACTCTGCTGGTATCTGGGTTGGGAGAACTGGCGTTGGTCTGGAGGAGCAGAAGGTGAATGAGATGGACGGGCCTGAGGCGTCCTGTCTGGGACCTGGTATGGCTGCTTCTGCGATTGGTAGCGGTACTGGGTTGAGAGATACCAAGGCCACTGGGTACCATATTTCTAGCGCGGGGACTTGGTTGAAGTGGCTGACATACCATGCTTCTTGGCAGCAGTCTTCATGCAGTACTGGAAGCTCAGCTTTTCGTCGGTGTCCTTATTGACCAGCCCTGAGTTGTCAAAGGACATGTCCTCAATCGCCGCTCTAGCCTGAGGGGTGAGCTCAGACGCACGCAACCAAGCATAATGTCGGAGGGCTATGGATCCAGAGAGCACTTTATAAGCACAGTCTGTCGAGGGCCTGGCGGAGATGATCTGTTGGCCTGCCATGAGATGGACTTCATTGCAAAGAACGATCATCATCCGTCTCCTATCCTTTGGGAGCTTGTTGATGGTGGGGTCCATCTTCTCAATCAACAGCTGGATGTAAGCCCCCATGCAAGCAGCATAGTTGGTGATTTTCATATCCAGCGCCGCGGAAGCATAGAACTTTTTAGCAAGGCCGTCCAGCTTCTTGCTATCCTTGTCCATAGGTGATGAAGATGGGCGAAGAGCAAATGTCGCCTGAGCACCTTCCACAATAGCTGAGTTCGGTTTAGGATGATTGGATAGCCATGATGGAGCTGATGGCGTCACTTTGTAAAGGTTCTCAATTTTGCGGGATGTGGACACTATGGTGGGAGGTGTGTCCCACGACCGCTTAGCAATTTTCTCCAATGAAGAGAGATAGGCCAAAGCAGGTGGTGCTGGTGCTGAACCGTGGATCCTTCTCTCGACCGGATCAAGAGCATCCTCGTTGGGATGGGCAACCTCTAGCTTGAGGGCGTCAGCCATCCTGATAATGTGATCCGCAAAGGCCCTCACATCATCGGTGGGAGAAGGCACCGCGGGCTCCACGAAGGTCAATGGGGACTCCATGCCCGAAAGCGGAGATTCAGAGCAAGACCGAAATCGTGAGTAGGATCTGGATCGGGATCGGCTCACACGTCCACCAGCCGGGGAAGTGTCCCTGTGAGGTGTCGAGGGTCGGTTGGTATCAGTGGCAAGGGCTGCATCGAGATGGTGTGATGACGCCAGCTTGACTCTTGTTGGTCCAGGGATGTTGCGGCGAAGGTGTGAGGCCGCAACTGACAGCAGGTATTGACCAGAATGGTGATCATAGACCAGGTCCGGGTAGGAATCAAAAAGGTCCCGGTCTGGCATGCCCTTGTCTGGCAAGTCATAGGCCGATGCTTCATCTGCCTCCATACCGAGGGCGGCTCTGTCCTTGCGAGGAGGAGAGTGAGTCCGAGGCCTGCCTTGTAATGGAGAGCGAGACCTAAGCCTCGGTCTTTGTGGAGAAAGTGGAACATCTGAGTCTGGGATCTCTCCTTAGGATTCAGAAGAGTGGTCCAGGTTCACGATCTGGAGGTCATCAGCCGGGACAGACAGATGGCTAGATATGAAAATCCTCAGTTCCAGCGGGACTGGGACCGATGCCGGGGCCACTAACGGCGTGGGAGCTGCCGCTGGTCTAGGGTCAGGGGAAGGGATGGTCGTCGGTCTAGAGTCCGGTGGGGCCACTGAGACTGTGCTCGGTGGTCCTTTACGCCGTACCTTAGCGGGAGGTGAGGCCGAACGAGCTCGCTTGGAACCCCAGTCGGGGTAAGAAGACTTGGGAGCTTTTTGTTTGTCCCCCTACTTCTTTTTGGAGACTTTAGAGGACTTATCTTCTCCTTCTCCAGAGGCCACCGAAGTAGAAGGTTGGCCCAAAACCTTGTCGTACAAGGTGGCCTTCAAGGTCCGGTCCCGGTTCTTAAGGGCCTGGGTGGACATGGCCTTGCAGTGGGGGCAAGTGCTTGGGATGTGGGTTTCCCCCAAACAGAGCACGCACTTGTCGTGGCCGTCGGCCATGGGAATCTTCACCCCACAATTGGTACACCTCTTTAAAGAGACCATTAGCGAGGCCGTACCGAGTGGTCCTAGTTAAAACAGAGTCCGTTAAGAAAGGTCAGTCGTACCGTTGGTCAATGTCCAGAGATCCTAACACAGTAAATTGCAGCAAATGCAAGCGAAGTTCCTCGAGCTGCTTTGCGCGGTGGAATGAAGGAACTGGAGAGAGCGGGACCACTAGGGGCCATATATAGGGGTGGGCGGAGCTACCGCCAAAAAGTTGCAAACTATTTTCTGCCCAGAGATTCTAGAAGTTTCCGAGTATTGCTGCGCAGGCGCAGAATAAACCATTTGTGTGATTCGCAGAGACCACGAAGAAGAAACATAGGTTACTATTTTAACAGAACAAATGTCTCTTTTTGGACAGAGCCTATTATGTCCTGTCCAAAACCTCCCCCTTCCAAGGAGCTGTCAACCCCTCCTGGATTGGTCACTGCTGCTGCCTACCAGTAGGGATGGGAGAGAGCGGAAAGGCAATTCAAACTATCAATATGTGGCTGCTCTTAACTTCAGAGGGAAAGAAAAGGAGTGCACTTTAATTTTTTGCCCTCCTCCCAAGCTGAGACCTAGCTGCCTCTTCATTTACATCCCACCTTTCCCCTTCCCAGGACAGTAGGGAATACTCCCAGGGCATCACCATCCACTGGGACCAAGGAGGGGGACAATACAGAATTGTGCAGGCAGAATGTTACACTCTGTAGGATCTCAGCTAATAATAACACCATTCAGTGGAACAAACAGAAAAATTTGAAGTCTAGAAGAATCAAGTCCAGAGAACTTTGGAGATACGATGTAACCAGAATCAGAGATAATTAGTCAGAGATAATTAATTACATTTCCCATTGGTTTTAAGCGGAAAAGATTTAAGCACATCTGTAACTTGGATAAGATCTCAACAGTGTACTTCAGTATCCAACACTAGCAGAAGTGAGAGTTTTCTTCCCCACTTTCCTCACAAGCTTTCATGTAACACGAAGAAGTTTTCAAGAGGAGTTGCCAATTCTGATAGAAGCAGTGGGGCCCATTAGAACTACACCAATGGACCCCTATTGAAAGTAATGGGATTAAAAGCTTAATTCTGTTTGGAATTATGTCCCACAGGGGACATACTGTTTTGTTTTCTCTGCTGTGACAGAAAGAAAGAACAGTGACTCTTTAATTTTTTCAATTTCACATGTCACAGAGCCTCTTTAGGTTTATTGTGCTCACACTTCCAACAGGAAAAGAGTTATATAAATAAAATAATTGTCTGGATTTTCATTACTACATAATGCAAAAAAAAAAAAAAAGATTTTCATCCAACTTGGAGGGCCTGTTTGGGATGGCCTGACTAAAAATACAGACTATATAGTAGATACAGAATTCACTTTGAGGGGGTCCTGGGGGACATCCCATTTTATTTTTCATACACAATAGTGTGTTTAGAGGCCAATTGCAAGATGAATGTTCTCTCAAGGGCTGATATACAATGTTTTGGCACCCAACAGAAATCTTGAGCACTCAAAGAGATAGGAACTCCTTCTTCAGAACAGCTGAAAATGGACAAAATGGAAACACTGCAGTCATAATTCCTGGCTCTAGTTAAGCTTGTCTTAAAATAAATTGCCCCTTAAGGCAAAGGATGAAGGGTAAGCAGCACTTGCTCTCACAATGGATGACAAGTAGAAAGAATATAGCATTTTCATGTTAAATTATTGGCTCACTGTAAATAAATGTTTACATTAACTACCATTAATTTGCCAGTCAAAGACATAACCAGTATGAAACAAAAGATGAGGCTTACATCAGTTACATAGGCTTCAGTAATTGGTGGTCCTCTAATGGGGCTGAATCGCTCCCCAATGCTCCTCACCACTGTACTGAAAACGCGAAGTAGCGCTGCCAATTTGGGCAATGAAACAGAAGGAGGGGGGATATCTTCATCAACTGATTCTCCAGATGCTACGTGACCAAGGTCCTACAAGAAGAAATATAGTGGTGTGTACTGAATCCAAATTCACAACTACTTAATGAGTTTTCACATAACAACATGAGGCATTCTACAGTCGTAGAAACATATAAAACTTAGGAGTTTATCAGACGCGAGATTTTGGACCCTCAATTTCGCTAAGGAAGTGAAACAAACGTTGCGCAATGACCCTATAACGCGATGTTCTACCACATTGCTTGCTTTTCCGTCATTCCCCCGTAATGTTATGTTAGCACTACAATTGAGCAAAAGTTGCGATTTGCGTGATGCGAAACCATGCATAGCGGAACATTTTACTACACCAGTGCCTTCATTTTGTTTTGAACATTTCGCATCAACATATTTGCGCATGCTCCTTGGAGGTTTTGGTGGCATCCTGACCTTTGTGCTTCCAGGAGGGAGAGGGGAAAGGGGAGAAGCCCCTTCCAGTTTCCTGTTTCATGCGGGGCAGAAGAATGGGGCTGGGATGGATGACCCCTAGGGGCTCCTTCAATTTCTAGCCTCCGCGGAGTTCATGCGGGGCAGAAGAATGGGGCTGGAATGGATGACCCCTGGGGGATCCTTCAATTCCTAGCCTCCTCGGAGTTCATGCGGGGCAGAAGAATGGGGCTGGAATGGATGACCCCTGGGGGCCCCTTCAATTCCTAGCCTCCCCGGAGTTCATGTGGGGCAGAAGAATGGGGCTGGAATGGATGACCCCTAGGAGTCCCTTACATTTGCAGCCTCCTAGGTGTTCATGCAGGGCAGAGGAATGGGGCTGGAATGGATGGCCCCTGGGGTCCCTTAAATTTGCAGCCTCCTAGGTGTTCTTGCAGGGCAGAGGAATGGGGCTGGAATGGATGACCCTTAGGGGACCCTCACATTTGCAGCCTCCTAGGTGTTCATGCGGGGCAGAAGAATGGGGCTGGAATGGATGACCCCTAGGGGACCCTTCAATTCCTAGCCTCCTCAGAGTTCATGCGGGGCAGAGGAATGGGGCTGGAATGGATGACCCTTTGGGGTCCCTTATATTTGCAGCCTCCTAGGTGTTCATGCAGGACAGAGCAACCCCCCCTCCCCCGGGGTTATCCTGAAAAAGGAAGGCCACCGGAAGGGAATGGGGTGAAAAAGCAGCCCAGCATCATGGGAACTTTGCAATCAGTAAGTTTTGCGTTGCGTTGCTGCCTACCACACCAAACCATTTCACAACACATTAGCAAGGATAACGGGAGACAAAAACCTGACTTCCCTTTTTTTCCGTAATGCCCCAAAAGGGGAGGAATGATGCTAAAACTACGGGAGCGTTGTGCAACGGGCTCCCATAGAAATGAATGGCGTCTGGAAGAACATCGCGCTTTCACGTTATTGCGCAACATTGGTGACGCTAACATTGCACGATAGGCAGGAAAAATCGCCAAAAACTCGCGTCTGATAAACTCCTTAGATGTGTCTTCAGAACTTGCATCTTGCACAAGCCCCTTTTATAAATGCCAGGAAACATCAGTGTGGTAGAGATAACAGGATGGGAATTAATTGTGTTATGAATTCTTTTTAAAAAAGAAGAAAAAGCTAGACTATGTTAGTGGTTTTTTAATATTTTCAAGCCGTGGATGGTTGAATCTCTGCATAAAGAATCCATGGATGCGGAGGGCCAATTGTATTAGTGAACAATAGAAATATATTGTCATTTTTATATCTTCATGTGCCTATTATATATTTGTCTGTTTATTTTTCTACATACAGAAAATGTCTCCATGAAAAACACACCATTAATAATGTATTTTTCAATTGCCTGAGAAACTTCTGATAGGCCCTGCTCATACAGTAGAGCTGTTAACCTCACCTCAGTATCACCATCAGCCTATACTAAGCATAAAAGGCAAGAAGAGTGGCTACGTAACTCTGATACTTCACCAGAAATTGCAGTGCTCCTTTAAACTAACCAAGGTGAATGAAGAATGAAGTGGAATGAAGAAACAACCACCAAAATGCAGACAGATCCTGTCAAGCACAGAATTAAAGTATGACAGGAAAATAAACTATGAAGACGCTGCTGCTGAGGTGGATAAAAGGGAACTGAGGGTGTCGGCAAAAAGCGAGCTGATAGCGCTATGCAGACACACGATAACCCATTCGTGTGATTCAGAGAGACCACAAAGAAGAAACAATATATGGCACACCAAATATCCCAATTATTTCTGAACTTTTATCATGCTTAATGTTTTGTTACCTCCGCATAAGCTTCCATGTCCTCCAAAAACTGACCAAGAAGTGTGGTAGAAAATGCAAGGTCGGCTACCCAAAATGGTTCCAGACTCTGTAACCAACCTGTATAAAGTGTCAGAACAATGAAAACCTTGAGAGCAAAATATTGCTTTGTTTGCCTGACACAAAAACCTAAACACAGTGAACAACCAGCAAAAACAGAGTTTAAAATGTGGAGATTTAATTGCATCAACTCTTCATGCATAAAAGCAATCAGCTTTTGTTTTAAACAGTGAACCTGTAATACTGTATGGCACCTATCTGAAAATGTAAAAATCAAGTAGCAACACACAGCAGTACTAATTATCTTAAGAAACTAAATAAGATTGATAAATAAAAGAGTTTCTAAAAGAGTTATTTTAGACTTGGGGTCATGGCACAAATTTTGTTCTACTAAACAATGCTAAAATTCTGGACTAAGAAATAAAAAAGCAAAATTTATTAGACTTCTGGATTCTACTGAAGAATGTCCACAAGCATTGGGAAATACTTACTAGTTTGACACCACTTTAACTGTCATGGTTTAATGCTATGGAATTCTGGGAAGTGTTTGTGTTTAGCCTTTTCTGTCAGAGAGCTCTGGTGCCACAACAACAAATTCCAGAATTCCACAGAATTGAGCCATGGCAGTTAAACTAGATTATTTCTGCAGTGTGGATGCAGAATCAGTTTTTCTTAGCCTGTTCTGGGACACTTCTATATTTTGTACTTTCTCCCAGCATGCTTATTTCTTCCAGTTGTACGCACAATGTGATTTTCACTACACAAAGACCAGAATTCAGAGTGCTACAGTCAGCCCTTGGTTTCCATGGGGGATCCGTTCCGGACCCCCCTTTGGCAGATACCAAAATCCGTGGATGCTCAAGTTCCATTATCCCCAATGGTGTTGCATGCATGTGGCAGTGCCACCATTAGGGACAAGGAGACTTCCCCTGAAGCCACATGCACGTGACTGGGAGATTCACATGAAAGAAAATCTCTGGTCCCCCTGAGTGAGTCCATGGCTCCGGGGCTAAGCTGCCACTGAGAAGAAGCCCCCGGGAAGGAGGGAAAGGACAGAAGAGGAAACAGAAAGTCAGAAGGAACAAGGAGAAAAGAAAAATCTCCCTGTGATTCACTGTGAAGAATAGGTTATTGGGTGTCTCCCATCCAATTGTTATTGAAAGTCTTTTTCCCTTGTAAAGCAGGCGAGATCCTGATAACAGCATTATATTTTAGAGTAGCAAGACATTCTTTACTTGTTACATAGTGCAGTTCTGTTAAATGATGCCCTGGGAATAACAGATGTTCTTAGTCATGATCCAAGCAAAGGAGACATTAGACACAGCCATCACATTACTTTATTTTTTTCAGACTTACCTGACACTTGCTGTGTCAGAGAAGGCTTCTGTGTGTGATCAATATGCCACCCAACTAATATGTCAACTGTGTCCTTGGAAAGCAAAACAAAAAATTAATCCACTTATAATTGATGATGTATCTATACTGATCTAAAGAAAACAGGAAAAAAAACTCTCTTACCCTAAAGTTAGTGCTGAAAATGTGAGGATAACATCGGGACACAAGAAGGATGCACTTGACACATTTACATAGCAATTCTGGTGTATCTACGTTCTCTAGAATAGACTGCAAGCTAGTCATGACGAGCTTTAAGAGGGAAAAACACACACAGCTGAAAGCCATACTGAGCAAAAACTTTTAAAAACTTCATATTTAGTGCTATTTGAATTGTTCAAAAGAATATTTACTTGGTTATATTTGATATAACCAACATACATAATATAACCAACAGATCCCCTGTGTATGGGGAGGGGCAGACTATGGCCCCATACAGACAGGCCAAAATAAAGCTGCTTCGGGTCACTTTGGAGGTATGCTGTTTAAATGATGCACGTGTTCTGAGAGTCTGGAAGCTGCACCAAAGGTGCGTTCCAGTCCTTAGGACTGGATTGTGACTTTGGTGTGGCTTCTGGACACATGCATCATTTAAAGAGCATACCTCCAAAGTGACCTGAAGCAGCTTTATTTTGGTCTGTCTGTATGGGGCCTATATTACCTGGCACCCTCCTCCAAACTGCTGTCTCTTGAGCTATGGGTGACTCCAGGTTTCCCTATTCTTCTTCCGCAAGTACTGACACTTCATTAGCAGGTACCAGCAAACTGCCATTAAAATTTAACAGAAGAGCTACAAAATCACCATTCACTGAGGATCTAACTGCTTGGGGTTAAATCAATGTATCAACAAGTCTTCAGAAGCAACAAACTGTGCTTTCTGTGATAAGTTCTGTCTGAGCAGCAGTCACAAAGTTTTTATTGCTGAGAAGATTTGGCACACTGCCCGACATCTCCCAGAGGAAAGAATAAGGATTATGTCAGACATGTTTGTATGAGATTCCAGATTTCAGCCAAAGGCTTTGGAACCCTTGCCAATTTGTTTGGATTTCCGTACCAGATCCACAGTCAGGACAAGGAAAAGGCACACTGAGATGAGAAAAGAACAACCAACGTTGGTTGTTTTAATAGTAGAGACAAGAGAAAATAAATAGGAAGAGCCAGGAAAAACAGAAGAGAAAAATAGACTACTTGACCTGGGGTAAGCCAGGGAGGAAAACTGAAGAACAGTCCAGGTATGCAAAAAAGTATGTAAGTCATAAGACACATGTCCTGCCTGGACAGCAATAAGAATTAACCCATTGGTGGATGGCTCCTTTGTCGCAAAAAGAAAACTGTAACCTTCCATAACCAGATTAAAATTCTACTATTTTGTGTTTCTAACAGTGCAAAATTGTACAGACTATTTGATTCAGAAAATCTATTTGAATTCTAGTGGGTTATTACAATATATTTTTGGCAGAATAAAATGCCTTTCAGAAAAAAGAATGCATTCAGAAAAAAAGTATTTCTAATCTTGTTAATGTTAGAAAATAATCTAATCAGTGTTAGAAACACTTAGTATTTCTAACAGTGTATGTTACACTGTTTACACTACAGCATGCTAATTAAAAATATTTAGTGTATAAGTCATAATGCTCCAACTTTTATTCTTACTTGCATCACAGATGAAAAGGCTTTCTTCTCTCCCACAGTTTCCAACGCTTTGTAAGTTGCACATAAATAAAGAAGTTTGACTTCATCTTTAGTGGATGAACTAAATTTGTTAAAAATCCATTTAAAGATCTTCTCCGCTTCATAGCTCAAAGAAGCACAAAGAAGGCCAAGACAGCAAGCTCCCTCCTGTCTCAGTTCCTGAAGCAATTTGCTACTGCATTTATGGAGGAAAAAAGTGTTAACAATTTTTAGTTATTGACAAAAACAAAAACAAACAAAAGCTATGCTCTGGCTATCACTCTCTATTAATAACATTATTTTGAGAGAAAAAAGCAGAAACATAATGTGCAGTGGGGCTAGTTTCATCAAGTCACAACAAACCAAAGCCACAGCAGTCCTTTAAAACTTGCCTCCAAGAACCCACATGGGGAAGCCTATAGAATTTCTGTTTGCCTAAAAATGCATACCAAAAAGTCTCCTCTCTCCAGCTGTGCTCTTCTGTCCTTCAGTTTATTATAAGCACACTCTCTCACATACGCACAAATCAAGAGATAACAGACAAATGTACATCCATTTTTATAGAAACATTTTTATTTATATTCTTGTACTTATCGAGGGATCCCTGCCAACATACCTGCGGACACCCCAAACTTCATAAGCAGTTGCATCTGATGAAGTGGAATACAGTTCACAAAAGCTTATGGTAGAAATTTCTTTTGCTTAGTTAGGTCCCTAAAGTGATACAGGGTTCCTTTATATCTTTTTTCTGCACTTGCATGTTAGCTAATGGGAACCAGTTTAGTAAAGAGAGGGACTTCTGAAACCATTTTCTGTTAGCACTATACAGCAAGTGCTGAATGGTAAGCAAGAGAGAAAATTTCACCTTTTGCATTCTGTCCAACTTGTCCTACTACATTCAGGCCTGTTACAGACAGCCAAAATAAAGCTGCTTCGAGTCACAGTGGAGGTATGGTGTTTCAATGATGCATGCGTCCTAGGAGTCCAGAAGTCGCACCAAAGCCATGCTCCAGACTGGAGCGTGGCTTTGGTGTGGCTTCTGGACTCTTAGGACGCATGCATCATTGAAACACCATACCTCCACTGTGACTCGAAGCAGCTTTATTTTGGCTGTCTGTAACAGGCCTCAATTTTCTTACTATTCTTGCCATTGTAGTCAGCTCAAAACTATCTGAGGAAACTAGGTTGCCATCAGCAAGGCTTCCCACACTCTAGAGAAGCTGAATGGTCTCCCTTCAATTCCAAGTGAGGCCTTCTTATAGTCTCTGCTTTGTTTTGATTGCATCCATCAGCTTGGTTTAGGCTGTGACCCACATTTGTTACTGCATTCTAACAACCCAGTGCATAATGAATGAAGGGCAGGGGCAATTAATCATGTTCTGCATACCCTGACTTCCAAAAGCATTTACTGAGCTTGACTTTGAAGAAAGCATACAACAAAGCACTCCTTCAAATACAAGTCAAATCCTGAAGGCAAGTCGCTAGTGATACAGATCTGTCCTAGAGATTGGGAAGACCCAAAATCCAAATAAAACCCCTAGTGATTACTTCTGGGACTAGAAACATTCAACAGTAAAAAATCGCAAGTATCTCTAGGTCCCCAAACATGCATGCTACTGACTCCTGTCAACAACAATAGCCCATCATTCCATTTCCCATCTGGCCACCAGCATGCCTACAAGTAAACTAGATTTTAAACCCCTTTCCAGCCCATCAATCTCCTTGCCCAACTCTTGTTCACCCCAAATCCACTTCCTCTTAATTGCCCATCCTTTGAAAAAAGCCAATCAGGTTTTAAAACACCTTCCACCCTATCAAACTCTCATCTCATTCCTGTTCTTTCCAATCCACTTTTGGACGGATGGAAGACTGAGAGGAGGAGAAAGGGAAGAGGTCAAGTTAGCTAAGCAGCAGCTACAAACGTGAATAGTCAAACTCACAAATGTCAAACCTCCAAATGTGGAGGGCTGACTATAGTATATTTCCTGCTCCCTATTGCCTTTCTCAACCTTTTTACCCTGGAGGAACCCTTGAAATAGTTTTCAGGTCTTAGGAAACCCCTGAATAAAATTTATTATATCCACAGTTCAAAAAAAAAAAAAAAAAAAAAAAAAAAAGGTGGGGGTCCCCAATCACAATCTATTGTAGGACCTCTAACGACCTCTCATTGTAACCTAGATTTCCAGTGATTGAAAAACTCTGGCTATGCTTTGCTGATCCTCCTGTAGACTAGATGTTAACTTGTCCGCTGTCTTCAACTCCCAGGCTGAAGATGCTTTCTGGCAACTTGGTGGCCTCTGAAAACTTTTCTCATTCCAACTTACCTTTCATTAAGCACATCATGTATTGCAGTCAGGATATTATCCAGTTGCTTAACCAGTACCTGAAACAGTTGACATATACATTTTTTTAAAAAATGCTGTCACAATTTAAGTACAAGCTGCCTTATCATTAAAAGTGTAAACATGCTTGCGCCCACCTCAAAGTATTTCTTATTAGTTTCGTGACACTATGGACAGTTTTGCATACCCTTGTGAGGCATTTGTAGCAATCGCATTTAAATGCTTCAATACATTCTGTCTATCAGAAGGTTCTGGACTACATGTATTTCAAAATCTAGGTGTACAGCAAATACATTAAGAATTCCTTTATTAACCCTATGAAAGACTGAACAGAAAGCATATGCCATCAATAAACAACACATCAGTTATGTGTAACTTTAAGTCATTCTGTTAATTGAACTAGATGTTATTTTTGGTCATCCACAACATCTCTTTATAGACTGCAGAAGCAAGAAGAAGAACATTCTGGCTGCCTTCATCTGCCAATGAAACAAGACTGCTATGCAAGCAACAAAGGATGCACCTGCACTGCAGAAATAATCCAGTTTCACATACAGGCAGGAATTTAATACATAAATCACCATAGATGCCACCTACAATGTCAAGGAAACCTTTGGGGCACTCTATTATTTACTCCTACGATGGTTCATCAGTAGGGATTAGGGCAGGGCCTCATGGCTAATGTGATGGAGGGGGCAGTGAGATAAAGAAAGAACGTCTTGTTTGGGAGGATCCAGTCCCTCAGGCTAAAGAAACTTAGAAATACATCAATAATTTTAAGATGACAACTTTAGGGCTGGTTCAGAGGCTCACGTTTATTTTATTGGGATTTATGAAGTAGTCACACTTGGCACAGTTAACATTAAGATTAAATAGTCTCAATAAGCAATTACAAGAAAGTTAGCTTCCCCACCTTTTGGGACTATCTGGAACCTGGAAGAATGGAGAATGTTTCTTAATTATGACTTCAGTTGTCAGTAAAAGTTAAAGAATACTTGAAAGACTGGCCTGACACCTGCTTATAAAGAGTACTTTCCCCACTGCAACCACCTACAGTAAGGTTATTCTCAGCAGAGCTGCTAATCGCAAAAGGGGAGATAGAACAGTCAGCAGATTTTCTCCTTTCTTTAGCTGCGATACTGATCTTTTTCAAAGATCAGTAATACTAATGATTAGCTAGTCTGCAAATTTTCATTTAGCTGTAATGTTGAAGATATTTATCCACATCTCCCAAATGCCACATCAGCCACATCAGGCTGAATACAGCAGCACACTCATCAACACTTTTCTAGTTTGTAGTACAATGGACCCTTCCTAGTGGTGACCTGGTGATTCATGGCTTTGATTGTTCATGGATCGCCATACGCCATGTTATTCCATGATGGTGCATGCATCTGGATGCACTGACATGCACACATAATATGAGGTGGACCGTCCGCATTTTTGTCATCTGCTGTAGAAGTGATAATCACTAACAGGGTAAAGATATTGGGTGGGAATGTGCTGGCTCCTTCCTTTGTATTTTTAACACGAGGTGAAGTTATATAGAGGACTGATTTTATGCCAGAGCAATCCTGCAACTGCTCTGCCATTGACCATAATCTGGCAAACTGCCATTCCTTTCCCCAACAGGGTGTCCCATATTCTTCCTAGGTCACAACAAGGAACCTGTATTAATACGATGCTAACAGAAGACACATGATACTTCACCAGTTTGTTCTCTGGTTGCTGAATGAATTCTTTCAGCTGCTTTACAGTCGCCAGTCTTCGGTCTCTGTCATCTTCCCGAGTAATCCTCCGAAGAAGATTTGACAGTCGAGACTCATCAGAGTAAGACAATGAACGATCTATAAAGGAAGACATTATTAACATGTGTGCATACTTTTTCCTCCTCCAAATATCAGGTTTAAATCCATATAGCAGTAAAAAATGATCAATAAATTACTCTGAAGCAAAATACACATAATAGATTTTTTAAATCCTTCTATCTGACATATCCTGGGAGTTAAGGTGGCTCTTAAAATTATTCAAAAACAAAGCAGTTTTAACACCTAAATTGACAAGTACAGACCAATCCAATTGTTTTGTTTTCTTTAAAAAAACTAAAGACTGATCTGTAGGATCTTTGCTACAAACATTTTTGCTCTGAAACAGATCAAATACCCAGTAATTGACCAAGATCCAACCTTTCCACTGAAAAGCCTCTGATTTTACAATAGTCAGCATATTCAATTATTCATAAACTACAGTGTAATTGTACCTAATGTTAAAATATTTCAATGTTCAAATACTAAACTGGACTCTAAAATTCTCATAGGTACCCCTTGGACCTACTATAATAACAGGAAAATCATTGCCATTAAAACACTCAACACAATTCTTACCCTGTGCTTTCCTCATGTCTTTTGTGATTAAAGCACGATTGCCATGCTGAACACTGGTAAAATCAGGATTGGTCACATTGTTAATTCTCAGCTCTTGCCCCAACGACTTCCGACCATAAGTATTTTCCCCAGATCCTCCATTGACACTGTAGCCACCTGGAAATAAAGGAAGAGTCATGTTAAGTTTCTCTGCAAAGCCATGCACTGCAAGCATAATAGGAATGGACAGACCTCAGGTTTGTGGAATCAACTTTGCTTTTTTTACCAGAACTGAAAGAAGCTCAGACTCTTTCCAAACCATCTCCTAGCTTTCTCTTTTTTACATAGAAAGATAGATATGTACCTTTTTCTTCATTCTGTATGTCAGTGGGGACTCTGATATCATCATGTCTATGTCGAGACACCACCGTTGAATTTGAAGGTTGTAATCCATAGGATGAAGAACTACTCCTATCTCGGGATGCAGTGTATTTTAAATTCTCTTGGTCTGTTGATGGATTGTCAGTTCTGCAAGAGAAAAAATTGTGTTCTACTCAAGAATTCAAATTTGGCCTTTGCTGTTACCAATAAATATGGGAGGCACACTTGGAATAATTAGACAATAGTTTTTGAATAACAATAGGGATGTTTTTCCAATGTGTAAAGCCATTGAGGTTTTTTTCCAATTGTAGATTATTCCATCTGTGTCACACATTTGTATCACATAGGACAGGTGGCCGTATGATATAACCATGGCTTAGCAAATGACAGGTGCAAACATGTATCAATTAGGCTGAGGACTCAGCAATTGAGAAACAAAGGCGCAGTACAGACCGCCCAAAAAAGGCGGACTGCCGACGCCTGTTTTTCCACCAGAGGGAAGCCTCAGCCGCCAAATGGCGCCATTCCACAGTGGCTGGATGGCTATCTTTCTGAGATGATTTGATTGAGAGTGCCTGCATGGCAGGGGGCTGGACTGGATAGCCCTTGTGATCTCTTCCAACTCTACGATTCTATGATTCAAGTTAAACTTTAAATCATAGAAACGTTTAAAAATCTAAAACAACTCTCCCAAATAAAGCCACCCTTGCATGACACTGTGCTGCGAAGTTCTGGGAATTGTAGTTTTGTGAGACATTTAGCCTTTTCTTGTCAGAGAGCTCTTATGCCACAATAAAAACAGGTTGCTTACCTGTAACTGTGGTTTTTCAAGTGGTCATCTGTGCCCTCATACAATAGGGTTTTGCGCCTGCACAGAGACTCCATTTGGATAGCTGAAAAGCTGAACAGATTGGCAAAAGCCCCGCTCACTTCCAGGCACTGAGCATGTCCAATCCTGCCAATCTAGCTCCTCCTTCAAAGTCCGTCGCAAAAAACAGCAGGGACCTGACTGAGGGGAGGTAGGGCGGGTTTGTGTGAAGGCACAGAAGACTACTCGAAGAACCACAGTTACAGGTAAGCAAACTCTTCTACTTCTTCTTGGTCTCTGTGCCTCACACAGTAGGATGACAGGAAGGTCACTGCAGAATTGAAGAAAGCACAGCACGGCTGAAACTGGCATCTCGATGAGACCTGGAATCAAGCCGGTAATGCTGGACAAACGTGGAAGGTTGGGACCACATAGCTGCCTTGCAATCATCAGGAAGAAGGATGCCTCTAAGGAAGGCAGCAGATGAGGAAACAGCCCTGCTTGAGTGTGGGTGCACACCAAGAGGAAGAGAGTGTTTGGCCAGCTCATAAGCCAGTACAATGGTCTAGGCAATCCATTTGAGAATCTCTGAACGGAAACTGGGTGGCCTTTTCTGGATCCACCATAACAAACAAACAACTTGTTGGTCAACCTGAACTCAGCAGAACATTGAACATAAAACATCAAGCATGTGCATAGTCTTTTCCAAATGCAAAGAAGGGTCTGGATAAATATTGGGTAGAACATGTCTTGACAAAGGTGGAAGGGGGATACAACCTCAGGAAGAAATGAAATGTCCAATCTGAGGACATTCTTCTTCGTGGAAAATGGTGAAGGGCTCATCCAAGCACAATGCAGTCATCTCAGAGGCCCGCCTGGCCGATGTGATGGCCACGAGAAATGACACTTTCCAAGTGTAAGCAACCTCAGAGAGGATGAGCCCAGGGGCTCAAAGGGAGGTCTGATGAGATGCATAAGCACCAAGGAGAGAGACCACACTGGAGCCAGCGGAGGCAGTGGAGAGTAGAAGTGATGGAGAGTAGAAGTAGACTCAAGTCTACAAAAGCTCACGCTACCAGCCTCTTTCTTTCAGTTAGGAGATTCTTGCTCTATACTCTTATAGCGTTGCTATTCCACTTTTAACTGCTCTAGCTGCTACCTGTTGCATTCTGGGATTTGCAGTTTAGGGAGGGGCATTTAGATTCAGACAGAGAGCTCTTAGGCCTCACTGAACTACAAAACCTAGAATGCAACAGGAGACAGCCAGAGCAGTAAACGTGGAAAAGCAACTCTACAGGAGTGTAGTGCGATAATCTCCTTAGTCTCAAAGATGCTTCAAGATCCCTTTAAATACTGATTTTCTAGACCAACAGAGCTGTGCCTTTGGATTCTATACAAACACAGTAAGAACAGCGGGAAAAGGCAACATCATAAACTTGAATCTGTTTGGGAAGTTGAGTGGAAATGTGAAAACAGCATGTCTCAAACTAACTGCGACCAAGGTGTACACATTGTATAAGGAAGTTAACAAATGCATTAAATAGTATAAAAACACTTCTGAGTAATGCTTATGTTATAAGGCCCACTTTGATCTATGGCGCTTACATAAAGAAAAGAGGGTGCAGAACAGTATAGTATAAAATACTGTATTTTACATACTATTTTATACATAAATATAAAATAGTATATAAATAGTATCAAAACACTTCTCAGTGTTGAGACCCACTTAGCTCTATGATGCTTACACCCAGAAAAGTGGATTTACACTTGGTACCTTAATCTTACACATGATCAAGTGGCTGCAACCAAATATTGTATACTCATGTACAAAATGACCTCATGTATAAATCAAGCAACGTTTTTAGGGCCAAAATCATTTATTTTGATATGGCTCATGGATAAGTCAAGGGTAGAATTTAGGAGACGGAAGGTTTTATGATCGGATTGGAAGTGGAGGGGGAAAAAGAGAAGTTTGGTCATCAGGAGGAGCAAGGAGGAGGAGGAGCAAAGATTTTAAGATCAGGTTAAAGTGGAGGGAAAATGGGAAAATGCAAGGAGAAGGAAAGGTTTGGAGATCAGATTGCGAAGGGAATCAATACACATCACACACACACTCACACTCCTGCCTTGGCAGCGCTTTCAGAAATCACTGCCGTGGCACAGAGAATTGGGCATCGGGGCTGCTTTTTAAAAGACCTTTATGAGCAATATTACTGGTTGTTGTTAACTGCCCTCCAGTTGATCTCAACCCATGGTGACTGTGTTGACCCATATATAAATTGACCCCCAGATTTCTGGGTCAATTTTTGGGCATAAATTTCTTGACTTATAGTCCAGTATATACGGTATGCAAAGGATTATCAAAGTTTTCTAATAACTGTCATATAATAAGAGCAATATAATTCGTGACATCCTGTAGTAATTTAAAACTGGGAAATTCTTCTCACAGTAACACATGCTCACACATAATATTGCTGACTGCAAAACTTTTACGCATTTAGGTCTGCAAAAGCCTGAAAATTTTCAATTACCGAAAGTAAAACAAAGAAATGCAGTTGTGAGCCTTCACCAAACTAAATAAAGCAAAATGGGAACTTTATTTTTTAAATTTATCATACTTTTTTTTATTCCAGATCCCAAAGCAGGTAAATTAAAACAAACATATGAGACTATAAGCTCTGCAAACTTTATGAAATCCTCTTTTCAGGAAACAATATAGACAAAGAAGGAAATGGGAAAGAAGAGATTCCATCTAAACTATGGCGGGGTACAGACCGCCGCTTTGCAGCGGTCTGGCACCGCCGCCAGAAGGTCCGCGGGGGAGCCGGAGCCTTCAAACGGCCCGACTCCCGCGCGGACCGAAAAAAGAAGCTCCAAAATGGAGCTTCTTTTTGCGTCGCGTTTGCGACGTAGCGAGGCGCCAGGGGCGCGCTCGCTACGTCAGCAGCGGCGCGACGCGTCTGGACGCTGTGCGTCCGATGCGTAAAGATGGCGGCGCCCATGTAGAAGGGGCGCCGCCATCTTGTACGGACGGAGTCCGTACTAGACCATGGGGCGTCTAAAAGAGACGCCCCTTTTTTAAAATGGGACGTCCGGAGGACGTCCCAAATGTCCGTGTAGAAAGCCCCATTAAAAGGAAATTCCTGACAGTAAGAGCTGTTTGAAAGTGGGACACACTCCCTTGAAGTGTGGTGGAGTCTCCTTCTTTGGAGGTTTTTAAACAGAGGCTGGATGGCTACCTGTTTGGGGTGCTTTGATTGTGTATTCCTGCATGGCAGGGGGTTGGACTGGATGGCCCTTGGGGTCTCTTCCAACTCTATGATTCTATGAAATAAACCATCATAAAATATCAATCCTGCAGTACCCTCATTCATTTAATAAACTTTAAAAAAATTAATTGCCACTGTTCCAAATTCTAAACACACACTGAAATCTATCAGATTAAACCTCCTCCCATTTCTCAGCTCCATGCTTTATGTTTTGCAGCACCTAGCTTAATTTGCCAACTTGGCAGTATGTTACTCAGTGACAACACAACCTACCATATATCCTGTCTGTTTAGAAGAGGCTTAACAGACATCATATAATACAAGTGAAACATGCAAAGTCTTGTTTCAGAAGCAGCAGAAGGAAACTGAAGAACCTGAAACAGCAAAACAAGTATAAGAGGAAAAGCTAAGAGGAATTACCTCTCCTCCAAATATAACAACTACTATATCAAGTCTTCCAGTTAGTCACTCTTCAATTGGGGGCTGGAGGGTTACTTTCTTCACTGAGTATCCTGTGGCTCTTCTTTCAAATTTGAACACCAATTCTCTTCAACCCTAAAGCACCTGATCAATGGTGAAATATGTTTTACAGGTTCACATCAAACTATCAGAAACTAAAATTCTTAGTGGTGGTTTGACAGAGGAGGCAGGAAACTCAGGCTGAGTTCCTGTTGGCCAGAATAACTATACTGCTGCAGTTGGAAGAAGTACTTTACCCAAAACTAAAAATGCCAATGATGCCCAGGGGAGAGGGGGCACTGCCTGCTTCTAGATGGATGTGCAAAGCTAAGGACACTCGTAAAAATTGTGGAGGGAAGAAGGAATGCCAAGAGTAGCTAGGCGCTAGCTGGATCTCCCCCAGCTAATGGCGGCCAAGCTCCAGACTGAGGGCAGCAAAAGTGGATAGTGCAGGGGAGAGGATCCCTACCCTTCACCATTTGCTTGGCTCTATTTTTTAAATTTAGAAAGAAAGAAAGAAAGAAAGAAAGAAAGAAAGAAAGAAAGAAAAGACAGAAAGACTTCCCAGCAGCAGTGGCTCAGGCACCGAAGATGCTTGGCCCAGGGTTGCCTTGCCCCCCCCCCCCCCCGCACACACACACAAACACCCTGCCAAAGCCTCCAGGCTGCCCTCGCCTGGCTCCCAAGCACCCTTTCCAGTTCTGGATCCTGGAAGGCATCCTTGGACAGTATGGCCACAAACCCACCCGTGACTCTCAGCAGCCTCAACAGCTCCTCTGAAGACCACATCGCTGCAGGAAGAATGGAGGAAGTGGCAGGGAGGTGGATTGTAAGGTGGGGTGGTCTGTAAAGCCATCCCTCAACTTATTCATGGGTCACAACAAAATCCCTAATTTTGGCCCCATAATCTACCCTCAATTTATATACGAGGTCAACTTATAGTATACTGTAGCTTCAAATTTGTCCTAGATTCCAAATTCAGGGAAGAGATTTTTTTCCCCACTCTCTTATCCATGAGTGTGATGGTTGTGGGACAGATAACAAATGTTCCAGAGGGTCTCTGCTTGTTTAAAATGAAAAGAATAGAAATTTAGAATTGGTGCATGGATGGACAATGCTTTAAAATATAAAACAGGCAATATGGTGCAGTATATGGACCAGCAGAAGAAAAGGTTAAGGGGTGACATGATAACCAAGCTTAAATATTTGAAGGTAATGATCCCCAAAGAAGGTGGTATGCCCCTGATGGAGGTGTTGGAAAGATAATGGGGAGATGGGAGGGGAAATGGGACAGTAGGTGGTGATGAGGAAAAAAGGAGGGTCTTTGGTCAAAGTACTGGAGCTCAAGAAAGGGACCACTGGCCTTTAATAATAATAATAATAATATGTTTTATTTATAGACCGCTATTCCGCGATGATCATAGCGGTGTACAGTAAAATCATTAATACAATAAAAATACAGTTAAAGGAGGGAGAAGTCTCATCCTTCAGGCAGTCCAAGATGTTGCTGGTCTGCCTGATGGCTCCCTCTGAGGCCGAGATGACAGTTGAGGAGGGAGGGGCCTCTTCCTTCAGGCAGTCCAAGATGTTGCTGGGTCTGCCTGATCGCTCCCTCTGAGGCCGAGATGACAGTTGAGGAGGGAGGGGCCTCTTCCTTCAGGCAGTCCAAGAATTTAGAACAATGGTGAGGAATGAGGCACAGGTTAGAAGTGGTGGCAAAAAGAAGCTTTCACATATGGGACCCTGCTTAAGATCTCTGAGTTTTGCCAAGACTTGGCTGGCAGGTTGGAGCTGCACTGCTGCTCCTGATTTCTTGCATTGGACAGGCTGAGAAAAGAGATAGCAGAAGAAACAATACTGGTCGGGGGGGGGGGGGATGATGTAAAGCTGTGTGGAGAAGGAACAGCTCTGGGGAAGAACAAGGAGTATCCAGGGTCGATTCTTCACCTCTCTGATTGAGAGTCCTTCCTCATCAGGAAGAAGCTTCTCCCTCTGCACCCGGTCACCTGGGGAGCAGCTGATCAAACAGCAGCCAAGAAGCCTCTCACTCATGCTAGCCTTTGCTACAAGGCCAATGTGGATGAGAGGCTTCTTGGTTGCTGCTCAGCCAGCTGCTCAGTTGCTACTCTCAAGGTGACCAAATGCAAAGGCCACAGTGAGTGAGCAGCTGGTCAAGCAGTGGCTCTCACCTAGCGATAGGCTTCTTGGTCACTGTTCAGTCAGTTGCACAGTCACCGCTTCTTTTGAAGCCAAGCAGCTGGCCTTCCATTTGCTGTAAGGCTGGTGCAGACAAGAGAGAGGAGCAGATCTGGGCTTCTACTGCCACAGCAGCTATATTCACACACAAGAGGCTGAGGAAGAAGAGGAGGTGGTGGAGATCTGGGCATGGCTGAAACAGACGATGCTCGCTGGGTTGCTGCTGTACAAAAGAGTAGAGCTAATATCAAAAAAATATGTGTTTGGTGGCACTAGGATTATTGCCTAAGAGCAAGTGATGGTTGCCCAAAAAAGTTTGGAACCACTGTTTGAAGGGATACTGAGAATGGAGAAAGCTTGTTTTCTACTGCTCCAGAGACTAGGACACAGAGAGCTGTTGTGTTTACACCTTCCTGCTCTCCCAACTTTATTATTATTATTATAATTTATTTATTTATATAGCACTGTAATTTGCACAGCGCTATACATAAAAACAATAAATATAAAAGAGTAAACCTGCCTATGGCGTACAATCTAAGAAATAATAGGATAATATATATAAAATACATAGCAATACAGGAAAGGGTTCAATAAAACAGGCAACAAAAGAACATCAAATAGCAAGTGACAATCACGCAATGCCTGGGAACGCTTCTCTGAACAGGATGGTCTTCAACTCCGTTTTGAAGCTGGTTAAAGAAGTGATGGCTCTTGCTCGTGGGGGAAGAAGGCTCTAGGAGTGAGGGGCAGTAAGTGAAAGGGGGCAAATCCGAGATGGGGCAGAGGAAATCCTGGGCTGGGACAGCCGACCTTGACTAGCAGAGCGGAGGGCCTGAGTGGGAAGGTGAGGAGAAAGAAGTTCTGATAAATAAGATAGTGAGATAAAGATTTATTTTTACCTGAATTATTCACTAGTTTAGGATTAGGTTCTATGTAAATATAGATTAAAGCCATTAGTAAACTTTTGTTTTAAACTACAAGCTACATGTTGTTTGAGTCAGTCTCAGTTCTTAGGGAATCACAGGGCGAAACAGATGGGCAGGAAAATGTGGCTTGAAGCTGCCTTTTCTGAAGCCACATGGAAACCCCACCAACCACATCACCGGCTCCCAAGGCAACTGGAGTGCTCAAGTCATGACCACATGAATGGCTTCAAGCCAGGAAGAAGTGGAAAAAGCTGCTTCTTTTTGAAATGGCTTTTCTATGTATAAGGCGCCTAGAGGGCACTTTCCTGCTGTCTTCAAGGCATGTGTCATCCAAACGCCACACCTTCAAGTCAGCCTAAACCTCTTTTTGCCTGCCTGTTTAGCCCCATAGTTAGACAAAGAATCATCCTCTGCTACTCTGCTGATTTAAAGCTAGATCCTAACAGGCTTGGCTTTGTTATTTTTAATATTTAAATATTTTTTGTTTCCTTAGCAAAAGGAACCTTAAATTACCCCAAAGAAAGGTCTGGAAACCATGCCGTACAAGGAACGACTTAGGGAGCTAGGTATATTTCGCTTGGAGAAGAGAAGGTTAAGAGGTAATATGATAACCCTGTTTAAATATCTGAAGGGATGTCATACTGAAGACAGAGCAAATTTGTTCTGCAGCGCCAGAGAATTGGACCCAGAGCAATGAGTTCAACCTACAGGAAAAGAGAATCTACCTCAACATCAGGAAGAAGATCCTGACAGTAAGAGCTGTTTGACAGGGGAATATGCTGCCTTGGAATGTGGTGGAGTCTCCTTTTTTGGAGATTTTTAAACAGAGGCTGGATGGCCTTCTGTTGGGGGTGCTTTGATTATGAGTTCCTGCATGGCAGGGGGTTGGAGTGGATGGCCCTTGAGGCCTCTTGCAACTCTTCTATGATGCAAACTACAGGAAAAGAGATTACACTTAAACATTAAGAAGACTTTTCTGATGGTAAGAGCTATTAAGACAGTGGCATATGCTGACTCAGAGTGTGGTGGAGTTTCCTTCTTTGGAAGTTTTTAAATAGAGGCTGGATTGCCATCTGTCGGGAGTGCTTTGATTGTGTATTCTTGTATGGAGGGATGGTCCTTGTGATCTCTTCCAACACTTGTGATTCTATTCTTCAAGAGCAGTCATTTTATGCCCTCAAGAAACCAGGACACAGCATATTTTCAAAGACAAAAGAGTACATGACCATAATCTTTGAAAACTGCTGTCTTAAATCTAACACACACGTGATACACCTTTCTCCTTTCCTAAATGAAGATGTGAGCATGCTTCATACTATCAGATGGCATAAGATGACCCAGAAGTATACTTTTTTAAAAGACTGTAACCTGGGTGGAGATTGATTTGGTCTCTCTAAGATTACTGTAAAAATATATAAAACAAAGTAGAAACTTACTTTTATTATTTTAACAAAACATTTTTAAAAAATGTAAATAGCAAAAATTAATTAAAATAATCATCTAAATAAAAATAATTAAAATAATCCTCTACAATAATCCTCTACATGTGGGTAGAAGGTCTCTAAAAAGGAGATAGATGAGGTTTCCATATCAAGCACACTTTTAATAATCTGGACTGTATTTGCATAGAGCCAACAGACACAAACCTAATTTGCCTGCAGCTGTTGAGAAGTGTAAGGCTAAAATGGGGGACTCAAAAAGTGAAGTAAATATTGTATGACAAAACTGGATATGAGAGATGAAGGTCAGAAAACGTGGCCCCAAATTCTGGGTGTAAACAGCCAACATCTGGAGCTGTTATTGCGCTATCATTGACAATTTTTGGAGAAAGCTTCATCTGCTTATGTAAGTACCTTCAAGTTGTTTGTCAACTTAAGGTGACCCCATGAATTTCATAGGGTTTTCTTCAGCAAGACTTCCTTCCTTAATTACTCCATTCTAACTACAATTCCCAGGATTCCCTAGCACTGAGCCGGGGCTATTAAAACGGTCTCAAACTGGATTATTTCTGCAGTGTGTTTTGAACCTAAGAAAGGTTATAGCAGGGGTAGGCAGCCCGGTCCGGCCGCCGATTGCCGACGGAGCCTTTGGCCTCTCGCATGAGGGTGTGGGGCCTTTGGCCTATCAGGAGGAGGCGGGTGGGCGGGGGGGGAAGCGGCAGGCAAGGGGGGCAAGCGGTGGGCAAGGGGGGCAATTGTCTATATATTAACATTTTTTTAAAAAATCAGCAAATTTTTAGCGTGTCCTCCATTTTTTTTTAAAAAAAGTATCCTCCATTTGAAATTTTTGTCCCACATTTGTCCTGGTTTATTTATTTATTTAATTTTTTTTTAAATATTAAAAAATTATTTAATTATTTATTTTTTGGCTTCAGCCCCCCAGTTGTTTGAAGGCCAGCAACCCGGCCCCCGGCTCAAAAAGGTTGCCTACCCCTGGGTTATAGCCTGTGTAAGGCTGCTGCTACAGTAGCAGGAGTTACAAAAAAGTAACAAACCAAACAACACCTGGTGTCAGAAAGGAGTTAGAATTCAGGCAGAGATGGTCACAGCATATAATTACATTACAGTTGTTAAGGGTTGGCTATTGCCAAATTATTTACAAGATCAATTGTAGATGTTGCTATCAAATAGACATTGAGTTCATCCATATCAGATGGGCTGGTTATCAATATATTCTCCAATATATCAGAAGCTGCCTTACAGCAAATGAAACCATTAATCCAATTAGTTCACTGATATTTATGAGAAGCAGTTCAGGGTTTCAAAAAGGAGCTTCTGTGTAGAGATGCTGGGAACTGAACTTGGGACTTCCTATACACAAAACAGTTCCTTCGTCACTGACCTATAGCCCTACCCTTTTATGCACTCAAGTCTGTGCAACTAAATGGTGTTGTCTCAGGGAAAACGCAATGGACTGGACATCAGTTTGCACCACATTTACTGAAAGGGAAGGCATGTTTTATAAAACTTTCAAAGTAAACTGTGAATTTCATACCAATATTATCTAGGTATCTGAAAGATAAAGTTGGTTCTCAAGTACTGATGACATAAGTTTGTCTAAAGCATTTGCTTTTTGTTTTCAATCATATAACTGATCAGCTGCTTTCCAGATTATGCTGATGGAGTCATAACGTTAAGTGTTTTTAATCATGTTTTTAGTAACACTGTTATTTAATTCTCTTATAACTTTTATAATCAATGTTTTGTGCCAGTGATTTGAATGCTGAACATGGACCAGGGTTCGAGTCCCAACTCGGCCATGAAACCCACTGAGTGACCCTGAGCAAGTCACAGGCTCTCAGTCTCAAGGGAAGTCAATGGCAAACCTCCTCTGAACCAATCTTGCCCGGAAAATCCCATGATAACCCCGTTTTAGGGTTGCCATAAGGCACTCAACAACGTTTTCGCTGGCATTGTTTTTTCAACTATTGTAAACTGCCTGGGATCACATTTTGGGGGAATGGCAGGATATAACTGCAATAAATAAATAATGTTGATACAATGCTTGTGGTTTAATCTTTCATCATTAATTTACAGGAACAAGTAAGATGCCTTCTATTTCTCAAAAAGTTTTTAACACCACCCTCTTTAGCAAAGCTGACTTTCAAACTAACAGAACTGAGCCTATTATGGTTTAATGCTGGTTTTAAGAGCAGCCTCATATCATTGCACTACATACAGATACAAATTCCCACGATTTGAGAACATTTTCATATCCAGGAACTCTGTTCTTTACAACTATCGTGCTATGCACACTTGCATGGACACAATGATTATATTTTCAGGACATATGTTGTTGGTATGCAAATTTGCCTCTGCAATTATTTGCTAAGCTTCACAAACCACAATCTAAACCCATGGCTTATTGATGGCTTATCAGCTCTGGCTCATAAACTCTGTTTGCCCATTTGCCCACCCTCAAACAGGTGCTGCCAAAAGGGAAAGGGCAAAAGCACACACAAAATGCGGGAAGAAAAGCCAGAGTTTGGTCATCTCCTACTCATCAGCAAAACATGGTTAACACAAACCATGGCTTATCATGAGGCATGAATACTGTCCTGGGATGTTAAGTGTAATCTTAGAGCTTTATCATACATGAACTCTGTCATGTATAAAGCCACAGTATGGGTACAATTGTTGTCAGAAAAGAAAGCCCATTAAATCTGAGGTGAAGTGAGTCTTACCAAGCATAAAGAAATACATGAAGGCTTAAATAATTCATGGAATTCAATCTTAAGTAACCCAGAAGCATCAAATTTAAGGGTTTACAACTTCAAATACTCCTCTTTCTATTAACTGGCAAATTTACAAATACAGTATCTGCTGGGGTTTGGCTCCAGGACCTCCCATGGACACAAACATCTATAGCTGCTCAGTCCTAGTATATGGCTCAGTAAAATGGTATCCCTTATATAAAAAGACAATATCAAGGTTTGCTTTTGGGGATTGTGTGTGTGTGGAATATTTTCATGCCACAGATCCAGAATTCGTGGCTATGGAGGCTCAACTGTGATGAAGTTAACTTAATGAATCTATAGCCACAGACCCAACCTCAAATAAACCATCCATGACTTTCTCCCTTCTTGAAAAGCATTAACAAGTTACCAGCTAGGCAACAAAAGTTACCATTCAAAAATCTTTCTACAGTGGATGAAAACATACAACGAAAATGAATACAAAAAATCCCAAGAGATGGGAATGAATTCAGAAGAGAAAAGAACGTGGAGGTATTTACGTTTAGTGGCAGTGTGCTGCACGTACAAACATTTCACACATTTCTCTGTTGCAACAACAAAGAATCTTGTGACACTGTAAAGAAGGACACCTCTAATGCTACAAGACTGTGGTCTAGAGTCTGTGTACTTTATGAAAGGCATTAAGTACTATCAAAGACTGTCAAATATACATGCACTTCATAAAAACACACACACACACACACACACAGATTTTGCATCCTATCAAGATGGAAATACAGTTATCCCTCCACATTTGCAGTTTTGACTTTGTGGATGTGATTATTTGTCGTTTTGATTAATATGTTCTCTAGGAACCTCCCATTCCTCCAGCGCAACTCTGCCAGACGCTGACCATAGAGTTGTACTGGAGAAGCTAAAAGTTCCTAGAGAAAACACTTCTCTAAGTGCGAAGTCGAAGGCTTTCATGGTCGGCATCCATAGTTTTTTGTGGGTTTTTCAGGCTCTGTGGCTGTGTTCTAGAAGAGTTCCTTCCTGATGTTTCGCCAGCATCTGTGGCTGGCATCTTCAGAGAAGCATCAGGAAGAAACTCTTCTAGAACACGGCCGCAGAGCCCCAAAACCCCACCAAAAACAATGGTATTTTTTATTTGCAATTCCCCCATATTCGCAGGGGCCCTTCGCCCCTAAACCTTGCGAACGTGGAGGGGCCGCTGTATCCGGGGAGGCCATCTGGTTCGGCCTCTTATCTCCTCACCCACGCCCACAACTCCTGGGACGTATCTCACATGCTCTCCTCTCCTCTATACCTACTGGCAGCATATTTCAAAGGCTCTACTCCTTCCTCAAGACCCCATTTTCTCTCAACCACCTGGAAAAGGAGGAGAGGCAAAGCAAGGGGACACACCCAGGAGAAAGCCACAGCCAATTTGACCCATCTGCAAGGAAGGGGCGGATGGAAGAAAGAGAGAGGGTTTTAGAAAACATTAACAACATACTTTTTGGTGGGATTTTCGGGGGGCTCTGTGGCCATGTCCTAGAAGAGCATCTGCTGGCGAAACGTCAGGAAGAACCTCTTCTAGGACCTGGCCACAGAGCCCCCCGAAAATCCCACCAAAAAGTATGGAGGCCGGCCACGAAAGCCTTCGACTTCACATTATTATGATGTCGATTTGTTTTAAGGAGGGATCATAGAATAATAGAATCCTAGAGTTGGAAGAGACCCCAAAAAGGGCCTTCCAGTGCAGCCATGCAGGAACTCCCCATCAAAGCGCCCAAAAGAGATGGCCATCCAGCCTCTGTTTAAAGGCCTCCAGGGAAGGAGAGTGTGATTAAAATGGAGGGAGGGAGGGCTCAAGAAGAAGAGCGAGCCTCTCCCTGTCTAGGCCTCAGAGCCCAGCCGCAGGAGCAGCCAGGGAGGGCCTGGGCCGCCGCCGCTGCTAGGCCCCGCGGGGCCCTTCTTCCCCTTCGCCCTGCCCCCGCTTGTAGGCCTGGCTCACCTGGCTTGCCAGTCATTCCAGCTCCGCGGGTGATAGTGCTGCCTGGGCCCCGAGGAGGAGGAGGAGGAGGAGGAGGAGGCGCCGCCGCTCAGCCGAGACCCCGGGCCTCTGCGGCTCATTACCTTGCCCGAGACGGCATGGCCGGCCGGGGGGCGCCAGGAAGGAGGAGGAGGAGGGCTGGCGAGGATGAGGATGATGACGGTGATAATAATCGCAGGAGCGGAGAGAGGCGCGGCAACGGGCGTCTCCTGGGGCGCTGCTCCGGCGCCTCACGCGGAAGAGAAGGGCGACGGCAGCGGAGGCCCCGCCTGGCGCTCCTCCGGCTCCTCCTGGCGGCCACCGACTGAGGCCCAGCTGCTGACTCCAGTCAGACTCAGGCTCAGGCAGAGCGAGGCCGCGCGGCATCACGGGAAAAAGGACGGCGGCGGCGGCGGCGAGGAAGAGGCGCCGCGCGGGGCATCATGGGAGGGCCGCGGGTGAGGCCTAGTGCCACCGGGCCCAGACCAGGCCTCTCTCTCTCCCTCTCCGCCCCCCAAGGACTGGCCAAGCAGCCACGGCGCAAGTACGAAGCGCCCTCTGCGCAGCCAGGGCTCTGCTTCGCTGCCGCGGGTTTGGTTCAAAACCCAAAGTCTAGTAGTGCCTCCGTCCTCCATCAAAGGAAGTCACGCCGCCGCTCTGGTCCCACAGAAGGACCATAGAGTCGGGAGAGGCCACAAGGGCCCCGGTCCACTCCAGCCCCATTCTGCCATGCAGGAACTCCCACTCTGCTCGGTTCAGGCCCCACCTGAGTCCAGTTCCAGGCCCCACAATTCAGAAAGGATGTGGGGAAGCTGGAGCCATGTGTCCAAAGGAGGGAGACTAAAATGTGAAGGGTCTAGAAACCATGAAGCCCTTTGAGGAGAGGCTTAGGGATTTGGGGATGTTTAGCCTGGAGAAGAGAAGGTTAAGAGGTGATATGATAGCCCTATTTAAATACTTGAAGGGGTGTCATATTGAGGAGGGAGCAAGCTTGTTTTCTGCTGCTCCGGAGACTAGGACCCAGAGCAATGGATGTAAGCGCCAGGAAAAGAGATTCCACCTCAACATTAGGGGATCCGTATTGATGGCCAGTGCGAAACCTCTGCTGCTTTGGCTGGTGTGTACATCCAATCTGCTGGTTCTCCTGAAGACCACCGGGTTACAAATTTCCCATGATGCTGTGCTGGAATTTCCCCCTTCTCCTTCCGTTGGCCCTTTCCCCTTTCAGGACAACTGCCGGGGCTGGGGAGCGATTTTTCCACTGAACGAGATAAAGTGGAAACCTTTTGTGTTGGAGGGGGGATGTATATGTATCTATATCTATATCTATATATATCTATATCTATATATATACACACACACACAAAGATGTGTATGTAAGCATATACATGCAGCATTACACTTTCGGCTGCTCCACAGCTTGTGTGTGTGTGTATATGTGTGTGTGTGTATATATGTATGTATACACACACATATATAAACACTCAAGCAGACAGATGTGTGTGTACACATATAAATACGGCATCACACTTTTGGCTGTGGCAAGTGTGTTTTTGTATATATATGTGTGTGTTTGTGTGTGTGTGTATATATATATATATATATATATATATTAACACTCATACAGACAAATGTGTGTGTACACATAAAAAAGGCATCACACTTTTGGCTGTACCACTATGTGTATATATATAAGTATGTATGTATATATATAAGTATGTATGTATGTATTTATGTGTGTGCATATATATATATATATATACACACACACACATATACAGATGGTGCATACCCCTTTCGTAAGTTGCTAAAGGCAGCAATTCTCGCGAAATTACGCGCTAAACAGTGACCTCATTCTTCACCCCGGAAGTTAAAAATGTTGCCCCCGTTCAGAGCCCCACAGAGCATGCGCAAAGCTGCCGATGCGCATCGGCCAATCCACATTGTATTGGGTTGGTGTGGTTATCCAATCTGCACTTGCCTCACTTTGCCTGAATACGCATTGGCCGATTCGCAAAACGTCGATGCGGAAGGCTGCCCAGATGTGAATGAATGATGCGATATGACGCGAATACGAATCGGCAAAGCGTATTCAGAGAGTGCGAGTGTGAATGAACGATGCATTATAATGCGAATACGCATCAACCAATGCGAACTGACCCTACTTCTGTGCCCTGTGTGGTAAGGTCCATAGTGATTTGAGTGTCAGACTGTCACTCTGGAAATCAGGTTTGGATTCCCTTTGATTTTGGGGGAGTCACACTCTCAGCCCCAGAAAACCCTGTGATAGGCTCACCTTAGAGTCACCAAAAGTCAGAAACAACTTGAAGGCACACAACAACAACAAGACCCCTAAGTCACTTACTTGTAATACATTACTTTCCAAGCTTAGTTAAACACAGCGAGAAATGTAATGTTAATGTTATCTTTGCCAAGAATTTGTACAATTTCCATTGTACCTCTTGCCAAAAAGGAGGTCACAGATTTACACATGGGCAAATGCTGATGCATATATATCTAGATGCACATTAAGAGCTTGTTACTGTAATTTGAATAGAAATATAATACACATCACCATAGTGATGATGATTTTCTTACTGTTTTAACAGGTGATAATGACAGATAGGCTCATTAAGGCTTTCTTTTCCTATTAGGGTTCTCAGTCTCTAAGCTGAACTTCAGCCTTACCCAGAATACCTAGTGGTGATACATGGTGAGAAGCACAATCCAACAACAGCTGGAGTTGACCACAACTGAAATAGATGATGTCTTCAAACTGAGGACTCCCCTTTGAGAGCCATTCAGCTAGAGAACTGCACTCTGTAGCATAGATAGAGCACATAGCCTACCCCAGTAATATGCCCTGTTTAAAAATAGATACAGCTATGCAGCAGGTTGCCATATTTCTAGCCATGTGATTCAGAAGCCCAGATGGTTTGCCTGCCTTTTGTATAGCACAGCCTATATGCTTTTCTGATGGTCACCATGGTGATAATAGTGTCTCGATACTAAGCACATGAGAATGTACAGGCTAGCAGAGACATGTCTCCTTGACAACAGTTTGCATAATTTGAGACAAAAATCTTAGCAGAGAAAATGTAAAAACAATGTCCCTGATCACTGCCTCAAAGAATGCCAGAGGCTCTTTGAATGTAGTCTTGAAACTACACCTCTGTTGACTACTGTAGCAGCCAGGTTCATGGGGAAGCAACAAGTTCTTTAGATACCAGGTCCAAATCCATTCAAAGCAATAGCTCACCATCTTTGGTCCTCTAAATGCATTGGACTTCACATCCCAAAACCCAAGCATGAATTCTGGGAGCTGAAGCCTAAAAACATCAGGAAGTGCAAACAGTGAGAATGGCCAGTTTTGCCCCTTTAATTCGTCATTTCCTGAACCAAACTTTAATTAGTCAATTGAAACTATGGCCCGTTCCACATGGGCAAAAAGTACGTACTCAGCACATACTAGGGTTACGAAAGGGCGTCCCTTAGTGAATATGTCTTATTGTTTACTGCCTTTGTATCTTTTTGATGTAAGGGATAAGCACAACAGGAAATAGCTTGCAACTCTTTCTGATTCTGTTCCTACATTCACCAGTAGATGGCTACATTTCCCTACATATATAAAATATAGGGCCTGAACAGACAGGCCAAAATAAAGCTGCTTCAGGTCATTTTGCTTTTTAAATGCTTTAAATGCTTTTTAAATCACACACGCATCTGAAGAGGCCAGAAGCTGCACCAAAGCTGTGTTTCAGTACTTAGGGCTGGGCAGTGGCTTTGGCATGGCTTCCAGACTATTAGGATGCATGCGTCATTTAAACAGACCCTTCACCATTTTAGTCGCCCGCCTTTGAACACGCTCCAGCTTGTCAACAGCCTTTTTGAATTTGGGTGCCCAGAACTGGACACAGTATTCCAGGTGAAGCCTGACCAAAGCAGAATACAGTGGCACTAATATTTCCCTTAATCTAGACACTATACTTTTGTTGATGCAGCCTATAATCACATTAGCCTTTTTAGCTGCCGCATCACACTGTTGACTGAGAGCTTGCAAATTCAGAATCAATTTGAAGCTCTCTCCCTTATCAGGGATGATGAGGAAGAGCATCAAGGACAGTCCTCAGGGACAGTGCAGGGAACAGCCACTGCTAAGCCGAGGAGGAGGCATAGGGACCACTTTTTGTCCCAGGGTCAAAAAGGTGGGGACGCCTTGCTGAGGGGTACAGAAACAGTGGTTTGTGGGCCTGACAAGACATCTCAAGAGGTGTGTTGTCTCCCTAGGGCAAAAATCCATGATGTGACAGACAGGTTGACAAAACTTGTCAAGCCTAGTGACCATTACTCTTTCCTTTTGGTCATGTGGGAACCAATGATACTGCAAGGCACAACCTTCAGAATATCAGAAGGGATTATGAGGCTTTAGGTAGGAAGTTGAAACAGGTGGATGCACAGATTGTCATTTCATCTCTTCTCTCAGTTGAAGGGCATGGACCAATAAGGCTCTGCAGATGGTGCCACCAAGAACTATTTGGATTCTTGGATCATGGGCTGCAGTTCCATGAAGGGGGACTTCTGGCAAGAGATGAGTTGTGTCTCATGCCAGTTGGCACTACTTGCTGCCTGTGTAAAGTTTTTTGCCTCCCACTGTAGGATCCTTGCACTATTTGCCTTGTTCCCTCTATGACAGTTTGACTATTATTTCCAGCCCTTGATGTACTCCTGCCTTCCAAAATACTGTCTCCCTCCCCCAGATAACTCAGTTTAAAGCCCTCCTGATCAAATTTTTCAGACTACTGGAAATAACATTTTTGCCAACTGGTTCATCTTGTTTATTTCCCATGCTCTGTCTTAGGTGTCTCTACACTAATGCACAGAGCATGGGAAATAAACAAGATGAACTTAAACTCTTAGCACAACAAAGCAAATATGATACAATAATTATCACTGAAACCTGGTCGGATGAGTCTCATAATAATAATAATTTGTTTTATTTATATACCGCTATTCCAAAGATCATAGCGGTGAACAGCAAGTAAGCTAATTAGCAAGTAAGCTAATTTGCCCCCAACAGTCTGGGTACTCATTTTAGCGACCTTGGAAGGATGCAAGCCTGAGTCGAGCTTGGGCCCTTTTGCTGGTCTTGAACTCGCAACCTTGTGGTTTTGAGTGAATGGCTGCAGTACAGGCATTTAACCACTGCGCCACCAGGGCTCATGATTGATGTGTAGGAATAACCTTTTTAAGAGAAACCAAACAAGAAAGAAGTAAGAATAGCATTATATGTCAGGAATGTTTACACCTGTGAAGACATCCAGGACCCAAATGCTGGAAGCCAGCTGGAAAGTATCCAGATAAAAATTAAAGGGGAGGGAAACAACAAGGATGTTATGGTGGGAGTCTACTACAGACTCCCAAGTGAGACTGAGGAATTGGATGATGCCTTTCTAGAACAGATGACCACACAGAAAGGAGAGATGTAGTAGTGATGGGCGACTTCAACTATCCTGATATTTGCTGGAAGACAAACTCAGCCAAATTCTCAAGGTCTAGCAAATTCTTCACTTGCCTGGAAGACAATTTCATTGTGCAAAAAGTAGGCGAGGCAATCAGGGGGTCAGCTATTTTAGATCTGATCCTAAACAACAGGGAATACCTGGTCAATAGGGTGCAAGTGGTAGCATCATTAGGTGGGAGTGATCATGTTCTCTTGGAGTTTGTTATACAATGGAAAGGAGAAGCCAGGCACAGTCAGACATACATTCTAGACTTTAGGAAAGCTGATTTCAGAAAACATAGGGAAATACTGGGGGTGATCCTGTGACCAAGAATACTAAAAGAGAATGGAGTTTAGGACAGATGGGAGTTTCTCAAAAGGGAGATACTACTGAAGGCACAGTTTTGAACAGTTCCAATGAACAGGAAAAATGGGAGGTGTCTCAAGAAACCAGGATGGATAACTAATGAACTTTCAACTGAGTTAGGTTTTAAATGGAACATGTATAAGAAAAGGAAAAATGGAGAAAATCACCAAAGGGCGATTCAAAGAAATAGCAAGCACATGTAGGGATAAAGTCAGAAAAGCACAGAATGAGCTCAAGCTTGCTAGAGAGGTTAAGAACAATAAAAAGGGCTTTTTGGGTATGTCCATAGCAAAAGGAAGAAGGAGGAAATGGTAGGCCAGCTGTTGTTGGACTATAAGCCCCAGCATCCCCTAACTGATGTAGCCAATGCTGAGGAATGTTGGGATCTCTGTTCATTTGGTGGATTGAGAATAAACTCCTGGCTTGTAATTTTTGAATGGTATTTCTTTCAGAACCACATTAACAACCCTGTAAATGTCAGCCCCATCTATCTTAATAAATCTTGCCAAGAAAACCCTGTGAGAGGGCCACCATCAGGCAGATATTACAGCGTGCCTGTGTTATAGGTGGGCATGCCATATGCGGCTTCCAGCATATGCTGGAAGCCACACCGTAAAACCCCCTCGCGTCCCAGGAGGAATAATGGGGCACGTGACCATGGCGCGCACCTGTGGGGCACAACCCGTGTCACGGCGTGTGCACGACCCCAATACCTCTAATGGGGCTCAAGCATATGCATTTCCCCCCTAACATGGGGTGTGTGTGTACGGAATGGATCCCCGCATAAGGGAAGGGCGCGCTGTACTTAATAATAATAATAATAATAATAATAATAATAATAATAAATAATTTATTTATATCTCGTCCCTTTGAGGTCAATCGAGGTAGCTAACAGTAATAAAATACAATACATTATACATCAAAATCTACTTCCCTCTTCCCCTTAAAAAGTTATTAAATTAATTATAATTAAAACCAACAAATTAAAACAACATCAACACATACACATTATTACAAAACAAAACAAGACAAAACAGTAAACTGCGGTAGCATTCTACTTAAATTTCCAGGGAGGACCTTGGGGACTCTCATGAGAAGAGGGTTCCTGAGGCTGGGATTATCTATCCAGGAAAGGCCTGCCGGAAGAGATCCGTCTTGACAGCCTTTTTAAAGCTGTCTAAAGATGTCAATTGACGGATCTCGTCCGGCAGGTCGTTCCATAATCTGGGGGCGACAACAGAAAAAGCCCTCTGGGAGGTAGCCGAAAGCCTAGATCTTTGAGGCTGCAGCAAATTCCTCCCAGAGGACCGGAGTGTGCGGGGAGGATTATATGGGAGGAGGCGGTCCCTGAGATAGTTTGGACCCAAGCCATTTAGGGCTTTAAAGTTGATAACCAACACCTTGTACTGGGCCCGGAAACTAATAGGCAGCCAGTGGAGGGACTTTAATACCAGAGTAATATGGTCCCTCCTCGATGTTCCTGACACTACTCTGGCCGCCATGTTCTGCACTAATTGCAGTTTCCGAATGCACAAGGGTAGCCCCATGTAGCGCACATTACAGAAATCTAGACGTGAGGTTACCAGCGCGTGTACAACAGTCTCGAGATCCCTTACTTCCAGAAGAGGGCGCAGTTGGCGTATCAGCTGAAGCTGATAAAAGGCGCTCCTGACTGTCGCATTTACCTGATTTGTCATCAGGAGCGATGAGTCAAGGAGCACCCCCAGACTGCGAACACAGTCACTAGAGGAGAGTGTGACCCCATCCAGGACTGGAGGTTGCAACCCAATTCTTGGTTTCGGGGCCGCTACCGTGAGCTCCTCCGTCTTGTCCGGATTCAGTTTCAATCTGTTTTTCCTCACCCAGCCCATTACTGCCCGGAGACATTAATTGAGAGAGGAGATGCCATTAGAATTCGAGGCCGACGAACGAGACACAGAGAAATAGATCTGGGTGTCATTAGTGTACTGATAACACCAGCTCCATAATTCCGAATAATCTCACCCAGCGGCTTCATATAAATGTTAAATAACATCGGGGACAGTATAGCATCCTGTGGAATCCGGTGAGCTCCCTTATACTGGATCAGCTGTCCCTGAGCAGCACCCTCTGGGACCTGCCTGAGAGGAAGGACTGGAACCACTGCAGTGCAGTGCCTCCGACACCTAACCCCCTCAGGCGGTCCAAGAGGATGCCGTGATCTATCGTGTTGAAAGCCGCTGAGAGGTCTAGGAGCACCAACAGGGTCACACTACTTGAAGCATACATCAATAAAAGACCATTGAAAACTAGATTAATTTCATCCTAGCTAAGGTACAGTGGTACTGTCATGTCTCCAGAGGGTATTCTGAACAAAAGGAGAGGTAATACTGCAGTGGAAGAAACAAAAGGCAGGGACAAAATGAGTCTCTAAAAAGGGAGTTCTAGTTAGACTACAATCATTTCCAGTAGTACAGTGGTCCCTTGCCTTATGCTGGGGATCCGTTCCGCCTATGCTTGAGTCCTATTGAGGGTAATGGGGCTCGTGCATATGGTGGTGCGGTGGCACGCACCATTCGTTAAATGATGCGAGGTGTCCAGCATTAGCTGGAAGCCGCATAAAAAGGTGCCCATGTATGACGCAGGCGCACTGTATTTAGAATGAATTATCTGTAACCTACAATCTGATATTGCAGAGTTTTGGAATGCTCCTTTTTTAGAGTACAGCTTCTGGAATTCTCCAGCCGCTGGAGCCCTTCTGGCCAGGGGAGCCTAGGAGCTGTAGTCTAAACAAGGAAATTTTCCCAGCACTTCCATATAGCAGTGGAAGTGACAAGTGCCACTTTCATATCGCACTGAAGCACCATCTGCAGATAAATAGTCAGTCCTGGTGTTTCCTTGACTGTATTCCTTGTGCCGCCAAAAAAAAAATGCTTTAAAAAACTTCATCACAAGGGGCACTTGAAAAGTACCCCATTACCCCTCAAGTATCAGTCATTCAATAGGTCCTGCAGGTAATTTCCCAGGGAGTGAGCATTATGCTCCCAAACTAATCAGGAGTGAAAAGGTGGCTGCTAAGCAACTGAACCCTGGAGAAGATTTAGATGGGAGATATAGCTTAAAATAGACCAGGCAACCAGAAAATGAGTCATCCAAAATGGGAGCGTAGGGGTTTTAAGGTTCTTTTTGGTAGCTGTACATAATTTGTATTTGTACGTAGAAAACTACTTTTTGGGGCTTAAACATGTACAGACTCAAGCACTGACATCATTGGATGACTAATATACTGATGGAGGGGAGGGGAGGGGGAAGAGGGAGATCCATGAGTGAAAATAGATTGCGAAAGAATCACGTGAGCACAAGAGACTATAATGAAGTATTTCTAGGCTTGCTTTGCACAGAAACAGGGCCAGCCCTTCCATTAAAGCAGCTATAAGGTTATAAAGTTGTATGTTAGATGTTATAAACATGGATCATATGTTATGTGTTATTGAATTACATAATTATAAGTTTCTTTTACTGTTATGATGTGGTTAGGTTAAGAGGTGGCTAAGCCTGTTATCTTTCATACTGTTACAAGTTAAGTTTGGTTTAACTGTTATTAAAGTTTTAATATTTGAAGATTTTAGATATCTAAGCAATTTGGGGGGGGGATACAGATGGGCAGAAAGGGGCGGGAAAACGCTGCCCCTTTCTCCCCCGGATGGAGGCCGCAGCAGACAAACAAGCAGGTTCTTTTTCTGCCATGCGTGAGGTGCCATTGGCATGCTCGCACGCAATGATGACATCCGTGTGGCACGGTAACCATGGTGCCCACATGGCAATAGTAGGGCTGGGCACATGCCCAGTCCTAAAAAACCCTAAAATGGGCCCCATGTACTGGGCCTAAGTTCCTAAGAGGCTGTACAGACCGGCCATTAAAGCTGGCCTGGGGGTGGAGTCGGGGCATGGGGTCCATAAGATGCCCTGACTATTCCCATAGGCTGGTGTGATGCTGCACACTGCACCGCACACTCCTCTGGAGCTGTGTCTAGATGACACAGTGGCCAACGAGCACCAAAAAGCTGCAGCGCTGGTGGCTACATTGTCCTTTCCACAGCACAGAAAGGAGATGCTTTTTGTGATTCCTTTTTGCCCCACATAAAGGCGAGATCAGAGCTGCGGTGTGCAGTTATTGCGGCCCCAATCTGGTGTAGAGAGAGATGTACAGTCCCTACGTTCATGTAATGGGTTGAAGTAATGATGTGTTGGGGGGGTTACATTGTTACAAGATGGGTGGAATATAGAGTTAATGACATACAGTTGAGGATAAAGATGTTAAGATCAGTTAAACTGTTACATTACTAGAAACTGAGGTGGGGTACAGATGGGCCTTGTGGCACATCTTGATGACATGCTAGGGTTGCCTCGGGGCGTCGCTTACAGACGCCCCGCAATCCTAGCACGTCTTCTGTACATCAAAATGGTGGCACCCTGTACAGATGGGCACCGCCATTTTGACGCGACAGACGCCTAGCATCTGCACGTCGCAGCACCATAATGACATTGTGAGTGCACCATTGGCGCACTGTGGCATCATTATGGCGCCGCAAAAAGAACCCTCTTTTCGTGGGTTCTTTTTGCTCCGCAAGGAAGCCACGCAGTTTGTCCGCTGCGGTTTCGTCACGGAGCAAACCAGGGCGCCGGCAGACTGCCCTTTTTGGGTGGTCTATACAGGGCCTCAGCTTTATGAATATACTGACTAGCATTTAAATGTATTAGAAAGCACCTATATGTTTAACTGAAAGGGATTGTGTTAAATGTATTAAGGAAATCAAATGTTACTTTGTACTGATCTCTTGTTGGGAATTCAATGCTGGGCATTCAAGTATGAGAGCTGGTATATGTGTGAAAATAAAATCCATTTCACTGTTAAAATTAGGTGCAACCAGGCTGGGAAGAATAGAGTTGTATATAGTCTGGAGGTATTTCAAGGTTGTTAGCTGCCAGAACTAAAGAGGGAAAATAGCCTTTGTTATTCTAAGTCTATGGGAGATGTGAAATGATCTGGTGGGAAAGTCTGGATGCTTAGAAACCTGTGTGATAAACAATACTGTTTGGGGGAAATGTTTGAGTGGGAACTCTTGGGTGGAAATAAACCAATTGTAATGGCTTTTGACTATGAGGGTGGAGCTGTAACTGTATCTATCTGTACTTTTGGGTTTGAACTCAGATCTGTCTGAAACACATTCTTGGTACGTTCTAGTCTTTCAATCCTTCAATAAAGCACTGTCCTGTTAAATCCAGGGGCTGTTTATTGAGTAAGGGGAAAGGCAGACTGCTAGGTTTTGACACATTCCCTTCCTCACTATTTATCTTACAACAACAACCCTATGAGGTAAATCAGGCTTACTGAAAAACTGTCTTGCCCAAGGTTAAGCAGTGAAATTAATGGCTCACTTGGCACTTGGACGTCCAGCACCCCAACCACTATGATGACTTGGTTCTCTCTGGACTGAGGGCTGAGTTTGAATTTTGCTAAAACTGCATTTGATTTCAGAAGGGAAAAAACGCTGATGTTCAAGCCCCATTCAAATGAATGGGCTCATGCCCACAGCAGCGCCCGGGACGCCCACCACGGGAGCGCATGCTATTGTTTCTTTCTGGCATGTGGCTCCCTTCTTTCTGTCGTGGTTTCCAGCATATGCTGCAAGCCACGTAAAACACACTCACGTATAACGCGGGCACACTGTATCTCCAAAGTGACCCAAAGCAGCTTTATTTTGGTCCGTCTGTATGGGCCCAAAGAGTCCAATTTATTTTGCCATATTTTGGGACCTGTCTGCCCTGTTTTAAGCCCAGGAGAGGCCTTTACCTCAACCAGGATGCAATTAGTCACTTCCTATTTGACAAGGCTTCCCAATTTCAGCTTTGCCAAAAGCCAAGACTTATCCAAAATGTAATGCAATTGTCTCAATTATCTCTAAACCTCAAAACTGCATGTATACAAATTATAAAACATGTCCCAGTGAAAGAATCAGAAGGTATCTCCCCCTCCCCCCCCACCACCAAACCCTCAGCTCTCCTAATACTTTCTGTTCTCTGCTTTTGCATTTTTACAGTTTGGATGTTTGGGACACAGAAATTGGCTTTGGTGGCCCCTTAAGTCTCATCATAGTTCTCTTGTCATGCCAAATGGATCTTCTGCCATGAGGAAATCTTAGCTAAAGATTGTGCTGGATTTCAAAGAGAGTGAAGGCATCCAAAGGAAAGGGAAGTTAAAGCTCAGTAGAATCCAAATTACCTCCAAGTGAAGTGCAGCTGTTCTCACTCCTTGTGGAATAAAGACTCTCCAGACAGCTCTAGGTTTATTGAGGAGTTTCTCTCCCACTTTCATTCAGAGCTAGTGTAATGGAATTTCCCCCCAGCTTTTTCCCATTTTCTTTTGGCAGATACTTATTTCCTTGTTTATAACGAATGAGAAATACATTGTGGAGGAACATGTTCTCGTTGTTTTGCCATTTCAGATTGTTAAACAGCCCAGTGATCCAGGTGGTTTATTGCCCAAAGTCTCAGTTAGAATCCAGTGTCGTCGTCATCATCATCATTTATTGTGCTAGCCAAAGGCCATGACAAAAGGTTTTAAATTATGTAAAACATTTAAGGCAAAAATACAATAGTGCAAAAGGACAAAAGACATCCCACTGTATAGGATGGGGGACACCTGGCAATAAAATGGGCCTTTTGGATATGTTCGTAGCAAAAGGAAGAAGAAGGAAATAGGGCCACTGCATGGAGAAGATGGTAAAATGCTAACAGGGGACAGAGAAAAGGCAGAACTATTCAACATTTCTTTTCCTCGGTCTTCTCACAAAAGGAAAACACTGCTCTACCTGAGGAAAATGGAACAGAGGACACAATAGGGGAAATGCAGCACAGACTTAGTAAAGAGGTACTACAGGAATACCTGGGAAATCTAAATGAATTTAAGTCTCCGGACCCAGATGAACTACATCCAAGAGTATTAAAAGAACTGGCAAATGTAATCTCAGAGTCATTGGCAATAATCTTTGAGAATCTCAGGAGAACAGTCCCAGCAGACTGGAAAAGGGCAATTGGTTTCCCCATTTTCAAACAGTGGAAAAAAGAGGATCCCAACAATTATCGTCCATCAATACCAGAAAAGATTCTAGAGCAGATCATTAAACAGAGAGTCTGTGAACATCTAGAATCTAGAAAGCAATGCCATAATCACAAAAAGTCAACATGGGTTTCAGAGAAAGAAGTCATGCCATACAAATCTGATCTCTTTCTTTGATAAAATTACCAGCTTGGTAGATGAAGGGAATGCTGTGGATATAATATATCTTGATTTCAGTAAGGCCTTTAACAAGATCCCCCATGGTATTCTTGCAGCTTGGAAACAAGCTAGTAAAATGTGGGCTGGACAATGGAACTGTTAGGTGGAATAGTAATTGGCTTATCGGCCGAATCGGCCGAACCCAAAGGGTGCTGAGCAATGGCTCCTCTTCATCCTGGAGAGAAGTGACTAGAGGGGCACCTCAGGGTTCTGTCCTGGGCCTAGTGCTATTCAACATATTTAACAGTGACTGGGATGAAGGAACAGAGGGCATGCTTATGAAATTTGCAGATGACACCAAAGGAGGAGTAACTAATAACCCAGAGGAGAGGATCAAAATTCAAAATGACCTGAATAGATTAGAAAGCTGGGCCAAAACTGGCAAGGTACTGCACGTAGGGCAAAAAAATTGAAATGCATAGATACAGTGCACCTGTGTCATATGCGGGCGCCTTTTACGCAGCTTTCAGCTGAAAGCCACGCAATAGTGTTGCAATAGCATGCATGCACTATGCCACACGTCATGCATGAGCCCCATTATTTTCAATGGGGCTCAAGCATATGCACTATTTGCCTTACACGGTGGGGGCTGGAACAGATCCTCCACATAAGGCAAGGGCACACTGTGTAGGATGGGGGACACCTGGCTTAAGGAGACTACGTGTGAAAGGGATCTAGGAGTCCTAGCAGACCACAAGTTGAACATCAGTCAACAGTGTGATGCCGCAGCTAAAAACGCCAATGCCTATAGTGTCTAGATCCAGGGAAGTAATAGTGTCACTGTATTATGCTTTGGTTAGGCCCCACCTGGAATACTGTGCCCAGTTCTGGGCACCACAATTCAAAAAGAATGCTGACAAATTGGAGCATGTCCAAAGCAGGGCAAATAAAATGGTGAAGGATCTGGAAACCATGCCCTATGAGGAACGACTTAGAGAACTGGGTATGTTTAGGTGATATGATAGCCCTGTTTAAGTATTTAAAGGGGTGTCACATTGAGGACGGAGCAAGCTTATTTTCTGTTGCTCCAGAGACTAGAACATGGAACGATGGATGCAAGCTAAAGGAAAAGAGATTCCACTTCAACATTAAAAGGAACTTCCTGACAGTAAGGACTGTTCGACAGTGGAACACACTCCTTCCTCAGAGAGTGGTGGAGTCTCCTTCCTTGGAGGTCTTTAAACAGAGGCCGGATGGCCATCTGTCGGGGATACTTTGATGGAGAGTTCCTGCATGACGGGATTGGACTGGATGGCCCCTGTGGTCTCTTCCAACTCTATGATTCTATTAAAGCCAATTCTAATCCACATTTCTGTGGGGCTGTATCCTGTATCAGTCTTAACAATGTATAATCAATCCCAAAGCTCTGTAGTTTTCCCCATAATCTATTTCTGTAGATAGAATCAATAGCAACAGAAATATAAATGAAAGTAGCAAAGAAATGTTTCTGATGTTCCTTAGTATACTTCATTATGCTATGACAATATGGAACATTGCTCTATAGTACCTATAGTACCTCTATAGTATCCATAAAATTCAAAACACACTGCAGAAATAATCCAGTTCCTCCTTATCCCCAACTGGAAATGTGCATGAACCTGAGGGAAAGCAAAGCTGATGGAAAACATCTAGGGCATGGCAACCTGCAGAGCAGTCAGGAAGCAAAACCTTTTGGGTAGTTGTTTTAAATGCCAGAGAGCAGAAAGTGCCAGGGAGCAGAAAGAAATCATCATTTTGTATTGCGAACCCCTTGAGTATGGGAAGTTTTAAAAGCAAATCCTTTCCTAGCTTCATTTTAGGAGTAATCTATGTGGTAACCATGCATGGATAGTTTCCCCCATGACCTGTTACTTTGCTTCTCAGTATTAAGATGAGAGACAGTAGTGGGATTTAGTTCCCTTCAACATATCCATGAGGTTGACTTATAGCCAGGGGTAGATGGTAAATAAAGTAAGGCAGACTGGTGGTAATTTCATTAATTTGTATGAAGTTCTTGTTTTAATGTGGGACACTAAATCATTGGTTTCCACTTGAGAAGTTTGTCAAGCTAATATTTGCTAATGATGTCCTGTGCACAGAAGCATGCCATAATAGAAAATAAGCAATTAGAGTTTTTGTTGTTTGGGTGCATGGCTTTAACAGCATGTCTCCTTTGAAGTCAAGTGATTTGAACATTGAGTGCAACAGAACACTTAAGGTCCAGTGAAAGATACTGTAAGTCAGGAAGCAGGAAGGAAAGGAGTAACTAGAGTACACACCTTGAGACTGTGGCCAGCTTTATCATTATGTAGAGAGAGGCAGCTGCCTCAGGCAGCCGGTTGAAATGTATAAAATAATATACATTGTTAGTTATTTAGTGTAATACTACCAAAGATAGCAAGAGGGGTTTTTGGACCACATTTTTGGCTTTGGGTACAATGTGCCTTGGCATGGGTGGGGATGCCAGGATGCCATTTGGTATGCTGCTTCACACAGCAAGATTTGGGGGGTTGGCCCTAACATATTATTTCATAATAAACTAGAAAAGACACTCAAAGAGAAAGCAGCAATCAGACATAGACAGCATCAATTGTGTCTGGGGCCGGCTTGGGCTGAGAGCTCCCTCACCTCCAACTACCACTGTTCTTACATCCAACTTTAGACTGAGGAGTTTATCAGACAAGGGGAATTGGAAGTCTAATCCAATGACAATCCGAACGCAATCATGGTGTTTCATGTTATTGCGTGATAGACCACCACACACAATTTCGGGCAATGGCAAGCTATTTTCAGGCAGTGGGAAGTCAGTTTGAATGCAATTCAAATTCACATAAATTCGCTGAACTAGCGAATTCACATGAATGCATTCTGGCCCCACTTTCTTTTCATTTGAAATTAAGAGAAATTCCTCCTGTGTGATAAACTCCTGACTAACAGACTGCCTTGAGGAACTGCATTGCTGTACTACTTGCTGACAACCAAAGAGTCTATAGCTGATTTTGCTTCTCCTAAACATGAAGATATACATATAACTAAAAATTGAAATCGACAAACAGAAATGAAGCCTCAGCTGGAGAAACTGAATGCAGACCATGCAGGTGCCAAAGGCAGAGAGTGCCCTTCCCTCAGAACCTCTGTCTCTGAGAGTGTTGGTGAGATCACTTTCAGGACTCAATAAACCCATTAAAGGAAACAAGCATTTAAAGATATTTGAGGCTTTGTCTCATTTACTCACATCTCTAGCTATTACTAATACTTTTTTTCCTTCCATATGTATTCTCGTTGTCATTGTAGGCTGGATTAGCTAACAAACATATATCTTTGAGTTGCAAAACATAAAAATAAAGCTCAGATCTGAGAAAAATATATTCCCAGATCTCCATTTTGGCTCGATGATCTCACAGATCATGATTGAAATGCCATGATTTCATCCATCTGGAGTTGCTGTTCAGTTTCAAAACAAGCCTGCAGGTGTTTATTTCAGAGCATTATCTCATCCTTGTATTATTCTAAAGTGATTTCAGCAAAATAGACTGGCTACTGGCCTGAACTGATCTCAGCCACTTGGTGCTTAGAAATAAACAACACAGAGAAGAAGATATAGGAAATTGGGCTATGCCTGAGCATTACACTTCACATTGAACTGAAGGGGATGGCTCATATGTCTGAACCATCTCAATTTTTTCAAAGGCAGTATATCAAAAGATAAGATCCTCAACTTCTCTTCGGAATGGCTATTTCAACTGAATAAGGTTTTTATATTTTGTAGGAAAGTCCAAACATATTAACTAGCCTTGTGGCATTTTTAACAGTTATCCTAGTTATAATACACTTCAATCAGTGTTATTTAGAGGTATAAGTGTTAGACCAGGGATCTGGATACTTGGGCAAGCTATAAGCTCTATACCTGCGGAGAAGGCAATCACAAACCTCCTCTGAACAAATCTTACAAAGAAAACCCCATGATAGGTTCACCTTAGGGTTGCCATAAATTGCAATTGACTTGAAAGCAAAGAACAGGACCTGAAGCAATGGATGCAAGCTCCAGGAAAAGAGATTCCACCTCAACATTTGGAGGAACCTCCTGACAGTAAGGGCTGTTCAACAGTGGAACAAACTCCCTCGGAGTGTAGTGGAGTCTTATTCCCCGGAGGTCTTTAAACAGAAGCTAGATAGTCATCTGTCTGAGATGCTTTGATTGAGAGTTCCTGCATGGCAGAATGAGGTTGGACTGGATGGTCCTTGTGGTCTCTTCCAACTCTATGATTCTACACACACACACGTGTGCACGAAATAAAACAAGGTGCTAAAATAATGTTTTCTTCTTACTAAAGACCTTTTTTTTTTCCTTTCAAAAAGTACAAGTTCGCAAATGACGTGATATTTCCAAAACCATTGGGAAATAAATAACATACTGAACGCATTAATAAGCGCATAGAAGGAGAAGTCATTTTCAAGGAGTGCTAATTAAGTGTACAGTAACTGTACACTGCTTCTAATAAATGCCACCTTCTTTAGGCCAATAATAAGACTACACTAATTTAAAAGTTGCATCAACCACATTTCGATACAGAAGGGGAGCATTCATCCAATTTCTCCGTGACTTAAATGCTGCCATATGTCTATGGATACCATGATCTCTTTGTGATATTCCAAGTTGCCAGCCCCATGTCAACAGTGTGATGAACCCACTACAGATTTTAGTCTGAACATTAAAGTAACTATACAAGGCGCTGAATCACCAAAACTTCTTCAAAGTCCAGATCAAAGCCCAGAGCAAATTCACAACTGAACTGACACTGGAGCCAACTGTGCTTGATGAATTAGGGCAGGCAGAGAAGAGCCACCCCCAAAGTGTCACCAGATGATTCAGCCCTTGCAAAAGATGAACTATGGTATACAAATGTCAATAATAACAAGTGTATTTCAGTAGTCAAGCCCAAATGTTTTAGTACTATGAATGATGATCACTGCTTGGTCCACGCGTGCATTGATTGAGAGTTCCTGCAAGGCAGGGGGTTTGGACTGGATGGCCCTTGTGGTCTCTTCCAACTCTACAGTTCTATGGTGTTTATCACACTGAGGTTTTTGAAGCTCAGATCCGGGGTGACTCCTGGTTCAGCTATGCGAATTCACGTTGCAACTTGAATGCTTTATCACACCTGGTTGTCCTTCCGTTGCCCTTCCGAATCGAGGGGGAATCAAATCCAAGGCAAGTCACATGATGCGGATTCAAGCAAAGCGGAGTGAGTGCAAATTGTATTACCACACAGGTGGGATTCAACTATTTGAATCAGCACCCTTGCGCATGCTCAGTGGGGATCTGAACGCATCGTGACCTTGTACGTTTCTGGGGTGAAAAGGGGCGCAAGTTCTTTTTCCCTGTTTCGCGTAATTGCGTGATTTCATGAATATTTGCCTTGTGAATATTTCTGTGTCTTCTTCACCCCCCTTTTTATTTTCCCTTCCATTTCAGCAATTTCAACACACACATATATAGATACTGTAGATATACATACATATCTGTATATTCACATTCACGCACATACACACATATTGTATATATATTCCCATAAAATGAGTTGCCCTGAAAGTGAAAGAAGCACCGAAAGGAAATGGGGAGAAATTGCAGCGCCGCATGATGTGGAAATTTGCAAACCGGGGGTTTGCGGTGGTGTACCAGAGCAGAAGCAAAGTTGCATTCCACACCAGACCAATTCGGGGTGAAATCGAAGTGAGCTTGGAAGCGATTTCTGTGAATTTGCTTGTTACCGATTTCACCAAAATGAGGGGTCACTTTGGAATCACTGCAGAAGCGCCACGGAAGGGGCCCCCATAGAAAGGAATCACATGTGATAACACATCATGTTATAGCGTGAATTCGCATCGTTGGACCTGCAGTCATGTTGGATCTGAGCTGCAAAAAGCTGCAAAAACCTCCGTGTGATAAACACCTGAGATTCTATGCGGTGTGTATGCAGTTCTTCATCACCATGAGACATCTGGAGCCACCTTCCCTTATGGATTTTTGAAAAAAACATGGCTAAGCTAGATTCCCAATAAGTTTTTCATAAATTGTTGGATTTGACCCCATCCTTTTGAGTGGATATTCATCATTTTTAAAAAGAGTTGTACATGTATAACCCAGTGTTTTACTCTTAGACAACCCAACACACAGATGAGATTCAGTCACAGACATTTAGAATATACACAGACAATAGTTGGGGGATGGCTAGCCAGAGGATTTGATGAGTCAGATCTAGAACGAGATTTATTAGTTGTGAGAATGATGTCTAAGAGAAAAGTATGCATTCATTTCCCTTGATGCCTGTGTTTGAAAATGCTGGTTGTCTCTTCTGTTCCAGGAGCAAGAGCTAGTCAGCTGCCAGGGATGGGATCTTACACACAAATGGGAATTCTCTGCTGCAGCTATTGTCATTCCAGGACCGTAATGCTAAAAAAAGAGAAAAAGATGGGGAGAAGAAAAAAGGATGGAGTGATAGAGGAACAGTTGGGTGGAATTTTAAGCACTGTTAGAGGAAAGCTAATTGACAAAAATAGAAAGAAATTGCATGTTAACTGTCAGTGTAGGCATCCTTTGTGTTTCACCATATGATTAAAAAAAGCTCTGCACACAGAAAAGTAGCATTCTCTATTGACTGTAGCCAACCTTGTGGAGTTTGAAGTCTGAAGTATCTCAAAACAAGCTTATGGAGGGAACCCAAATACCATTACAACTGGCACTGTGCTGCCAAGAACATTAGAAATGCACTTTCTCGTTACATAACTCATGTGAGGAGCACAGGCCTTATCTGGGAGCCACAGAGTACTTCCAGATTCCTCCTGAAGAACTAATTGGCTCCTCAATGGAGCACATATTCTTCATGCAAGTTGTTTTAGGGAGGAATGGGCCTTCATAAATGGCAACACCGGAGCCTTTTCTTTCTGTTGCCATACCATGTCACTGAATTTCAGAATTCAATGGATGAAAGTGGGTTAAAAATAGCAATGTGGGTCTCCAACCTCTGGAGAACACATAGACGATGTGTTCATGTCACCTCAACTGCAAGTCAGAATGGCCTGGGGCACATAGGATCCTCCAGATACTGTTGAACAAGGCTTGCAGCTTGGTTCCCCAGCAAGCATTAATGGCTGCAGGTGAAAGCAGCTGGGGTCCCAATGGCAGCTGGCATGATCTGCACACATCCCTCCCCTTTACTTAGACATTTACTCTGAACCAATTTTAAAAAGTATTCTCATTGCAAAATGTGCAGATATTTTTACCATGCATCAACTACCAAAATACATGGTAGAACCATGTGGTAGAATTATACTCTGCAAGGTCTCCTTGTCTTTTACTTTTCCAACACAGGGTCGTTGTTCCCACCTTGCCCTTAAAAGAGGAATTCTGAGGAAGCAGGATCATGAGAAAATAATCCTCAATTTATTTCGAAAGGAAAGAAATTCCATGGAGGATAGGCAGTCTTGGACCCACACACTCCACTTACCACTGCTGTATCTGTACCAGATTTGAACACAGTCTTCATCCTCGGGTTTAGAGTGGACCCCATCATCTGGCTGATTACCATCCCAGTAGTTATAGTCATAGGAAGAGCCATCTGTCCATTCAAAATTGCTTTCCTGCCAAAGGCATCACTGAGAGATGAGTATCATGGCAAGCAAGGGAATGTTTGGATCTCAGAAAGCACGTTTAGCTTTACAATGTCTGCCAGACCCAGCAAAGATGGTCAGTAGTATGGGAACTGCAGTCTAAAAATATCTAGAAGACCTAAGATTCTCCAGCCTCATGTTAGCAGAATATATGATAAATGGTATGCATTAAATCAGGTGTGGGAAAGCTTTGGCTCTCTGGGTATTTTGAACTGTAGTTTCCAGATCCCTAACTATACTTCATGCTGTCTGAGTTTGATGGCAATTGCTAAGCAAAACATCTGACCTGACATTAAACATTTGCTGTCTTTATATATCATCCAGTGGGAAAAGAAGCAACAGATAGTCCGAGATCAATAGGCAGCTCTTTATTAAACTCTGTGTCTTCACCATTAGTATCATCCCACATTTTTGCTTTTTTTGTCCTCTAGTTTGACAAAGCATTGTCTAAAATGCAAAACTTTGCACGCTCTTTTGTGATCTTTGGGTTTGCTTCAGAAAGGTAAGCATTTTTGGATTTTTTCTAATAGCCAATAGCTCTTTTGGTTTTCTGTGTGATTTGGAAAGTAATCAAAAAGAGGCTTTCTCACCTGTCTTAGATCATTAAGACCTGTCCAGATATCAGTAGGTATTCCAGGTACTCGGCTGTTCACCAGGTCATATACAAATACGTTCTCTTCCCAGCTGTAAAAATTCATATTCACAACTTCACCAGGGATAAATTCTAGGGTGAGGAAACTCAGGCCCCAGGGCTGAATCTGGCCTTCCTGGAGTCCCCGTTTTGCCTCTTTGCCAGTAAAATACACGGCTATCTTTGGTCCCACTATATTTTGAATCCCATTACAATTTTTTATCTTTGAACCCACCCATTTGTTTTTGGAATATGCTCTGTAGAGACTTCTCAGATATTTAATTTGGTCCTTGGGTTGAAAAGAATCCTCACCCTTGGGGTAAATAATAGAATCATACAGTCATAGAATCGTAGAGACCCCAAGGGCCATCCACTCCAACCCCATTCTGCCATGCAGGAACTCTCAGTCAAAGCATCCAGCCTCTGCTTAAAGACCTCTAAGGAAGGAGATTCCACTACACTCCGGTGAAGGAGTGTGTTCCACTGTTGAAAAGCCCTTACTGTCAGGAAGTTCCTCCTAATGTTGAGCTGGAATCTCTTTTCCTGGAGCTTGCATCCATTGCTCCGGGTCCTAGTCTCCGAAGTAGCAGAAAACAAGCTTGCTCTCTCCTCAGTATGACATACCTTCAAGTATTTAAACAGGGCTATCATATCACCTCTTAACCTTCTCTTCTCCAGGCTAAACATCCCCAGCTCCCTAAGGCGTTCCTCAAAGGGCTTCATGGTTTCCAGACCCTTCACCATTTTTGTTGCTCTCCTTTGAACATGCTCCAGTTTCGCCACATCCTTTTTAAATTGTGGTGCCCAGAACTGGACACAATATTCCAGGTGGGGCCTGACCAAAGCAGAATAGAGTGGTACTATTCCTTCCTTTGATCTAGACACTTATACTTCTATTGATGTAGCCTAAAATTGCATTGGCCTTGTTAGCTACCGCATCGCAATGTTGACTCATGTTCAATTTGTGGTCTATTTGGACTCCCAGATGCCTTTCACACAAATAAATCTCGTTAAGCCAGGTGTCCCCCATCCTATATCTGTGCATTTCATTTTTCCGCCCTAAGTGCAGTACCTTACATTTCTCCATGTTGAATTTCATTTTGTTAACTTTGGCTCAACTTTCTAGTCTATTCTGGTCATTTTAAATTTTAATCCTGTCCTCTGGAGTATTAGCTACTCCTCCTAGTTTGGTGTCATCTGCAAATTTGATAAGTATGCCCCCAATTCTGTCATCCAAGTCAGGACCCCACTGGTCACTTCTCTCCAAGATGAAAATAAGCTATTGTTGAGCAACCTTTGGGTTCGGCCAGTCAACCGATTACAAATCCATGTAACAGTTACTTTGTCAAGCCCACATTTCACTAGCCTGTTTGCAAGAATGTCATGGGGAACCTTGTCAAAGGCCTTATTGAAAACAAGATATATTATGTCCACAGCATTCAGTATTTTACAAGAACAATCATAATCATCATCATCATCATGATCACCACCACCATCTAACCATAATATAAGTCACCCTTCTCCTGATCAGGCCTGGATGTTGTACTTTGTTTATTTTCTTTTGTTTTTAATTTTAAAATTATCCTCAACAACAGATAAGCACAGGATTGCCCTGCATGTCACTCCTCCTCATTCCCATTAAAATATAGAAGACAGAACTGGTTAGGTTTTCACAGATCCATGCTGGAATAAATAATGGTGGCCTTGAACCTGGACTGCTTTATAAGGGAATAGTGGCATCCCAAGGGTTAGTGTCACCCAGTGTGGTAACTCATGGTGTCAGTCCCCATTGACCTCCTCCTATACCACGCCATACACAATTCTTAGTAATGTTTTTTGTACAAATGTTACCAATAAATCATATTGGAATGGCAACGGTCTTGACATAAAGAACTACCAAAATTAAAATTAAATTATGGAGTGACAGCCTAAATGTTTTTACATGTATATAGTTTCACGTGGCTAAAGTAAAAATTTGGTAAGATGTGATGTTTTTAAACAAAATTTAAAAATAATAATTTTTAGATTAAAAATTAATTTTAAAAAAACCTGGCACTTTTCCTTTCTCTTCCCATCCCACCAACACTGACATTTTTTTTACTGACCTGGAGCTCAGTAAAGGGATGCAGGTAAATGCCACAGCCTATTTCTGCCAAAAGGCAGATGTTTGGGGAGCAGTGGTATCATTGTATGGCCCATACCCCCTTGTGATGCCCACATAAGGGAAACAGACAAGCAAATTCATAAGGGGAGTAATGGCTATTGCTCACAACATCTATATGTAAAGCCCAGGAACATGCTTTTGTTTAGGATGGCTGTAGAACAGGAGCAAATAAACACTATTGTATTTACACCCCACTCTTGGCTTTCCCATAGGAATCTGGTTGACTATTGTGGAAACAGAATGCTAGACCAGAGAGATGTTTGGGCTGATACAGTACAGCTCTTCTGAATGGCCCTATACAGACAGGCCAAAATAAAGCTGCTTCCTTCGGGTCACTTTGGAGGTATGCTGTTTACATGATGCATGCGTCCTAAGAGTCCAGAAGCTGCACCAAAGCTGTGCACCAGTCCTTAGGACTGGATCATGGCTTTGGTGCGGCTTCCGGGCTCTTAGTACGCATGCATTATTTAAACAGCATACCTCCAAAGTGACCCGAAGCAGCTTTATTTTGGCCTGTCTGTATGGGGCCTAAATCAGAGTAGTGAGAAGAGGAGGAAAGCAAGAGCATCACTTCAGGACAGGTACCACCACAAACATCAACTCAGATACCATAGAAATGAGGAAGATGTCAGACTGGAGAAAATGGATTGAAATATCTGTTGTTTGTTTCTTACCTGTGAATGGATGCTAATTTGGCTGATTTGAGGCCAATGGAAAACTCTGCACAGTATAAGTCAGCCTCTGCCCATGTTTTATTGATGGGAAAGTATCTGTAGCAATACCCTTCATATTCAGTCCAGAAGAGAGGACAGGAGTAGGACATGATTGGTTCTGGCAAAGCTGGAGGGAAAACAGAAACTGGTTAGAGGTATGTACTAACTCAAAACCTCTCACTTGGAGTAGCTGTTAGATTAATTTACTATCAGTCCTGGGAGACCAGAAGGTTACAAGGGTCAAGAGGCATAGAGGCCTCAACCACAGCCAGTCCTGTTGTCAATGCAGCAGCTGTCATACCCTTGTGTCTTGACACCCCTGGTTATGGCCAACATATGGGAAAGGGAGAAGGAGAAGCAAATGGAAACACCAACACCAATCCTCTACACTATAGATTAGATAAAGCCTTTTTAGATAGTTAAAATTCATGTGCATCTTCAGGGCAGCAATGACGACCCTATAACAAGTACAGTCAATTGCTATTGGAAGCATTTCATTTATTTATGTATTTATTTGATTCCTTTCTCCCATATTAATAGAATCACAGAATAGAGTTGGAAGAAACCACAAACACCAGCCAGTCAATAATTAAAAATATTTAATGAGATAGATACTTGGAAGTCTGTTTTAATCTATGTGTTCAAGTATATAATATGTTATGTATGGATATTATTGTATAATAAGTACATTTATTATGTGTTGGTTTTATTTTGTATTGTTTAAGTGTTATTTTATGTTTTTAATGTGATGTAAAATCAATAAATATCATAATTATTATTTTTTTAAAAAGGAAAATCTAGTTTGAGACCTAATTCATGCTGTTGATATGCAACACACATTGCTTTGGGATTATGTAGTGTAAATCTCCGCATGTGGAGTTAGATATCTATTAACAGTGCTATTCCACCCTTGTGTTAAATGGTGAAGCTGTACAGCTGAATGCACACCCAAATGTGCAATTGAAAAAATATGTACATGTGCACACAGAGACATATGTGTCTGCATGTACAATGGCACTCCTCTTCCGCAAATTTGAAGGGAATGTGGTCATTTTACATCAGATAAAAGTGTCCAACTGTTTCCTAGTGCCAGAGTGAAAACTAGAAGGGCTCTTGTTGTCTGGAAGAATGAATTTTAGTAGGTGTTCCTTGTTACCGAGTTGTGTGACAAGGATTACCTATTATTATTATTATTAATGTTTATTTATATAGCACCACAAATTTGCATGGCATTTTAAAGAAATCATTAAAGCAATATATAACCTGCCATATATGTTTGCTTTAACCAGCTGTGCCAATCCATTACGTAGGAAACCATTTTCCTTTCCATACAAAACATTAATATAAACCGTTTCACTTTTGATACAAACATTCATAACAGGCTGCAAGGCAGTGCTAACTGTCCCTTAGAGAACAATCTATATTATGCTCAAGAAAACTTTTGAGAGAGCAGACAAATTGCAAAAGACTAACTGCAGAATTTTAAAGCTTTCTCATATAAGTTTGCCGAAATTCCTTCTTCTGCACAACCATTCAAGGAGCTCTTTTCAGTTTTCCGTCTGGCAGCCCTATGGAACATATACATATGTAAGTTACCAAATAATCCTATTTGTAGGATTTGTAGGTACCTGATTTGTCAAGCTGTCATTCCTATTGTGACTGGAGGATTCTGCAAGCTCTGGAATAGACATGATGAGAAGGTGGTTTGAATAGATGAGCCAAGGTTTGGCACCTGTGTCTGTTCATGTATGGAAAGAATAAGAAATTTGGGGGTGACAATTTGGTAAGTTTGGTGATGAGATATGGTAGTATAATTCCTTGCTATGTGTCCATGAGTTCCGGCTGTACATAGGGGTGGCGAAATGCCACCCCTGTTTGCTGCGTATCATACCCGGAGCAGCCAAACCGTGTGCAAATGATACACAGCCCTATGATGCCGCTTCCTGTGTGTGACGTGTGGATGCTACATGTTGCGTACGTCATCATGGCAGCCCTCGTATGGATGGGAGGCCAGCACAATGATGACGGTGGCACATTCTAGGGTTCCGGAGCGTTCAGTTACAATGCACTCTAGAACCCTAGAATCAGCGCTGCCACACTGCTTCCTGCCTGTGTGTACCGGGCCTAAATAACTCTTCAGCAAATGGCCTCTAAAGTCTACGTCTCATGGAAAAATGAAATAATCAGAGCTACTCAGCTTTTTGGTATGCTGTACCCAGTTATCCCAGCAGGTAACATTAATCTGATTAGCTCCAGTGCGCAAGAGGTGACGCCAGGAATTCTGAGGTTAAACGTGACAGAGAAAAAAGGGAGAACAGGCCAATCCCTCATTAGCACCTTTCTTGTTAAGTTGCTAGTGGCAGGCTTCAGCCTATTCTTTGGGAAAACAGTCATTAGGCTTTTAACTGACAATGATCAAAGGTGTTTTAATTGTCCCTGGGTTTTGCTATTATTTGCTATTTCTATTCTAAAATGAAAACGGAGGGTCAGTAGGAGTCAGATCAGAGGCTGCCCATGCGCTGTAGAAATAATGCAGTTTAACACCGCTTTAACTGCCATGACTCAGTGCAATGGGATTCTGAGGTTATTTAGCCTTGGAGTTTATCACACATGAGGAATTTCTCTTAATTTCTAATGAAAAGAAAGTGGGGCCAGAAGGCATTCACGTGAATTTGCTAGTTCGGCGAATTTATGTGAATGCAAATTGCGTTCGAACTGACTTCCCATTGCCCAAAAATAGCTTGCCATTGCCCAAAACTGTGTGTGATCACATCTCACGCAATAACGTGAAACCCCATGATTGCGTCTGGACTGACTTCCCATTGCCTGAAATTGCGTGTGGTAGTCTATCACACAATAATGTTAAACCCCATGATTGCATTTGGATTGCCATTGGATTATACTTCCAATTTCCCTTGTCTGATAACGTCCCTTCTCTGTCAGAGAGCTCTGAAGCCACAAACCAACTACACAGCCCAGGATTCCATAGCATTGAACCATGGCAGTTAAAGTGAGGGATCTTTGATCCAAAACATACTGCAGAAATAATCCAGTTTGAGACCATTTTAACTGGCTAAGTGCTAGGGAATTAACTGGCTAAGTGCTAGGGAATTCTGAGAACTGTCGTTTTGTCTAGTCTGTCAAAGAGCTCTGGTGCCACAATAAACTACCATTCTCAGCACTGTGCCAGGGCAGTTAAAGTGGTCTCAAATGGGATTATATTTGCAATGTGTTTTGGACCTATATTCTTCTTTCAGAACCCTCACCATGCAGAAATAAACTACAGATATTGCAGTTATGGAAAAAGAGGGGATCTGTGATGTCTTTAGTGTGAAACTATCCACATACTTTCCCTAGGCTACATCCAAATTCATTTTTATTAAGTTGTATTTCAACAGGAATCAGAAGCATTTTGCATTCCCTAGATTGCACTCATTATAATCTGTAAATAAATGTGCAAAATGGAGGTGAAAATAATGCTATTCTGAGATGGATATCAAATGGGATATAGATCAAATGTTGAACTTGGATGTGGGAGATCTAGGTTATAATCCCCTCTCTCTCGACTTGACTATTGAATTCAATGGAGAATGGCAGGATAAAAAAATAACTAATAAATAGATATACTTTTTCAAGACAGCTTCCAAAGTAAGATTTACTGAAGTGCAGCTCAGACACATACTTTTCCTAGACTGCAGCCAATATTTATTTATAGCTTTTTTGTACTAAACAAAAATCTAGATTATATCTATATACAGATATATCTATATATCTATGTACAGTGGGGCCAAAAAATATTTAGTCAGCCACCAATTTTGCAAGTTCTCCCACTTAAAAAGATGAGAGGGGCCTGTAATTGACATCATAGGTAGACCTCAACTATGAGAGTCAAAATGAGAAAACAAATCAGACAATCACTTTGTCTTGATTTGGAAATAATTTATTTGCAAATTATGGTGGAAAATCAGTATTTGGTCAATGTCAAAAGTTCATCGCAATACTTTGTTATATATCCTTTGTTGGCCATGACAGAGGTCAAATGTTTCCTGTAAATCTTCACAAGGTTGGTACACACTGTTATTGGTATGTTGGCCCATTCCTCCATGCAGATCTCCTCTAGAGTAGTGATGTTTTGGGGCTGTTGCTGGGCAACACAGACTTTCAACTCTCTCCTAAGGTTTTCTATGGGGTTGAGATCTGGAGACAGGCTAGGCCGCTCCAGGACCTTGAAATGCTTCTTACAAAGCCACTCCTTCATTGCCCGAGCAGTGTGCTTGGGATCGTTGTCATGCTGAAAGTCCCAGCCATGTTTCATCTTCAATGCCCTTGCTGATGGAAGGAGGTTTGCACTCAAAATCTCACAAGACATGGCCCCATTCATTCTTTCCTGTACACGGATCAGTTGTCCTGGTCCCTTTGCAGAGAAACAGCCCCAAAGCATGATGTTGCCACCCCCATGCTTCACAGTAGCTATGGTGTTCTTTGGATGCAACTCAGCATTCTCTCTCCTCCAAACACGACGAGTTGTGTTTCTACCAAACAGTTCTACTTTGGTTTCATCTGACCATATGACATTCTCCCAGTCCTCTTCTGGATCATCCACATGCTCTCTAGCAAACTTTAGATGTCCCTGGACATGTTCTGGCTTAAGCAGGGGGACACGTCTGGCACTGCAGGATCTGAGTCCCTGGCGGTGTAGTGTGTTACTGATGGTAGCCTTTGTTACGTTGGTCCCAGCTCTCTGCAGGTCATTCACTAGGTCCCCCCGTGTGGTTCTGGGATTTTTGCTCACCGTTCTTGTGATCATTTTGAATCCACGGGGTGAGATCTTGTGTGGAGCCCTAGATCGAGGGTGTTGATCAGTGGTCTTGTATGTCTTCCACTTTCTAATTATTGCTCCCACAGTTGATTTCTTCACACCAAGCTGCTCGCCTATTGCAGATTCAGTCTTCCCAGCCTGGTGCAGGTCTACAATGTTGTTTCTGGTGTCCTTCGACAGCTATTTGGTCTTCACCATAATGGAGTTTGGAGTGTGACTGTTTGAGGTTGTGGACAGGGGTCTTTTATACTGATAAAGGGTTCAGACGGGTGCCATTAATACAGGTAATGAGTGGAGGACAGAGGAGCCTTTTAAAGAAGAAGTTACAGGTCTGTGAGAGCCAGAAATCTTGCTTGTTTGACGGTGACCAAATACTTATTTTCCACCATCATTTGCAAATAAATTCTTTCCAAATCAAGACAAAATGATTCTCTAGATTTGTATTCTCATTTTGTCTCTCATAGTTGAGGTCTACCTATGATGTCAATTACAGGAACCTCTCATCTTTTTAAATGGGAGAACGTGCACAATTGGTGTACGTGCCATAAGAATTGAAATTAGTTAAAAAGTTGGATAAAGTTTCTAAGAGGCAGTACAGACCAGGCCTGCAGCCGCTCCTTTCCACACTGGATTGGAGATGTCATGCATCCGCCACGCTGTTTGGACGCGGTGCACACGTAACATCATCAACGTATGCCATGTATGGACAGCGCCATGTAGAGATGGCACCGTCCATATGTATTAGGGTTGCAGAGTGTGCGATTGCCACGCCTTCGACTGCACCCTAATTTTGGTGCCGACACAGAGCTTCCAGGCCTAAATCAACTTTCAAAATTTTCTTTTATCAACATTTATTGATTTCTACCTAGCCACCAGTTAATACCAACAGTTATCATTTAATAATCCAGTACAAAAGGAAGGAAGGAAAAGCAGGAGCTGATGTGCAGGATTAAATTTAAATTTCAGTTTAGAATCTGAGGCCCGTTACAGACGGGCATAAAAGTACGTCCTGGGGACATTCTAGGGTTAGAAAGGGGCGTCACTTCCTGACACCCCTAGCCCTAGTATGGACCCAGTCCATACAAAATGGCAGCACCCGTTCCACATGGGGGCCGCCATTAAGTCACGAACGCGCTGCCTCCAAACGAGGCGGCGCGGACATGATGTCGTCGCACCGTGCAAGGGCGTCTAGAGCGCCCTTTCTGCGGCGTGAGAAGGAGCTCCGAAATGGAGGTCCTTCTCAGGTTTGCATCCCTGGCGCAGACTTTAGACGGCTGCGCCAGGGACGCAAGGGAGAAAGGGGCCGAGCGGCCCCTTTCTCATTCTCCCCTCCGCCATCGGGTGTCCTTGGGGCATGAAGCCCCAAGGACATCCCTTTCCAGGCCGCGGGGCAGCGGCCTTTTACCGCTTCCCCACAGCCTGAAAAGCGGCGGATCGGGGCCTCGGAAGCTGCCGTTGTGGCAGCTGAAGCCTGATACAGCGGGGAAAGGGCCGCTTACAGGCCACCCCAAACAGGCGGTCTTTAACGCACCATAGAATCATAGAGTTGGAAAAGGCCACAAGGGCCATCCAGTCCAACCCCTTCTGCCAGGCAGGAACTCTTAATCCAAGCATCCCCGACAGATGGCCTTCCAGCCTCTGCTTAAAAACCTCTAAGGAAGGAGACTCCACTACACTCTGAGGAAGGAGTGTGTAGCTTGATTACAAAAGCAATGAAACGTAGCTTATGGTGACCCAGTTTGGAGATACTTAAATCAGAAACTTTAACTTACCTTGACTGATTTTAATATTGGTGTGTGGGAAAGCCTGAGTGATGAGGAAAACCCCAGAGAGGGTAGCATAAATATTCCAATTGAATATCATTGTTGATTGAGAAGTCTCTCCAAGTCCAGAGAAGCCGAGAGCAGGCTTTCCAATGCCTTCCCGCAGCTCCCTGTCCCTTTGTAGTGCCACTGAAGTTAGAGGAGCAGCTGCCGAGAGGCTTGGTGGACAACTCCCTCCTCTGAACGGAAAGCTTTCAACAATAACTGTTGGCTCCTCACATCATAACCTCACATCACCTCACATCACATCGCATCACTGCCCCCCATCTCTCACATGCACCATTCTCTCTTTTCCCTCATGCACAAATACCTCTCTCATCCCCTTCCATACACAGTGAGACTCACATACCCATACAAACATTTCTGCCAAGCACACACATAGAGAATCCCTCCATACACCCATTTCTCTCATTCTCACATAGACATAAAGGGACACATAAATATACAATGCTCTCACTTTCACACACAAACACTTTGGATACACATGTACACAAATACATCGCTGTTTCTCCCTTTTTCTGGCTCTTTCCCCCCACACTCAAATATTGTGCAGTTTGTATCGTTTCCCCCCAAAAATCTTTCCCAAATTTTCCCCAAATAATTGTATGATTGTATGCATTTTTCAAACAACTTGTTTTTGCATTGACTTTGTGCACGTTTTAAAATGTATGCGTTGAGTGATGCACATTTTTGAAATTTACAACGTGGTTTTGTGCAGGTTTTCCCCCAGGAAATGATTTGCAAGGCAAGGGGACAGACTAAATATTTTTGTATGGTAATTCAAATCTAGTTGATTTCTTTTCCGATCCTAGTTAAAACAGATTTGTGAATAAAACCTGTTTCCTTTACAGCCAAACACCTTTACCTTCTTTTGGGTTACAAGACTGGTCAGCTAAGTTTAGGAGGTCAGTGATTATTAGAAGAGGATTACAAGGGTGACTGGGAATAACAGATGGGTCAAAGCTCTTTCACCTTGCAACCATCAGAGAAGCACATCCAATTCATATTTTGGGGCCCTCAGGCAGACTCATGATAAAAAGGGCTTAGCTGAAAGAAGCAGAATTCCAGAACAGCGGGATGACAAAATATGGCACTTACCTTCTTTATTGAGGCATGACTTTCTGTAGCAAACAAGCACTCTCATTACCGCAGAGCAAGACTGACCTATGAGATATCTGTACTTATTCTTTTTTTTATTAATTTTTTATTTCGAATTAAAAGAAACAACCACCATCACATAACATACATACAAGTATACATACAAGTACAAAATAAAACAACTTCCTATCATAATTTGCTCTGCTAGATGAGTTAGCTAATTACTTACAACATTCTCTTATCTTAACTTAATAAGCTTCTAAAGGGTGCTATATTTTACCTTATCTTATCTTATGCTGAACTTACTAGAGATGCAGTTTTTATGAGTCTTACCGTGTTTCTATAAAATTAGCTGTTAAATCTTTCAATACAGTAGTGATAATTAAAATTCCTCCCTTTTAATGTAATCGGTTACCTTTTCTCCCCATTGCTTAAATATCTTTATAAATACTCCAATTTCCCACTTTATTCCACTAGAGCTATCCATCTTGAACTTATCCCCTCTCCCTTAATATAGTTCACCCATAGTTCCCAATCCTTATAAAAGGATTGGAGGGAGTGCCCTTTAGTTAAACATGATATTTTTTCTAGACTAAAAAATTCATACATTTTTAATCTCCATTCTTCTATTGACGGAACTTCCTTCTTCTTCCAATATTTCGCCAATACTGTTCTAGCCGCAATAATGGCAAAAAAAATTACTTTCTCTCCGTTCTTCTCCAAATTTTCTTCTTCAATAATATTTAGCAAGTACATCTTTGGGTTCACACCATCTTTTATGCAAATTATCTTTTTTAATTCTTTATGAATCGACCTCCAAAATTTATTTACTGGATCGCAGTTCCACCAAACGTGCATATAAGATCCCAACTGTTTTCGGCATTTCCAGCAATTTCCGTTGGTGTTTTTAAACATCTTTGAAATTCTTAATGGGGTTAAATACCACCTGTACATACTTTTATAAATATTCTCTCTGATCTCCATACTGGTTGAGTATTTGATTCTAACCTTCCAAATTTTTTCCCATTGACTTAAATCTATTGTTTGGTTTATATCTTGGGCCCATTTTATCATATAATCTTTTATTATTTTATCTTCCATTTCCCAATTTAAAATTAAGTTATAAAATTTCAAAATTCTTTTCTTTTCATCTATTCTAATTACCTCTTCAAATTCTTGATTGCTCTTCCCTATTCCAACTAATTTGTCATCCATCTTAAATCTTTCTACTAACTGTCTATACGAAAACCAGTTACATTCGATCCCTTCCTTTTTTAACTCCTCTTGTGTTTTAATGATAATTTTATTTTGCTTCTTTTTCGTAATATCTGCATACCTAATCCAATTATTTTGCCTATATTCTTCTCTTCTAAACAGTGCCTCTGCCGGAGATGCCCAAAGTGGTATTTTATTGCACCATTTCCATTTATATTTTGTCCAAATCCTGAGGAGAGATCTTCGAATTATGTGGTTATTGAAGTTTCTATCAACTTTTAATTTCCCATAAAACAAATATGCGTGAATTCCAAATCTTAATTCCTGTGATTCCAATGTAATTAATCTTTTATTTTCTAATACAAACCAATCATGTAACCACTCTAATACACATGCTTCATAATACCACATTAAATTTGGTAATGCTAATCCCCCTCTTTCTATTTTATCATACATATTTTTGCTTTGTATTCTCGCTTTTTTCTTCTTCCAAATAAAGTTCCCTATATCTTTATTCCACCTATTAAATACTGCGTTGTTCATAATTATCGGTAGATTTAGGAAAAGGAAAATCATTTTGGGTAATAACATCATTTTAATCGTAGCTATCCTACCAATCCAAGATAATTTTAATTTATTCCATTTCTCCAGATCTCCTTTTATTTCTTTCCAAAGTTTATCATAATTATTTTGAAATAAATTTTTGTTGTTAGTTGTCAACTTAATTCCTAAATATTTCACTTCTTTTTTGATTTGGAAACCTGTCCTCCTTTTGAGTTCCTCTTCTTCCTTTTTAGTTAAATTCATAGTCATTAATGTAGTTTTAGTGGGGTTGATTTTATAACCTGTTACCTTTCCATAATTTCTCAATATTCTCATTAGCGAGTCCGCATTTTCGTTAGGGTTAGCGATTGTCAACACCAAATCATCGGCATAGGCTCTTAGTTTAAAAGTTTCCTTACCAACTCTCACCCCTTCAATTGATTTCTCCTTTCTTATTGAATTTAGAAGTATTTCTAAGGCTATTATAAATAATAAAGGAGAGAGGGGACATCCCTGTCTAACCCCTTTACTTATGGCCAATTTTTCCGTTTTTTCACCGTTAATTAAAATATACGCTTCTTGATTTGAGTAAATACTTTGAATCAAAGCTAAAAAGTTGTCTCCCACTTTCATTTTCTTTAATACCCCAAACATGAAGTCCCATCGTATGTTATCAAAAGCCTTCTCCGCGTCTAGAAAAATTAGTGCCAATTTCCTATCTATATTTTTTTCATGCAATTCAATTAAATTAATTAAAATCCTCATGTTATCTTTAATTTTTCTACCAGGGTGAAAGCCATTTTGGTCCGAGTGTATCCAATTTATTAATATTTTTTTAAATCTATTTGCCAAAATTGATGCTAATATTTTATAATCTGCATTTAATAAAGTGATTGGTCTATAATTTTAATATCTAATTTATCCCTATCCTCTTTAGGAATTAGAATTAAATTGGCTTGATTCCATATTTGAGGTAGTCTCCCTCCCTTTATTTGATTCATGGTCTCCACTAAGTGGTGTCGTAATGTCAATTCAAATGTTTTATAAAATTCATTTGTGAACCCATCTGGCCCCGCCGATTTATTCAATTTACTACTTTTAATTGCTTGCGAAACCTCCTCCCCTGTGATAGGGTTGTTCAATAATATCCTTTGTTCTTCTGTTATTTCTTGCACCTCTGCCCGATCCAGATATTTCTCCACTTTGCTTTTTTTGTATTTCCCCTCTCTAAACAATTCCGAATAAAATTTGTGAAAAGCTTTTTTAATTCCTTCTTTTGTTGTTATGATCCTCCCTTCCTCTCTTAACTTCAGCACTGTTCTCTTAGCTCTCTCTTTTTTCAGGTAGTGTGCTAAAACTTTCCCCGGTTTGTTAGCTAACTCATAATATTTATGTCTCATAAATTTCTTTTTTTTATTCACTTCTTCCATCATTATTATGTCTATTTGTTTTTGTGTATATTTAATTTCTTGCTTAGCTTCACAATCATTCCCATTAACCTTTAATTTATCTTCCCACTTCTTTAGAAGTCTATTCAATTCTACCAACTTTTCTTCTTTTTTTCTTTTGCACTCTGCCCCTTTCTTAATCAAACTGCCCCTTATTACTGCTTTCATTGCATCCCAGATTATCTACATTGGTGTTTCTCCATTGAGGTTGTTCACAAAATAATTCTCAATGTCTTTTTTAATTTCCTCCACAATTTTATCGTCTTTTAGTAAATTTTGATTTAGGTACCAGTTATATTTCTTTTCTCCAAATTTAAATTCTACACTTACTGGGTTATGATCTGACCAAATTTTTGGATGTGTTTTTACATTATTAATTTTTGGAATCAGGTGTACCGAAGCCCAGATCATATCAATTCTACTCCAGGATTTGTGATGATTCGAAAAAAAAAGTATATTCTTTAGTTTCTCCATACTTAGCTCTCCACACATCATATACAGTTAATTCGTCTGTCAACTCAAAAAATTCTCTTGGTAGTTTCCCTTGATTTTTTTTTAATGGTTTACTGGAATGTCTATCTAAATTCGGTTCCACCACCCCATTCCAATCCCCTAACAGAATATGAGAATCATAGTCCCAGTCAGTTAACTTCTCACGAATTTTTTTATAAAAACTGGCTTTATTTGAATGCGGGCCGTAAATACCTATTATTAAAATTTTTTGCGAATTGAATAGAATTTCCACTGCTAAAAAATGGCCATTTGGATCATTACAAATCTCCTTTGCTTCATATTTCTCATTTACATACATTGCGATTCCTTTCTTTTTCACTTTAGCAGCTGAGATGAATTCCTGTCCTAACTTATAACATCTAAGATATTGCTTATCTTTTTCTTTAATTCTGGTCTCTTGTATACAATAAATATCTAATTTCAATTTCTGAAGATAATGAAATATTTTCTTTCTCTTTTGGGGAGTGTTCAACCCCTGTACGTTCCATGTACAAATTTTTAACTTAATGTGTGAACCCATTATGTCCTTGCCAAATATTTAATCTAAGAGTCCCACTCCTCTGCTATTTCTATGCTAGTTGTCAAAGTACTCTCCAAACAGTGCTTCATCCCTCTTTTCTTCCTGACCAGTCTTCCAGTCTATTCCAACCTCCAACTCTTCTGGGTCTAATAATTGGTCTTCTATATTAAATAAAAGGTCACTCAAGTCTTGTCTCATTTCTTCCTTTCCTCCGTCTCTTCCTGATCTTCTTCCACTGACGAGTCATCTTCATCATTTTGTCTAATGATTAACTTGCTTGCCGTCACTCCCATTAATTCTTCATTTTCTTCTTCAGTCTCATCCTTGTTCAAGTCTACATCTGGATCTTTCTCTCCGTCATGTTTCCTGCTGGTTCTCAGCGAGATATCTGTACTTATTCTCATGCAACAACATGACCAAGCATGATCCAGTAGTTTGCAGACTGGACAGGGATTTGAGAGATCCAGGTTCGTCTGCACTGAGCCAGGTAAAGTCTGCCCTGAGTTGCCACATGACAGATAAAGTCCTACTTGATCGGATAGATGTGAAGAAAAATAAACCGAGGAAGAAGAAAGCCATCTATGCTCCCTTGAGCTCACTGGAGAAAATGAAACAAAGTAATGAATCTCATTCAACACTGGAGATAGAACAGCATCCTTCATTCCACCTAAGGACAGAAATAAGTTTTACGGACTGCAAGGCAAGCTACACCAATTTCCTTCGAGGTTTCTCTCAGCGCCAGCCCCAAGACAGCCATCTCACTTTGGAGTTTATCACACGGGAGGAATTTCTCTTAATTTCGAATGAAAAGAAAGTGGGGCCAGAACGTATTCACATGAATTCGCTAGTTCAGCGGATTTACGTGAATTCGAGTTGCGTTCAAACTGACTTCCCACTGCCTGAAAATAGCTTGCCATTGCCCAAAATTGCATGTGATCACCTCTCACACAATAACGTGAAACCCCATGATTGCATTCGGACTGACTTCCCATTGTCCGAAATTGCGTGTGGTGGTCTATCACGCAATAACGTGAAACCCCATGATTGCATTTGGATTGCCATTGGATTAGACTTCCAATTCTCCTTGTCTGATAAACTCCTCAGTCTAAAGTTGGATGTAAGAACAGTGGTAGTTGGAGGTGAGGGAGCTCTATCACGCAATAACGTTAAACCCCATGACTGTGTTCAGACTGACTTCCCATTGCTCGAAATTGCGTGTGGTGATCTATCACGCAATAACATTAAACCCCATGATTGTGTTCGGATTGCCATTGGATCATACTTCCACTTTCCCTTGTCTGATAACGTCCTTTGTCTAGCAGTATTACCAGTTCATCATACTAAGACTGACAACCAATGCAGAAGAAAGTTGGGATACCATCTTGTCTTTAAAAAAAAGTTGGTTAGGGCTGATTACAACTGTAGTCTAATTGCTCATCCATGTGTTACATTAGGGGCGTGCCAATTTTGGACCTTGAGCACCCCTGACAGGCCACAATGGTACATTGCTGGTGGAGTTGTGGAGGGCAAAGGAAGATAGGGAGGGGAAATACAGCTGTGTTATCATGGAAAAAGGGGGGTTCATCAGGATGCTGCTTGCTCCTCCACAAAAATAAAGACTCCAGCCTACAACTTTGAACCAACCTCCAGTCTATATACCCTGGATAGCACTGGTGACAGTTCACTGGGTTGCAAATGCTGCTGTTGGATGCCAGGAAAGTGAAGAGGAAAACAGCTATCCAGGATTTGATTCCAGATAATCATGTTGACTTGGCATGTATCACAAAGGAGCTTATCACATGGGAAGAATTTCTCTTAATTTCGAATGAAAAGAAAGTGGGGCCAGAATGCACCCATGTGAATTCGCTAGTTCAGCAAATTTAGGTGAATTCGAATTGCGTTCGAACTGACTTCCCATTTCCCGAAAATAGCTTGCCTTTGCCCGAAATTGCATGTGATCACCTCTCACGCAATAACGTGAAACGCCATGATTGGGTTCGGATTGCCATTGGATTATACTTCCAATTTCCCTTGTCTGATAATGCCCAAAGACTGGCTGGATGAAGCCAGGGCTGTTAATCTCTTCCAATTTTGGCTGACAGGGTTTTCTGTCATGCACAGAAGAAATCTGGTCTGGGAAAGAACAGGGATTCTCTCGGTGTACTGCTTTTTGAGTGGATGTACTTTTTATAGTTCCAGGTCAGTGTCATGTGGAGCTTATACTCGCTGGGACTCAAGAGATTCTGCAGGGATCCCACCCTTGAACCAACCCTGGTATTCTTCTGGAACAGTTCTCTAGAATGGGATTTGGAGGCACTGTTCTTTACTGTCTTTGATCCATCCTGGAGCTCAGAAGGTGGTGATGGGAGATTCCTGTTCCATTATAGCATGCACAAGTACATTATAACAGGTACACTATAGCAAGTACAGCAGACCCTTTTTATACGCTGAGGTTTGGTCCCAAGATCCCCCGTGGATACCAAAATCCATGTATGCTCAAGTCCCATTAAATATAATGACATAGCAAAATGGTGGCCCTGATAAAAAATGGAAAATCAAGGTTTGATATTTGGAATTTATACCTTTTTTGAACATTTTCAAACCGTGGATGCTTGAATCTGTGTATAAAAAATCAGTTTATAAGAAGGGCCGATTGGACATTCCTTAGCTGTTGGCCTGTAGGGTCCTTCAGGTTGACATATTCCATCTAAGACGTGCTATGTGCAATCTGTAGATATAATCTTGGGTAGTTTAGGGCTATTCACTTATTATTTTATCTCAGACTGTTATTGTAAGAAGATAAAAATGCTGATAATTTGTTAGGAAACATGTATACAAACCCCACACACTTGATTCTTCACACAAATATACATATATGTATTTTCCTTAAATATATCTCCTTATTTTGTTGTACATGTGGAATTTTGCACAGAATCATCTAGCAGAACCAATGGTTTAAGGACTGGTATGTTCTGTTTGCCACTTTGGAAAAAATACCATGGTTTTAAAATACACTGAAGACATGTAAATCTCAAGGGAAGGATTTAAAGAAACCCTTCTGTTGTACCCAAGACCAACTGGCATGAATTGTCATCAAGTGGTGATGTCAGACTATGTTCTTTCAGGCTGGATTTCAGTGAACTGCCTTTGGATATTCGAAGATATAGAATCAGTATGTAAACAGATCTTATAGTGCCTTTGAGACTAACTGAAAGCATGAGCTTTCATGGTCTTCTGTCTACTTCCTCCGATACATATATATATATATCGGAGGAAGTAGAAACCATGGACAGTCATATATATGCCATTGGTGTGTGAGAATGTCAATTCAAATTCAAAATCCTTTGTGTGTGGAAATTAAGTACCAGGTCCCTGGTTTCTACCCCACTATATGCACCTGAGGAAGGAGACTGAAGTACTGTATATACTCATGTATAAGTCCAGAAATTTTAGTCCAAAAATTGACCCCCAAAACCTAGGTCAACTTATCCACAGGTCAATGTAAATACTATACTTTAACTCTTATTAAAAAGAAGGGAACCATCCCCTGGTGAAAGGCAAGAGTGCAATCTGTCCTGAAAGCACTGACTTCCCTCTACTCTCTCTTTCATCCAGCCTTTAGTGTGAGCCAGAATGGTTATGCCTGTCATAATATTGTAGGTTTTTTGGCATTGTTTTATAGGGAAACAGATAATTACGATTTTTCAGTCAGAAGCAGAAATTAGACCGGAACTATTTTAAATATGGTGGATTTTAGTGAGAAAACAGAGAATGAACACATTAAACACATCCATTTGTTATATGACTACAGCAGCAAGAATATTGTATACTAAATATTGATATCCTGGTGGATAGAAAAATTATGGAACCTGGCTACATCAGACAAGCTGACCAATCTGTTGAAGGGACATCCAATACAGACAGATTTGAAAACATGGCAACCTTTGTGAATTATATCAAAAGAAAAAGAACCAGAGATGATGTGATTGTAGGTTTTGATGTCTAGATAGGAAGGCTTTTCTAAACAGAAGAATGTTGGTTATATAATGATTGTTATTGTTCATTAAGTTGCAAAGATTTAGAAAAGTTGGTTTTGTAAAAGATGGCTTAGCTATAGAGGCATAAAATAATAGGAGATCATAGACAGAGTAGTGCAGGAAGTCTTCAAAACCAGGGCACTGGTTTTAAGTATGTACAGTATGTGTTTTCTTCATATTGATCAACAATTTCAGTGTCTTTATTTTATGAGTGTTCTGTCTGACTTTTTTGTAAACTGATTTGTCAACAGCATTCCTTTCATCCACCAAGCTGGTAATTTTATTATAACAAGATATCACATTAATCTGGCTTTACCTGTTTTTGAGAAACCCATGTTGACCTTTAGTGATTATAGCATCCCTTTCTAAATGTTTAAGCCCATCTGTTATATTCTGTGCTCTAGTCTGGTGGAACACAACAAGAGCTCTCTGGCTGAAGATTGGAAATATCCCTGAATACCCTTCAAGGCTGCAAATTCTAACATTCAATTGGATTGAAGCATAGCAGTTAAAGTGGAATCCCACTGCTAGAATTGTGAACTGTGAAAGGGCCCAGGGCTGGCTAACCACAGATAAAAGTATGCGAAGTATCAGTCATTACATATCAAGAACCTCCATTCATAAAATCGTTACATCTGGTGTGGTATTCAACATTGGTTAGTTTGGCACAAGATCCTGTCTGATCTTGGAAGCTAAGCAGGATCAGACCTGATTAGACCTCAAGGAATACCACATGCTTTAGGCTATATTTAAGAAGAAGGAAGTAGCAAAACCACCTCTGAATATTCCCTATAGTAAACCTATGGTATTCATGGGGTTGCCATAGGTTGACAGGTGATTTGAAAGCACAAACAGATACAGATACAGACACACACACACGGTTTTACCATAAGTTCCACCTTCCAAACTCTTTATATCTATATTGGTAGTATCTTAATGTTTTCCCACATCTAAAACCGCTTGTGCATTTTAAAGTCTTTCAACACAACTATTTTTTTAAAAAAGACTATTATTAATGGTCCAAAATCAGAACTTAGAACAGACAAAATGGTTTTCTTTTCACTTTTTTCTAGGAACTCTAATACAAAGCCCCTTAACTTTTCCAAACTCTGGGCAGAATCCTGTTATGTCTTTAATATGTTACTCAAAACTGATACTCAGAAGGAAACAACAACAGGATCCCTCCAATGAACATTAAGCAAATAGCTCCAGCAGTCATCACTGAATGTGGAATTCATTTGGCTCAACCTGGATTTGCTAGAAGAATATTGATACAGACTTAAATTGCATTTTTGTTTAATATGGTAAGACAAAAAAGCAGATCATTTGCTGGTTCACACACAAGAACAGTTCAACACATGATAGTCCAAAGGGGAGGGGAAGAGTCATCTTATGCTAATATCACAAATAACTGAAATTAGTTGGCATCAGCTTCTGGGTGAATGCTGCCCCCCAAAGGCTCCAAAAAAGATTATTTAACACAATACACAAATGGCCCTCTCAAAGTCCCAGATTCTTTCAGTTTCCAGTTTGGTCATGGTCTCTAAATGTCCCATTCAAATGGTGTGCTGTCGGAACAGGAGCTCCAATTCATACATTAGGGATGGGAAACCTTTGGCCCTCTAGATGTTATTGACTTCATTCCCCACAGTCCAGTATCATTTGGCCATACTGGCTGGCTCTTTAGGGAGTTGAAATCAGAATACTGTGAGGGCCAGAGGTCTCCCTCTGCACCTCCTGCTATACATGGATGTCCTCCACCACTAAGTGGAGAGGGACATACCCCATTCACCTCACATTTGCTGAGGTGGAAGCAAATGACACAGCTCATGTATATCAAGCTGCTGTGGATCTATGGCAGTGACGGTGAACATTTTAGAGGCCGAGTGCCCAAACTGCCCTCCAAAACCCACTTATTTATCGCAAAGTGCCACATCCCTCTGGCTTTCTAGTAATGAACTCTGGCAAACTCTGCTGGGGTGATGGTGTGTGTGCCCACAGAGAGGACTCTGAGTGTCACCACCACTGATCTATGGCATTCCAGAGCCAGGCTGTAATCCAGAACCTCCCACCTCAAATTTTGGCTTTAACAGGCTTACATAAGTGTAGGCTAGTTGCAGAATGATACTTTTAACAGCAGTGGCCAAGAAGGTCTTCAGTACTATAAGGTTGGATTCATGTAATAAAATGTTAACACACAAGATGAAGAGAAGAGAGATGGTTGCTTTCCATCTGCACACTCAATTCCAGAGACATAAACACATAGTATATACGTTAAGCTTGTACATGGACAAAGGACTGAATTGAGACATGACTGATAGTACCATATGTTCTACTGCTAAAATAATGTCCTACATTCTATCCTATTTACTGAACATTCATCAACAAGAATGCACGGGAACAGACATCTTCCAATACATTGGCTCACAGAGTTGTAGAGTTAAAAGTTTAGAAAAGGCAAATGAAAAGCTTCCAGGTAACTCGGCATTTTTAGTCTGTGATCTGCACTAGACAATAACATAACAGGCAGCAAAGAAATTCTTAAAATGAATTTTAAAATGAATTACTTTTGGAACAGTTCCAAACAGTTGGCTACACAAATGTGAATGCAGTGGCTGACATGAGTAGTAGGAAGCCACATGTGATGAATGGTCCATGAGCGTGAAACAAATAAAAATGAGTGAAGGACAGTTGAGGCACAGAGGCTAATGCAACTGTTTTGTTACCAGTAGTCACAACAGTTGCTGTCTATTCCATAGTGATCATATACAAGTGTAGTTGTATATATATCTGCTCAGGAGCATGTTGGCAGCATTGTCACTGCCATCCTCATGTCACCTCCAGAGAAGCTGGAGAGACACGGTCACATTCAGCCCGTGACCGGAGACTGTGCCATTGCTCCACAGCAGTGCGATGGGAGCTGAGCATCCTTCTCCAGTGTTTGGATTCTGGAGAGCCCGTCGAGTACTGGCCGATCACGATTCTTCCAATGAAGTCGTTGCTGCTTTTCATGTTGTGGCCATAAACTAAAGATAATAAAAAATAAAATTAAAAATAGGTGACAAACTTAGTGCAAAATCGGTTTGTACTCAGCAATTGGTCATCAACTGCAAGGAGAGTTTCCTGCTGTTTTGAAGAAAACTAAGATGGTAGATTTAAATGAACAGAACAAACAGATCTGCAGAAATCCTGCCAGCACACAGAAAGTGAATACATTCCTACTAAATCTAAAAGAAATTGAAACCAGCACCAGATAAGATTATACTGAAACATGGACAAGAAATATCAGGTAGATCAAGTGGGACACAACCTTGTACTCAGGTATTTTGGACTACAATTTCCATAATTGTAATTGTGAGTGGTGGAGTCTCCTTCTTTGGAGGTCTATAAACAGAGCCTGGATGGCCATCTGTCAGGGATGCTTTTATTGAGATTTCCTGCATGGCAGAGGGTTGGACTGGATGGCCCTTGAGGTCTCTTCCAACTCTATGATTCTACAAGCCCCAGCCAGGATTTTAGTCCAAAATATCTAGAGTACTGGGTTGCCAACCTCCTGGTGTGGACTTTTGAAATAGATAATATTCTCCTCTCAGAGCAATACTACTGAATAATTGTCTGAAGGCTTGCTGTTGTTTTTGTGCATCTTTAAGTCATTTCCAACTTATGTAGATCCTAAGGCGTGGGAGCATTTGTTCAGGGCAGGCCATTACTTTCCCCTGAGGGTGAGAGAATGTTGCCCAGTGGATTTCATGGTAATGCATGGAATTGAACCTTGGTCTCCAGAGTTGTAATCCGATACACAAACCACTACACCACACTGGCTCCCTGGTTTATAGAATCATAGAGTTGGAAAAGACCACAAGGAGCATGCAGTCCAACCCCATTCTGCCATGCAGGAACTCCCAATCAAAGCATCCCTGACAGATGACCATCCAACCAGTTTAAAGACCTCTAAGGAAGGAGACTCCACTACACTCCGAGGAAGGAGTGTGTTCCACTGTCGAACAGCCCTTACTCTCAGGAAGTTCCTCCTAATGTTGAGCTGGAATCTCTTTTCCTGGAGCTTGCATCCATTGCTCCGGGTCCTAATCTCTGAAACAGCAGAAAACAAGCTTGCTCTCTCCTCAATATGACATCCCTTCAAGTATTTAAACAGGGCTATCATATCACCTCTTAACCTTCTCTTCTCCAGGCTAAACATCCCCAGCTCCCTAAGTCATTCCTCATAGGGCATGGTTTCCAGACCTTCACCATTTTAGTCGCCCTTCTTTGGACATACTCCACTTTCTCCACATCCTTTTTTAATTGTGGTTCCCAGAACTGGACACAATAGTCCAGGTGGGGCCTGACCAAAGCAGAATAGAGTGGAACAATTACTTCCCTTGATCTAGACACTATACTTCTATTGATGCAGCCTAAAATTGCATTGGCCTCATGTTCAACTTGTGCTCTACTTGGACTCCTAGATCCCTTTCACACATAGTTTCATTCAGCCAGGTGACACCCATCCTATATCTGTGCATTTCATTTTTCCGCCCTAAGTGTACCTTGCATTTCTCTGTGTTGAAGTTCATTTTGTTAGCCTTGGCCCAGCTTTCCAATCTATCAAGGTCACTTTGAATTTTGATCCTGTCCTCTGGAGTATTAGCTACTCCTCCTAGTTCAGTGTCATCTGCAAATTTGATAAGCATGCCCCCGATTCTGTCATCCAAGTCATTGATAAAGATGTTGAATCGCACTCGGCCCAGGACAGAGCCCTGTGGGACCCCACTGGTCACTTCTCGACAGAACCATCCAATTAACCTTGGTTCTGACAATTATATACTTTCTTCATTTGGTGATTTTTGGAATATCTTTGGATATTGAAAACTTGCTGCAGAGGCCATGTAAAGATCCCAAGCTGTCCATGGGAATGGTAGATACACATTTAGTAGATACAGATCAACACAACTGCGTGAATTTTTGGACTCCCTTTGCTCAGTATGACTTTTGGGACTTTCCTGCTAAGTGCCTTTACTTCAAAATTTCTGCTACGCGACTGACTAAAACTGACAGGAATCAGGTAATAGAGTAATGGGGAATGCTGCCTGCATGTATATAGAAATAACCCACTGGAACTGGTACGCAGCTCATTATGTTAGGGCCTACTGGGATGAGAAGAAAATTTCATGGCCTGGAGAGGTCAGTGGTCAATTTCTGGAGCAGGTAGGCATAGATTCACAGTCACAGTGACCTCACTGACTGCTCAAGTCTCCTGATTCCACCTTGGCTGACTGGCTGCAGTTTCCCGTCTTCTAGTCATGGTTTTCAAAACTTTGGTCTTCTGTATGTTTGGCACTTCACTTCCCAGAATTATTGAGCACTGGCCACATTGGCTGAGACTTTGGGGAGTTGAAATCCAAAACCTCCAAAGGCCTAGTCTGAGAACTACTCTTCTAAGTCAGAACACTGTGACACAGTACACTGCAGGCCAGGCAGTACGTCAAAAGAAACAGACTATACATGCACACTCACATGAGAATCAGGTGTAACAGGAATGCAATGGGAAAGAGAGGGGATGCAACAAGTCTGTGTTGATACAGAAGATTTTTGAATCTGGGATCAGATTCTGCACTAGGTAGTCTGGGCTTCCATGTTTTGGGGTCCTGAAATTCTCTAAGTAATGGGTGGAGAATCTTCTCCCTTCAGGATGTCTGGAGACTACAGGGGTCTGAATCCAGACTGCAAGCTCTTTTGCTATTACCTTTTATCAGTAACTGGAAACGGGCTATTTGACACCTAGGAAACTGTGGTACAGCAATGAGCTCTAGTTAGTATCCTGGGGAATGGTGCTGAGGCTTACCCCTGAGAAGACATGCATAGACTTGAACTGTATTTTTGGTGCATAGGAACTGATGTACTGAAGCCTACTCTTAAAATAGACATACACAGAACTGAGCTGTGTTTTGCATAAAATGTCCAAATGTGTAAGAAGTACATCTGATCTTCCCACACACACACTTTGGTTTGTTTCCTGAATGTGCCTGCAAGACCCTTTCAGAACTGGAATTTGGACATGGTTCCTCATCCTCTGCTCTAAGCAAACAAACAAATGCAACCAAGTGCATCTGAAGCAATCCTTTTTAATAAATAGGCAGCTGGTAGCAGGCAGCTCGTGATTTTTCTCCATTGAGAGTCAGAAGGGGAAGAAAGTCACTTGGGGAGGTTTCAATTTTCTCTTGTGCATAATAAAGCCATTCAGTGGATGGCAAATCACACCTGACACTGTATATTCAAGAAGGTGCATAGAGTGTTTCAATTAATTACTGCCTTTCAGAAGAGGAAAATTTCTGTGCATGAAGGTTGAGATTTGAATTGCTGATAAGCAACATTGACTATGAAATGTTTGGAAACAACCTAATGGATAAATTTTACTTTCCCATCTCAAGCATAACATCTGTTTCTCTCATGTATTGAAAGCCACAACATCATTTCCCACCCTTCCATTTGCTTTTAAATGGATACACTTTTGCCACTCCTTTTTGGGACAGCTTCCAGGTGGTCTTGGAGCATGCGTTGTTTGAATGTCATACTGCCAAAGTACCCAGAAAGCTCTTTATTTGGACTGTGTGTTTTGGGCCTCAGTTACATTTTCCACTGTCCTTCATTCAGATTCCAAACCACAGTTTGATCTCCCAAAGATACAACTGGTTTCAAACTACGTACTTACCTGCTCCTACTTTCCATCCTAAACTTTCTTCCCCCATTTCCATGAAGGAGCAGCCACAGGATCAGTGCCTGTACTATGGTTTATCAATTCACACACACATCAAAACATACTCAAACTATGGTTTTTGATGCATGTTTGTGGGAAAGTACCATGCAACTATGGTTTGCAGATTAAAACTTCATATTAAACTAAGGGCAGGCAACGTCTGCAGCAAGTAAAATAGACTTTAGCAAAAGAAATGGGATTATGAGGCTCTGGATAGGAAGCTGAAGGGTCTGGATGCATGGGCAGGTGGAATTGTAATTGGTTGACCAACCAAACCCAAAGGGTACTCAACGATTTTTGTTTGTTTGTCTATACTTGGCTCTTCAGCCAAAAGGCTATCAGAGCAGCTTACAAATTGTTAATTAGACATTTCCCTGCCCTCAGGCTTACAATCTAATGAGACAAGACACAAAAGGAACGGCAGTGGGGAAGGGGGAAATCTAGCAGATCTTCTCTCCCTCTGATGCCTGGACCTCATGGCTCCTCATCATGGAAAAAAGTGACTGGAGGGGTGCCACAGGATTGTGTCCTGGGCCACAGGCTGAACATGAATCAACAATGTAATGAGGCAGCTTTAATAACCAATGTAATTCTAGGGTGCATCAACAGTAGTATAGTGTTTAAACTTTTTAATGCAATACAGATTACAAGTGCCTTCTAAAAAGAGATCTTCCCTCTTATCACCTAAAAGAGGAAGCCTAATTGTTCCTTTGAGATGTTTTTTTTAACATGCAACTGTATGAAGATATTGCTGTTGTGTCCCTTCAAGTCGTTTCTGACTTATGGCGACCCTACAGCAAACCAATCACAAGATGTACTTTATCAATATATTCATTAAGATGTCTTTAATCAGCTATGTAATCAAGACTTCTTCATAAATCTGAGGACCACATTTGAAAGAGACTGAAGAACCTACCTGTGAAGACCAGGCTGGCATTTTCAAGTTCTTCCTGTGGCACCTTGAAGCTGAAGGACTCATTGTAGAATGGATCAATTGTGGCCTTCTTGCAAGAGGTCTTCTTGGTTTTTGCCAGTTTTAACCCATGAACAAGCTGGATTTTTACAAAGGGATCTGGAAGAAAGATGAGCACAATTCCAAATGTGCAAATGGATTTTCATTAGCTGGATGTCTGCTTCAAATTGTGTCCAGTTCCCTAAGTGTTTATTAGTTTTGAGATTGGACTTTTCAGTATCTAATGTAATTTGTATTAATCTAGATGTTTGAGCTGTATTAGATTCTTCATGATTAATTTCCCCATCAGATCTCCTACCATTTTCTGATGTTATATTTCTCCCTGTTTTACAAAGCTTTTTTTGGAGCTCCAGACCCTTCCACCTTTGAGTTTTTCCTTTTGCGACCCTTCTTTGAGCTTATTGCAGATCTGTACATGATATCCCTGTCACTTTTCGAGATTGGAGTTGTTATCAAAGAGGATTTATCTTTGATTTAACGGTAAAATTTGTAAATGGTATGGCTGTATTTTACCATGCCATCAAACTAACCTAGTTGGGGACTAAAGTCTAATGAACCAGTTGCATCTGATTAATGGCACTTTGTAGTTTAACACTTGCTTGGACAGGGGATATGACTGGTTTTGAACTAATATGTCTTGAATGTGGTGCTCTATTACACAATATGATAGAGTTGTTTGTGAGGTGATGGCAGCCTACTCATTGTTGTGTGTTTACCTGATCGTGCAGTCCTATCCTTACTTTTTATCCTTACTTTTTATAAACTATCATTTGTTTATATTCTCCAATCTGCCTGTATATGAACCTATGGTATAAAACTAAGTTATGTTTCAAATTAGAATTTTGTAATTGTGCTGGTCAAATGGCTGTAATAAAGTTTAATTTAATTTAATTGTGTCCAGTTCTGGGCACCACAATTTAAAAAGGACATTGAGAAACTGGAGCAGGTCCAAAGGAGGGCAACTAAAATGGTGAAGGGTCTGGAAACCATGCCCTACGAGGAAGGACCTAGGGATCTAGGGATGTTTAGCCTGGAGAAGAGATGGTTAAGCGGTGATATGAGAGCCCTTTTTAAATATTTGAAGGGATGTTATATTGAGGAGGGAGCAAGCTTGCTTTCTGCTGCTCCAGAGACTAGGACCCGGAGCAATGGATGCAAGCTGCAGGAAAAGAGATTCCACCTCAATATTAGGAGGAACTTTCTGACAGTAAAAGCTGTTTGACAGTGGAACAAACTCCTTCGGAGTGTAGTGGAGTCTCCTTTGGAGGTCTTTAAACAGAGGCTGGATGGCCATCTGTCAGGGATGCTTTGATTTAGATTTCCTGCATGGCAGGGGGTTGGACTGAATGGCCCTTGCAGTCTCTTCCAACTCTATGATTCTATAAGGCACACGAGAAGAACCTTCATCCTGTGTTCATAGTATTGGCTACAGGTGAACCCAACTGGCTAGTGGGGGCTTCAGCACATGCCACTCCTCAAATTCCACCCCATTCCTGAAGCCTAAGATCCTAATAATCCCAACCTGTCTTGCTTGCTTTTCTAACTGGGAAGGTGAGTGTTGGGGAAATCCCACTGCCATCTCCATTTATAGAGGTGGGGGCTTGGAAGGAAAGCTTTCTCCATCTAGGCTCCTTGTCTGGTCCTGGGAGAACACTACAGCCTCTCCCCAGGCCCAAAGCCTTCCTTTGTCTTACAAATTCTCTTCTCCAGTAACACCCTCCTTATTTCCAGCAGTCCTACCAGGGGATGAGGCATGGTTGGGGAAAACTGGGAGAAATTATGGATAATATTAAGATATAATCCTGCGCAGAGGTCTTCTTTCTGCTTGGGGGCGAGGAGACGGAATCGAGAGAGAAACGTTCTCAAGAAAAGCATATGTTCTCAGAAACAGCTCAACTCTGTTTGGTATTTGAAAGCTGCCATGTTCCATACCTTCCTGGAAGCATTCAATGACTCACTCCTGTTCCTCATCAGCAGAGGTCAAAATGTATGCTGTTTACCTTCAGTGGAGGAACAAATTAAAATGCCAGCTTGCTTGAGGGAAAGCCACACATTGATCTTTTGGACAGAAAGCAAATACTACTCATAGAATCATAGAATCATAGAATCATAGAATCGTAGAGTTGGAAGAGACCACTAGGGCCATCCAGTCCAACCCCCTGCCATGCAGGAAATCCAAATCAAAGCATCCCTGACAGATGGCCATCCAGCCTCTGTTTAAAGACCTCCAAGGAAGGAGACTCTATCACCTTCCGAGGAAGTGCATTCCACTGTCGAACAGCCCTTACTGTCAGGAAGTTCCTCCTAATGTTCAGGTGGAATCTCTTTTCCTGTAGCTTGCATCCATTGTTCCGGGTCCTGTTCTCTGGAGCAGCAGAAAACAAGCTTGCTCCCTCCTCAATATAACATCCTTTCAAATATTTAAACAGGGCTATCATGTCACCTCTTAACCTTCTTTTCTCCAGGCTAAACATCCCCAGCTCCCTAAGTCGTTCCTCATAGGGCATGGTCTCCAGACCCTTCACCATTTTTATCGCCCTCCTTTGGACACGCTCCAGTTTCTCAATGTCCTTTTTGAATTGTGGCGCCCAGAACTGGACACAATATTCTAGGTGGGGCCTGACCAAAGCAGAATACAGTGGCACTATTACTTCTCTTGATCTAGACACTATACTTCTATTGATGCAGCCTAAAATAGCATTGGCCTTTTTAGCTGCCGCATCACACTGTTCACTCATGTTCAACTTGTGGTCTACTTGGACTCCTAGATCCCTTTCACACGTAGTTTCATTCAGCCAGGTGTCACCCATCCTATATCTGTGCATTTTATTTTTCCGCCCTAAGTGCAATACCTTACATTTCTCTGTGTTGAATTTCATTTTGTTAGCTTTGGCCCAGCTTTCTAGTCTATTCAGGCCATTTTGAATCTTGATCCTGTCCTCTGGGGTATTAGCTATTCCCCCTAATTTGGTGTCATCTGCAAATTTGATAAGTATGCTCCCAATTCTGTCATCCAGGTCATTGATAAAGATATTGAATAGCACTGGGCCCAGGACAGAGCCCTGTGGGACCCCACTGGTCACTTCTCTCCAGGATGAAAAGGAGCCATTGTTGAGCACCCTTTGGGTTCGGCCGGTCAACCAATTACAGATCCATTTAACAGTTCCTTTGTCTAGCCCACATTTTACAAGCTTGTTTGCAAGAATGTCATGGGAAACCTTGTCAAAGGCCTTACTGAAATCAAGATGTACTATATCCACAGCATTCCCTTCATCTACCAAGCTGGTAATTTTGTCAAAGAAAGAGATTAGATTTGTCTGGCATGACTTGTTTCTCTGAAACCCATGTTGACTTTTTGTGATTATGGCATTGCCTTCTAGATGTTCACAGACTCTCTGTTTAATGATCTGCTCCAGAATCTTTCCTAGAACTGATGTCAGACTAACTGGACGATAATTGTTGGGATCCTCTTTTTTCCCCTTTTTGAAGATGGGGACAACGTTTGCCCTCCTCCAGTCTGCTGGGATCTCTCCTGTTCTCCAGGAGTTTTCAAATATGATTGCCAATGGCTCCGATATTACTTTTGCCAGTTCTTTTAATACCCTTGGATGGAGTTCATCTGGTCCCGGTGACTTAAATTCATTTAGATTAACAAGGTGTTCCTCTACTATCTCTTTACTTATTCTGTGCTGAAATTCCCCTATTCTGTCCTCTGCTCCATTATCCTCAGGTTGAGCACCCTTTGCCTTTTCTGAGAAGACTGAGGCAAAGAAGGTGTTGAGTAATTCTGCCTTTTCTCTGTCTCCTGTTAGCATTTTGCCATCTTCTCCACGCAGTGGCCCTACCGTTTCCTTCTTCTTCCTTTTGCTGCGGACATATCCAAAAAAGCCCTTTTTATTGTTCTTAACCTCTTTAGCAAGCCTGAGTTCATTCTGCGCTTTAGCTTTTCTGACTTTACCCCTACACATGCCTGCTATTTCTTTGAATTCCTTTTTCATGATTTCCCCCTTTTTCCATTTCTTATACATGTTCTGTTTCAAACTTAGCTCGGTTGAAAGTTCCTTAGTCATCCATCCTGGTTTCTTGAGACACCTCCCGTTTTTCTTTCTCACTGGAACTGTTTGAAATTGTGCCTTCAGTATCTCCCTTTTGAGAAAGTCCCATCCGTCCTGAACTCCTTTATCTTTTAGTATTTCTGACCATGGAATCGCCCTCATTACTTCTCTAAGTTTACTGAAATCCGCTCTCCTAAAGTCTAGGATGCGTGTCTGACTCTGCCTGGCTTCTCCTCTCCATTGTATAACAAACTCCAGGAGAACATGGTCGCTTCCACCTAAGGATCCCACCACTTGCACCCCATTAACCAAGTCATCCTTGTTGGTTAGGATCAGATCTAAAATAGCTGACCCCCTTGTTGCCTCTTCCACCTTTTGGACCATGAAATTGTCTTCCAGGCAAGTGAGGAATTTGCTCAACAGAAACAACAGCTGAAGAGAGCAGGAAATACTATTACAATGAAAGGAGACAGACTGGCAGGGAGTCTGCATGACAATTACAGCAATTTGATACCTTTTTAACCATCATGGCTTCATTCTATGGAATCCTGTGATTTGTAGTTTAGTGAGGCCTTTAGACTTCTCTAACTACTCTAAACAAATTAAAGTATCCAGGGCCAGATGAATTACATCTAAGGCATTAAAAAAACTGGCAGAAGTAATTTCAGAAGCGCTGTTAATAATCTTTGTGAATTCCTGGAGAACAGGAGAAGTGCCAGCAGACTGGAGGAGGTCATATGTTGTCCTCATCTTGTAAAAGTGAAATATATATATTTGAGAGTCACAAACTCGGTAGATGAAGGAAATGCTAATGGAAGTAGTGTATCTTGATTTCAGTATGGCCTTTGACAATTTTCCTCATTTTGCCCTTGCAAAAAAGGCAGTAAAATGTGACCTAGACAATGCTACTGTTAGGTGAGTTTATAATTGGTTGACGAGCCAAACCCACATGTAAGAGCTGTTTGACAGTGGAACATGCTGCCTCAGAGAGTAGTGGAGTCTTCTTCTATAGAAATGTTTAAACAGAGGCTTCATGGCCATCTGTTCAGAGTGCTTTGGTTGTGTCTTCCTACATAGTAGGAGGTTGGACTGGATGGCCCTTGCAGTCTCTTCCAGCTCTATTATACTATGATTTTATGACTTCCCTGCTTGAGAGCTCTAGTGCCCTTGAGCAAAAGCATCAGAACTCTCCAATAGAGAATTCCAAGGATCTTACCAACTACAAATCACAGGATCCCACAGGATGGAGACAGAACAGTTAAAACTAGTATCAACATGGTTTAACAGTGCAGTGTAGGTACACTCTGAGGAATGATTTACATGCTACATAATATAACATGTGCAGAATAATCCTGAATTTGATCAGAAGCCCACTGCACACAATGAGACACGGCAAGCACTCTGGAGAGCTCTGAATGAGCAACCAGACTGAATGGAATCTTGAACTGAAGGCTTCAATTATCTCAATGGAGAACTTCAAGTATTAAAGGAGCATACCTTGCTTGGAACATAGCATACCTGTTCACCCTGGTTAATTCCTAAATGGAAAGGTGCCACCTTGATGATAGGCGGCCAATCACACCTACCTTGCACACTTTACCTCTATTCAATGTCTCTGGGGAAATCCACCTGGTTCCCTTCTTTTCTTTAAGCCAACCACCCAAAACATCTTTAAAACTCCTCCATATTTATATTTATCTGATCATATTTTAAATAAGCATTTTACTCTTTACCTTTCCATTGTCTTATTAGTAAGATATGTGCATTTTAAAAAAATCAAAAGACTAAAACAACCATCAATACCCACAGAAATGATTTGCTAATGGTATTTTTCTTTCATAATAAATGCAGAGTCGTCAATGAGAGGGGCAGGCGAGCACCAACTGCCTTGCCTGAAAGAAGATAAGCCCTCCCTTCAGCCACCATCTTGAAGGGAGAGAGGGGCAGGCGAGCACCAACTGCCTTGCCTGGAAGAAGACAAGCCCTCCCTTCAGCCACCATCTTGAAGGGGAGAGAGGCAGGCTAGCTCCACCAGTCCTGCCTGGAAGAAGCAGAGCCCTCCCTCCAGTCCATCTGCCTTGGTCCAGGCCTCAAAGGGAGAGAAGAATGCTGGACCTGATCCCCTCCCCCCTCACCATTCCCTTCTCCTTTTGTGTCGTGTCTTTTAGATTGTAAGCCTGTGGGCAGGGAACTGTCTGGTTAAAAAATAATAAATGTAAGCCGCCCTGATAGCCATTAGGGCTGAAGGGTGGGATATAAATACCTAAATAAATAAAAATAAATAATGTCTCCACAGCAGATGCTGAAACCTTCCTGGAAACCTGATCTTTCCATTCTGGCTGCTCTGTTTCCCTTCCTTCAAGAAGAGTGGTGAGGAAAAGACATCATCTGTAGATGCATAAGGTTAAGCCTTGGGTCAAATCAGGACATGAATAGATACATCTTTAGGGTTGAGGCTTTTCCTCAGAACTACTTTAGAGACTCCACTAAATCCTAACATGCTGCCTCATCATGGTGTCATGACAGAGCAAGGTTCTTAAAGGCTATACCAGTGAAACATATATTCTGGTAAGTTCTATAAAGCTGGTAAGGCTTTCAATATAGCCCTGGAAGTAGGTAGTGTGTACAGGCTAAGTACAAAGGCTCAGCACCAGGATGGCCACCAAGTGACAAATGTGACCACAACAAGTAGCCATGGAATAGTTGCCATCTGCATCAGTGGACAAGGCTACCCATATAATTGAAATCAAAGATCTTCAAAATACAGTGCGCCTGTACCATACGCGGGCACACTATACGCAGCTTACAGCTTACGCGGAAGCCACACAGCGGTAAAAGAAATGGCGCATGCACCGCCGTGAGCACATGCCCCATTGTGAGCATACACTGATTTTCCCTTATGCGGGGGGATCTGGAACAGATCCCCCATGCAAGGGAAGGGCCCACTGTACTGTATTTTAGAGACTTCAGTTCCTTAAATATCAAGCTCCAGTCCTTGTTAAAGCTTCCACATCTTCCAAATACTCCATGATCTTAGTGCAGGCATAGAAGGCATGCTTACTATACCACCAACTATGCCTAACCGTATCTAAAATCAGCACCCTTCTAATAACATGGGCTTCCAAAGTATGGAGCTGAAATTGTGGAATCTGCCAGCTGTATGCTGTACACATGTAACTATGCACAGTGCACCACCAATAATGGATGCTGATCATTCAGAACAAAGCATAGGCCTGTACCTGAACCTTGACTCATATCTGTCTGAAGCAGCTGTTTTGCTCTAATGATGTCTACATTCAGTCTTCCTGCACTAGGAAGGTAATTCAATGACAGCAGGAGTTCTCCCAGCTCAACTTCATTCTGCAAGAGAAACATGCAAGATAAATCAGATGATACCAAACTAGGAAATATAGCTAATAATCAAGAGGACAGGATCAGAATTCATAATAACATTAATAGATTAGAGAGTTTGGTCAAAACTAACAAAATGAATTTCAACAGGGAGAAATGTAAGGCACTAGACTTAGGCAGGAAAAATGAAAGGCACATATATGGAGGCTTGACAATAGTACATACAAAGGGGTTCTGGGAGTCTTAGTAGACTACAAGCCAAACGTGAATTAACAGTGTGATGCAGCAGCTGAATCTGAAGTGTAGTGGGAGTGTGGTGTCTAGATTGAGGGAAGTAATAGTACCACTCTATTCTGCTTTGGTCAGATCTCACCTGGAATACTGAGTCAAGTACTGGGCACTGCAATTCAAGAGGGATATTGACAAGCAGGACAAGCTAGTTACCCTCTGGAGAGCAGGGTAACCAAAATGGTGAAAGGTCTGGAAACTATGCCCTGTGAGTTAGAGACTAGGACATGGAGCAATGGATTCAAACTACAGGAAAAGAGATTCCACCTGAACGTTAGGAAGAACCTCCTGACAGTAAGAACAATGAAGCATGCTGTCCTAGAGTGTGATGCAGTCTCTTTCTTTGAAGGTTTTTAAACAGAGGCTGGATGGCCATCTGTTGGGAGTGCTTTGATTGCTTGTTCCTGCATGGCAAGGGGTTAGATGTGAATGAAATAGTAATAGCTTTTCTGTACCTCTTAACAATGCACTTAAGCAATCCCTAAGCGTTTTACAATGTGTAAGCTAATTTCCCCCAACAGGATGGGTACTCATTTTAGCAACCTCAGAAGGATGCCAGGTTGAGCCCTGGCTGGTATTGAACTCACAACCTTGTGGTTTGTGAGTGAGTGGTTGCAGTATAGGCATTTAATCAATGTGCCGCATGGCAGCCTTCCAACTCTAGGATTCTCTAAGGACTTTATCACACGTCAACCTATGTGCTTCGATCCCAAAAATGGTTAAAGTGCTGGAATCCCACAAAAGCAAGCCCATTTGCTATTGGAGGACCCTGCATTGGGACCACTTTAACTCTCCAATTTTCCCTCGTGTGAAAGAGTCCTAAGAGTCTCTTCCAACTCTCTATGGATGTTATCACATGGGGCAAAATTGGAAGTTTAAAGTGGGGCCAATGCAAGGTCATCCAGGGTTTAGGGACAAATTCGCAGCTGCTTTTCGCATGACGCTGCATGCAATCAGAAGAGAATCCAGGGAGAATGTGAGGTCAATCAGGAAATAAGTAAATTAGCAAAACTACTGGATTTACGTGTCCATTTTGCTTCCGAATTGACTCCCTTCAAGCAATGCCAGCCATTTAGAAAGCAAGCCTCAGATGACTTTGTTTCCCAGGGTGCCTTTCTGTGTCAAATTACCAACTTCAGGATCACTACTGGCCATATTGGCTAAGTAATCTGAGAGTTGTGGTCACAGAAAACTTCTCCAAGCTCTATATTATCTATCCCTGCAATGTAGATAAGGAGAATGAAACTAAGGACATTATCACACGGGAGGAATTTCTCTTAATTTCGAATGAAAAGAACGTGGGGCCAGAACGCATTTACGTGAATTTGCTAGTTCAGCGAATTTACATGAATTCGAATTACGTTCGGACTGACTTCCCATTGCCCGAATTTGCATGTGGTAGTCTATCACGCAATAACGTTAAACCCCATAATTGTGTTCGGATTGCCATTGGATTATACAGTACTTCCAATTTCCCTTGTCTGGTAACATCCTAAGAAAGAGCAGCCTGCCTGGATATTCCGACTGGGAGAGATGTGCTTTGAACTGGGTGGTTTGCAGCTTTACATCTCAGCCACTACACCAGAACTCATTGCATTGCTGGTTCATATTGACTTGTCCCTGCAAGAAGCCTCCTTAAACAGATATTTACCAGGTCCCCAAAGGCCATTAGAACTCTCATCAGAAGCAAAGGCCCATTACAAACGGGCATAAAAGTACGTCCTGGGGACGTACTAGGGTTAGAAAGGGGCGTCACTTCCTGACGCCCCTAACCCTAGTACGGACCCAGTCCGTACAAAATGGCGGTGCCCATTCCACACGGGGGCCGCCATTATGACGTCACGAATGCACCGCCTCCAAACGAGGTAGTGTGGACATGACGTCATCATGCCATGCAAGGGCGCCTAGAGTGCCCTTTCCGCGGCGCGAGAAGGAGCTCTGAAACGGAGCTCCTTCTGAGGTTTGTGTTGCTGGCGCAGCCTTTAGACAGCTGCACCAGCGAAGCAGAGGAGAAAGGGGCTGAGCGGCCCCTTTCCCCTCCTCCCCGCCATCGCCAGGTGTCCTTGGGGCTTGAAGACCCAAGGACACCCCTTTCCAGGCAAAAGGCCGCTTCCCCGCGGCCTGGAAAGCAGCAGATCGGGTCCTCGGAGGCTGCCGTTGTGGCAACTGAGGCCCCAATACAGCGGGGAAAGGGCCACTTACAGGCCGCCCCAAACGGGTAGTCTGTAATGCGCCTATGATGACTAAACTGAGGCTGTCATATTTTGGAAGTATCGTCAGGTGAAACTACTAATTGGAAAATACCATAACGGTAAGGTGGAAGGCATAGAAAAAGAGGAAGATCAGAATACAAGTGGATTGACTCAATCAAGGAAGTCATTGTCCTGAGTTTGTAAGACCTGAGCAGGGCAGGTGATGACAAGGCTCTTGGAGGTCTCTCATTTATAGGGCCACCTATGATGAAGCAAACAACAACAACAAACTCCAAAGGTCCATATAAGTGTCCTTAAGGAGGACATTCCAGAACTTCAAGGCAACAACCTGAAAGCCCTTATTTTTGGTACCCACCCGCTGGACGTCAGTTAATGTCAAATCATACCACATATGTGAAAGGAAATAAAACAAAACAACTGGGACCCCTAGGGAGTCCACTGACATATGAACAAAACATTACCTGAGAACTAGGGACCAGAGCCTTCCACCAATGCCCACCTTTGACAAGATCCACATCGCTCAAGGGCATGGATACTTTCCCAATGACGCAGTGGCGTGAAAACTTGTCAAAATCTACTATGGTCAAGAGCAAAGTCCTCCTCTGGGCTTCTAAAAACGGGATGTCAAAGGTGTACCTCTCCTCGAACACTGGGGTTTGGGTTTTCCGCTTCACCCCAGTCTGCTTGGAGTTTTTCTGGTCTGGCAACAGACAAATTTTGACATATGGATTTGAATGTGCCATGTCCTGTCTTGAACCATCATAGGAGATTGGGGGAGGCAGGTCCTTTGCCTCAATTACCCTGACTGTGAGGCAATTGTGTAAAAGGTCATACTGCGTGCTAAAGTGCAGCATACCCAGCTGGTACTTCATCAAGATCTCCTCATCTGTCAAGGAGTCCATGTCGTCACTATTTGAGTCAAGGGAATACAATCTTGGTTCAAATTTCCTAAAATAGTCATCAGGAGTATGCGTTTTCCTAAGGATGCTTGGCTGAACAATTTCCTTTTTGGCTCCTATAATGCCAAACTCAATAGGTTTGAGGTCAACAAGAGGAGAACTTGGCCGCCTCAGCTCAAGACCTATTCAAGAGAAACAAAGGACAAATGTTACAGATAGCACAACATTACATTTGTTCATTTATTTAAGATGTGTATACACCCACCGTGTGGCAATGGCCCTGGGGAAAAATATGAATACAAAACAACTCTATGATGCTATATAACATACTTGAGATTCGTCTTGTCAGGCTGTAAGTGGATCGAGATGTATCTGTAGAGGATCGTCTTCTACTTGGTGAAACATCCTGAGGAGTTGGAGGAGGCTCACTTGCTGTCATGTTGTCAGAGTCACCATCTTTGTCCTCATTTCTGTTGCTTATTCTGTTGAAATGAAATTGACTTTGTATTTCAGAGTCAGCTAGGAAGATTATCACAGGCATCTGTTACTGTCTCCTGTGCGGACTTTAACTTACACAACACTATGGCACCAAAGTGACCCCCAGCCTTGAATACCTGCTGCCACTACAACACCATCTATCTCAACTCAACCACTCCAACAGGACTATCACAACATTCCCAAAGTTATGTTAGTGAATCACAGGAATAATTTATTAAACAGAAGTCCAACATACAGTTAAAGAGTACTTGGTGTACAGACTCATGATTACAGAATTTCAAGGCTTCATTGTTATTTAATTCATCTAAATCCTGACTCAAACACAGGTGACTGACTCTTTCCATCTCTCTTCATAATCACAGTGGAAACTAACTATCCTAACTGAACCAAAACATACATTCCTTCCCTTCACTATCTCATCTCTCACTCTGCTCTTTGCTGTCTCTTATCTAACCAATGTTCATGTATTCGACTATATGCATTTTGTCATGACTCAGTTTTGGGGGTCAATTTTTTAACTAAAATTTCTAGACTTATTCATGGGTATATTCAGTAACCCTAATTTATATCTCTATATAATCCTTTTGCATAATGATACTAATGGTTCCGAACCTGTGGGTCGGGACCCCTTTGGGGGTCGAATGACCCTTTCACAGGGGTCGCCTAAAATCACTGAAAAACACATATTTATTTGCATGTAACAATGAAAATAATATTATGGTTGGGGGTCACTACAACGTGGGGAACAGTATTAAAGGGTCGCGGCATTAGGAAGGTTGAGAACCTCTAGACTAACATGGCTATGAAGCGTTCCCGTCGGGTTCCAGAGGGTGCCATTTCTGAGAACGGTTTCGAAACAGTTCCCAGAAATGGCGTCGAATGGTGCCCTCTGGAACCTGATGGGAACGCGATAGGAATGCTCGACGGTGGCGGCAGCATTCCCTGTGCGGTAAACTAGTGTTCTGGGCCCCATCGGGTTCCCATCACGCTCCGTGCGCGGCCCTGCTCATGCACGTTAGAACGCATTGGGGAATGTTTTATGCACGGTGTGGTAAACTTCACAGTCTCCAAGTCTAATTCCTATCTCAGTCTTAAAATTGCACTTAAACAATCAGTCCATCACCCCATGTTCTCCTTTTCTCCCAACAAAGTACTTACCATATTACATATACTGTATGTCACATACATAACCATACTTTACCTTAATTTCTCTAATAAATACAACTTTTTTTTAAACAAAAGTGTATAACATCAATTTCCAACAACAGATTAATCTAGATGCATACAAATGCCTGTCTACTCTGGAACTTTCCCTGTACCTTCTTATTTACACTGAAAATCTGGAGGCAGGTGCTTTGTTTTATTTTCTCAATGTGAGCGCCCTAGTTCTAATAAATATTAATACTACTCATTTTGCAAATCTGTCTGCCTTCCCCACAAGAGCCATTTTTGCTTTCACAGTTAAAGCAGGATACATTTGAAAGTTGAAATGAAAGAGAAAACAATAAATTACATTTGCAGAACATGTCAGAATCTCTTACTTCATGAGTGGCCAAGATTCAAAAATATCTATTATCACAGCTCGATTTTTACGTAAAGCCATACAGTCAAGAGTTAGATACATGGGGTCAATTGGGATAAATTGCAGAGGTGATGAAGAATCCTGATGTGTGATGCTTCATGTTCAATTTTATTACTTTATGTATTATCATCTTAATGCTGTAATACATTCGTTTTTATTTTTTTTACCCATTTTTGTATCATAGATTTTTATGATCAGTTTTATGATTATGTCACATTTTTAGGTACTGTACTTCTAATGTACTTATGACACCCATACAGTACTCTATATACATTTCAGATTCTGTGTTATTACATTTTAGTTCTGTCCTCATTGCTATAGAATTTCTATAAGATTTTATAGTGTGTTTTACCTGCTTGAGTGTTATTTTGTGTTGTTTTGAAATGGCCTAAGGGCTAATCAATAAACATTTCTTCTTCTTTACAGAACTTTAACCCTTTTTATATGAAACTCCACTGCCCAATACCCTTTCATGCACAGAGAAAGAGTACAGTACTGTACTTCTCTACTAAAGGCTCCCTTAAGTTACACCTTTATTAATCAGTCTGTGCCATCAATTCTGACATATTTGTATGTACAATAATCACTTTGTTTAAGGAAAAGTGGGGAAAGTGACAGTCTTGGGAGTTCTTAAAACAAATAGCAGAGAAAGACGTATGTAGAAGTCTAGTGTGTGATCCTGCAGCTGCAGGACCTCAGTAAGGCAAAATACAATCTCCAACATTTTCAACTGTGTCTCCTTTCACAGGATTTACTGTTTTTTGGCTTAAATTCCTGCACAGTATGCTAAAATGACAGCCATCTTAAAAAGAAAAACTCCTGTTGAGTGGAAAGACTAAACGGGATCCAAGAGGAATCATTTAAAAGATGTCAGCTCGCAAAGAGGACAGCAAGTTAAAGCAAGGGAACAAGAGATTTCCTTTCATCAAGACTTATAGTTATTTTCCTCTTCTAAATTTTGGTTCTGTTTAGATAAACACCCTGGACCTTTTGTTTGCTTGTAATGTGAAAGAAAAAAATCAAGGTGTATTTTCACAGAGCATGAATCATTTGCTTTTTGCCATGCCCGCATTGGACATTTTGTACAACTGTAATCTGTAGAATGGAAAAGCCCCTGCTAGTCTTTGTAAAAAGAAAATTAATAAGAATTTTTTACTCAACAAGGCAAGAAAGCAAACATTAGAGAGGAAATGACAGGAAGGTGTGGTTGCCATGTGTGCTAAGTCAACACATTTAGATTTGTCGCAGTAAGACAGACAAAGTGCCAGTGTTGTACAATGCAATCCTTATATTCTTCTCTGATGCTGGAGATGAAAGTTATCATCCAGGTGAGAAATAAAGTGCATCTGGATCAATTGGTTGAAAAAGACTAGAAAAAAATAAAAAGAATACATAAAGCCCGCCCCCCCCCTCTCTCTCTCTCCGATTTCTGATAATGGCTAGGTCTCTCCATCCTTTTTAAATTACAACCCTGGCAGCCCTAGAGTCCTCTTTTACATTTTAAAACATTTTCCTGGGAGGGACAGGGTTTTTGAGCAACTCATAGTTGCAAAAACAACTTTCCTTTTTTGTGGCCGGATCTATTGTTTATTTACCTGTTTGCAAATATTTATTTACCACTTATATCCAAAAACTTCAAAGGGCCTAACATCAATACAATGTAAAACTGACACAATACAACACAGTTACACAGAATACAACATACAAATTCTGTTTGACGTTAGAGGAATAGATGTTGGAGTTGGTCTAAATAAGAAAGGCTTTTTGAATAAATAGTCTGGTCAAAGCAGGCTAATTAAGCATGGCAATTAATTAAAAAGCAGAAGAAATCACAAGCTTAGACAGGTCCAAATACACCTTGCTAGCTGGTTATGACTCTCTGGTACAAGGACAATGGGAGGAGGTTGTCCCAGCAGGAAGCAAAAACCAACAGATTCTTTATGAAGGCTGACAAGTAGTCAACTCCATCCCTCCAAGGGTCTGAGCAGACAGATGGGCAGGAAAAAGCAGAGCTGCTCCTGGTCAGTTGTAAGCCAGATCAGGGAAAAGGACTTTACCTGTGCCGGATAGGGTTACACTTCCCCTGAAATCTCAGGCTTGCAGCTTGGGTGTATTTCTGGACTCTACTCTGAGCCTGAATCACAGAGTTAGAAGAGACCGCAAGGGCCATCCAGTCCAACCCCTGCCATGCAGGAAATCTCAATCAAAGCATCCCCAACAGATGCTTTGATTGAGATTTCCTGGCCAGCCTGCCTCTGTTTAAAGACCTCTAAGGAAGGAGATTCCACTACACTCCTTACTGTCAGGACATTCCTCCTAATGTTGAGGTGGAATTTCTTTTCCTGCAGCTTGCATCCATTGTTCCAGGTCCTGTTCTCTGAAGCAGCAGAAAACAAGCTTGCTCCCTCCTCAATATGGCATCCCTTCAAATATTTAAACAAGGCTATCATATCAGCTCCCTATGTCGTTCCTCATAGGGCATGGTTTCCAGTCCCTTCACCATTTTAGGCAGGATGCCCAGAGTCCATCAGTAACCAGGAGTATATTTGCACAGTTAAAACTAGTGCACCAGATGCACCTGTTCCTTGAGATGTCAGATCTGGCTATGGTGACACATGCCTTGATTACAGCCCAATCTGGCCATGGAGGGAGAGATACAGGCCCAGCTCAATCGGGCCTGGCTGAACTAAGAGGAAAAGCTTTCCCTCCAGTCCTTCTGCCATGGTTCAGGCCTCAGAGGAAGAGAAGAACTGCTGGACCTGATCCTCATCCCCACCAGCATTCCCTTCTCTTTTTGTGTCATGTCTTTTTAGGTTGTAAGCCTGCAGGCAGGGAACTGTCTAGTTAAAAATAATAATAATTGTAAGCCACTCTGAGAGTCTTTAGGGCTGAAGGGTGGGGTATAAATACAGTAAATAAATAAATAAAACAAAACATCGGTACTACTATAATGCACTCTATGTGGGGCTGCCTTTGGAAACTGTTTAGAAACTCCAGCGGGTGCAAAACGCTGCAGTTAGAAGGCTCACTGGGGCCAGTTATAGGGAGCATGTAACTCCCTTGTTGAAACAGCTTCACTGGCTACTGGTTCATTTCTGGACACAATTGTAAGTGCTGGTCATGACCTATAAAGCCTTGTGTGGCTTAAAAGGAAAAGGTAAAGCTCCAGACTATTTGAGAGACTGCATCTCCCAATATAAACTTGCTAGAGCCCTATGACCTTCTGGGGAAGGCTTTCTCTCAGTCCCGCCACCATTGTAGGCTCGCTTGGTTAGGACGTTTTAGTGATGTTTTTTACTTTGTATGTTTTTATTAAGTTTACACTATTTTATCTAGATAATTTTAATTGTTTTAATATTTTTATTGTGATGTTTTATTAATGTTTTATCTTGTGAGCCACCTTGAGATTCTTTTTGGGGAGAAAGGTGTCACAGAAATGAAATAAAATGTACATATTTTTCGGTTTGTGGACAAATGGATGCAAAGCTCATAAATGTACAGGGGAGGCAGATTGGTAACACTACATGGATATATGGGGATTATGGTAGTCCTGTCTGCAGAAGTCATGCTTTTAACTTCTTTGGTTACTGAAATAAAGCTTGCTGTTAAAATGCAGAAGACTGAGTTACACAAGTCCCCAACATTTTCTGACATGCATAAAAAGGGAAGAGGTTCAACATGTTCAGAATCTACATCCTGCTCCAACGTGATTTCTAGATACTGGAGAGAGCAGATTTCTTTCATCTTTCGTAGTTTCCACCATAACCTTATATTTATGGAATTACAGTACACCCGCATTATAAGTGAGTGCGACTTACGTGGCCTTCAGCGTATGCTGAAAGCTGCACTGGAAGAAGCCTCGGCGCACCCTGGAAGGGGTAATGGCACATGTGCGGCACTGCGCCATGGGCACAACCCCCTTTCTTTTGAATGGGGCTTGAGCATATGTGGAATTCCCTTTACGTGGGGGGATCCAGAATGGATCCCCCACGTAAGGGAAGGGCCCACTGTATTTATTTAAATGATGGTTTTGTTTTTATTTATTCCTGTATTATAAAATTAAGTAATAGCCAAGCAAGTACTTTAAAAATGAATTGCTTTTTGCAATTAACTTGTGAGTGTAGAACCTTAATTATGCTAGGAACCATCCCTCCTGCCCCCCCCCCCCCAAAACGAAACTGAAATAGCTTTCCTAGAAAAGCAGGGTAGAAGATCATGAAAAGTTTGCTTGCTGAAAAGTCAGCTATGACTGGTAAACAAACAAGACTTCCATATCCTCAAAGTGTTCCTTGCGAAATGAAAGAGACAGGATCCTAAGAGCAGCATCCAAACTTACAACCAGGGAGGCACCTGTGCTGGGAAAGGCCCCAGGATTTCCACTTCATCTTCATTGGACTGGCAACAACTGCAATCGTAACACTTCTGACAACAATTCCGGCAAGTCCATCTGCACAGTAAGAGATCGGAGATTCTAGACAAAAGGCCCTGGGGCCGTTGGAAAACAGAAAGCAAAAATTACAACCAATTGAATAAAGGCAGAAATAAACACACTTGTAAATTATATGTACAGCTCAGATTGCAAGTGTTGAGGTGGAGAGGGAGAAAGAGAGAGAGGGAGGGAGGAAAGAGAAAAGGTAGAAGTGTTTCTACTAATTTATATTTCAATAGATCTGGAATTCTATTTTTTCCAGTGATATAAAAGATGAAATTACAAGGTAGTCATTAGCACACTCCCACTTGAAGCTGGAAAGGGGGGAAATAATCCACTTTGTGAGTTGTGTATTTTTGTGGGTTTTTTGGGCTATGTGGCCATGTTCTAGAAGAGTTTATTCTTGACGTTTTGCCAGCATCTGTGGCTGGCATCTTCAGAAAATGCTGGCATGGAAGAGAGTGGGGTGTGTGTGTGTGTGTGTGTGTGTGTGTGTGTATACTGTGTGACCCTCTTCCATGCCAGCATTCTCTGAAGATGCCAGCCACAGATGCTGGCAAAACATCAGGAAGAAAATCTTCTAGAACATGGCCACATAGTCTGAAAAACCCACAAAAAACTATGGACGCCGGCCATGAAAGCCTTCAAATTCACACCAGAGTATGGTGTTTTGTGAATTAATAGACAGGAATCTCTGGATTATGTGCTGCCTTTTCACCATGGTTCTTTCACCCCAGTCCTCCTAATTTGTACATGGTCTAGGTTTTAAACTCTGTTAATATTCTAAATTATTCAATCTTTAAATTATTTGATTATTCAATATATTTTTAGAAGATTTATATTACCTTTATTGTTCTAAATTTAAATGGCTTGAACTGATTTATTAAGTGACTCGCAAATTTTCTAATATAGAGCAGGTTGCACATAATTTAATTAACAGATATGAGTATGAGCCTGCTTGGGTTTTAAAATCATTGGGGAGGTTGTTCTCTTTGTCCTGCCACTTTTACAGATTGCAAAACCTTCTTCCCAGGACGGCTTAGGATGCTTGTTCCCATTCCTTCCACTAACAGGCAAAGATCTTTCTATCCAGGCAAGCATTTGGCAATTAACTAGCTGATGATATTATAACTTGTTGTACTTTACCTTTATTTGTTAATTATGTGAAGTGCCTTGGGAGAAAATTGGGACTATAAACAGAAGGAATGAAGGAAGATGAAGCAGGGCAAAATGAAGTGTGAATGACTGCAAAGCAAAGTCGATCAAAGTAAAGTATGGCAGAGCAGAAGTTCGGGATGCAGCACTTTGGACAGCTCCAAAAGGAGCTCAACCCAGAGGTTCAGAGACTGAATCCACAGCGCAAAAAAATAAAGCAGTTTGATGTCATTTTAACTGTCATGGCTTAATCCCGTTGGATTCTGAGATTTGTAGTTTGGTGAGGTGTTCAGCCTTGTCTCCAAACTACATATCCCAGCATACTGTAAAGTCATGGCAGTTAAAGTAGTGTCGAACTGCTTTATTTCTGCACAGTGGATACATTCAGGGAAGCAAGAGGGAAATGCTGCTTCAGCAACAGGCAACTCGTATTCACATAGAGCTCCAGAACAATACGGATTGCTAGCTTACCTTTCTCTTCAACAAACACCGACTTACATAATGCTAGAGAAACCTCTCAGACCAGAATCCTTGGAATGGGAAAGATGCTGGAAATCTGGATTACCCTTGTGCTTGAATTTTCAGGGCAATGGGAACATTAAAGGTTGGGTCTGTGGGCAGTTCCTTCTCAGTGCTTCACAAGTTACTGTTTGCCAGCCAGGAGAATGCAAGGAGAATTAAGCCATTAAAGTAACTTTCCTGAGCTCCATCGTTTTGCAAGGAATTTCCTTTAATTTACATTTTAGCACAAATCAAATTAATTCACAGTAACATGCAAAGAGGAACATCCTTTTGGTTTTCATTCTTCTCTGAATTTTGAAATGCTATCCTTCGTTCGTTTTTTTCTTTACCCCTCCCTCCCTTTTTTATATTAGAAATCCTCAAACATGTTATCTGATGTTCAAAAGAAATGCTATCCTTTGTTCAAAAAAAGGCATTGGTCGGGGAGAAATGCAAGAAAAATGCATTCATTTAAGAGAATAATGTGAATAATAATAATACTCAGGATCACACACACACACACACACACACACACACTGAAGATGCCAGCCACAGATGCTGGTGAAACATCAGGAATAAACTCTTCTAGAACATGGCCACATAGCCCAAAAAACCCACAAAAAACTACTACTAATAATAATAATAACAACATCCAATCCAACCCACCTTAAAATACAATTAAACCATTTACTATTAAAAACATACTTAAATTAATAACAACAATAAACAATAAACAGTGACTATAGCAAAATCAGGGGTCAACAAGTAGTTTTTCATTTTGGTGTCCGGGTGTCTATTCAGGAAAGGCCTTCCGAAAGAGATCCGTCTTAACAGCAACATGCATGTTAAGCTTGTGTAGGAAAAGGATGGAAAGTAAAAGGAAACAGAGAAAACAAAGCAGACATCCCTTTAGCTTTCTGATCCCGTCTTATGAAGCCATGGTCCCCCCCTCTTTCAAGATATGGAGTTGGACCAAGCCCTGCCAATCTCCCACCTTCTGTTGTTCTGGGGGATGCCCTAAAGAGGTAATGGAATGTTTCTATTTTATTCATAGAATCATAGAACAATAGAGTTGGAAGAGACCCCAAGGGCCATCCAGTCCAACCCCCTTATGCCATGCAGGAAATCTAAATCAAAGCATCCCCGACAGATGGCCATCCAGCCTCTGTTTAAAGACCTCCAAGGAAGGAGTCTCCACTACATTCCAAGGGAGTTTGTTCCACTGTTGAACAGCCCTTACTCTCAGGAGGTTCCTTCCTAATGTTGAGGTGGAATCTCTTTTCCTCTACCTTACATCCATTGTCCCGGGTCCTACTGTAGGCATTGTGAAACAAAAAGACTATAAAATGCTTGTGCCTGTGCCAAAGGGCGCGACAGTTTGTTTAACACTATTTTGGTGTGCTGTCGCCTCAGCTGAATAAACTGCGTTTTTGCTTCGGACTTCTTTGGTCTTCTGTGTCTTCACTTAAGGATTCCCCTTTCAAATGAACTTTTGAGGGTGCTTCCCTAACAATGGCTCCAGTTTCTCCACTTCCTTTTTAAACTGTGGTGCCCAGAACTGGACACAATATTCCAGGTGGGGCCTGACCAGAGCAGAATAGAGTGGGACTATTACTTCCCTTGATCTAGACACTATACTTCTTTTGATTTGCAAGAGATTTACATGCACCAAGATGTTCATCCAAATTCTCCCCCAAAACCCAAAGGCTAGAAAAATTTTTCAGAAAGTGAAAGGTGAGATTTGCAATCTAATCGCTGTTGTTGTTGTTAATTACCTGGAGTCAAAATGATCAAAACTAGCCAGTCACAGATTTGTTGGCAAAGACAAAGTGTGTGATCTGCTTTTTTCTTAACAAAAATGACCTTTAATAAACCAATGCAATTCAGTAACAAAGAGGCCGGCCATGCCTTTTACAAAACTCAGAAAATCAAAGGCAGATGAAGCAAGGCAAGCAGACTGAAAAGCGCTACCATTTTCTGCACAGAGTGAGGCAAGAGGAGAAGGAATGAATCATCAGATTAACTCACCTCATTTATTGGTTCCAACTGTCCTTTTAGATATCCGTGACAAAGCAAAGGGGAAGAAAAAAGAGGAAGGGGAGAGAATCATATCTGATCTAGATTACAATGACCAATAATTCTATTTCTAGGACACTTTTTATTCCATTTCTCTGACATTTTTCTTTAAAAAGAGAGAGATACAACAACTATGTTACAGTTAAAATACACTATACTGGATATTGATCTAGCAAATCTGCATTCCTTTTTAGCTTTCCTGTGAACCACAATAGAGGTTTTTCAACTTGTAACCTCCTTAGCTATCTCAGAATGTGTACTTTCTACCCATCAGGACCTTGTATCGCGTACTGGAAAGACTCAAGTCACCTCTTTTTGTAGCCTGGCTTTCAGTATTGGAAAGACAGCATGGCCAGTGGTTAAAATGTCAGAATAGGACTGGTGAGACCCACAGTTTCATATCTCTGGGGTCTTTAAACCTGCAGAAGTAGACTTCAGGCTTGCAATACCTACTTTGGATTAGCATTCGAAGACATAGCCACGTTAGCCTGTAGAATCAGTATGTAGGAGCTCTTGTAGCACCCTTGAAACTAACTAAAGAAAGAACTTGGGTACCAATCAGCAAGTCAAAAATGACATGAAGACAAGCAACAGCAACAATTTAGAATTTTTTGTGGGTTTTTCAGGCTCTGTGGCTATGTTCTAGAAGAGGTTTTTTCTTCCCTTTCTTTTTCTCTCTTCTAGAACATGGCCTCATATAGCCTGAAAAACCCACACACAAAAATTAGAAATGCTTCCCTGCTCAACTTCAACTTATCTTTAAATTTACCAGCAGAAGACAATCCACTTTCCACCTACCTTTGCCTAAAGCAGTCGCTCTTCTCCCAACATAAGCCCTCCTCTTGTGAGGCTCAGCAGTGCAGGGGACTAGGCCCACTGCCTTAAGAGCTTATCACACAGGAGGAGTTTCTCTTAATTCCGAATGAAAAGAAAGTGGGGCCAGAACGCATTCACGTGAATTCGCTAGTTCAGCCAATTTACGTGAATTCGAATTGCATTATAACTGACTTCCCATTGCCCGAAAATAGCTTGCCGTTGCCCAAAATTGCATGTGATCCCCCCTCACGCAATAACATGAAACCCCATGATTGCGTTCGGACTGACTTCCCTTTGCCCGAAATTGCGTGTGGTAGGCTATCACGCAATAACGTTAAACCCCATGATTGTGTTCGGATTGCCATTGGATTATACTTCCAATTTCCCTTGTCTGATAATGTCCTTAAGCTCACTAGACCAAGGCAAGGTGCTGATGTCAAATACAGACAAGCAAGCAGGGTCCTTGGCAGACGCTCCAAGGCAATGGCAACCAAAAGCAGAGGGTGCAATGTGAAGATCATCACCTTTAAGCTGCTGTTCTTGTTTCCCTCATCTGCCTTTGCCAGCCCAATGCAGAAGCCCTGTTCACACTCTTTCTGGGTATCGGACCATTACAGAAAGCCCAAAATAAAGCTGCTTCGGGTCACTTTGGAGGTATGCTGTTTAAATGTTGCATGCGTCCTAAGAGTATGGAAGCCGCACCGAAGCCATAATCTAGTCCTAAGGACTGGAGCGCAGCTTTGGTGCAGCTTCCGGACTTTCTTCAGACGCATGCATCATTTAAATATCATACCTCCAAAGTGACCCAAAGCAGCTTTATTTTGGCAGTCTGTATGGGGCCCAAAGACCTCTACTCCCCAACAGTTCTGCTCAGAATTGCAGACCTGCTTTTGTTTTAAACAGCAATCCCCATTGTATCTTTTTTTAAAAATAGAAAAGCATGGGTTAAATAAGAGAGGGCAAGGGCAACAGAAATAAAAAACAAAACCTCATAATGGACAAAGAAGAAAAAAGCAATCTTAAGATATAGGCGCTCAGCAAGAGATAATAAGAACAAATAATAGCTTTATTTTTACCTTGCCTCTCTGTCAGAAAGACCATCGAGGCAGCTTACAATGAAAAGAAAGCATACAATACCCAAAGCAAGAAATAATAAGAAGAATAAAGGCGTTTATAAGACAGTTGGGCACAAGATTCAGCTGAAACACGGAGTAACATAGAAAGAACAGTGCTTGCATATGTGAGACATCATTTTATTGTAACATTAAGTAATAATAGTAAAAGGGGGATTGAAGTATAAAAACAAACACTGTAGAGAATCTGAGATATTGTCAACAAACAAATATAATGCTATATATATATGGCTTAAGTCTATCATGGGGGTTTTCTTGGGTCTCTTTAGAGCAGGTTTTGCCTTCCTCTGAGGTTGAGAGAGTGTGACTTCTTGCCCAAGGCCACCCAGTGGGTTTCATGGCCATACACAGAAGGATGTGTTGTGTATGTTTGTGTGTATTGTGTACCTTCAAGTCTTTTCTGACTTATGGTGACCCTAAGGCAAGCCTATCATGGGGGTTTCTTGGCAAGATTTGTTCAGAGGGGGTTTGCCATGGCCTTCCCTTGAGGCTGGGAGCCCAAGCTCACCCAATAGGTTTGCCATTGCCTTCCTCTGAGGCTCAGAGAGTGTGACTTAGTTTTTGTGTGTGTTTTTTTTTTTTTTTTTTTTTGGCTTTGTGGCCATGTTCTAGAAGAGTTTCTTCCTGACGTTTCGCCAGCATCTGTGGCATCTGGCATCTTCAGAGAATGCTGGCATGGAAGAGAGTGGGGTGTGTGTGTGTGTGTGTGTGTGTGTGTATACATATATATATATATATATATACACACACACACACACATACACACGCACACTGTGTGACCCTCTTCCATGCCAGCATTCTCTGAAGATGCCAGCCACAGATGCTGGCGAAACGTCAGGAAGAAAATCTTCTAGAACATGGCCACAAAGCCTGAAAAACCCACAAAAAACTATGGATGCTGGCAACGAAAGCCTTCGACTTCACAGAGTGTGACTTCTTGCCCAAGCTCACCCAGTGGGTTTCATGGCAATACGCAGCAGGATATGTGTGTGTGTGTGTGTGTGTTGTGTGCCTTCAAGTTGTTTCAGTCCAATGGCAACCCTATCCTGGGGTTTTCTTGGCAAGGGTTCTTGGGGGTGGCATTGCCATGGCCTTCCCCTAAGGCTGAGAGAGCGTGACTTTTGTAAAGTCACGTATACATTATACACATACACACAGAGGCTGGATGGCTGTCTGTTAGGGATGCCATCCAAGACTGAGGAATTGGATGATGTCTTTCTAGAACAGATGACCACACACTCAGAAAGGAGAGATGTAGTAGTGATGGGCGACTTCAACTATCCTGATATTTGCTGGAAGTCAAACTCAGCCAAATCCTCAAGGTCTAGCAAATTCTTCACTTGCCTGGAAGACAATTTCATTGTGCAAAAAGTAGGCGAGGCAATCAGGGGGTCAGCTATTTTAGATCTGATCCTAAACAACAGGGAATACCTGGTCAATAGGGTGCAAGTGGTAGCATCATTAGGTGGGAGTGATCATGTTCTCTTGGAGTTTGTAATACAGTGGAAAGGAGAAGCCATAGTCAAACACGCATTCTAGACTTTAGGAAAGCCGATTTCAGTAAACTTAGAGAAGTATTGAGGGTGATCCCGTGGTCAGAAATACTAAAAGTGAAGGGAGTTCAGGACGGATGGAAGTTTCTCAAAAGAGAGATACTGAAGGCACAATTTCAAACAGTTCCAGTGAGAAAGAAAAATCGGAGGTATCTCAAGAAACCAGGATGGATGACTAAAGAACTTTCAACTGAGCTGAGTTTGAAACGGAACATGTATAAGAAATGGAAAAAGGGGGAAATCACGAAAAAGGAAGTCAAAGAAATAGCAGGCATTTGTAGGGGTAAAGTCAGAAAAGCTAAAGCGCAGAATGAGCTCAGGCTTGCTAGAGATGTTAAGAACAATAAAAAGGGCTTTTTTTGGATATGTCCGCAGCAAAAGGAAGAAGAAGGAAACGGTAGGGTCACTGCATGGAGAAGATGGCAAAATGCTAACAGAAGACAGAGAAAAGGCAGAATTACTCAACACCTTCTTTGCCTCAGTCTTCTCAGAAAAGGCAAAGGGTGCTCAACCTGAGGATAATGGAGCAGAGGACAGAATAGGGGAATTTCAGCACAGAATAAGTAAAGAGATAGTAGAGGAACACCTTGTTAATCTAAGTGAATTTAAGTCTTCGGGACCAGATGAACTCCATCCAAGGGTATTAAAAGAACTGGCAAATGTAATATCGGAGCCATTGGCAATCATATTTGAAAACTCCTGGAGAACAGGAGAGATCCCAGCTGACTGGAGGAGGGCAAACGTTGTCCCCATCTTCAAAAAGGGGAAGAAAGAGGATCCCAATAATTATCGTCCAGTTAGTCTGACATCAATACCAGGAAAGATTCTAGAGCAGATTCTATGATTCTATGATTCTATGCTTTGATGGAGAGTTCCTGCATGGTTGGATTGGATCAGGGCCCTTTTTGGGGTCTGTCTTCCAGCTCTAGGATTCTAGGATCAGGAAGTTGCAATGAGAAAACCGTGTTAGAGGAAAAGGAAGAGTGCGTCTGCATTTTCATATGACAATGTAAATAAAATATCCAAAGTAAATAGACAAAGCAATATATATATATATATATATATATATATATTACATATATATATTACAAATCAGAACTGCAGAGGAGAAGGGAAAAGTGAAAAGTGGCTTTGGTTAATATGTTCTCTCTGGGAATCTCTAGGTCCTCCAGTGCAACTCTATGGTCAAGTTGAGCCAAAAGTCTCCCTGAGGGACCTAGAGATGCCTAGAGAGGACCCTCCGCTAGGCCTTTGTAGCTCCTCCAGCGCAACTCTATGGTCAATGTCTGGCAAATGTTGATCACAGAGTCGCCCTGGAGGACCTGGAGATGCTCAGAGAGGGGTCCTCTCAGGTAAAAACATGGTGCTTTTATCATTTGGGGTTTTCCCACATTCATGAGGGTCCTGTGCCCCTGACCCCAGCCAAAGTGGAGGGAGGGCTTCAGTCTTCAGAGGGAGAACCAGAACCAGAAGCAAAAGGGAAGCCTGGGCGGTCCAGGCTCTTGAGTGCGAATCCTGCTCCGCTTGCTTTTCCCAGCCAGACCCCTCCTGACCCAGCCCTCTTATTCCAGCATCCCACTTTATGGCTACTTGGGCTGGATGCTCTGGGCCCCACAACAAACTCCATCTCCCAGAATTCCATAGCCTTTGAGCCAGACAACAACTTAAAGCGGGGCCAAAGCGGGTCATATCTCCAATGTAGATGCATCCCTCCTGGGGGGGAGTCTGGTTCTCTCGAAGCCCCACAGGGCCCTCCCTACCTGTAGATACGCCATCTTCCTCTTCCCCTTCCTCTTCCTCCTGCAGCCAGGGCATGGAGGGCGCCGGAGGGGGAGGGCGACCTGCTGCCCAGCTTGCCCAAGGAGGACCCAGGCCGGCTCTCCCGCCCTCTTCCCCGGACTGAAGAAGGAGACGCCTCCCCCGCGGGGCTGGAAGGCAAGGCAAGGCAAGGAGGGAGGACTGGTCAAGAGGCCTCAGCGCCCCTCGCCCTCTGCCAGCCCAGCCCTACCCTCGGTTTGGAGGCTGTGGTCTGCACCAGGGACACCCCCTGGCCCTAACCCCCCCCCCGGGATAAAGTCCATAGGGTCCCACTAGACTTGGAAGGGACCCCCAAGGGCCATCCAGTCCAACCCCCCTTCCGCCATGCAGAAACTCTCCATCAAAGCTCCCCCAACAGATGGCCATCCAGCCCCTGTTTAAAGACCTCCAAGGAAGGAATCCTAGAACTGGGAGAGACCTCAAGGGCCGTCTGTCTGTCTGTCTATCTATCTATCTATCCACCTATTTATCTCCATCATCTATCTATCCACCTACCGTACCTATCTATCTCTGTCATCTATCTAGCTATCTGTCTATCTATCTATCATCTATCTATCTTGCGGTCTCTTCCAACTCTATGATTCTATGATTCTATAATTCTATCTCATAGAATCATAGAATCGTAGAGTTGGAAGAGACCACAAGGGCCATCCAGTCCAACCCCATTCTGCCATGCAGGAACTCTCAGTCAAAGGATCCCCATTGACATGATATGGCCATCCAGCCTCTGTTTAAAGACCTCCAAGGAAGGAGACTCCACCGCAGTCTCCGAGGAAGGAGTGTGTTCCACTGTTGAACAGCCCTTACTGTCAGGAAGTTCCTCCTAATGTTGAGGTGGAATCTCTTTTCCTGGACCTTGCATCCATTGCTCCATTGGGTCCTAATCTCTGGAGCAGCAGAAAACAAGCTTGCTCCCTCCTCAATATGACATCCCTTCAAATATCTAAACAGGGCTTTCATATTACCTCTTAACCTTCTTTTCTCCAGGCTAAACATCCTCAGCTCCCTAAGTTGTTCCTCATAGGGCATGGTTTCCAGACCCTTCACCATTTTAGTTGCCCTCCTTTGGACACATGGCTCCAGTTTCTCAACATCCTTTTTGAATTGTGTTGCCCAGAACTGGACACAGTATTCCAGGTGGGGCATTTGCCACTCCAGACGAGAAATATTTTGGCACCCCTGTCGTCCCTCATAATTACTTTCACCCCATGATTTCCACTGTTTCGTTTGTTGACGCTAACCATGACATAAAACTTAGGTTCCAATCTCTCGTCATAGTATTGAGAGTTAGTCAAAAAGCCACTTCGGTTTTTACAGGTTAAAGACTTTTTTACCACTGTTTGGAATGCAGTTTCCATTAAAAAACAACAACACAGAAATGCAGGAAACTAGTATTTTTAATGCAAAACCATAAAAAAACAATATATCAACAGGTGGCTATTATTTCTGATTTCTGATTACGAAATGATAAAAGACATAGGAATGTAATAATACAGTACTCACCTAAACAAGTAAAACTTCCTCTTTATTTAAAACTTGTTGTAAGAATGCAACACAGTATTAAACGTACCAGGCAAACATTCAAAATCAAATCAGTTTCTTTGTTGTAATCAGTAAGCGAAAGACGACTGGCGACTGGCATTGTGTGTTGTGGTACTAAGGGTAAGGTGGGTTTAGGAGCGGCCAGAGGAGAGGGGGCTGTTGACCTTGAGGTTACATTCAAGGCGCATGCGGAAGGTGGATGATGTAACATGTGACCGTACCACAGACACGGGGAGAGCGCACATTTACGTTTTGGCCATTGTACAAAGAAACCATCATACCGTAGCTTGCTTTTATGGCACTTGCTGTAATGAGTTTTCACTTTAATATTGTTTAATTATGGAAAAAAATGTATATACAAAAAAGCTGCCAAACCGCCCCTAAATTTTGCTGCCCTAGGCAGCTGGCTAGTTCGCCTATATGGATGAGCCGACCCTCAGATCCCATCGCTCTCCAATGGCCACCCAGTCCAACCCCATTCCACCATGCAGGAACTCACCATCAAAGCTCCCCCAACAGATGGCTAGCCAGCCTCTGCTTAAAGATCTCCAAGGAAGGAATCATAGAATCATAGAGTTGGATGAGACCTCAAGGTCCGTCGAGTCCGACCTCCTGCCATGCAGAAACTCTCCATCAAAGCATTCCCAACAGATGGCCATCCAGCCTCTGAAGACCTCCAAGGAAGGAGACTCTACTACACTCCGAGGGAGTTTGTTCCACTGTCGAACAGCCCTTACTCCTAATGTTGAGGTGGAATTTGTTTTCCTGCAGTTTGCATCCATTGTTGTGTCTTATTCTCTGAAGCAGCAGAAAACAAGCTTGCTCCCTCTTCAATATGACATCCCTTCAAGTATTTAAACAGGGCTATCTATCACTTCTTAACCTTCTCTTCTCCAGCCTGAACACCCCCAGCTCCCTAAGAAGTTCTTCATAGGGATTCATGGATTCCAGACCCTTCACCAGGAGAACCCCACCAGACTCTGAGGTGTTTCTTTGAATTCATACATAGTGAACATTTGGTTGAAATGTGATATTTTTAAAAGATAATGATGATGATGATGATGATGATGATGATGATGATGATGATGATGATGATGATATATTTTAAATCAAATGTTTAATATTTCCCTCCCTCCCCCCCCCAAAAAAAATATCAAATTTTGAAATTTGAAATATGCAATTTGCAATGTGAAACAATCCTGGGGCCTCTCCTTTCTCCTCCCACTGAGATTGATCCCACTCCCACCATTTCTTCAAGCATTCTAAAGGGAAGCAGGTGAATGCTCCAGCCCTTTTAAAAACATCACAACAGTGGAACACACTCCTTCCTCAGAGTGTAATGGAATCTCCCTCCTTGGAGGTCTTTAAGCAGAGGCTGGATGGCCATCTGTCGGGGATGCTTTGATTTGGATTTCCTGCATGGCAGAATGGGGTTGGACTGGATGGCCCTTGTGGTCTCTTCCAACTCTATTCTTCTATGATTCTATGTATACATAAATACATTTAAGTTGTGCATATGATATTGTCATTTGAAGGTATAATTTTAATTATCCCTCCCTCCAGTCCATCTGCCTTGGTCCAGGCCTTGGAGGTAGAGAGGAACTGCTGGACCTCTTACCCTTTCCCTCCTCCACTCCCTTCTCCTTTTGTGTCGTGTCTTTTTAGATTGTAAGCCCGAGGGAAGGGAACCGTCTAACTAAAAAGATTGTATGTACAGCGCTGTGTAAATTTACAGCGCTTCATAAATAAAGGTTAATAATAATAATAATAATAATAATAATAATAATTTTGCTGGTTGTTTATGTCACAAATATTAGCATGACATTCAGCAGTATATGTATGGGAACTACAATTTACGAGTAACATAAGTGCAAAAACCAGTGGACTATGTCTTTTTTGAATTAACAATCATCATTAAAAATGGACCTGCGATTCCATTTCCATACACAAAGGACTTACACTTTGTATCGGCATCCTCACACACCAATGGCACCCTCACACACTCACTCACACACACACACACACACACGTCTGTCCCTGGCTTTCCACTCCTCCAAATGCATCTGAGGCAATGAGAAGATCAACTACAGTATATACCTGTGTATAAACTGACCTCATGTATAAGTCAAGGGAAGGTTTTAGGACTAAAACCATAGATTTTGATGTGACTCATGGATAAGCCAAGGGTAAAATGTAGTGGAAGAGAGGGTTTTAACATTGGATTGAGAAGGAAGGAAGTGCGGGGGGGGGGGGGAATGGGGTTGTTTGGTGGTCAGAGAGATCCAGAGGAGGAGGAGGAGGAGGAGGCGGATGAGTAGAGGTTTTTATCATCGGATTGGGAAGTGGAGGATGATGGGGGTAGTCAGGGAAAATCCAGAGGAAGAGGAGAAAAGGTTTTAATTTTGGATTGGGAACTGGAGGGATATGGGGTGTTTGGTGGTCAGGGGAAATCTAGAGGAGGAGGAGGAGGAAGAGAAAAGGTCTTAAAATTGGATTGGGAAGTGAAGAAAGTGGAGGGAAATAGCATGTCTGGTGGTCATAGAGATCCAGAGGAGGAGGAGGAGGAGGAGGATGGGGATGGAGACCCTCCACTCCCAGAAACTCGGTCCGCCCTCCCGATTCTTTTGGGCACCCGCAAGATTGTGGGCTGCCTCCTGCCGCTGCCATCAAACTGGCAAGGTTTAGTTTGTCAACAGACTGGGAGTGTGGTGGCACACAGGGTCTTCCTCAGGGCTGCACCAGGTCAGTGGCCCCTATCTATTTCCCCACTGGCTGAGCTTTCCCCAAAGGGGGGTCCGGCAGCAGAGAGGAAGGTAAGTTCAGGAGCCCCGCTTCAGCCACCCTGCCCTCCCTGGAGCATGTGGGGGGGGGGGCTTGTGGAAATGACAGCCCCCTCCCCCGTTTGATACCTAACTTTGCATTGGACCCGCTTTAATGTGCTTTTAACTCCTTGTTGGGCTCTGTGTGTGATAACCATTAGCAAATGGGCTTGCTTTTCCAGGATGCCAGCACTTTAACCATTTTTGGGATGGAAGCACGTGGTCCCTGTGTGAAAAAGTCCTATGATTCTATGATCCTACTATTGCTGACTGGCATATCATATAGACAACACATAACAAAGTATTAAAAAGCTGCACTGGCTGCCAATTTGCTACTACTGGTCTGGTAAAATAAAATAATAACTAACATTTATTGCAAAGGATCTCAATAACTGAAGGCATACCTTTCCATAGATGTGCATACCTGAAGTTTGAGTTCTGTCGTGGGAACAATACAATGTGTGAGGGAGCTGTGGCACCCTGACTATGGCATGCCCTCCCCTTGGAACCCCAATTAACATCAAGGTTTGGAACTTAAATTATATTACATGCGCAAGCACATGGTTTTTAATTATCGTAATCCATTAAGCTGCTTTAACTTGTTGTCAAGTGTAATATGTACGTATGTCAGAAGCAACCTGAAGGCACGCAACAACAATCCTGTGTAAGCTATTTTAATTGTTTTCAGTTGTTTCTTTATTTCTATGTTGCCCAGGAATACCATGAAAAATGGTAGGATAGAAACTGTTAAAAATAATACGTAAATAATACTGCATAGCACCTTGGAAGAAAGTGCTAGGGAAGGATGGCTTTGCAATGTCTTTTGCATTTTTCTCAGAGTTCCTAGGGTACAACATTTGTGTTGGCCACTTGGGGGATATCATTTTGCTGCATTTTCCAATGGCACAAAACCGTCGCCCCTCTGCTTTTGCAGGGGGTCTGTTCCAGACACACACACACCCTGAAAAAATGAAAACTCGCATATATTCAAGACCCATTGGCTTGAATGGCTGTGTGCTCCGGTGCGTGCGCCATGGGCACTCATGCCATTTTAGCCAATGGGGCTCACCCCTCCATGAAAAATTGGGACCATGGACTTCGAGTCCGTGAAAACGGAGGGGCAGCTGTAACAACAGTTCAACTTTATGCATTAGTAATGGGTAACTTTTGAATTACTTTTCTAGACTACAAAAAGAATAACAAGCAAGGTGTTAAGTGATAGAAATAATATGTAAATTCACTCTTTCCTTTTTTTTTTTTTAAAAAAAAACCTTCAAAATGCTATGATTTCTCCATGGCTGAGTTTAGGTTTTGTTTTTTCAAGCAGGACTTGTTTGGAGAAAAATGGGCATTACTCTTCCCATGCATGCTTGGACATAACCTCCTCCATCCATCTTGTCCATCAGTTCAATCTTTACCTCACTTCAGTGATCATTTCTGTCAAGTCCAGTGGCCATGGTAGCTGGGAGATTCTTCGATCTGTAGTTCCCCTAGAAAATTATCTCGTGCAGAAGTTCCCCTAGTTATTATCCCGTGCTTTTTCAGGCAGGAAAAAGCCACAAAATAAACAGTATCTTTCATGTTGTAACTGTTCTCTAACTCAACAGAATCTTTGACTTCTCCTTCCCAATAATTTGTACTGCAATTTCTCAAAGCCCTACATATGTATGCCTACTCAGTAGTGAGTCCTATTCATTGCAATACAGCTTACTCATAGGGAAGTGTGTGGCAGGAATCCCATGATGGTATTTAGACCAAAAGCTTAGGATTGTTTACATTACCCTCCTGTAAGCTGATTCCTAAAGCTTTCATTACTCCCATCCAACCCACCTACTACTAACACCTAGGGAGGGCTCCAGGTAGAGCATTGGTGGCAAAAGATCTCTATTTCTTTCCTCAATCACGTTCTTCCTAGTTCTACCTGGAGATGCCAAATACTGAACTCTGGATCCTCTGCATGCAAAGCACTCTACCCCTGAGCTATAGTTAGTTCTCAAAACAATGGCAAACTCTTATAAGGTGCTGTTTTTGGCTAACGCAAGAAGAGGCTTTCAGCTCAGTTCCCCAAAGCCTAATCCCAGATTCTGATTTGAATGCTGTAATTTACTCACATAGATATAACCTCTGAGCATGAGCAGAATGTCTCTCATTCCCACCAGGCAGCTATGTTTTGGGAAAGATGAAGTTGGGTCTTTGTGGGAATAAGAGCAACAATAAAGTGAGGCAAAACAAAGACAAATATACCCTTTCCTTTACCCCCTTTCCTTCTCCAAAGACACAAGTGTTGCAATTCCCCCTCTCCTTCCACTCTCTAGAAACACACATTAGAAACAATTTGCCACAGTTCTAGGTCAGAGTGAGTACTCACAATGCCAGTTCTTTCAAGCACAGAAGACATCTAGAGATCTCTGTCCCAGAAGCCAAGGCGGAGGCACAAAATAAGCATGCTTCTCTGATTTGGCTGAATGCTTTTTGTGTAACTGAGCATGCTCATGCCTTGCCTTTCTCTCTCACACATAGAAGGGTATGCATGTTTCAGACAAGTCCTCATACAGAAACATGCAAGAACAGGAGAGGGCCAGCAACTCCACTGCATTTCCTGGGTTCCTCCTCACAGCTCTCCAAAGTCAGAACTATGTGTGTGTGTGTATGGACATCACCAGGGCCAGTTCTACATTGAGGCAGAAGGAATGGTTGCTTTCTGTGGCAAAGGCCAAGTGGTGGCAGCAAGATGTTAGAGAGCAGACTGTGTGTGGAGTATGGTGAGCCCTGTGCCAGCATTGAGGTCCATTCCTCCTATTTTCATTGCATGCCAACCCAGAAGGCTGTATAGATGGCTCTCTCTTCTGGAAGAGAGGGATTATTTTTCAGCCTGTCACTTGCCATGTGATTTCTGAATACACACACATATACCAAAATGTTTTTTCTTATATTTGGCAAGCAGTACATTCTCCCATCTTAGTTACGTGGAAGATATCAACAGCACCATGTGCATTGTTAGTTTCTTGGATCCTTTTCTCTCAGTACATGTTTGCTTGAAATATGCTTTTTTTAAAAAAATAATCAGTTTAAATCCTCAGTGATGTTATCTGGAGGAAGCATCTCCTGGAAGCGGCAGCATCCATCTGTCTGTCGGCAGGAAAGCTTGCCAAAGAGCAACACATGGGAGAGCCAATGCAAGAGACTGAAGAGATAGAATGGGGGGGGGGGCACTTATTAAAAACCAAATGAGAACAATTGCCCTTGCACAAATTCTCACAAAATATATGGAGAATGACCAGGTCAATGCAATTCTATGTACCACACAGTTGGTATTCAGTTGCATCCAATCCAATAAAGAGATGTGCTGCATTCGTAACAGAAGAACACTGGAAGCAAACTATCTGATACTTAATATGCTCTAGCTAAATACTGGAAAGATTATCTTTTTGAACTGCAGCTTCCAGATTTCTCCAGTCAACACTGGTTTTCTGTGTCCACTTTGCTTGGGTAACAGCTTAAAATTTTAAAGTGGGAGCCATTTCTTTTGGTCACTGGGAGGAGGAGGAGCTAGAAGCCTCATTCTACAGAACTGCTGCTAGAGGCACAGGCCTAACAGCGTGCAAATTTTTCTTTTCGCATTCATGTTTATTTTTTATAGTCAAGGAGGGTTTGGAGTACAGAGGAGAAGGTCACCTGGGCTGCTGTGCTGGAGGACATCTCCTTCAGTTTTACACTTTACTTTTCACTACTCCCTTAAGGGGCTTGTGGGGACTTGCTCAGAGGAAGTGAGCCAGAGACTTGCCTCTGGAAGGAGCTAGTAGCCAGGAGCTCTGTACATAACTAGAGTTCCAGTTGGTTGAGCTCACTAACAGCGTTTGGGGACAAAGGCCAGGCCCACAGAGGTTCTTTGCATCGGTGTTTAACAGAGGAAGCCTACAGTCTTGTTCAGTGCCTTCTTAAGACTTTTCAGTATGGACACTGAGGGACCTGCTGCAGTCAGCTGCAACACTTGTGAGATGTTTGTCTTCTTGCCCACAGATGTGGAGAACTTCACCTGCACCAAGTGCAAGTTCTCTTAGAAGAGAAAGTACAGCAGCTGGAGGCACAGGTTGCTACACTTCAGCATCATAGGGAACAAGAGGTTTTTCTGACCAGAACGGACCAGACGGTCTTGGACGGGAATCATAGAATCATAGAATCGTAGAGTTGGAAGAGACCACTAGGGCCATCCAGTCCAACCCCCTGCCATGCAGGAAATCCAAATCAAAGCATCCCTGACAGATGGCCATCCAGCCTCTGTTTAAAGACCTCCAAGGAAGGAGACTCCACTACACTCCGAGGAAGTGCATTCCACTGTCGAACAGCCCTTACTGTCAGGAAGTTCCTCCTAATGTTCAGGTGGAATCTCTTTTCCTGTAGCTTGCATCCATTGTTCCGGGTTCTGTTCTCTGGAGCAGCAGAAAACAAGCTTGCTCCCTCCTCAATATGACATCCTTTCAAATATTTAAACAGGGCTATCATATCACCTCTTAACCTTCTTTTCTCCAGGCTAAACATCCCCAGCTCCCTAAGTCGTTCCTCATAGGGCATGGTTTCCAGACCCTTCACCATTTTTGTCGCCCTCCTTTGGACACGCTCCAGTTTCTCAATGTCCTTTTTGAATTGTGGCGCCCAGAACTGGACACAATATTCTAGGTGGGGCCTGACCAAAGCAGAATACAGTGGCACTATTACTTCTCTTGATCTAGACACTATACTTCTATTGATGCAGCCTAAAATAGCATTGGCCTTTTTAGCTGCCGCATCACACTGTTCACTCATGTTCAACTTGTGGTCTACTTGGACTCCTAGATCCCTTTCACACGTAGTTTCATTCAGCCAGGTGTCACCCATCCTATATCTGTGCATTTTATTTTTCCACCCTAAGTGCAATACCTTACATTTCTCTGTGTTGAATTTCATTTTGTTAGCTTTGGCCCAGCTTTCTAGTCTATTCAGGTCATTTTGAATCTTGATCCTGTCCTCTGGGGTATTAGCTATTCCCCCTAATTTGGTGTCATCTGCAAATTTGATAAGTATGCTCCCAATTCTGTCATCCAGGTCATTGATAAAGATGTTGAATAGCACTGGGCCCAGGACAGAGCCCTGTGGGACCCCACTGGTCACTTCTCTCCAGGATGAAAAGGAGCCATTGTTGAGCACCCTTTGGGTTCGGCCGGTCAACCAATTACAGATCCATTTAACAGTTCCTTTGTCTAGCCCACATTTTACAAGCTTGTTTGCAAGAATGTCATGGGAAACCTTGTCAAAGGCCTTACTGAAATCAAGATATACTATATGCACAGCATTCCCTTCATCTACCAAGCTGGTAATTTTATCAAAGAAAGAGATTAGATTTGTCTGGCATGACTTGTTTCTCTGAAACCCATGTTGACTTTTTGTGATTATGGCATTGCCTTCTAGATGTTCACAGACTCTCTGTTTAATGATCTGCTCCAGAATCTTTCCTAGAACTGATGTCAGACTAACTGGACGATAATTGTTGGGATCCTCTTTTTTCCCCTTTTTGAAGATGGGGACAACGTTTGCCCTTCGCCAGTCTGCTGGGATCTCTCCTGTTCTCCAGGAGTTTTCAAATATGATTACCAATGGCTCCGATATTACATTTGCCAGTTCTTTTAATACCCTTGGATGGAGTTCATCTGGTCCCGAAGACTTAAATTCACTTAGATTAACAAGGTGTTCCTCTACTATCTCTTTACTTATTCTGTGCTGAAATTCCCCTATTCTGTCCTCTGCTCCATTATCCTCAGGTTGAGCACCCTTTGCCTTTTCTGAGAAGACTGAGGCAAAGAAGGTGTTGAGTAATTCTGCCTTTTCTCTATCTCCTGTTAGCATTTTGCCATCTTCTCCACGCAGTGGCCCTACCGTTTCCTTCTTCTTCCTCTTGCTGCGGACATATCCAAAAAAGCCCTTTTTATTGGTCTTAACATCTCTAGCAAGCCTGAGTTCATTCTGCGCTTTAACTTTTCTGACTTTACCCCTACACATGCCTGCTATTTCTTTGAATTCCTTTTTCGTGATTTCCCCCTTTTTCCATTTCTTATACATGTTCCGTTTCAAACTTAGCTCGGTTGAAAGTTCCTTAGTCATCCATCCTGGTTTCTTGAGACACCTCCCATTTTTCTTTCTCACTGGAACTGTTTGAAATTGTGCCTTCAGTATCTCCCTTTTGAGAAAGTCCCATCCGTCCTGAACTCCTTTATCTTTTAGTATTTCTGACCATGGAATCGCCCTCAATACTTCTCTAAGTTTACTGAAATCCACTCTCCTGAAGTCTAGGATGCGTGTCTGACTCTGCCTGGCTTCTCCTTTCCACTGTATTACAAACTCCAGTAGAACATGGTCACTTCCACCTAATGATCCCACCACTTGCACCTCCTTAACCAAGTCATCCTTGTTGGTTAGGATCAGATCTAAAATAGCTGATCCCCTTGTTGCCTCTTCCACCTTTTGGACCATGAAATTGTCTTCCAGGCAAGTGAGGAATTTGCTAGACCTTGAGGATTTTGCTGAGTTTGACTTCCAGCAAATATCAGGATAGTTGAAGTCGCCCATCACTACTACATCTCTCCTTTCTGACTGTGTGGTCATCTGTTCTAGAAAGATATCATCCAATTCCTCAGTCTGACTTGGGGGTCTGTAGTAGACTCCCACCGTAACACCCTTGTTGTTTCCCTCCCCTTTGATTCTTATCCAGATGCTCTCCACCTGGCTTTCATGATTGATGTCCAGGATCTCTTCACTGGTGTAAATATCTCTGACATATAGTGCTATTCCTCCTCCTTTCCTGTTTGGCCTATTTCTCTTAATAAGGTTATACCCCTCTATTTCCACATTCCAATCATGAGACTCATCCCACCAGGTTTCAGTGATGCCTATTATATCATATTTGCTTTGTTGTACTAGGAGTTCGAGTTCATCTTGCTTATTTCCCATGCTCTGTGCATTAGTGTAGAGACATCGCAGACCATGGGTCCCTTTTACTTGCTGCCTGTGCAAGTTTTTTTGCCTCCCACTGCTGGGTCCTTGCACTGTTTGCCTTGTTTCCTCTATGTCAGTTTGACTATTTTCGCCATCCCTTTCGCCTTCCTTAATATTGTCTCCCTTCCCCTCAGAACTCAGTTTAAAGCTCTCCTGATCAAGTTCTTGAGACTGTTGGCAAAAACATTTCTTCCAACTGGCGTGAGATGCAACCCGTCTGTTGCAAGAAGTCCCTCCTCATGGAACCGCAGCCCATGATCGAAGAATCCAAATCCTTTTCGGTGGCACCATCTGCGAAGCCAGTTGTTCACATCTGCTATTTTCCTCTCCCTTCCTGGACCATGCCCTTCAACTGGCAGAAGAGACGAGATGACAACCTGTACATCCATTCCTTTCAGCTTCCTACCAAGCGCCTCGTAATCCCTTTTGATGTTCCGAATGCTGTGTCTTGCAGTATCATTAGTTCCCACGTGGACCAAAAGGAAGGGGTATTGGTCAGTAGGCTTGACCAGTCTTGTCAGTCTCTCTGTCACATCACGGATCTTTGCACCTGGAAGACAACACACCTCTCGAGACATCTTGTCAGGCCTACAAATCACTGCTTCTGTACCCCTCAGCAAGGAGTCCCCCACTACAACCACACGCCTCCTCCGAGACTTAGCAGCGACTGTTCCCTCGGGTGGGACTCTCAGGCTCCCCTGCTCTGTCCCTGAAGTCTGTCCATGCTGCTCTTCTTCATCCTCCTTGATAAGGGAAAGAGCTTCGAATCGATTCTCTAGCTGCAAGCTCCCCGAACAATTCCTTCTTGGCTTACTTCTCTTTGTGACATTCCTCCAGCTGTCTGCCTCCTCTGTTTGGCAAGTGACCTCTTCCACCCTAGCATCTTCCTCTGCGTGGTACTCATCCAAGATGGTTAGTTCTATTGTGTCCAGGAAATCCTCTTGTTCCTTAATATGCTGAAGTGTAGTGTAACAGAAATTTCAGGAAACTTAAATTTCTAGGATTGGCAGAGCAATAGGATTGGCAAGAGGACCTAGTAATTAAAAATCCATAAGTTTATTTCCAATTGTCGACAAAGGAAAACAATGAACTCAGTGGAATTCAAGTTCCAAAAGCTGAGACCCTGAACAAGACAAAATGGCTCTTTTTATATTATTCAAGACAAAGAAGCTTCTTCAATACACCTGGTTGGCTAATTACAATTTAAACATACAGAATTCTTACAATCAGAACAGAAATACATGCATACATTAAAACTGCATCATCACTCCTTACCCCCTCCTGTAGGAATTCAGTGGCTTTCCTCCTAACCTTGCTTCTGAATGTCCTTATCTCAGTAGTTTATGTTATGTCTTTTTACTGGTGCCAGCTTCCATCCAGGTCAAGATGCACTCATTATTCCTTTGCTCTAGTTTTTCTAAACTCCAAGCCTTTATTTCAAAAACCATCTCTCTGGCTGACAAAGGTGACTCCATCTTTCTATAGCTTTTTATTTCAACAAGGAATATTTCCACCACAGTAGCTACTCTGGACTCCAGCTGCTGCACTTTCTCCTCCAAGAGTGCTACCAACTTGCACTTGGTGCATGTGAAGTTCTCCACTTCTCTAGGCAAGAAAAGAAACATCCCACAAGAGTTGCAGGTGACTGCGGCAGATCCCTCGTTGTCCATACTGCAAAGTCTTTAGTAATAAATATAACAGTCAATCTACTGGGAATACTTCTTTAAAGGTAAGTACTGGCTGCTATCTTACACTTAAAGGGAAGGTTCTGTTTCAATATCTGATTCTAACTTGATGCCACTTGAGCAGAGTTGTTGAGTTAAAGAAAATGAAAATTCTCCTTCTCCTCTCTCTGGCTGGACTGTTCTGGAAGGCTCTGGAAGGTGGTATATAAAGCTAGTCTGCTAGCTCCGCCCCTTTGTGACTCACATATGTGACTCACAGAAGCTCCGCCCCTTCAGCAACGAGCACACGGTCTCAAGCACACGGTCTCAAAATGGCTGCCAAGCAGCTCCTCTCCTTCTCCTCTCTCTGGCCGGACTGTTCTGGAAGGCTCTGGAAGGTGGTATATAAAGCTAGTCTGCTAGCTCCGCCCCCTTGTGACTCACAGATGTGACTCACAGAAGCTCCGCCCCTTCAGCAACGAGCACACGGTCTCAAGCACACGGTCTCAAAATGGCTGCCAAGCAGCTCCTCTCCTTCTCCTCTCTCTGGCCAGACTGTTCTGGAAGGCTCTGGAAGGTGGTATATAAAGCTAGTCTGCTAGCTCCGCCCCCTTGTGACTCACAGATGTGACTCACAGAAGCTCCACCCCTTCAGCAACGAGCACACGGTCTCAAGCACACGGTCTCAAAATGGCTGCCAAGCAGCTCCTCTCCTTCTCCTCTCTCTGGCCGGACTGAGAAAGTTGCTGGGAAGAAGGAGGTCACTTCACACACAACAGAAGTAGATAGTTGGAGGAATGTCACACACAGAAGTAGGGAAACCAGGGAAGCTGCAGAATTGATTTGAATCTCTCTCTGTTATCAAGGATGATGAGGAACAGCAGCAGGGACTGACTTAGGGGACAGAGCAAGGGACCCTGAGAGTTCCACCAGAGAGAACAGCTGCTGCTAAGCCTCGGAGGAGGCGTGTGGTGTTCGTGGGGACTCCTTGCTGAGGGGTACCAAAGCAGTGGTTTGTGGGCCTGACAAGATGTCTCGGGAGGTGTGCTATCTCCCTGGGGCAAAGATCCGTGATGTGACAGAGAGGCTGACAAGACTTGTCAAGTCCACTGACTGTCACCCCTTTCTTTTGGTTCATGTGGGAACCAATGATACTGAAGGCACAGCCTTCAGAATATCATAAAGGATTACAAGGCTCTGGGTAGGAAGTTGGAAGAGATGGATAAACAGATTGTCATCTCGTCTCTTCTGCCAGTTGAAGGCCATGGTCCAGGAAGGGAGAGGGAAATAGCCGAGGTGAATAACTGGCTCTGTTATGGTCATGGTCTGCGGTTCCATGAGGAGGGACTTCTGGCAAGGGATGGGTTGCATCTCACGCCAGTTGACAGAAACGTTTTTTGCCAACAGTCTCAAGAATTTGGTTAGGAAGGCTTTAAACTGATTTATGTGGGGGTGGGAGACCATATTCGGGAAAGCAAAAGGGCTGGAGAAAATAGCCAAACTGTCATAGAGGGAACAAGGCAAATAGTGCAAGGACCCAAAAGTGGGAGGCAAAAAATCTTGCACAGGCAGCAAGTAAAGAGGACACGTGGTCTTCGATGTCTCTACACTAATGCACAGAGCCTGGGAAATAAGCAAGATGAACTTGAACTCCTAGTACAACAAAGCAAATATAATAGGCATCACTGAAATCTAGTGGGATGAGTCTCATAATTGGAATGTAGAAATAGAAGGGTATAACCTTTTCAAGAGAAACAGGCCAAATAGGAAAGGAGGAGGAATAGCATAATATGTCAGGGATCTTTACACCAGTGAAGAGATCCAGGACATCAAAACTGGAAGCCGGGCGGAGAGCATATGGATAAAAATTAAAGGGGAGGAAAACAACAGGGATGTTATTGTGGGAGTCTCCTACAGCTCTCCAAGTCAGATGGAGGAATTGGATGATGCCTTTCTAGAACAGATGACCACACACTCAGAAAGGAGAGATGTAGTAGTGATGAGTGACTCCAACTATCCTGATATTTGCTGGAATTCAAACTCAATCAGCTGCCTTATGTGTAAATGTAATTAGTATTAACAATTTTAAACATCTGAATGGATGTGCTAAGATAGCATTATTATTTGTCATATTAAGTAGCATGCCATTCCTTCAATCTTAGGCTTCTCTGGTGCTACAATATGCACAATATAATACAATTCATATGGACAGAATGGAAAGAGAGACTGATTACTGTACAACTATAACTTTTATTTTATATTATTAAAATGAACTGATAATTCCTTAATTCACACTTCACACTTGTTATTATATTATTGCCAGAATGTTCACTATATTCTTTCTGATAAATATATTGCAGCTTTACATCCTATCTGTATTGCATTTTTCAGAATTGAATATGCTGGAGCCTGTTTTTAAAAAAAAGAAGACAAAGACACAATGTTTAGTATATGTCACAACTTAATTTGATGCATAAAAAGATAAATGCTGGGATGTGAAGAATGATGAACAGCAAAGGTGGGGAACATGTGCGTTTCCAGGTATTGTTGGAACGCAACTCCCATCAGCTCTAGGCATCTAGCCAAAGGGGAGGCATGACAGGAGATGCAGCCCAAAATCTCAGGACTACATGTGTATCATTCATGGCATAAGAAGAACACACAAATGTTTCCTTGAATTGCAGGATGACATAGGCAGTACTGTAAAAACTGATGGGCCATGGTGTTTCAGGGTCAACTTTTAACTGAGGATCAAAGCTGGAACCTTCCGTATGCAAAACATATGTGTTTCCAATGTAGTATAATAGTTAGAGTGTTGGACTGGGACTTGGGAGATCCAGGTTCTAGTCCCTATTGAGCCAAGAAACTGTGGGCCAATCAGTCTCTCTCAGCCTCAGGGTTTGGGTTATTAGGGGAAAAGAGGGGAGAGGACAGCAAGGCCCAATGGGCTGTAGACAGGGCCCCTGCATACGTATAAATGTAGAGAGAGGAGGACAAGTTTCTGTGATCTACTTCCCCCACCCCTCAAACATAAATCCTCTGGGGCGAAGTCATGGCAGACACAATCCTGAGCACAGATGCCAAATCACAAATTTATTCTCAGTTTTAGAACAACGTCTGATGACTTCTCACACAAAAATCCCTCCAACTGGAGCACTTTTATCAGCAGCCCAATTTACAGCAGGAGCTTTCTGCTGCAGCTGCTGCTTAGCAAGTGGGAGTCAGAAAACCTTGCAGATCTATTGTGAATTGCCAACAATGCCCCAGACAGCTGGAGTGACACAACACTGGGAGTATTGTGGGTAATCAAAATGGTGAACAGCTTTTACATAGTTCTCTCTGAAGGGCTCAGGGTCTGCCTCAGTGGTGGCCCTGCAAGAGGGCTCATTGCCCAATAATGGTGGGTGTTAATATCTAATGAGTACCCTCATTACTAGCTAGCAAAGTTCATGCTGTATACCTACCAGTGCTGCATCATGGTCAAGTCCAGTGTCATGATGCTCCAATTCTTCATCTCTGAATTTCTTTATTGTCTGGTTTAAAAACAAAGAGGAATAAGTGTTTATACTGGATGCAAGACAATGGAATTATTTGAAACTGGAGCATGTCCAAAGGAGGGTGACAAAAACTGAAGGATCTGGAAACCATGCCCTATGAGGAATGACCTAGGAAACTGGGGATGTTTAGCTTTGAGAAGAGACATTTAAGAGGTGATATGATAGCTCTGTTTAAATATTTGAAGGGATGTCATATTGAGGAGGGAGCAAGCTTGTTTTCTGATGCTCCAGAGAACAGGACCCAGAATAATGGATGCAATCCACAGGAAAAGAGAGTCCACCTCAACATTAGAAGGAACTTCCTGACAGTAAGGGCTGTTCGACAGTGGAACACACTCCCTCAGATTGGTGAAGTCTCCTTCTTTGGGGGTCTTTAAACAAAGGCTGGATGGCCATCTGTTGGGTATGCTTTGATTAAGAGTTCCTGCATGGCAGGGGTTGGATAGCCCTTGTGGTCTCTTCCAACTCTAGGATTCTATGAATGATATGTACTTCAAATAGTCGAGGAAAAACATGGCTTCACATTTTAAAAAGAAAATCCTACATTAAGCTTCTTCAAAGGGTTATAGCCTTTTAAAAACAGACCTTACAGATAAGAATTCCCATTGCCTTTTTCCAAGCCTTTGGAGTAGAAATAAAAATAAGTAAGCCCTCCCACAAACAAATTACCATGTAGTGGTTTGAGCCTTGGCTAGGACTCTGGGAGACCCGGGTTCAAATCCCACCTTACCATGGAAATCCACTGGATGACCTTGCACAAGTCACACACTCTCAACCTCACAAGAAGGCAATGGCAAAAACCCCTATGAACAGATCTTGCCAAGAAAATGCAGTGATAGGTTCACCTTAGGGCCACCGTAAGTCAGAAACAACTTGAAAACGCCTAACAACAAATTTAAGAGTTACCTCTAGCAATTCTCTGTATTTTTCTGGATCTTCTTCCATGAGTGTCCTGATCTGATTGTTATAATGCACAGATATGCTCTCTTCTACAGCTACAGTACAAGCCATTGCACTTTCTTTTCCAAGTAAGGCAGTGCCCGCTCCTGCAATAAGTACATTTGAAAAATCAAACGTGTGTCTCATATATAGATTTGGATTAAAAATGAAGGAAAAAAGTGGGAAATTCACCTAACATAAATCCTGTAATGTTCCAAAAGGGCAACAGAACAGTTGGCCGGACTCTGTACATGACCATTAACTCCTTGAATTTTTTCAAATGTTCCTTTTCCTGATTCCACATTTGCTGTTTAAAAACAACATACGTAGTCAAATAAAATGGCATTCTGCATGACAGGTATGGTGGCTTAGGAGGAGAATAATTACGGTGCTAAATTCTTCAGCCTCACTCACAGTCACACACTAACACAAATATATGTGTCTGAACATTATTTTATTATCACTACACTTCAACACACCGCTTTTGAACTTCCAAACAATCACAAATTCCATGCTTGAATGCCCAGCTTAACAAATTACTATCTGGCATGGCCACACCATGATGTACAGTATGCGTGGACCTGCCTCCCATCTGGTGTCAGCTGGGGGCTTATACCGTGTACATGTGCACAAACACACTTTCTATGCTCCTATCCTTCAACAATCTCAAATTAGATTGCAATGTTTACACTGTCATTAGAAAGTAAACAGCAATTTTGGAAGACGGAGAACAAATCAGTTCACCACAGCCCAGCTCCGAAGTGGTGGGGGTGCTGGCTTCAGATGCTGCGCAAGAGTGACTATGGCCTCACAATCAGGCTCTACCTTCCAGATTTGTAGTTACATCTGAATCAGAAAATTTGGGTAGAGCATAATTTGGACTGCAAATCAGGTTCAAATGGAAATTTAAGACCACTTTTGGATGGCTTCTTCAAACTATATTTTTCTATTTCACATATACCTACAAAGTATGGTTTAGATCAGTGCTTCTTAAGCTTTCAGCAGGGTGTTGCCTCCCAATACACGATGGACTGGCACATTATTTGTGCCCATTGACTACAGCTGCTTTTTTTCTTTCTTGAAAACATGCCATGAACTAGTAGCCAATGGCTTGCAGATAAGCACCAGTTCATGGACCACCGCTGAGTAGCAATGGTTTAGATTGAACCATAAAATTACCAAATGCATGGCAAGAGAGGGAGGAACATGAAGTTCATGAGCATGAGTTTTTCAAGTTATGGTTTGTGGGAACAGGAATGTTCCCTCTGAAGGAAGCCTCAAGCACATGAGCCCGGCAAGTTATTTCACAGCTTCCTACATCCCCTACTTTTATGAAAAAGTTGACTATGAAATGTATGAGAAAAATCAGATACACAGAAAATAAACATGTAAATAAGCACCTGAATAACCGGTCCTACTGAAGTTCGACCTAACACGGCCATTTGCCCAGCGTAAATGCGATTTGCTCCATATTCGCCTGCATGATCCACTCTGATTATGCGGTCAAGAACTGGCTTATTGATGTTATCCATGATCATTCCAGTACCACAAAATCTGACAGGTGAGTAGATGGACTGCAACACCCATCTTCCTCCTGCACCTGTCAAAAACACACTCTTTTGATTAACAGAGAAATAGAACAAGAACTCTGTCCTCTCTGGGCTGCTCACAAATTTTTATCAACAGATTTTGATAAAATCTGTTTTTGCTAAACCTTTGAAAAAGTGCTTCATCAAGACTAATACCTACTTATGCCTGGGTTGTGCTGCTTTAGCACACAAAGCTTGCAATCACACTTAAAACAGCACTAATAGAAGGAATGATTATGACTGGAAATTGTTTATAAAAACAATTTTGATCAACAACAAAAGTGTTGAGCTTCTTTGAATGAGGCGGCATATCTTTAAAATGTTAAATATGATTACCACATTATATACAGTAATAATACATTATGCAAATGGAAAGCTTGTTCTTAAAAGAAGCACTTGCTGCTGGGTGAAAAGAAATGGAAATGCCTCTTCTAAAGTGATGCACGATATGACATACATGTACGTCATAACCCCAAAAAAACAAAACATTGAAGTTAAGTTTTCCAGTTTAGAATTATTGTCTTTACTCAGGGATGAAACCAATGAATTAATTCAAGGTTATAAACCAAGGAAGATTTCTTTAGCTGGAAAGCAGCCTTTGTAATAGCAGTATTAATCATCAGTAGGCTGTTTAAGGGGGACCCTGGAATACGGCAGAAGAGGATGAAAGGCAGTCAGGATGCTCCTGATCAATTAATATAGAGTTGGAAGAGGCCCCAAGGGCCATCCAGTCCAACCCCCTTCTGCCATGCAGGAACTCACAATCAAAGCACCCCTGACAGATGGCCATCTAGCCTCTGTTTAAAAGCCTCCAAAGGAGGAGACACTACACACCAAGGGAGTGTGTTTCACTGTTGGACACCTTTTACTATCAGAAAGTTGTTCCTAATGTCGAAATGGAATCTCTTTTCCTGTAGTTTGAATCCATTGTTCCATGTCCTATTCTCTGGAGCAGCAGAAAGCAAACATGTTCCTCCTCAGTATGACATCCTTTCCAATGTTTTTCAAAAGGGCTATCATATCAACATCTTCTCCTGCTTTAACATACACAGCTCCTCATATAGGGCATGGTTTCCATACATTTCACTGTTTTGGATGCCCTCCCCTGCATATATATAAAGGATGAAGCCCTAAGCCTTGAAGCTTATTAGCTTGTTCATGCAAAATGTCATGTTTAACCCTTGGCATCTGAAGTTTCAAAAGATCAAGTTGCGTGTGGCAGGAAAGGCAGCTGCCAGTCAGAGGGAACATTATGGACAAATGGTCCTTTCCTGATGCGTAGCAACTTCTTGAGCATTGCAAAATATGAGATTTGTGACATAAAGGGAAAAAAGAGCAGCACCAGGCAACACCTTCTACTCCGCACAATTTAAAGGCCAGGCATCATTGGCTATTTTCAGTGCCAGGGTTAACTGTGGAATCAAGTAAGCCAGCGTTGCAATGGCATGTCAGACTGTCAGAGCAGGAGGTGAGGAGACTCAGGTTCAGAACAGCACAAATAGTAACCATACTTAGTGATCTTGGAGTAGTCCCCATCTTTGAGTCTAACCAACCTCATGGGGATACTGGGGGATTAAACAAGGAAGAAGGGAAAGTGCTATCTACAGTTGGACTTCTGTTTTCGCGGAGATCCATTCTGCCCCCCTGAAAATGGAGACTCCCCAATATTAAAGGCTTGAATGGGGAGTGCACCACGGGGGCATGCCCCATTGAAAATTATGGAGGTGGCCCCTCCGTGAATATTGAAGACCATGGACCTCAAGTGAGGTTATACTGAGGATGGAGCCATCTCATTTTCTGCTTCTGGATGCTTTGGCTGAGAGTTCCTGCATGGCAAAATGGATTTGGACTTCGTGGCCATCCTTGGGGTCTCTTCCAACTCTATGACCCTAAGAGCCTATAAGCATGAAAAGGCAAACTGAGCATGCGCAGAGCTCCTTCCCATATCCCAACACAGACTGGCATCCCTTGCACCCTCATCCCTTCCTCCAGCAGCCCTGGTCCTACAACAACCCTGCGAAGTAGGACGGCAAACCATGGCTGAGGGAGGTAAAAGGGACCAGGCAGAGGCTCTGGAGAAGGGAGGAAGAAGCCCTTCGTACCACACACGACGAGGGCCTTCTTCCCCAGAGCCGCCGCCGCCGCCATCTTCCTTCTCCCCTCCCGCCTCTCTCCCTGTAGGCGCGCAGGGATGACGTCACACTCACGCGCGACAGTCGCCATGAAATGAGGGGAGCGAAAGAACCCTCTGGCTCCTTCTATTTGCTCTGCGCCCACTGATTGGCTGCTTCTCCAGAGCTCCGTTCTCCCATTGGTGGAAACGGACGTCAATCCTTTTTGGGGGGAGGAGAAGTGTCCTCATTCAGGCGGTTGTCACGGAGACGCTAAGACAGCCCTGGCGCCTTAAGCGGCCCGGAGCGATGGCAAAAGGAGGTCGTCTGATTGTAATGGCTTCTGAGCCATTCGCCTGCTCTTGAGTGGCAGAGGGCACCAATGAATGCTAGCCAGTTGCCACCATCCACTAATTAGCCCCATCAGTGACATTGTTGTTGTCAGCTGTGATCAAGTCATTTCAATCGTGCTCTTTATTTATGTCACAACCAATTACCATTACTTTTGGTGATAGATGGGGATTATGATTTATGGGTAATGTTAGTACTAATAAAATATGACTGAGGATTCTGTATGGTTTGGGATGGAAGGGTGCCACCATGAGTTATGGCACCGGGTGACAGCTTCGGGCATCCTTTGCACCACTCCCAGAACACACACACACACACCATTGAACACAGGCTCAACACAACAACAGCTGGGGGATGAGGAGGAGGTGAACTGGCGTTGAATGAGAGCGAAGAAACTTTGCACAGTGGAGCAAAAACTCCAGGTCATGCCCCCACCATCTTGAAGGAGGGTTACTACACCTTATACTCTCTCTACTTATTCTGTGCCGCATTTCCTCTAATACATTATCTGTTCTATTTCCCCCATCTGTTCCATTTCCATTGAGCATTGTTTTCATCATTCCTTTAGGAGCTTTATCAGCACCATCAGGGGCTAGCCTGAAGAAGGAGGCTCCTCCCTCCCTAACTGTCATCGTTCGGCCTCTGAGGGAGAGAGAAGGCTGGCCCAGTTCCATCAGGGGCTGGCCTGAAGAAGGAGGCTCCTCCCTCCCTAACTGTCATCTTTCGGCCTCTGAGGGAGAGAGAAGGCTGGCCCAGTACCATCAGGGGCTAGCCTGAAGACAGAGGCTCCTCCCTCCCTAACTGTCATCTTTCGGCCTCTGAGGGAGAGAGAAGGCTGGCCCAGTACCATCAGAGGCCAGCCTGAAGACAGAGGCTCCTCCCTCCCTAACTGTCATCTTTCGGCCTCTGAGGGAGAGAGAAGGCTGACCCAGTACCATCAGGGGCCAGCCTGAAGACAGAGGCTCCTCCCTCCCTAACTGTCATCTTTCGGCCTCTGAGGGAGAGAGAAGGCTGGCCCAGTACCATCAGGGGCCAGCCTGAAGACAGAGGCTCCTCCCTCCCTAACTGTCATCTTTCGGCCTCTGAGGGAGAGAGAAGGCTGGCCCAGTACCATCAGGGGCCAGCCTGAAGACAGAGGCTCCTCCCTCCCTAACTGTCATCTTTCGGCCTCTGAGGGAGAGAGAAGGCTGGCCCAGTACCATCAGGGGCCAGCCTGAAGACAGAGGCTCCTCCCTCCCTAACTGTCATTTTTCGGCCTCTGGGGGAGAGAGAAGGCTGACCCAGTACCATCAGGGGCCAGCCTGAAGACAGAGGCTCCTCCCTCCCTAACTGTCATCGTTCGGCCTCTGGGGGAGAGAGAAGGCTGACCCAGTACCATCAGGGGCCGGCCTGAAGAAAGAGGCTCCTCCCTCCCTAACTGTCATCTTTCGGCCTCTGAGGGAGAGAGAAAGCTGTCCCAGTACCATCAGGGGCTGGCCTGAAGAAAGAGGCTCCTCCCTCCCCAACTGTCATCTTTTGGCCTCTGAGGGAGAGAGAAGGCTGGCCCAGTACCATCAGGGGCTGGCCTGAAGACAGAGGCTCCTCCCTCCCTAACTGTCATCTTTCGGCCTCTGGGGGAGAGAGAAGGCTGGCCCAGCACCATCAGGGGCTAGCCTGAAGAAGAAGAGCCCTCCCTCCGGTCCATCTGCCTTGGTCCAGGCCTCAGAGGGAGAGAAGAATGCTGGACCTGATTCCCTCCCCCCTCACCATTCCCTTTATTTTATTGTATACTGTATGGTGTTTGTTTTTAATGCATTGTATGTGTAATTGTAACTTGTGTAAACCGCCCTGATCTGAGGAAGGTGCGGTATATAAATAAAAACTTTATTTATTATTTATTATTACCTTGGTGATCCAATTCTGTATGCAGGGCTCAAGGCCCATAGCTTAGTCTAGGAACAGGTTGAGCCCTCCTGCCAACCTATTCTGGGACCCTTGATTCAAAGGTAAAAGAAACAACCCCGCATCCCAGCAAATGCAGTGCAATGTTTGAAGCAGCACGGTGGAACTTCTAGTCTAACAGATCTAGAGGGTAACAGTTAGGGAAGGCTAGGTGACTTTGTTGGACTAGGACTGATGTTTTCAAGGTAAAATGATCTCACTATCCATACTCCCGATTTGCAAAGAGGGCTTATGCCACGCAGAATGGGTCTTTCTCCCAAATCTCCCTCTATGTTGTCCCCATCCTCCCGTTTTCAAGACGTCACCATGGTTTATTGGCACTACTGATTGCTCACCACTAATAGTTGTGCAAGGCTTGCAGGGAAGATAGTGTCTGCATCTCTTATGGCCTACAATGGTCAGCATACAGGAAATCAGGAACAGTAGGTGATGGGGCTGTATGCTGACCATTGTAGCCCATAAGAGAAGCAGACAGCTTCAGCTTAAGAATTGAATAAATATACTATTTCCAAAGGAATGTTTCCTCTGCTGGTGGAGGAAAACCACAGGCAGAAGCTGGAGCCAAGCCTATATGTCTCACCCATGTACAATTCATTCCCTAACATTCACTGTATTAGTCACAGTGCATCAGTTATGCTTGTTGCTGCAGGGAACACATCATACATGCCTTCTTGGCTATATAGTTATTAGAGGCCTGTTACAGACTGCCAAAATAAAGCTGCTTCGGGTCTCTTTGGAGGTATACTGTTTAAATGATATATGCATCCTAAGAATCCAGAAGCTGCACCAAAGCTGCACTCCAGTCCTTAGGAATGAAGTGTGGCTTTGGCGTGAGCTCTGGACTCTTAGGACCCATGCATCATTTAAATAGCATACCTCCAAAGAGACCCGAAGCAGCTTTATTTTGGCAGTCTGTAACAGGCCAGAGTAACTAAGACCTCTCATAGGATAATTGTTGTGCATCCAGTTCAAAAAGTGACAAAACAGATACAATAGTCACGGGATTGTCAACTTCTGCTATAATGACAGCATATAAGTCAGCTCTTATCTAAGAGGAGTTATCTGTGAAGTGATCATTAAAAGTTTCCCAGTGAACTGCTGAAGGTTCTAGAATTGTATTTAGAGGGGAAGGTGCCTGAATTAAGCCTCTCATCACTCTGGAGTTTATCAGACCAGGGAAACTGGAAGTATAATCCAATGGCAATCCAAACACGATCATGGGGTTTAACGTTATTGCGTGATAGACTACCACATGCAATTTCGGGCGATGGGAAGTCAGTCTGAACGCAACCATGGGGTTTCACGTTATTGTGTGAGAGGTGACCACACGCAATTTCGGGCAATGGCAAGCTATTTCCGGGCAATGGGAAGTCAGTTCGAACGCAATTCGAATTCACGTAAATTCACTGAACTAGCGAATTCACATAAATGCGTTCTGGCCCCACTTTCTTTTCATTTGAAATTAAGAGAAATTCCTCCCATGTGATAAACTCCCTAGAGATTCCTAGAGAGGACACTCTGCTAGGCGTTTGTAGCTCCTCCAGTGCAACTCTATGGTCAGCTTTGACTAAAAGTCGCACCGAAAGACCTACAGATTCCTAGAGAGGACACTCCGCTAGGTGTTTTAGTTTAACTTTTAGTTAAAGTTGACCACAGAGTTGCACTGGAGGACCTAGAGATTCCTAGAGAGAACATATTAATCAAATCCGCAAATATCAAAGCCGCAAATATTTATTTACTTATTATATTTATTTTATTTTATTATATTTATCTGTATCCCGCTCTTTTCCCAGGACTGGTACTCAGAGTGGTGGCTTCACAGCATTAAAAACAGTACAATTAAAAACATAAAAATAAAATAAAATTAATAATAATAATAATAAGTACATTAAAAAGGAATTAAACTATTACAATATTAAAACAGATGGTTATTAAAAGAATAAAACACTTTTAAAAAAGATAAAACTATAAATAAGAGGTGGGGGGAAACTAACAAATTTTACAGTGTATATGCTTTTTGTGAGGTAAAGCATGGACTGAAACACACTGCAGGAATAACCCAGTTCGAGACCGCTTTAAGGGTAGTTAAGACGGATCTCTGCAAAGACACCATTCACTCTTCTATTCAGGATCAGAATATTATATCTTGTAATTGTTTGACCGTACTGTTATTTTAACTGTTTTAATGCTTGAAAATTATATATATTATAACCGTCCAATTAAAAATAATAATTGTAAGCTGCTCTGATGGCCTTTAGGGCTGAAGGCCAGGGCATAAATACCATAAACAAACAAACAAACAAATAAAATATGTTTTATTCTCCTGTCTTATTGTTATCGTTGGGTTGTCATCCCGCCTCGATCCACAGAGGTGGGAAAATATCAATACATTTTATTATGATGATTATTATGATGATTATGAACTGCCCTGCCTCAGTGCTAGTGAATCCTGGGAATTGTAGTCCGTGGTGGCCCCAGACAGAGGAGGCTCAGAGACTCACAAAACTATAGTTCCCAGAATCCCCTGGCATTGAAGGGGCTATTTCTGCACTGTGCTTTGGAGCTGATACAGCTGACAGGGGAGGCCTAGTCTGAGGGCGCTTAGGGCAGCTAGGCCTGCGGAGCCAAGGAGACGTTCCTCGCCGCCAGGGGGCGCTGTGGGTTGGCGGGAGGCGGACTCTCCTTCGCCGGAAGCGGGCTCCAGGGCGGCTGGGCTCGGAGGGAGGGTGGTCCCTGGCCGGCTTCGTCCCCCGCCGGCAAACATGAGCGAGCCGCGGGTCTCGAAGGCCCTGGAGAGCCCCGGCGAAGGAAGCAATGGTGGGTTGTGGTGGAGGGAAGGGCTGGGCGGCGGAGGCTGCATCCACACTGGGGAAATAACCCGGTTTGGCACCGCTTTAACTCTTTTTCTGGCTGAAGGCTATGGAATTCTGGGAGTTGGGCCCCACAGCAAACTCCAACTCCCATAATTCCATAGCCTTCAGCCAGGGCAGTGAAAACAGTGTCAAAACGGGTTATTTCCCCGATGTGAATGCAGCTTGAGTTTAGTGGGAGGGTTGCCACAATTGTCCAAGGTGGGGAGTCTTTGGCACTGGAAGATATGGCTTAGATTCCAGCTCCCGAGACAGTGGGGGGTAATGGGAGCTGTAGTTCATCTGGTGAGTGCACAAGTCCCTTGCCTCTTCTGTAGTAGTGAGTCTCTTCCGTAGCACTTCGAATCCTATGGCTGTGGAGTTCAAAGACATAGCCACATTAGCCTGTGGGTTCAGTATGTAGAGAGAGATCTTGTAGCACCTTTGAGACTTAACTGACAGAAACAAGTTGGCAGCATCAGCTTTCCTAGACTCGAGTCTATGTCCTCAGATGTGTTTGGTCCCAAATGCATCTGAGGAAGTAGACTGAAATCTAGGAAAGCTCGTGATGATGACTTGTTTCTGTCAGTCTGTCTCAAAGGTGCTACAAGATCTCTCTGTGTGTCAATTTTCCACAGTTCCTTCATTTATGAAAAAGGGTGGGGGTTGAGTGACCTTTCCGGTTATTACCTTCCTTGTCTTTACTAAACTTTCTTCACTGAGTTCAGGAACTGGGACATCACAGGCTGCAGCCGTAAGATGGTCTATGTGTCTTCAAGTTCTACAAACCCCACAAATTGCATGTGGTTTTCTTTGGCAAGGATTACTAAGGCAAGATTTGCCAATGTGCCTTTCTCTAAAATTCTCCCCACAGCAGCTATTCTCAAGCCTGCCACATGTTTTAGGCTTCAGCTCCCAGAATCCCTGAACACGGAGCAGGCTAGTTTAGGCTCTTAGGAGCTGAAATCAAAAACATCCAGGGGCCAAAGTTTGAGAATCATAAAATCATAGAGTTGAAAGAGATCACAACTCTCAGTCAAAGCATACCCGACAGATGGCCATCCAGCCTCTGCTTAAAGACCGCAAAAGAAGGAGTCCCCACCACTGTCTGAGGAAGGAGTGTGTTCCACTGTCAAATAACTTTCATTGTCAGAAAGTTCTTTCTGATATTGAGGTGGAATCTTTCCCCTCTATCTTGCATCCATTGTTCTGGGGCCTATTCTCTGGAACAGCAGAAAACAAGCTTTCTCCATCCTCAATATCACATCCCTTCAAATATTTAAACAAGGTTATCATATCACCTTTTAACCATCTCTTCTCAAGGCTAAACATGCCCAGCTCCCAAAATCTCTCCTCGTAAGGCATGGTTTCTAGACCCTTCACCATTTTAGTCGCCCTCCTTTGGACACATTCCAGCTTCCCAACATCCTTTTTGAATCACGGTGCCCAGAACTGGACACAGTATTCTAGCTGACCAAGGCAGAATAGAGGGGCACTATTACTTCCTGTAATCTAGACACTATACTTCTGTTGATGCAGCCTAGAATAACTGGCCTTTTTGGCTAACACAGGGATAGGCAACCTTTTTGAGCCAGGGGCCGGGTTGCTGTCCCTCAGACAACTGGGGGGCCGAAGCCAAAAAATAAATAATTAAATAATAATAATAAAAAAACATTAAATAAATAAATAAACCGGGACAAATGTGGGACAAAATTTTCAAATGGAGGACACTTTTTTTTAAAAAAATGGAGGACATGCAAAAAAATTTGCTGATTTTTAAAAATATGTTAATATAAATGCATGTTTCAGAGGCTTCCATAGACAATTGCCCCCCTTGCCCGCCACTTGCCCCCCTGCCTGCCGCTTGCCCGCCTCCTCCTGATAGGCCAAAGGCCCCACGCCCTCACGCGAGAGGCCAAAGGCTCCGGCGGCAATCAGCGGCAGGACCGGGCGGGGGCCGGTCCCAAGGCCTTGCTGGGCCGCATCCGGCCCGCGGGCCGCAGGTTGCCTACCCCTGGGCTAACACATCACACTGTTGACTCATGTTCAACTTGTGGTCAGCACTTACGTAACGAGTGCCCAGTGGCACACTTGTTACACTGCCCTTGCGGCATAAATAGAACCCACTTATCGCAAGTTCTTTTTCTGCTGGAGGGAAGCCACACAGTATGGCAGCTGCGGCTTCCCTTCAGTGGAAAAACAGGCTGGCAGGCCGCTGTTTTTCAGCGGTCTGTACCGCGCCTATGATTCATTTTGCTCTCAAGAGGTTCTTCCATGGAGCGACCTTACAAGTCCCTCCAATAGTTCATAAGTTCCCTTGGTGGGATCCAGGTTTGGTGCTCTGTAGATTGACAAATTCCCCATTCAAAACTTTAAAGGAACCTTTATTAAGATGTGATTAAGCTTCTGTTTCTGGTGGCCTTCAAATTGGCTCAAAGAGTTTTGGAGTTAACAGCTCTGTCAGTCAAGCAAAATTATTATTGGTTTGAAGCAGACCTTGCTTTGATTATTGATCCAACCTTTGTTCCAAAGTCCATTTCAAAACTTACCCATGTTTTGTCCGAATCCATTACATCTTCTTGAGCAAAGGTGGCACATATTAGATGTAAGAAAGGCAGTTAAAGTATATTTTTAAAAGACAGGGATGTTCAGAGACTCTGTCTCAATCAATCCATGCACTTATGGCACAAAGCCTCAAAAGAAATGTTACTGAGATGGTTAACAGTCTGCATATTTCTTTGTTACAGTTTGGCTAAAGTACCAAGGCCAAGGTTTGTTAGCTCATTCTATGAGAACTACAAGTAGCAGCTTCAATAGATGATGTATGCAGAGCAGTAGGCTGGAAGAGATACGTTTATCTCTTTACAAAACAGATAAATATATGTCTGGTCAAGCGGCATAGGAAGTAAGAGGGACAGTGCTGCAAGCAGTTATTCAAGAATTTGGTCTTGGTGGCTTGGGTATATCCCAGTAGATTGCTCTTTCAGCCTATCTGAGAATGAGAGGTTGATACTTATGACAATATTCATTCTGGGGGAGCTCAGGGAGCAATCCACTCTCATCCAGTGGGGTAAAACACATTTTCTGTCTGTCCTGTCATTGTTTGATTGTCAAGGCTGTGTAATTGAGCTGAGGGGAGTTGGTTGAGGGCAACATTTACAGTGGGTTAGAATTCTTAAATCCTGCCTTGAGCAGTTGACATATATATAGAACCCATGTAGTTAACTGCTCCTTCAGTCTCTCCAGAATGAATATTCTCAGTAAATATCAACTTCCAACTCTAATCCAACTAAATGTCCCTGAGAAGCCCATAAGACTTGAAATTCCTGAGCTCATCTATTTACTCTCTTTTTCCTTCTCCCTCTCCCCCTTTTTTTTGTAGAGGTTTTTCTTCTTGATTCACAGACTGTATCACCAACAGTTGCTTTTCTGCAAGAGTTACCCAGTTTCCAGTCTATGCTGAGGAGGAAGGCATCAACTGGAGGATCACAAAACTACTACAGTTTAGCACCGTCAGCTTCTGTAGAGACTAGAAATCTGTTGGAAGGAGTTGCATCAAGCTCTGCTCAACCACTACGAGAATATGCACTAACTATTGCTGAGAAAAGACGCTTAAGGTTTGACCCATAATTTTTCTATAAATTGTAGTAGTACTGGGATCCATTTGTGATTTAAAATGACACTTAGGAATAGATTTTTTTCCTGTTATCTAAATCTGCATCTAAGTTGTTTGTGCATATATTTATCCCCAGCTTATTTATTGCTTTATTTTAAAGAAACTAGGGGGCAAAACAGACCAGCAATAAGAGCGGTCCTGAGGGGGGTGGCATGGGTGCCACACGCTGCCTGCCCTGACTCTGCCTCCAAGCTAGAGTCATGCCACACACCCAACCAGGCGGCAGGCAATGTGATGTCGCCCCTTTAGGGCCATCTGTTTTTGGCCTAGATTTAGAATTACCATAGGGTATATTGCAGGGTTGTGATGCATTTCCTACCTATCGTGCTTAAGGCATCAAATAGTAGTAATCATTTCTTTTAAGCCTGGGAACCTACTAAAAAGGAATGTGGAAAATAGAAGCTCAGATTTGCCTAGATCTCTGCTAAATTCTATACTTCACCTGAAATCAGAAACAGAACAAAATATTATTTCAATGTGAGATGGTGTGGAACAAGCACACCCATGTTCGTATGCTACTAAAGAAGGTCTTATTGAACCTTCTAAAGATAATTGACCTTTCAGGGACTCTAAAACCTGATGTCCCTCTTATATTTTATTTTCTCTTATCAGAGATATCCAAGAAGCCAACATAAAATATCTTTCAGGTTGGAATCAATGGAGGCAGTCAAGCAGAAAGTCACTGAGAAAATTTGTAAAGGATACCAAAGAAATGTCCTCCTGGTTGGAACTTTGGAGACATGATATCCACAGCATTGAGGGTATGATCATGCATGTTGTTTTGTACTGCCTTTGGCAGCAGTGGCAACTACAGCTGTTTCTCCTGAGCTCCCTAGCTATTTCTCTCTCCTGCAGGATGGAGCTGTGTGTGCTGCACAACCTGTCCCACACCCTTTAAGCTAGCCTTGCATGTGGTTAGAGTATGCTGGTCTATCAACAGTGCTGAAGGAAAACTCAACTTCTCATTCAGTTAGCTTCTGCATGTGAAAGAGGAGGGAATATCATCTGTTTCTTTATCTCAAAATGTCCTGGGTTATCCCTGCTTATTTGGAATGCTTGTTCATATTTTGCCCATTCTGTATACATATGCACAGAACAGGAGAATATTTTTGGCATACTAGAAGGTATATGTAGGAGCACTTTGTCATGATTCCACTTATGGACTGAATCAGGAGCAGAAGAAAGAGCAAGAACAATGGACTATATGAAAACTGCAGACTGGCATGGCTCTTGGTGTGGCTTATAGCAGTGGGCCTCTGTCCAGTTGCACAGCAGTTGTGCCCTGGTGTGTCAAGAACTGCTCTTTCCCTTCACAGTTCATTGAATTTGTCTTCTGTGTTTCATACAGTAAAACATTATGGAATAGCAGGGGTTAAATGGTTGGTAACGCCAGTGATTCTGTTGAAGCCTTGGTTGATACCTGGAATAATGATCTCACCAAGGCTATTGACACAATCACTCCCAAGCATCCTTTCCACACCGCTCCTAATCGGATGTCCTGGTACACCAAAGAACTCAGGAATATGAAGCGGGTTGGACAATGACTAGAACGCTACTGGTGGAAAACTCGACTCTTATGTGACAAGACATAAGAAATTTCTTTGTTCCTATAGAGTGGCAATACGTGCAGCGAAGAAATCCCTTTGCTCTGCACGTATTGTGTCTGCAAATTCTTGCCCAGAAGAACTGTTTAGGGTAGTAAGGGATCTGACACAGATTCTAGCTGCACAGAACCCATTACTTGACCTGACAACAGCTTACTATGACGCATTTAACAACTATTTTGCAGATAAAATCTCTCACATAAGAGCCGACTTGGACATTGGTGTTATAGCAGAACCAACTGATGAGGTGTCCAGCAACTCTGTGGATGAGATTATACTGGATCAGTTCAAGTCTGTGAGTACCGATGACGTAGACAAGCTCCTTGGTAGTATGAAGAAGACAACATGTCCTCTTGATCCTTGCCCTTCTTGGCTGGCCGTCCAGGGTGGAGATGCCTTGAGGATGTTTCTGAGAGATATCGTCATTGCATCCCTTAGGGAAGATCAATTTCCATATTGTTTGAAGGAAGTGGCTGTTAGGCCGCTTCTGGAAAAACCTTCCCTAGACTCTATGGATATGAATAGGCCAGTATCCCATTTGCCATTTCTTAGCAAAGTGATCAAGAAGGCTGTTGCCCTTCAGCCCCATGTTATCTTGGATGAAACTGATTATCTAGATCCATTTCAAACCGGCTTTAGGACAGGATATGAAGTTGAGACTGCCATGGTTGCTTTACCTGATGACCTTTGTCTAGGCATCAACAGGGGAAGTGTGACCCTGTTGGTGCTATTAGACCTCTCAGTGGCTTTTGACATGATTGGCCATGACATTCTCCTGGAACGCCTGAGAGAGTTAGAAATTAGAGGCATTGTGTTACAATGTTTCTGTTCCTTCCTCTCGGGCAGATTCCAGAAGGTGATACTTGGGTACAGTCGCTCTGCAAAAAAGGAGCTTAACTGTGGCGTCTCTCAAGGTGCCATCCTGTCCCCAATGCTATTCAATATATATATGAAGCCGCTGGGAGAGATCATCTGGAGACATGGGATGCGGTGTTATCAGTATGCTGATGACACTCAGATATATTTCTCCATGTCTCGGTCTAAAGCTCTGACTGCAGATGGCATCTCTCCTCTTAGTGAATGTCTTAAAGCAGTGATGGACTGGATGAGGAAAAACAGACTAAAACTGAATCCAGGCAAAACGGACTTACTCACAGTTGGGGCCCCTAACCCAGGTATTGAGAATAACCAACCAGTCCTAGACGGAGTCACACTCCCCTTAAAGCTCTGTGTTCACAGTCTGGGGGTGCTCCTTGATCCGTTGCTCCAGATGTCAAATGTGGTAAATTCCTTTCCTGGAACTGGGGGATGTAGAAACTGGTACATGCGCTGGTAACCTCACGACTCGATTTCTGCAATGTGCTCTACATGGGGATACCTATTAGTTTCCAGACACAGTACAAGGTGTTGGTTATTACCTTTAAAGCCCTACATGGCTTGGGTCCAACCTGCTTAAGGGATCATCTTCTTCCATATAATCCACCCCGTGCATTCAGGTCCTCTGGGAAGAATTTATTGCAACCTATAAAGACCAGGTTAACTGCAACTTCCCAGAGGACCTTTTCTTCAACCGCTCACAGATTATGGAATGGCCTGTTGGAGGCAATCCATCATATTACCAGCTTGGACAGCTTAAAAAAGGCTGTCAAGATGGATCTCTTCCGGCAGGCTTCCCTGAATAGCAAACCCAGCCACCAACCGAATCCACTTTCCCACTGAGTACTGTGCCTGATCTGCCTGTCCCTGATTATTATAATTGTATTGCTTTTAACATTTAATCCTGTTTAATTAATGTTTTAGGGGAGGGAGAGAATGTTTGGGATATGGGGCGTGTATGTTCTTGTTTTAATTGTAAGCTGCCCCATTGTCTTTGACAGAGAGGCGGGGTAAAAATAAAGTTTTTATTTATTATTTATTAAGATGTCTTTAGACAGAATTGCGATCATTTCCATATACCAGCCCAATATTCTCTTTACCCAACCCTACAGTTTTGCAGGCTTTTTTACAGTTTGTCTATAAATCAGTACAACTTTGTGTACCATCCTTAATTAAATCACCCCAACCCCCTTTTAGTACTTTTGATTTATGCTCTCTCCCATGGAAAACAGCATCCTTCACACATCTGTGCATTCCCCAACCAGGCAATTATCTTTAACATAAGTACAATCCATTGTCTGGGGCCTTCCATCACTACACCTCCTATCATTCAAATACATATATATATATTCTACAACATTATATTAATAATGGTTAAATATTAACCATAACTGTTAAACATAAACATTCAACATAAAACAAAATCAACCAATTCATGACAGAGTTGATGAGATTCTGAGGTGCTACCATGCAGCATTTTCTCTCTGGCACTGATGCTTTTGGAGGTTGTGATTGCTCTGTATCTAAGCAGCAAGTCTGAAACCTGGGTGTTTGGAGCAATTTCTCAATGCATCCTCCCTCCATTTGACTTCCAGGAGTGCAACTACAGAAGGGCAGTGGCCTGATCCATGATCATCTGGGTTACGTGCCATTCAAAAGCCTTTCATTTTCTGCATTCTTAAAATCTGTCTTGCTCAAAACTTGGAAAGGTTACTATTTTGAGTTACAACTCACAGAATTCCCCAGCCAGCATGGCCATGCCAAGGAATTTTGGGAGTAATACTTTACAAAAGTAAATGTTTCAAGCCTTAACCATGATTGGAGGGAAAGAGGAGAAAAAGGTGAAGGAGATCATGCAATCCACTTCTGTGAAACTAGGATAGGTTTGTTCCCTTTTTAGCTCATTCTTCTTACTTTTTAAATTATGTTCTGTCTTTATATCTTTATTGTTAGTCCTCAAGGCATCTCAATGAAAAATGTTTATCTAATTCCTTGAAGAATCCAGCAGGTAGTAAAAACACAACCTAAACCTGCCATAGGTAGTTTAAATGCATCATTTACAGCAGTGGTTACCAAACATTTTTGGGCTACCATCTCCCTTTCCACTTAGGCAAAAACCCTAGTGCCCATCTGCATATATTTTGACATTAGGCCTACTGTTCTACTGCAGATTCAAAACAAACCATCTAGGTTGCTGCTCCCCTTGCACCCATCTAGCTGAGAAGCTTCTTGCTTGTGCCAGTCTTGCAGCAAAGGCTGGCACAGGTGAGAGTCTTCTTGGTTGCTGTTTGACTGGCTGCTCAGTCACTGCTCCCTTTGCACCCTGTCATACTTAGTGCAGCAACTGAGCAGCTGGCTAAGCAACAACTGGGAAACCTCTCACCCATGCCAGCCTTGCAGCAAAGACCACTGTGGACAAGAGGCCTCTTGGCTGCTGCTCAGCTTCTGCTCCCAGAGTGACCTATTGAGGAGGGAGCACGTTTGTTTTCTGCTGCTCCAGAGAACATGACCCAGAACAGTGGATGCAAACTACAGGAAAAGAGAATCCACCTCAACATTAGGAGGAATTTCTTAACAGTAAGGGCTATTCGGCAGTGGAACACACTGAGTGTGATGGAGTCTCCTTCCTTGGAGGTCTTTAAACAGGCTGGATGGCCATCTGTCGGGGATGCTTTGATGGAGAGTTCCTGCATGGCAGGCGGTTGGACTGGATAGCCCTTGAGGTCTCTTCCAATTCTACAATTCTATGAAGGGAGAGGATTTTCCTCAGAGAGGAGGGATTCTCAGCCGGTGCATATATAGAGGGTTTACAGAGGCCACATGCTCTAGACTGGAGACTGGTGTCAGCCAGAAAGGGAGAGATTTTAACTACAGGAGCCACTCCAAGACAAAGGACTCTTTCTAATAATCGACCACAGATGGTCCTTCTCCAGAGACATTATTATTATTATCATTGTTTATTGTATTTATACCAGGTTCATTAGAATCATGGAATCATAGAATCGTAGAGTTGGAAGAGACCACAAGGGCCATCCAGTCCAACCCCCTAGAAATGCTCTCAGAGTGGAAGACATGTCTTCCCCACACAGCTTCAAGTGTTCACTTTCCCACAAAAATGGTTTCTTCTGTTACCTCTTTTCTTCTGTCTGATGAAAGAAAGCAGGAGTAGCAGCAGAACCTCAACCTGTTAGCCAAATCCCAGCCAAGCTCACAAAGCTTAAGCAAGGTCCCAAATGTCAAAGCTCCTTTTTGCCACCACTTCTCCTCTGCCACCATGTGCTCTAACTCTTTGCTCCAGTCTGTCCCAAAATGGTACCGCTCTGAGTCACAGAAGCAATGCCCTGTGCCTAAGCCTCACAAGAGTTTCCCAATTGCCACTTGATTTTTCCAAAGTGGCTTGCTTTAGGAAACACTAGCAGTTAATGTATTCTTTTATAAATGATAAATCCTCTCTTTTTTCACCTTTTGGTAGGAAAATTTGGCACTGGAATCCAGTCTTATTTCTCCTTCCTTCGGTTCCTTGTGGTGCTAAATTTGGTGATTTTCCTCCTTGTGTTCAGCTTTATCACGCTTCCTAGTATTATTTTCCAACATGGAGTTGTAAATGGCAGCCACGTTAAAGTTTCTCTGAGGCAAACAGGTAATTACCTATTTCTTGTAGCAAGATCAGAATTCTTCTTGCAGAAGTACAGACATGTTTGGCTCTTCAAAGGTACTAATGATTTTTTTTTAATTAAAATCTTGTTATCTACAGAGGCACACTGCACAGTTTATGAAACCACTGGTACCAAGGGACTCATTTACTTCTACAATTATATTATAGATCTGCTGTCTGGAACAGTAAGTAATACTTTTTAAAAGTATTTCTACCATACGTACTGGACCACAGAAACATTCTAAACACACTTAATTTTACCACATTAGTACTGGATAAGAGGCCACCAGAGAACAACAGTGATCTGCAGTTAGGGCCAGGAATGACTCACCTGAGGGAATTACTACCAGTCAAAGTTGACATTAGTAGGCTATATGAACCAGTGATTTGTGCACTGATGGTGCAGTGGTTAAATGTCAGTACTGTAGCCAGTGTTGCAGCCACAAGGTTGTGAGTTTGATCTCAGGACTCCAGGGATGACAGCCTTGCATCCTTCAGTAGGTTGCTAAAATGAGTACCTAGCTTGTTGGGGGCAATTAGCTTATATGTTATAAACTGCTTAGAGACTACATAGTTTGGTATGAAGCAGTATAGAAATGTAAATGCTATTCTGTTGCAATGATTTGATTCAGTATGAAGCAGCTTCCTATTTCCTATCCTTGGGTAAAGTGGTGAACCCATTTTGAACAGGTTGATTTCTCTAAAGTTTCCTTGACTGTAACCTGTTGTGTACAAAAGCAGCTGAGACTGCAAACCTGGTCCCATACACCACTTTCCAAAGCTTTAAATAGTTGATTGCCTCTTCTATTTCAAATCACTTATCATAGATATAACAGAAGGACTTTATGGAGCAGATGGAGGACCACCATAGGTTCCCCATGCTTATTTTAAGTTAAGTCCTTCATATTAGAGATCCTTAAAGCTACCACTGGAACTCTGTGTATTTTATAGTCCTATATAAATCACTGTATGGGTAAAGAGTTTGTCAATGTGGACAACGTATAGGCGCGTTACAGACGGGCCCAAGAGGCGGCATTGTCGCGCTGTGATTATGTGTGAGGGGCGGCGCTTCCTGACGCGCCTTGCCCCTCGCGCGTAATGAGTGAGTCAAAATGGCGGCGCCCTATATAGATGGCCGCAGCCTCCTGACATCGCGCCCCGGAAGAGACGCCGTGAGTGTGCCCGTTGGCACTTGCGGCGTCTCTTCCAGGTTGCCGGAAGGAGTGCGATTTTCACGCTCCTTTTTTGCAGCGGCCCGAGACCGCCCCTCTTGGGCGGTCTGTAACGGGTCTTAGTTTCTCAAGAGTTTCTCTTTCTACCTTTCAAGAAAAGTTACCACCTTGCTAGTAGAATTTTGTGCCATTGACGTTGAAGCAGCAGTTATGGCAGCCTCCTCCCTGGTGTTCTGCACTATGTACAGTAGAAGAGAAAGGACAGCTGCACTATGTACAGTAGAGGAGAAACCCTAACTACGGCTTCATTTGTAAGGAAAAGAAGTAAGATCTCTCTTTTTTTACAAGAATGCCACAGCCATCACTGGAGCCTATATTGTCTTATCTTCAGACTATTTGGTTTTTTGCAGGGGAGAAAAGCCTTCCAATTTATTTCTGTTTACATCAGAGGTGGTCAGCCTATAGTCTTCCAGATATTGATAGCTGCAATTCCCATTTACTTTAATCATTTGCTGTGCTACCTGGGGCAGGTGGGAGTTGGAGTCCAACATCATGAGGGCTGGACTTTACCCATCCATCTTATATAGATTTTCTTAAAAGGACAAGGTTAAAGAGGGAGTATATTGCTTTGTTTAGTGTTCAACATTGTTGGATGTCTTTAGCTGGCTGTGTTTGGCACCAGGCAAAGTCTCCACAACATGATTGTTCCTCATTGTATATGTCTGCATGTAATAATTCGACCTTCCTTTGTGCTAACCTCTTGCAGGGTTTTCTTGAGATGACAAGTCTTTTCTATGGTTATTACACAGTAGATACTATACATTTTGGTCACCTGAAATACCAAGTGCCACTTGCATATTTGCTGACTACACTGGCTTACCTTTCATTAAGCTTTCTGTGGATCGTCAAGAGGTAAAGCATTGTATGGCATGCTTAAAATGTCAGCTGTAATGGTACATCTTTGGCTTCCATGCTGTTTTTATCACACACACACACATACACCTGCCAAAATCATACATTTTGAAAAAAGTAATCAAAAGTGCTTTCAATGATGTCTGAAATAAAAACTGTAAAAGGCTTTAGATTTTTTTTAAGATAGGTAGAAATGAATAAAAGAACTAATGAATAAAATGATTAATACCAATAAAACTAAAAAAAAAATGACATGTTTACTACCAGTATTTAAAAAGCCACTGCATAGATTACGAAAAGCTATGGAAGGTTCTTAAGGTCATGGGAGTGCCACCACCTCTGATAGTCCCAGTAACAAATCTGTACTCAGGGCAAGAGACTACTGTTAGAACAAAATTTGGAGAAACAGAATGGTTCCCAGTTGGCAAGGGGGACAGGCAAGGCTGCATGCTATCACTTTATTATTTGTTCTGCTGGTATGCAGAAAATATGATGATAAAAGCAGGTTTAGACTCAGAAGTCTCCCTTTTCTGGAATTCCGAAGTCCAAAATATTCCAGAATTGTCCACATGAGTGGCGGAGATAATGACACCTATGCTTTCTGATGGTTCAATGTACACAAACTTTGTTTCATGCACAAAATTAATCAAAAACATTGTGTATAAAATTACCATCAGGCTGTATATAAGGTATATATGAAACATTAATGAATTTCAAGTTTAGACTTTTGTCCCTACTCCAAGATATTTCATTATGCATGTGTAAATATTCCAAAATCCAAAAAAGTCAAAAATCCAAAAGACCTGTCTGAAGCATTTCAGACACAGGAAACTCAATCTTTGCTCTTACACTGCTGCTTGTGTGTCTTGGCTGTAAGGTTGTAACAAAGCTACTTTGGCGAAAGTCGATTTATTTCTGAACAGACACACAGAAAAATATGTCCTCTTCCAATATGCGTACAAAAATGAAAAACAAATCATTACATTTCTAATCAACCAGTTGATTTCTTTAAAATGTGTGGCTTTCTTTATTAGAGCTGTCGAAGGATTTAAACAAAGCTTAGTGTGCAGTGAAGATCAGTTTCAGAGCTACTGCAACAAAATATTCGCTGGCTGGGATTTCTGTATTATGGATGTAAATGCTGCACGACTGAAACATTGCAGCTTACATTATGAACTTAAAGTGAGTACGTGCAGTCTCTCCCTACCTCATAAGAGGCTAATACAGGATGTGAAATAAATATAAAAGTACGAACAGTAAGGGCTGTTCAACAGTGGAACACACTCCCTCAGATGTAGTGGAGTCTCCTTCCCTGGAGGTCTTTAAACAGAGGCTGGATGGCCATCTGTTGGGGATGCTTTGATTGAGAGTTCCTGCACGGCAGTATGGGGTTGGACTGGATGGCCCTTGTGGTCTCTTCCAACTCTACAATTCTATGATTCTACTGTAATAATCACAAATATTAATCAATGAGAGAAAAATGGAAAGAAATAGTGACTGGGGCCAACCACACAAAAATATACAAGCTGAAATACTAGTCTTACTGTAGAAAACTATCCATATTAATCAGAAGTGAGTTTTTCTGTGTAATTCACTGTGGATATGTTGCACATCCAAATACCAGCATCATAGATAGAAATAAAGCAAAGAAGCTTTATCACTGTTTCCATCAGCCTGGTGCCCTGCAATTCACAATATGCCAACAATATGTTGGATGGCAACTCACATCTTGCCCTGGCTATTGGGTGTCCACACTGATCATGACACCTGAAACATGCTGAGCTACTTTAACATAAAATCCCCTAACATTTGTCTTCACTACCCTATCGCTAATAGATAACTTAATTGGCTTTGTATGATTATGATCCCTTAGAAATATTTTTATGGACGTGATTGCTTGTCTAAAAGACGGAGATGATGTTAATTTTTCAAACTGACAACTTTGTGTTTATATACAAAGGTTTCTTTTAGCATCTCTGAGACTAACTGGGATGTAGACTGAGTCCATGGCCCAAAGCAGATGAGTCAAATAAAATGTCTTCCAGCAGCTTCGAGGCAGGCATTTATACAGTGCACACGTCCAAAGCGGCTGGAAGTTCCTCTGAAGCTGGCTAATGTGGCCCAAAGCTGCCGGAAAAAGAAGCTGTAAAAAGCGCTCTTGCTGGCAGCCTGTTTGGGACTAGGACAGTGGCCAGCATCGGGACTGTGGCATTCAGTCACCGCAGTTCCTGAACGATTAGGGCAGGAGTGGCCTCTGGCTGCTTCTCTTACCTCGTCTGCTTGACCCCTATGAAAGATTATGCTCCAAACTTCTTTTTCCAAGTTAGTCTAAAAAATACCACAAGATTCCCTTCTATGCTGTTATTGACTAACACAGTTATGTCTCTGAATATTTCTGCTTACAGACTGACTTAGAGGAAGAGAGATTGAGGCAGAGAGTAGCAGAGAGAACTGCCAGAGAGAAAATACACATCTATTGCTTGAGAATATTCTTAAATGCTGTAGTCCTTGCTGTCTTGTCAGCTTGTTTTTATTCCATCTATAGAGCAACTGTCTACTCACAAGAAAATATTTCCAATGTAAGTGATAGGTGAACAATTCTTCCTAAATTTAGATCCTACTCTGAGGCCAAGGAGCTCAAACCAGTGTATGTACTTCTTTTCCACCTGTCTCAACATCGCCAATTTTAATCTTATAACAAGCCTGGGAAGTTGGTTAGTCCAAGAGGTAGGGTCTGATCCAGAGTCACTCAGTGAGCTTCCCAAGTGAGAATTTGAACCTCAGTTTTCCTAGCATTAGTTTAACATAGTAAATTCTCCCATCATGTGCCGGTTTGAGCTGATGGGCATAGTAGTCCAAAACCTCTAGAGTTTACCCGTTTGAGCCAATGTACACTATATCAATTGATTACAAAGCTTAGTAATTTTTGCTGCTTTCAGTTTATGATAAGTGGATTTTCACAATTACTCTGTTCATGCATCTTGCTTTTTGCAAACTTGATTTGAGTTACTTTTGGGGAGGCAGCATGAAAACAAGATATAAATTGTTTAAATATTTGAATGTTCAAGGTATTTCACTACAGATATGTTGCATCTTTGTAGCATTTAATGCTGGCAAGTTGTTTGGCATAAAAATGAAGTCCATAAAGGAGACTGGGAAACTTTAGGAGTTGAGGACCTTCTCACTCATGCAAAGGATGGGAACTTAAAATAAATGCATGTGGCTCATGGCTACAGCAAGAGATGTGCATTGCTTTTCTGTTAGAGAAGGGGTGGGCAACTTTGGTGAGTCAAATGTCCAGTTTTGCAACCCCTTCCTAACACTGATATTTAGTAGGAAAACTAAAACAAATCCTTTCAGGTGCTACATCTAAAGTACCCCCCCCCCCCCCCCGGTAATGCACTACTGAAATTTGTTGACAGGTTGTGAAAATCCCTTTAAAACAAGAATTTTCTGCTAGTTTTAAAGGGCTTCTATACAAACTGACTGTGTGTCTGTCTCTCATATATGCAGGAAAGCAAAACTAAAGTTGAAGATAATCTCTTAGTACAGTACCTACCTTCTATGGTGATCACAGTGGCCAACTTTGTTGCCCCCCTGATTTTTTCAGTGATCATCAGATCTGAAGACTATTCACCAGGCTTTGAAATTCGGTTAACGTTGATAAGGTAGGAATGTAAACTATGACCATTCTCAGTAGATACGACGACTCCTAATACAGCATCAGAGCAACGCTGTCCCCACCACTGTGTACCTGTTCCCTTTCTTTTTTGGCGTCTATGCATCCAGTAGCCACTTGTGGCTTAATAGGCCATTATTTCTTCCTCCGACTTTGAGTATCTTTTTAAAAAAATATTTGATATTTTGATTAATTTTTATATATACACATCTAGCAATGCACAATACATTGACATATATTGTCAGGATTGGAATAAATCAGTCAATGAATAAATGGTTATTCATTCCTGTCAGAATTGGTTGGTAATGGAAATGAAGTTATAAATGGGCTAATGGTGGTTAAGGTTGTTTAATAAAGAGATTTATGTGTTAAGGTTGTTATTAGGTTAAGGTTGTTATTGATATTATTGTTGCTGTTAAATCTGTGGCAGTGGTTTAGGGTACTTTCTTAGTATGAGCTGAGAAGGTTAACTCTCAGGCAGAGGAAAGGAATGTAGAGCTTGGTTCCAAGAGAGAAGCAGGGGTAAAATGGGAAAGGAATGGTTGCAATGGCAATCAAGGCAAGCTCTACAGTTTAAACTTGGAAAAGCTAGAGACTGCCATTTTCTTTCTGTTAATAAAGTATTTTTTTTAGTTTAGACACACTGTCTGAATCTAGGATTTATTTTAGAAGAACTTGGTGGGAGATAATACACATAAGGAGCCCTGGTGGCGCAGTGGTTAAATGCCTGTACTGCAGCCATTCACTCAAAACCACAAGGTTGCGAGTTCAAGACCAGCAAAAGGGCCCAAGCTCGACTCAGGCTTGCATCCTTCCGAGGTCGCTAAAATGAGTACCCAGACTGTTGGGGGCAAATTAGTTTACTTGCTAATTAGCTTACTTGCTGTTCACCGCTATGATCTTTGGAATAGTGGTATATAAATAAAACAAATTATTAATTATTATTATAACTTCGCCTCCCCTCCCATCCCCTCATTTATATTCCACATAAAGAGATGGCAACACCCTTACGTATAAGAAAATGAAAGAAAGAAAGAATAAACATTAGACAAACTAGCAAATGTTTTCCAAATGTCGAGAGATCAGCATAAGTTATTATTTCATAGCAATACACCTTTCTTTAAAAAAAAAGAGAAAACCTTATTATTAACCTTACTTATTTTCCCCTCACATCATTTTAGTAATTTCATTTGCCATATTCTCTTTTCAACAATGAATTGATAAGAAGATAGTAATTTAATCAATGAATCCCAAAATCACTTAATTGTTAAATCTAAATTGCAGATCTGGAATCTTTTGCAATCATTAATAAATTTACTGTTGGTTTTCCCATCTAATATATATTACAGTTTGTCCATTTCCTCAATATCTTCCATTTTTTCTATGCTTTCCTTCTCTCTGGGTGTAGTAAATGTTATTTTGCTAGGAGTACTCTAGTTGCAGTTACCATATGTCAGCAGAGTCTGCCAGTTTCTTTCTCAGAGCTTCCTTTGATATTAAATAGGCCTAATAAGAAAAATTCTGGATTTATGTTGAATTTCTTCTGTAATATTATTTGCATTTTAGATCTTATCATGAGCCAGAACTTCTTAACTTTCCCACATTTTCATCATACATGGTTAAAAAGTTCCAATTTCTTTAGTGCAATTCCAACATAGATTATTAGATTATTCGTAAATCTTTGCTAATCTGTTTGGGGAGAAATACTATCTGAACACACGTTTTCATTTAAATTGTAACATCTCATATTGGTATAGTTGCTTTTTCCATAATTTCTCCCAGTTATCTAATTCTATATTATAGCCAATATCTTTGGCCCATTTTACCATACAGTCTTTCAATTCATCTTCCGAAATAAAATTCAATAACATTGTTGTTGTTGTTCCTGCTATTTCAGAACTCCCAGAATGTTCAAATCAGATATTCAGGGGTTTTTTGTACTCTCTCATTTCCTTTTTGAAGGTGTGTCTTTGTACGGTTGGCCAATATTGGGGTTCTCTTGGTCTCGCTATGGATCCGGATCACATCCTGTGCTGATGAAAAGTGTGTAGCCTGTGGATACAACTACCAGCTCTATCCTGTAAGTAGTATAAACTGAAATAATTTCTGGACTGTGGCTCTTTACAGACCACCGAAATACGGCGGTCTGCTGGCGCTGCTCTTTGCTGCGCGAGGGAGCTGCTGCGTGCAAACCGCGCGACTCCCTCGCGCAGCAAAAAAGGAGCTCCAAAATGGAGCTCCTTCTCGCTGCGCGGCTATGATGCTGCGAAGCGCCACTGGCACACTCATGGCGTCATAGCCGCCGCGACACGTGCGGAAGCACTGCGTCCGCTACATAAAAATGGCGGCGGCCATCTGGAGCAGCCGCCGTCAGTTTTTACACGCAGAGCGCGTATTTTAATGGCGGTGTGTAACCCGCCTATGACTTCTGGAAGAATTGGTCTTGGAAGCAAATGTTTTGTAGCTGAACTGGAACACTTGGAAAGTTACTTTTAAAAAGCAATTCATTCCATTCCTACTTACAGTGTAATTTATGTCTGTTATTCATTGCTCATTTTTTAAAAAAGTAATTGGTTATGTTTCCCATTACTTTTTTCATTATTCATACATTAGAAGAGAATGACATGAAAGTGGAAAAATACAGTAAAAATGTCTCTTAACAAGTAACCTAAAAATAACTAGGAAGTCTGACTTGTTTCACTAATAATGTAATTTTCAGCTGTTATGTCAGTTTTGATGTGTAACTGTTATACCAAGAAAGATGACTTGTTACAAGATGATTTGTGACAGCTGTGTTATGCCAATGTTATATGTCACTCTGGATGTCTCAAGTTCTGGGCTGGATGCTCCCCTGTTGTGGCTAGGGAGCCTAGCTTTTTGATCTGAACTCCACAGCTTCCTCTGTTTTGCTACATAACATTTGGCCTGACTAAACTAGTCTGATGCCTCCAGTGTATTGAAGGAATCTTCCATCATTGCATGTGCCAAAGTAAGGTTGAACTATCAGTCCTGTCAGCATTTGTACATAGAATGTAGAGGAGGCACTGCTTTTCTCCTTTGCCTCAGGCATCAAAATAGCAGTGGATAGATCTTCTTGCACATAATTAACTGTAATTGTTGTAAACTGGGTTTGGGGGAATGAAGTGGGAAGCAGTATTAGCCAACTGTCATCATCTGGCCTTGGAGGAAGTGAAAAGGCCGGCCCAACTCCATCGGGCCTGGCCTCGATTAAGAAGAAGAGCCCTCCCTCCAGTTCATCTGCCTTGGTCCAGGCCTCAGAGGGAGAGAAGAAATGCTGGACGTGATCCCCTTCCCCACCACCATTCCCTTCTCCTTTTGTGTCATGTCTTTTTAGATTGTAAGGCTGAGGGCAGGGAACCGTCTAATTAAAAAGATTGTATGTACAGCACTGTGTAAATTTACAACTCTATATAAATAAAGCTTAATAATAATAATAATAATAATAATAATAATAATAATAATAATAATAGCTCTTTGATCAGCTAAATCCTCTTTCCAGATTTATTCTCATAATTCTCTTGTCTCTTTCAGTGTTGGGAATCTCGAGTTGGCCAGGAAATGTATAAGCTTATGATCTTTGACTTCATCATCATTTTTGCTGTTACAGTCTTCATTGACTTTCCTAGAAAGTGAGTATACAATTCAGTGGAGAGGCATCCCCTTTCTTTAGAGTTTAATATTGAGACTTAAAGTAATTTGCTTTCAATTTTAAACAAAATATATATTGTCCATGACATCCTATCTTGAGGAATTGTAGCCTGTGTAAAAATATAGTTAGTAAAGATAAGCCAGTATTCAGGCATGTTTTCAGATCCTTGCTTGTTCTGAAACTGTAGATACAACATAACATTTCAGCTTTTCAAATGGGAAGCCAAACCTTGCAAATTTGTCTTGCTATGACTAGAACATGTGACTTAAATAAGCCCTGAATAACATCTAGCATAGCTCCTCTGTTGTAGTCTGTAGTAGGAAAGGAAAGGACTAAGAACGGGAAGAGAAGAGGTACAATGTGACAGTTATAAACTAAACATGGAAGAGAACCTTCCTTACAAATCAGTATGTAAAGAAATCTTGTGGCACCTTTGAAACTAACTGAAACAAAGAAGTTGGCATCATGAGCTTTCGTAGACTTAAGTCTACTTATTCAGATTCATTGGGTAGAGTGGAAAGTTAGGGACAGACTTATATAACACTTTTTAAATTTTTCCTCACAAATGCTTGAAGAAGCCTGTTTCTCCCTTCTGGCCTCATGGTACTCTGAAAATTGTATTAGCCTAGCTATAAATCAGTTTTACCCAATCCACTGACCTCCAGATGCTGTTGGACTGCAGTTCCTGCCATTATCCGGAGATTATGGTCCTATAGCCCATTACATTGTACATTGATCTACTGTATTACATCACATTGAAAAAACTGCTATAAATGCACTTCGGATGTTGTTTTGTTACTAAGGTTTTGTTTCTGACAATGAAAATGTTGTTGGTGCACTTTAAAGTAAGTTGGGTTGTTGTTGTTGTTCTTGTTAGGTTAATGGTTACCCATTGTTCAGTTAAAGCCTTTCGGTGGTGTGGGATGCAGGAGTTTGCCATCCCTGACAATGTTTTGGAAATAGTTTATGGGCAAACCATCTGCTGGATTGGGACTTTCTATTGCCCACTTCTCCCTGCAATTGCAACAATAAAGTATTTCATTGTATTTTACATTAAAAAGGTAAGTGATCTTTTTCTCCTTACATTGTAGGTGTCATCTGTAACAAAAGTTTTAATAATAGCCCATTCTGACTGTGGATTGTCATATTGTAGTCCAACACATCTGGAGGATGAAGATGGTTTTGTTATGGACCATCTTGTCCGGTCTGGATAACAGGTTAAAAATCTATAGCTGTTCATGCAACTCTTTCTTTGGTGGAAACTGCATGCTTCATGGAATAATGAGCCAAACTGCAATGAAACAAAGGAAGGCTGGTGGAGTTCTAGCATTAGGTGAGGTGGAAAAGGGGTTCAAGTAGGAATAGATAGTTAGTTCCTGATGAGCATAATTCTTAAGGTAGAACGGGGGAACCTGTGAACTTCCAAATGTTGCTGAGCTCCAGATTCCATTACCTCTTACCAGCCTGGCTCTACCTTAAAGTTTAGGTTAGGGTTGTGGTTGCCAACACATGGGGCTCATTCCCACTGGAGAAATAACCCGCATCCTGATTCAGCTCTGACCCACTAAACAAATCAATACCAAAAGGCCCCTGTTCCCACTATGAAAAGGGGGCCCATTTGGAATCAATTTTTCCCGTTGGCACACTTGTCGTTCCCATTGGGGAAGACAGAGCAGCCCTTCAGCCAGTACCTCCCCCACCCCAAAGATGTCACACACACACACACCTAGTGCTGCTGCTTTGGGTCCTTTTTTAAAAATTAAAACTAATAACAAAATTGATAGATTGGCAAAGCCACTACTTACAAAGGCGAGTAGCTGCTTAGCCACTCTACCGATTTTGTGATTAGTTTTGTTTTAAAAAAAAAAAGAGAAAGAATCCTCCATCCTCCTTCTCCTCCCGGTGTGTGTGTGACATCTCTGGGGATGGATGACACACATCCCTCTGCCATTTGCCCCTCCCCTCTGAAAGAATCGATACCAATCTGGTGTTTTACTTGTTTTAGTGTTATTTTGTGTTATTTTGAAATGGCCTAAGGGCTAATCAATAAACATTTCCTTCTGTTAGTTGGTAGTGGGAATGAGCCCATGGATAAAAGTAGTTGTTAACAGACACGTGTGTATAAGGCAGTGATGGCGAACCTTTTTAAGGTTGCGTGCCGGGGGCGGGGCTTCTACCCCCAGGATGGGGTCTGGGTGCCGGGGCGGGGCTTCCGCCCCCCAGGGGGCAGGGCTTCCACCCCCTTTTCAGAGGGAGGGAGCCTCTGGCTCCTCCCCCGGCGTTTGCCGGCCCCTGAGGGTCCCTCCTGGGGCTGTCAGAGGCCGGCAAAAGGGCCCTCGCCCTTCCTTTGCTTGCCGGGAAAGGGCTCCGCAGAGCCCTTTCCCGGCGAGTGAAGGCAAGCCGGGAGGAGGAGGAGGCCGCTTGGCACTGCGGCGATGGCCGCGATGACAAGCGGCCCCCGTGCTCCTTCCCAGCGGCCGAGGCTTCCTCCCAAGCCGGGGAGGAGGAGGAGGCCGCTTGGCACCGCGGTGATCACTGCGATACCAAGCGGCCCCCACACCCCTTCCCAGCCTGGGAGCAAGCCGAGGCTTCCTCCCAAGCTGGGAGGAGGAGGCGGCGGCTGGGCACGCGTCCCAGCCGCCTCCTCCTCGGCCTTCGCTAGCCGGGAAAGGGCTCCACGGAGCCCTTTCCCGGCAAGCCAAGGCAAGCCGGGCGGGAAGAGGGCTGGGAGGAGGAGACAGATGCGCACGTGCCTCTGTCTCCGCCTTCTCCCTCGCCCCCTGTGCCTGGCGAAACCGCGTCACGTGCCACGGGTTCGCCATCACAGGTATAAGGCAAATGCAGGCTGCCATAAGGTGGATGAGGAAGATACAAAGAAGCTTCTACCTTCCTTGGAGCCCAAACATTAACCTTACAGCACCTGAACTGAGATACTCTGTTCTCTTTAGGTGAGTCTGATGCATACATGTAAGCCTTCAACACGTCCTTTCAGGGCATCTAGCTCCAACTTTTTCTTCTTGGTGGTGCTTTTGATTGGCCTTATCTTAGCTTTCATTCCATTGGGACTTAGCATGACACGGTAAGTCATTTTTCATTTTTTCCCTGCCATTTTGAAATGGTAATCCAAGGAATGGGATATAAGGCTCTAAGTTAACTTGCCATTACTGTGAAAGCATGCTTGAAACAAAATGGCCTTTTTGTTTTAAAAAAAGTTTGAAATATCTGAAATGTTTTTCAAAATATTTGAAAAATCTGAAACATCCATTGTCATACGTTATGACAGTGAATCAAATATGGGGTGGAGGGGCCATGACTTTCCAGATGTTAGATCACAGCTCTTGTTCATTTCTAGTAAGCATGGGGCCAGTAATTCTAGCAAGAGGATTATGGGAGCTGATATCTAAGAGCACTTAGCTTAGTGTATGAGTGGATAGTTGCAGAAGATGATGGTATATAATATGATAACTTCCACTTTGTGTTCTCTCCCCCCCCCCCCCCCCCGCATTAAAAAGCATTCCCTCTTCAAAAGCATGTGGAGCTTTTGTAAATTTTGTGCATTCGTGGAATATTCTTTATCATACAATCAATCAACTCCCAGATGTATTGAAGACAGTTCTGGATGGCCTAGCATCAGAAGCCTTCGCAGTACCTTTCTTTATGGTTATCTGGTGAGTGTTGCCAGGGCTGACCTTAGCATCCTTTGAATTTTGGTCATATTGACCAATTGTAGAAGACAGGACAAATGTTTCATACAGGCAGTTATTGTACCATGGTCAAAAACTATCAACTCCACCCTGCAAAAGGCTGCTACATAAACTGCAAACACACTTAGCTTTTAGCTTACAGGAATGGGATACAAGGCTCTAATTAATTAGAAAAAAAATCTGGCATAATAAATGCCCATGCATTATTATGACATAAGGAACAGTGTGATATTTAGATCACATGTTCAGAGGCCTAAATTCTATGGATAGTTTCTCTAAAGTAGACCCATTTAATTAGTTGTTGAATAGTGAAACAACATATATGTAAATCTGATTGATTCAATGGTTCTATTCTATTGGGGCTATCAGAAGGAAATGATCAGAATGAAAAACCCCAGCACAGCCTGGGCCAAGAACATAGGCTACTGTTTGGAGACAAAATATTGAGTGAATTCTTGGTCAGTCTGCAAAAGATGTTCCTGCGTTCAGGATCTCTGCTTTTCTGTATAATTTGTTGAGCCCATATTATGATGCATCTCAGTTTTCTGGATAGTGCTTTACACACCTAAGGTATCCATCCACATTAAAGTATCCTGATGTATCTCTCACTCTCCAATTTGTTTTACAGCCTTATTATGTTCTATCTCATTGCCTTAGCTGGTGCACATAAGCGAGTTGTTGATCAGCTCAGGGAACAATTAGTGATGGTAAGTTCTAATCCATTGACATAATTTCTTTATTCCAGTGGGGTGCCACAGGGTTCTGTCCTGGGCCCAGTGCTATTCAACATCTTTATCAATGACTTGGATAAAAGAATAGAGGGGACCCTATTCCACACAATTTCTCCCAAAAGATTCTCTGGAGCTGGGGAGGTTTAACCCAACCACCCCAAGCTCAACTTATGCTGTTTCATCCACTATACCCACATAAAACAACAATATTGGTCTCACCTGTTAATTGAGCTTAACAAGCCAATATGACTCAAGGCTGCATCAATAGGAATGTAATGTTTAGATCAAGTAATCGTGCCACTCTGTAGTGCTTTGATCAAACCTCACCAGGAATACTGTGTCCAGTTCTGGTATTTTTAGATTGTAAGACTGAGGACAGGGAAATGTCTAATTTTAAAAAAGTAAGCTGTTTTAGCTGAAGAGCAGGGTATAAATAAATAAATTTATTATTATTATTATTATTATTATTATTATTATTATTATTATAGTTCTGCACCACAGGTCAAGAAGGATATTGACAAACTGGAATGTGCCCAGAAGAGGGCAACCAAAATGGTGAAAGGTCTGGGATCTATGCCCTATGAGGAATAGTTTAGGGTCCTGGATATGAGAAGGTTGAGGTGGCATGATAAGCATGTTTAAATATTTGAAGGAATGTCATATCAAGGATGGAGCAAACCTGTTTTCTGATACCCCAGAGACTAGTACACAGAGGAGTGGATTCAAACTAAAAGAAAAGGGATTCCACCTAAACATTAGGAAGAACCTCCTGACACTAAGAGTGTTCGACAGTGGAAGACAATGCTGCCTTGGAGAGTAGTGGAGTCTCCTCCTTTGGAGGTTTTTACACAGAGGCTGGATGGGCGTCTGTTGTGAGTGCTTTGATAGTGTCTTCCTGCATGGCTGAAGGGATTGGATTGGATGGCCCTTGTGGTCTCTTCTAGCTCTATCAATCTGAAAATGCAGGCATGTGTATTTATTTTTCTTGATCTTGAAGTAACCTTTCTTTAATCATCTTCCCTTTGCCAGAGTGAGGGACTTGCACACTGTGTTGAAGAACTGAATATGCTCACTCTATTCTTATTCTTTGTAAATGCTGTAGGAGAGCCGGGACAAACTCTTCTTAATCAGGAAGTTGACTGACGCCCAGAGACTTCGCTGAGAAAGTTTTCATTGCTTTCTATTTTCCTAGTAATTTTTGAAACTACTTCTTAAAAAGACACCAGAATAGAAAGCTGCAGTGCCTTGAACCTTGGGAAAATATTTTTGGGACCTCATTGTTACAATCTGGGATGGACAGGTTGAGTTGCGTGCCTTCTGCAACAGTCTTCATTCTTTTATCAGTGTCTTGAGAACATTTTAGAACATCTTTATAGCCTTTTATGTCCTATTTGCTTTTTCCATTGGCATGTATAAATGAGTTGTAGATCAATTCAGAGAACCCTTATATTAAGCTGTTATACTTGTCATCAAGTGTGTGTCTCATTTTTAAGGATTTCTGTATTTTCCCCCCTTTGTACAGGATTAATTCTGAATAACTTTACACAAAAAAAACTGTACTGTAGTAGGGATCTATGTGATGGTATATTTTATTAGTTACATTTTAAGCCTTTATTTTTGAGGGGTCTTACTGGGAAGATTATGTATATTTTCCTTGGGTTGGAAAGCTGCTCATAGACCTTCCCCAGTGTTATAACTATACTAATCTGAATGGCAGTAAAGTTGGACTGGTCATATGATAGCATGTGTCCATTTCTGTGTTTCTCAATCAGTGAAGCAGATCAGTCACTTCTAGCACATGGATGCAACTCCAAATGTACAGTGGAAGGTTGTGAATGGTGACATATTACCTGTCAGTAGCTCAGAGTCTGTGGATTATTGTCTCTGAAGATTGTTTAGGATTCAGTCTTCGCATAGATGTCTCTATCTGGCCTGGGAGGGAGTGAAAAGACAGGCCCAGTGCCATCCTTAAGAAGCAAAGCCCTCCCTGCAGTCCATCTGCCTTGGTCCAGGCCTCAGAGAGAGAGAAGAACCGCTGGACCTGATCCTCTTCCCCACCACCTTTCCCTTCTCCTTTTGTGTCGTGTCTTTTTAGATTATAAGTCTGAGGGCAGGGAACCGTATAATCTCTCTATATAAATGAACATGTAAATGTTCATTTGTTCAAAGTCTTAAATCTCCGAAAGTTCTTCACTGATTGCTTTGGAATTTTGACACAACGTTCCATTCCAATACACACATGTTTTATATACCTACTGTGCTTTTACATACCTACTATTATATAGATGTCACATCTGTGACAGGTAAAAATATGGGTTTTTTGGGGGACAGCACTATCTGTTGGAGATAACAGCAACACATGCTATACTAAATATTTTACCATTCCATTTTGATGTTTCTGATGTACGATCCATTTATGATCCGTGAACGAGGAGAGCGAGTTGATGGACAACCTGGCATATTCAAAGAAACTACGATAGCAGACTGTACACCATGCATCCCAATCAAGATGAATGCTTCTTTCTTGGCATGCTGTTGGGAAATGTGCCTGGTCCAATGTCTTTCCAGCAATTGAGAATGGACAGCAGTGTTACATGTGCCACTTTCCGCAGCACATGTCCAGCTCTGAATTAATTGGCGAATAACCGACTGGGATTTATGCATTAATGACGTGTGCAACACATCACATCCAAATCAAATTGGTGCATTGTTTGCAATCATATTGACTGCCTGCTCTCCTTCATCTCCCAACAGAGTCATGGGAGAAATATAAATCACACATGGTTGAAGAAATTGAAATTTCATTGAAACTCCCACGTTCAACATTTCCAAAGCATCTGGCATAGGAAAAGTATTGCAGAAATGCAAACTTACAGTTTGGGATGAATGCACAATGGCGCACAAAAAATCGCTCAAGGCTCTTGATTGATCATTGCAAGATTTGCATGGAAACATCAGACCATTTGAGAATGCATTCATATTGCTTGCAGGAGATTTCAGGCAAATGTTACCTGTAATTCCTCAGTCGACACCAGCGGACAAAATAAATGCTTGCCTGAAATAGCCTACTTTGTGGCGACACGTAAAGACGTTAAAATTAACTACAAATATGCATGTCCACCTGCAAAACTGAAATATTCTCACATCAATTGCTGGAAATTGGGAAGGGAAAGATGCCGGGTGATGTGACCTCAGGAAGAATTTCATTGCCTCATAACTTCTGCAATTTAGTGACGTCAAAAGAAGAGTTGGTTGAAAAAGCATTTCTCAATATTCAAACCAATTATAAGAATCATAGAATCGTAGAGTTGGAAGAGACCACAGGGACCATCCAGTCTAACCTCCGAATCAGTTGGCTGAATGAACAAACTATTCTTGCGGCCAAGAACAAAGATGTCTACGAACTTAACAATATTATTCAGTCTATCAGTCAAAGAGAGGCAGTCACATACAAGTCTGTCAACACTGTTGTGGAAGCAGATGAAGGGCTTAATTATCCAACACAATTTTTGAATTCACTCAGTGTGCCAGGGATGCCATTGTATGTACTGCCATTGAAAATGGCGTTCCAGTTACGCTGCACAATATCAACCAGCCAAAGCTTTGCAACGGCACGCAACTTGCAGTAAAAAAATTAATGAGCGACGTTGAAGCAACCATCTTGACAGGACCTTTCAAAGGTGAAGATGTCCTCCTTCCTCGCATTCCTGTGATTCCAACGGATATGCCATTTCAATTTAAGAGATTGCAGCTCCCAATTCGATGGGTGTTTGCACTCACCATCAACAAAGCTTAGGGCCAATCTAAGTGGCTTCCAGGTGATGCATGCCCCGTAATTTGGCTGAAAGCTGCACAGAGAGCACTCCAACCTGGAAGAACTGGTACAAAAAGCAGCAGTGAAGTCGCTCCTGCCGGCTGCCAGTTTGGGGACCAACTAGGACTGGAGTGGCCAGAGGCTGCCCCAAGCTGCTGGTTTGCATGGCCTCTGTGCCTGGATCTATCCCTGGACCTTTTAAACATGGTTTTAGAAGAGCTGCAATAAGCTATTCCTGACCAGAAGGCTGACAGAAACTCAGAGGTTATAGCTAGAGGTCAGTGGGCATTTATATAGATAGCATCAGAAGCCTCTCCACAGAAACCACTTTTATCTGTCTATTGACTGGCATACATTCAAGCTGCAGGATCCTAATAACCACTTGTTAGATTGAGGCAAAGGGTTTTGTCAATAGGAGCAGGAAGGGAAGATGGGCTTCCTGCATAATTTGAACACACACACTTTTTATTGTACAATATGTGTTACATTGTTGTTACAATTGTGCATTATAGCAATTATATACATATATATTGATGAAAGTGGCAGGATCCCTTTTATATGTAGAGTTCAGTCCCTTGACATTCCATGATAACATATTAATAGCCCATTTTTATTTCACTGTTAATTAATTGTCGGTTGGTCTATTTAATAATGAAGGGTCTTCCTCCTCTAGGTCTTCTTTGCATTAGGGTTCCATGATTTGGAAATGATTTGAAGGTGCACACAACACACACACACACACACGTTTTTAAGCTCTCTGTATGCTTCATATTGTGGAAGCTGAACTAGAATGACTTGGGGAAGTGCGAGAAATAAACTGTTTGATCCTCAGTTCCGTGGTCCATGCTTGTTCCTTCTTCAGCAGTAATCCTGCAAATGATTAAAATGTTGCATTTGACCATGTCCAGCTTTCTACACATGTGCTATATTTGGGGGTACAGGGAAAGAAAAATGGGTTGTGTGTACTCGCTTAAGACACAGTGTTTAGGATAAATTGCATCTGAACAGAATCAAGTGACAATCCACAGAATCTAGGGAGAAGCTTGTTCACGCACCCCCATAAATAGGCCAATATGAACATGGAGCATTAGTGGACTCCCAGTTCTTCTCAGCTGTGACTAGAGCGGGCAAACATGATGTGAGATGGCATCCAAGAACACATCTAGTGAGCCACAGGGTCTCTACTTTTATTTATAGGGACTACAGTGTGGAGAGAGCTAGGGAGAACAGGGATGAGATGGAGTCAACCACAAGCTTTTGGGCTGAACTTGGGCCCAGCCTGGCCTAGTCTATTTTACACACTGGCAAATTAAAGGGGAAGGGTTCCGGGGGGGGGGGGGGGGTCAAGCAACAAATGCAATACAGAGGAGTAAGTGAGGGGTCTGAAGGCTATGGTACTTTGGACATACTTTGGACATGAGTCCACATGACCCCTTAGAAGACATGGCCATCCTCTGAGGCTATATATATATATATATATATATATATATGTGTGTGTGTGTGTATACATATGGGGTTGCCATGACCCTCCTCTGAGGCTGATGGACCCGACCATCGCGGAACTCCCAGATGACAAAAAGTGGATCATGACAGCTCCGGCCAGACATTCCACTGACTGTGCCTCCAAGATCTTGTCGGGCTCGATAGCCCTGAGATGCCACGCATGGCTGTGCTCCTCGGACCTTACTCCACAGGCCAGGTCTGCAATAGAGGATATGCCCTTTGATAATTCTGGTCTGTTCAACAGAGAGACCAATGAGAAATTAAGCTTCCGTTACCAGATGAAGATGGCTGCATGGAAGCACGGAATGTCCTCATCCTCCAAATTTCCTCGCATGAGATACGGGAGCCAGCGCCCGTGGTACCCGCACTCACAGCACCGGCCCCAGCAGCAGGACCGCCAATACCATCCTCAAGACAGGCCGCCTCAGAGCCGTCCATCCCAGTCTCCATCGGCCCAGCCGGATCGGCGCCAGACGTCCCAGCCCAGATACCAGCAGGGCTATAAGAGGAAAGATGGCAAAGGCAAGCGCAGGTTTTGAAGTCTCCCAGCGCACTTCGCTTCTTCTTTTTCCGACAGATTGAAGCCTTTAACACCTGGGCTTCGATCACAACGGACTCTTGGGTTCTGGACATCATCCAACGGGGTTATGCCCTTGAGTTTCTGCAGCTCCCGCCCACTGGAGCTATTAATTCCACCTTACCCTCGGACACCCTTCTCAACGAAGTGCGCTCCCTTTTAGAGAAAGGGGCTATCGAGCCCGTGGATCCCGCTCGGACCCGATACTGCTTCTTCTCAAGATATTTTACGGTCCCGAAGAGGGACTCTGGACTTAGACCTATCCTGGACTTATGCCTTTTGAATTCTTTTATTGTTTACAAACGTTTCAGAATGGTAACCCTTGCCTCTATTTTGCCGTTGTTACAGAAGGACTCCTGGTTCGTCACTTTAGATTTGAAGGACGCTTATTTTCATATCTCCATCAGAGAAGGTCACCGTCGGTTCCTCGCCTTCACCATCGGAACCGACACCTTCCAGTACAAGGTTCTGCCATTCGGCCTTTCTACAGCACCGAGGGTTTTCACAAAATGTATGGCCCCCGTGGTGGCATACCTTCAGCAGAAAGGGATAACCATCTTCCCCTACTTGGACGACTGGCTATTCACCACTCCATCCCGAGAGACGCTACTGCGGGACGTCCAGTTTTCACTATCGCTGTTAGAGGCGTTGGGACTCCAGGTCAATTTGCAGAAATCACATCTCTCCCCAACGAAGAGACTGGACTTCATTGGGACGACTCTAGACTCCAAAGAGATGAAGGCCTTCCTTCCGCGCCCAAGATTTCACGCCTTGACCTCCTCTCTAAAGGACTGTCTCTCCCGAAGAAAAGTCCGAGCACATACAGTCCAAGTCACCATGGGCCACTTAGCTTCCATGACCTTCGTTACCCCCTGGGCCAGGTTGCGCTTCAGGCCTCTTCAGTCGTGGTTCCTGTCCGTCTTCAATCCCGTACAAGACTCCCCAAGGAAGGTGCTCACCATCCCGAGGAAGGTCCAGAGATCCTTGCGTTGGCGGCTTGAACCAACAACGTCTGCATGGGCATGCCCTTCATACCCCCACAGCCGGACATTACCCTTACAACAGATGCCTCCTTAATAGGATGGGGTGCCCATGTCCTAGATTTTACCATCAAGGACAAGTGGTCGCGGACAGAGACTTCTCTCCACATAAACGCTCTAGAAATGCTCGCAGTGGAGAAAGCTCTCAAGGCCTTCTGCTGCCTCCTCGCCAGCAAGGTAGTACTATTGCTCACGGACAATACTACCACCATGTACTACCTCAACAAGCAAGGGGGCACAAGATCAGCGATGCTCCTGGAGATCACCCTCCGCATCTGGGAGTGGTGCATTGCCCACAGCATCTTGTTGCAGTGCATCCATCTACCAGGAGACCAGAACGACCGAGCAAACCAACTGAGCAGATCCCCAAAGACCTGCCACGAATGGAGACTCCATCCGGAGGTGGTTGCCAACCTTTTCCTCCGATGGGGGTTCCCAGTGTTGGACCTCTTTGCTTCTCCAGACAACACCCACATTTCGGAGTTTTGCTCTCGGACTCAGGGACCGAGCTCCAGGGGAGGCGCCTTCCAACTCGACTGGAGCCAGGGACTGCTGTATGCCTTCCCCCCCTTTCCCTTATTAACGAGGGTGCTGTCAAAAATCATGACGGACCAGGCCGACGTCATTCTAATTTCCCCGTGGTGGCCGAGACAGCCGAGGTTTGCCCCACTCCTCCATCTGTCCAAAGGACTTTATCTCCGGCTCGACTACCATCCCGACCTCCTCTCTCTCCACAACGGGATGGTCCTGCACCCCGACATGGAGTCTCTCCCATTGGCAGCATGGAGGATCCGCTGTTAGTTTCCCTCCCGGCTGACATACGGGATGTGATAATGGCGGCTCAGAAGCCCTCTACGCGCAAGGCCTATGATTATAAGTGGGACAAATTTCTCGCCTTCCTCAACGAGAAGGACATTGTACCATCGCAGGTTTCTATTTCCACGATTTTGGGCTTCCTTATGTTCCTGGCTGACGCAGGACTATCTTTGAATTCTATTAAGTGTTATTTGTCTGCTATCTCCTCCCATTATACGTTTGGAGATAAACCTTCTTTATTTAGAAACCCACTGGTGAAGAGATTTCTGCAAGGGTTCAATAACCTTCACCCACCTCGTTCTTCTCCTACCCCAGCTTGGAGCCTGGAATTGGTACTCTCCAAGCTGACCTCTAAGCCCTTCGAGCCCATGGCTACGACAGACCTGAGGCTGTTGACATGGAAGACAGTCTTCCTGGTAGCCATCACCTCTGCTCATCGGGCCGGTGAACTGTGTGCGCTATGGACTGACCAGCCCTATTTCCGCTTCCACAGGGACAAGGTTGTGCTTCAGACTGACATCACTTTCCTGCCTAAGGTTGTGTCAGCCTTTCATCTCAATCAGGACATTATTCTTCCCACTCTGGCCCCAAACCCATCCACTGATGAGGAGCGTCGTATGCACTCACTAGATGTCAGAAGGGCACTGGCATTCTATTTGGACAGGACCTCGGGTTCGAGGCTCTCCAATAGACTTTTTGTTTGCTACTCGGAAGCAAAGAAGGGGCTGCCTGTTTCATCTCAAAGATTCTCTAAGTGGGTTTCAAACACCATTTATTTGTGTTATGAACTGGCAGGCGTCCCTGCTTCGATATGGGTTCGGGCCCATGCAACTAGGGCGGTGGCAGCATCCTCAGCCTTTTTGATGGGGATCCCCCTCGAGGATGTCTGCCGGGCTGCTACCTGGTCCCAGCCACTGACATTTATTAGGCACTACAGGCTGGACTCCAGGGATAGGCAGGGAGCAGCCTTTGGGAGGGCAGTGTTACTCTCAGGTTTGCATTGATTGCACAGACAAGACCATGTTGGTCACATTGTTTATTCTGTGTCAATAAATTTGATTGGTTTACATGCTTGGACACTCCCTCCTCCTTTGACTTTAGCTAGCCAGTCTAACCCATTTGTGTGATTCGCACAGACCACGAAGAAGAAGGATAGGTTGCTCACCTGTAACTGTGTTTCTTCGAGTGGTAATCTGCAAATTCACACAAATCCCGCCCATCCATCCCCTCAGTGTCCCGCTCATGATTATTGCTGACATTACTGTCGCGCTGCGGTGGCTCATTCAGAACTGAAGGAGAGCGGGCCGCTAGGGGCTTTAGATAGGGGTGGGTGGGGATACCGCCAAAAAGTTGCAGAAAGTTACTTTGCATTCTGCCCAGAGATTCTAGAAGTTTCCAAGCATTGCTGCGCAGGCACAGAATAACCCATTTGTGTGAATTCGCAGATGACCACTCAAAGAAACACAGTTACAGGTGAGCAACCTGTCCGTGTGTGTGTATATGCTGTTCTTATTGTCATATGCCTTCAAGTTGTTTCTGACTTATGGCGACCCTATCATATATATATATATATATATATATATGGGGTTGGCATGGCCCTCTGAGGCTGAGAGAGTGTGACTTATGAGTGTATATAATCATACATAACTGTATATAGAATTGTGTGTGTGTGTGTGTATATATATATACAATTTTATACATATGCATATATATATATAAGCATATATAATATACATAGTTTTATATGAATATATATACACATATACATAATTCTGTATACACAGTTATGTATATTTTATATATATATATATATACACACACACACACATATACATATACATTTATGTAATTTTGATGGTGACTTGAATGTCAATGTTAGAGGTCTTGGAGGACAGTTCCCATCATCCTCATAAGGCCTTGCTCTTGAATGTTTTCCGAACAATAATAATAATAATCAACCATTCACCTTTTACATGATTTTGACAATGCTCCACGTGCAAAGAGGTAGGCCACGCCCCTCAGGAATAGGCAGCCAATGGGAGCGGAGGAAGGTCCAGGTGAAGAGAAGGAGGCCGCGCCCCCGGGAACAGGGAGCCAATGGGAAAATCACAGGAGTGGCTGATAAAGAACATTCCTAATACACTCAGGGCACTGCAGCCCCTTTGGCAGAGATCGACCCAGCTCCAGAGATCACTCCCTTCTCAGGGCTCACCTGAAAGGCCCATTGCGCAGCAAAACCTATGATAAAGACAAATACAAAGATAGAGAGATAGAGAGATATCTTCCCTCTGCTTCTGCTGCAGGACCAGGGCTGGCTCCAGGACCAGAGGGAAGAAGGACGATGGGTTTGCTGCTGGTGGAGCCCTTTGGACTACAATTCCCATCACCCCTGGAGGGCTGGAGGATTCTGGGACTTTCCAGAAAGGAGCTGGAGGAGGAAGGAAGGGGGCCAGGGAGACCTCCCCAACCTCTGCATGGCCTGGGGATGATGGGAAACCTACTCCAACCCTAGTCTTCTTGAAGGGCTCTAGGACAGAGAACCTGACCATGGTATCCTTCTGGAACGCCTGAGAGAGCTAGGAATCGGAGGCACTGCACTCCAGTGGTTCCGTTCCTACCTCTTGGGCAGATCTCATATGGTGAAGCTGGAGGGCGCTTGCTCCTCTAAGAGGGAATTGACATCTGGTGTCCCTCAGGGAGCTATTTTGTCCCCCACTTTGTTTAACATTTACATGAAACCGCTGGGAGAGATCATCCGGAGACACGGGGTGCGGTGTTATCAATATGCTGATGACACCCAAATATGTGTGTCTCCGACTGATGCAGTGACTAAGGATGGCATCTCTCCTCTGAATGCCTGCCTGGAGTCGGTAATGGGCTGGATGAGGGAAAACAAACTCAGCCTGAATCCAGAGAAAACGGAAGTACTGGTGATAGATCCCCAAGGTCTAAGGAAGGATATTTGTCTGCCTGTCCTTGACCCTTGACGGGGTCACACTTCCCCTGAAGGACGAAGTTCGCAATCTAGGAGTACTTCTGGACTCGTTCCTGCAGTTGACATCTCAAGTGGATGCAACAGCCAGAAGTGCTTGCTGTCAGCTTCGGTTGATACGCCAACTGCGACCCTTCCTGGACTGAAGGGACCTTGAAACTGTGGTACACGCTCTGGTAACCTCTCGTCTAGACTTCTGTAATGCGCTCTACTTGGGGCTACCCTTGTACTGAGTTCGGAAGCTTCAGCTAGTACAGAATATGGCAGCCAGACTGGTCACCGGTACATCTAGGTTTGACGATAGAACACCTATTTTAAAAGATCTTCACTGGCTGCCTATTCGCTTCCGGGTACAATACAAGGTGTTGGTTATGACCTATAAAGCCCTATATGGCTCGGGTCCAAGTTACTTGTGGGACCGCCACTCCCCATACAATCCGCCCCTTAGAACATTGGGCAAGAATCTATTGGAAACTATGAATCCCAAATACGCTTCCACTTCACAAAGAGCCTTCTCAATAAGGGCTCCTAGATTGTGGAACAGCCTTCCTGAGGACATCCGATTGGCACCTCATTAGAGATATTCAGGAAAGCAGTGAAAACTGAACTATTTCACCAAGCATGTCCAGATATGTTATAAGATAATGACTGACATGCCCCTGAATTGAGATGCTGCTTAATTCCCGATTGTACTGTATTATGTATTGTATGGTTATTCTTAACCATTAGTTAATATGTTGGTTTTAATCTTCATAATGGGTTAGAGAATTTTAATTTATATATATATATATTAAAGGTGCCCCCACCCAGTTCCTTTAATATATATATTTCAAATATATATATTAAAAGAACTGGGTGGGGGCGCCTTTTATATATATATATATATATATAAAAAGAACTGTGTGGGGGCACCTTTAATATATATATATGTATTAAAAGAACTGGGTGGGGGCACCTTTAATATATATATATATGTGTGTGTATATATATATATATATATATATATTAAAAGAACTGTGTGGTGGCGCCTTTTATATATATATATATATATATATATATATATTAAAAGAACTGTGTGGGGGCGCCTTTTATATATATATATATATATATATATATATATATATTAAAAGAACTGTGTGGGGGCACCTTTAATATATATATATATATGTATTAAAAGAACTGGGTGGGGGTGCCTTTAATATATATATATATATATATATATATATATATATATTTTAAAGGAACTGTGTGGGGGCGCCTTTAAAATATGTATATATATATTAAAGGAACTGGGTGGGGGCACCTTTAAAATATGTATATATATATATATATATATATTAAAAGAACTGGGTGGGGGTGCCTTTAAAATATATATATATATATATATATATATATATAAAGAACTGGATGGGGGTGCCTTTAAAATATATATATGTATTAAAAGAAGTGGGTGGGGGCGCCTTTAAAATAGGTATATATATATATATTAAAAGAAGTGGGTGGGGGCGCCTTTAAAATATATATATATATATATATATATATATATGTATTAAAAGAAGTGGGTGGGGGCGCCTTTAAAATATGTTCATATATATATTAAAGGAACTGGGTGGGGGTGCCTTTAAAATATATATATGTATTAAAAGAACTGGGTGGGGCGCCTTTAAAATATGTATATATATATGTATTAAAAGAACTGGGTGGGGGCGCCATATATATATATATATATATATATCTTGGTGGGGGCGCCTTTAAAATATATTTATTAAAGGAACTGGGTGAGGGCGCCTTTAATCTATATATATTAAAGGAACTGGGTGGGGGCGCCTTTAAAAATATATATTGCATTAAGATTTTTACTGTACACCGCTATGATCATTGTGGAATAGCAGTCTATAAATAAAACATATTATATATATATATATATATATATATATATATTAAAACAACTGGGTGTGGGAGCCTTTAAAATATATATATATATATATATATATATATATATATGTATGTATTAAAAGAAGTGGGTGGGGGCACCTTTAAAATATGTTCATATATATATTAAAGGAACTGGGTGGGGGTGCCTTTAAAATATATATATGTATTAAAAGAACTGGGTGGGGCGCCTTTAAAATATGTATATATATATGTATTAAAAGAACTGGGTGGGGGCGCCATATATATATATATATATATATATATATATATATCTTGGTGGGGGCGCCTTTAAAATATATTTATTAAAGGAACTGGGTGGGGGCGCCTTTAAAAATATATATTGCATTAAGATTTTTACTGTACACCGCTATGATCATTGCGGAATAGCAGTCTATAAATAAAACATATTATATATATATATATATATATATATATATATATATAAACAACTGGGTGTGGGAGCCTTTAAAATATATATATATATATATATATATATATATAAAAATAAAAAGAACTGGGTGGGGGTGCCTTTAATATATATATATATGTATGTATGTATGTATGTATTAAAAGAACTGGGTGGGGGCGCCTTTAAAATATGTATATATATATTAAAGGAACTGGTTGGGGGGGCGCCCAGTGTATATACAATATATATATATATATTGTAATTTAATAGGTTTTGCTGCAGAATGGGCCTTTCAGGTCTAGCAAGAGAGGCAGAGATCGGTCTCTCTCTCTCTCTCTCTTCTGTCTCTGTCTCTGTCTCTCTCTCTCTCGCCGTCGACCTCTGCGTCTCTCTCTCTCTGGGTCGATCCACAGAAGTTGGTAGGAAGCTCAAATAGGCTGCAGTACCCTGAGTATCCACAAGAGGGAGCCATTGTATTGGGAATGTTCTTTATGAGCCAGAACTTGATCAAACCGAAGTCTATGGAGACTCTTCTTGTTGTTGTTGTTGTTGTTGTTGATGATGATGCTGATGATTGCATCTAAATGCACCTGGATGCCTTCCTCCTCTCTTCTTTTCCCAGCCTCCCTTCTCCAACTCAAAAACTTGAGTCCAGCAATGTTTGGCATTTCCAAAGGTTAAGACCCCCCCTCCAAATTCTCTCTCACTTTTTATCATTTATAAGGTGTACGCTTTATTATTATTATTATTATTATTATTATTACAGTATTATTCTGAAAACATGCAAGGGTAGCTGCAGAAATAACCCAGTTTGAGACCACTTTAACTACCCTGCCTGGGATTTGTAGTTTATTATGGCGCAAAGTCTTCTCACAAAGACGACAGGTCCCAGGATTCCCTAGCATTGAGCCAGGGCAGTTAATGCGGTCTGAAACTGGGTTATATTTCTGTGGTTTGGACCTCTGTAGAAAGGACTTTTTCCCCCAAGGCAGGGAAGCCTAAAAATAATAAGATATGAATAATAATGATGATGATGATGATGATGATGATGATGATGATGATGATGATAATACCTGAAGGGGCTGCAGAGTAAGAATAAAACGTTGGAGGAGGGAAAGGAGCATGTTTTGGACCACAAATTCTCCTCAGAAACTGAGGAGAAATAGAGAATTTTAAGCACTTTAAGGCTGGGGGGGGGGGGGAGGCAGCAGGAAATAATAATAATAATAATAATAATAATAATAATAATAATAATAGCTGAGGAGGGGGTGCCTGAGAAAAAGAATAATTGGTTCAAAAAAAGAGAGGAGGGAAGTAGAGCAGAAGCTGAGAGAGAAAAAAGCACAAGGAAGGTGGAAAAGTGTCTCTTTCTGAGGCAACATAGCCAACCTTTTACCTCAGGAGAGGGGCTTTCCTCTCTTCCCTCCATTTTTAATTGACATTTTGCTCTTTTTTCCAACATAGGATTCAAGAGAAAAACAGAGAGAAAGAGAAAAGGGGAAAGAAAGCCTGAAGAGGAAACAAGAGGCAAGAAGAAGAAGAAGACTGAAGAAGCACGGAGGAACAACAAAGGCTTTTCTTCACCAACGAAGATTCAGGAAAGACTCATCCCACACTTTCTACAAGCGCGTCGATGATGGCTTTTTCTGGCACGGCGTCTAGTGTATGCTGGAAGCCACGTAAGGCGTGCCCGGGTATAACGCAGGCGCACCGTATAATTAAACGAACCTGCTTTTCTTCCACTGTGTCCTTTCTGATATTAGAGCATAATGGTTGCATCCACACTACAGAAATAATCCAGTTTGACACTGCTTTAAATATCTTGCAAACTCAGGGCCACCATTTCCTTAAGTCTATCCATCTGGACCTGTGCACATAATTTCTGTTTCTAAATGCCCCAGGCAACCTCTACCTGGATAATATTCTTAAAACATGCAGCCCAGTCCTAATAAAATTGCAGCTACTACAGAAGCAGATCCGAAAATGCATTTATTGTCACAGTATCAATTAACACTTATTTGAAGAGGGACAATAGTTCAGCAGAGTTGTAAGAGACGAGTAGCAAACACTCAGTACTCCAGACACTGCCAGGGATAACAGACCCACTCCCCCAGTGTTTACATTGATTCATGTATTTTGCCCATGGATTTTGCCCATTCCCCCTGGCATTTAACTGGTCCAGCCTGCCACCATGCTGTAGAAACTGGCCCACTGCCACTCCATTCTCCTTGCATGTGCCCAGAAACGGGCCGCCTGGCTTCACCCACTTCGCCCATCGCAAGCCACAACTGGGACTGGCAAACATGCAGATGAACTGCACAGTCATCCCAAATTTGAAAACAGAAGCATTTCATTTAAAGCAGTTTATTCCTGTTATACAGGACAATGACTCCATTCCCTGGGTTAAGACTGAAATGCAGAAAGACTTTTAATATTCCTAACCAACTACTCTGTGATGCGTTTTATCACTTTAAGCCAAATGTACAACCCTTTTTAAAAGGTCACACAATCAGTCTGGAAATGATGGTCAAAACAACATCTGCTCTAGCTTCACCAGTAGTTTTATCCATTCATAGTGGATAATGAGTTTTATCCACTCATATTTCAAGTGCAAACTCACTCATATCAAAATCCAGAAATTGAAAGATCAGGTACCTTTAGAATCAAAAATCTCATTATAAGGGGGAAACCATATATAGAGGGGGAAAGCACCGCTCAAGAATTACATTGATCTCTGCAAAACCAGATGTTTGCTTTTGCTCAAACCCATGATCTTCCCCAGTCTATCACAAAAACTGAATTGTTTTTGTGTGCTGTCAAGTGATTTCCAACTTATGGGGACCCTAAGGTGACCCTATTTTTTTTTTTGAGAGGGGGTTTGCTATTGCCATCTTCTGAGGCTGAGAGTGTGTGACTTGCTCAAGGTGACCCAGTGGGTTTACATGGCCAAGCCAGGATTCAAACTCTGGTCTCTTTATCAATCCTTAGATTCAAATATCACAAATCTATAACTGATCAATAGGACTGACCTTTCTTCCATGCATATCTTTAAAAACCCCATGTGAAAATAATTTAAACCTAATAATAATAATAATAATAATAATAATGGTTTATTTATATTTTATTTAGATTACAACCAGTTAAAACAAATACATCAGAATAAAAAACATTTAAAGATACATCAATAAAATGGTACAATTAATATAAAACTGAGTCCATCGAGTGGTAATGCAACAATTTGCCCAGTGATATAATGGTGATGTTTCAACAGGTCAGGTGGATAAGCTTGCCGGAAGAGATCCGTCTTAAGTGCCCTCTCGAAAGAGTCCAAGGAGGTAATAAGATGGATCTCTTCCGGGAGGTCATTCCATAGTTTTGGAGCAGCCGCTGTAAAAGCTCTTTGAGAAGTCGAAGTGAGCTTAGTTGGAACATGTTCTAATGCGTTCTTCCCAGTTGTTCTGAGAGTGCGGGGCAGATTGTGTAGGGAGAGGCGTTCCCGCAAGTAACCTGGGCCCAAGCCATGTAGGGCTTTAAAGGTAGTGACCAACACCTTGTATTGTGCCTGGAAGCTGATTGGGAGCCAGTGAAGAGATTTTAGGACAGGTGTTGTGATGTCCTGCCAGGACTATTTGACTCTCCCCCTGCATTTTCTTTTGTGTTGGTTCAGGCCATGTTATATTTTAGTGTAGGAAAGTTCATTGTATTAGTTGTGGGACGAGCTGTAGGATCCCCTGCATTTTTCCAGGTTTGGTTTGCCCTTTCCCAGCATGCTCTGCTTTAGCTTGAGGCTTTTAGTTGGAGCAGTCTTTGCTGTGAGCAGGCAGAGAGCTGTCTTTTGGTGGCAAACAGGCCCAGGCAGCCGGTAAAGGGCATTTCTTACATGTTAGCCAAATTAGTTACCAGAAATTAGTTACCAGCATCAAAGAAGACAAAGAGGTCAGGAGCTGAAAGACCCTGCACCAGCTCCATTGAGAGCGGAGATCAAACCAAGATCAGACCCAGAAAGATGACACCCTGAAGATTGCTGAAAGTCTGTAAAGTATCTTTTATCTAGAGCTGGGGAGGAGAAAACTCTTTATTTTTGTTCTTTAAATTAAACTTCCCCCTTTTTTGAACTTTACATTCAGCTTCTGAGCCTTTTTGGGTAGAAGAGTTTGATCTCACCAGGGTACCGGTGTTGCACACCCAAATCTGCCACCACCTTTAGTTGAGTGTGTCTTCACAGGTGTTATGTGGTCAAACCTGGATGAACCAGTGATCAATCTGGCTGCCACATTTTGGACCAATTGAAGTTTCTGAACTTGGTACAAGGGTAGCCCCACGTAGAGCGTGTTACAGAAATCAAGACGAGAGTACCAATGCATGTACCACTGCTTCAAGGTCCTTTTGGTCTAGGTAGGGACGCAGTTGGAGTATCAACCGAAGTTGGTACCAAGCACTCCTGGCCGTCACTTCCACTTGAGATGATAATTATAGAGACAAACCCAGGAGTGCTCCCAAACTGCGAACTTCGTCCTTTAGGGGAAGCGTGACCCCGTCCAGGACAGGTAGACAAATCTCCTTCCCCTGACTTGGGGAACCTATCGCAAGTACCTCCGTTTTCTCTGGATTCAGCTTGAGCTTGTTTCCCCTCATCCAGCCCATTACTGACCCAAGACAGGCATCCGGAGGAGAGATGCCATTCTTAGTCACTGCGGCAGTCGGGGTCATAGAGAAGTAGATCTGATGACACTGCGCCCCATGTCTCCAGATGATCTCACCCAGCGGCTTCATGTAAATGTTAAACAGCATGGGGGACAGGATGGCGCCTTGAGGGACGCCAGATATCAGCTCTCTTTTTGAAGAGCAGCTGTCCTCCAGCATCGCCATCTGGAATCTGCCTGAGAGACTGGAGCCATTGGAGCGCAGTGCCTGTAATACCTAACTCCCTCAAGCGTTCCAGAAGGATACAGTGGTCAATGGTACACTGGTGCCTCGGGATACGAAATGATCGGGTTACGAAATTTCCGGGATACGAAAAAGTTGGATTGGCAAAAACTGTTTCGGGTTACGAAATATTTTTCGGGTTACGAAATACATTTCGGCGCGAAATTCAAATGCTGCAAAGTGCAGCTATAGGCTAATGGAAAAGTGCTAACGGAAAGCCTTCTCTTAGCTAAGGGGGCTGGGTTAGGGGTTAGCTTTGGTGCGAATTTTGAATTTCGTAGCAGTAGTGATTGGCTTGAGAAATCAAGCTGATCATCTGGATTGGCTAACGAAATTGGGGGGGGGGGTGGCCTGGCTTCAGAAACAAAAGCCGGCTTCCATTGATCTGCCCCCTTTGTCTGGCCTTGTGGACTGGAGAGGAAGAGTTGCTTCTGAACTCTAACTCTTTGTTCCAGTGGAGGCTTGGACTTTTTCTGGCTTTCTGCCTTTGGACTTGTTCTGGCTTTCTGCCTTTGGACTTGTTCTGGCTTTCTGCCTTTGGACTTGTTCTGGCTTTCTGCCTTTGGACTTGTTCTGGCTTTCTGCCTTTGGACTTGTTCTGGCTTTCTGCCTTTGGACTGTACACTTCGGATCAAGACCTGCCATCAGGAATTTCTCTACAGGTAGGTGGATGGATTTCTACCTTCTTCTTGTGGGGTGAGACAGTGTGACCATGCTTTTGCTGTGGGGTGGTGGGGTGCTTTGCTCATGTTTTCAAAGTGTGGGGTGTGAGTTTTGCATGTTTGGCCTTGATTTGATGCGGGCCAGAGAGTGTGACTTTGGGGTTGCATTTTCAGATTTGGGGGTTTTGGCCTTTGGGTTTGGGTTCTGGGGTGCTTTGGTCATGGCTGTGATGTTTTCAAAGTGTGGGCATCGATTTTTGCAAGTTTGGCCTTGATTTGATGTGGGCCAGAGAGTGTGACCATGGGGTTGCATTTTTAGATTTGGGGTTTCTGGCCTTTGAGTTTGGGTTCTGGGGTGGTTTGGTCATGGCTGTGATGATTTGAGAGTGTGGGATGTGAGTTTTGCAAGTTTGGCCTTGATTTGATGTGGGCCAGAGAGTGTGACCATGGGGTTGCATTTTTAGATTTGGGGTTTCTGGCCTTTGAGTTTGGGTTCTGGGGTGGTTTGGTCATGGCTGTGATGATTTGAGAGTGTGGGATGTGAGTTTTGCATGTTTGGCCTTGATTTGATGTGGGCCAGAGAGTGTGACTTTGGGGTTGCATTTTCAGATTTGGGGTTTCTGGCCTTTCGGTTTGGGTTCTGGGGTGCTTTGGTCATGGCTGTGATGATTTCAAAGTGTGGGCATCGATTTTTGCAAGTTTGGCCTTGATTTGATGTGGGCCAGAGAGTGTGACCATGGGGTTGCATTTTTAGATTTGGGGTTTCTGGCCTTTGAGTTTGGGTTCTGGGGTGGTTTGGTCATGGCTGTGATGATTTGAGAGTGTGGGATGTGAGTTTTGCATGTTTGGCCTTGATTTGATGCGGGCCAGAGAGTGTGACTTTGGGGTTGCATTTTCAGATTTGGGGGTTTTGGCCTTTGGGTTTGGGTTCTGGGGTGGTTTGGTCATGGCTGTGATATTTTCAAAGTGTGGGCATCGATTTTTGCAAGTTTGGCCTTGATTTGATGCGGGCCAGAGAGTGTGACTTTGGGGTTGCATTTTCAGATTTGGGGGTTTTGGCCTTTGGGTTTGGGTTCTGGGGTGGTTTGGTCATGGCTGTGATGTTTTCAAAGTGTGGGCATCGATTTTTGCAAGTTTGGCCTTGATTTCATGTGGGCCAGAGAGTGTGACTTTGGGGTTGCATTTTCAGATTTGGGGTTTCTGGCCTTTGAGTTTGGGTTCTGGGGTGCTTTGGTCATGGCTGTGATGATTTGAGAGTGTGGGATGTGAGTTTTGCATGTTTGGCCTTGATTTGATGTGGGCCAGAGAGTGTGACTTTGGGGTTGCATTTTTAGATTTGGGGTTTCTGGCCTTTGAGTTTGGGTTCTGGGGTGCTTTGGTCATGGCTGTGATGATTTGAGAGTGTGGGATGTGAGTTTTGCATGTTTGGCCTTGATTTGATGTGGGCCAGAGAATGTGACTTTGGGGTTGCATTTTCAGATTTGGGGGTTTTGGCCTTTGGGTTTGGGTTCTGGGGTGCTTTGGTCATGGCTGTGATGATTTCAAAGTGTGGGCATCGATTTTTGCAAGTTTGGCCTTGATTTGATGCGGGCCAGAGAGTGTGACCATGGGGTTGCATTTTTAGATTTGGGGTTTCTGGCCTTTGAGTTTGGGTTCTGGGGTGCTTTGGTCATGGCTGTGATGATTTGAGAGTGTGGGATGTGAGTTTTGCATGTTTGGCCTTGATTTGATGTGGGCCAGAGAGTGTGACTTTGGGGTTGCATTTTTAGATTTGGGGTTTCTGGCCTTTGAGTTTGGGTTCTGGGGTGCTTTGGTCATGGCTGTGATGATTTGAGAGTGTGGGATGTGAGTTTTGCATGTTTGGCCTTGATTTGATGTGGGCCAGAGAGTGTGACTTTGGGGTTGCATTTTTAGATTTGGGGTTTCTGGCCTTTGAGTTTGGGTTCTGGGGTGCTTTGGTCATGGCTGTGATGTTTTCAAAGTGTGGGATGTGAGTTTTGCATGTTTGGCCTTGATTTGATGCGGGCCAGAGAGTGTGACTTTGGGGTTGCATTTTCAGATTTGGGGTTTCTGGCCTTTGAGTTTGGGTTCTGGGGTGCTTTGGTCATGGCTGTGATGATTTGAGAGTGTGGGATGTGAGTTTTGCATGTTTGGCCTTGATTTGATGTGGGCCAGAGAGTGTGACTTTGGGGTTGCATTTTTAGATTTGGGGTTTCTGGCCTTTGAGTTTGGGTTCTGGGGTGGTTTGGTCATGGCTGTGATGATTTGAGAGTGTGGGATGTGAGTTTTGCATGTTTGGCCTTGATTTGATGTGGGCCAGAGAGTGTGACTTTGGGGTTGCATTTTTAGATTTGGGGTTTCTGGCCTTTGAGTTTGGGTTCTGGAGTGCTTTGGTCATGGCTGTGATGTTTTCAAAGTGTGGGATGTGAGTTTTGCATGTTTGGCCTTGATTTGATGCGGGCCAGAGAGTGTGACTTTGGGGTTGCATTTTCAGATTTGGGGTTTCTGGCCTTTGAGTTTGGGTTCTGGGGTGCTTTGGTCATGGCTGTGATGATTTGAGAGTGTGGGATGTGAGTTTTGCATGTTTGGCCTTGATTTGATGCGGGCCAGAGAGTGTGACTTTGGGGTTGCATTTTCAGATTTGGGGTTTCTGGCCTTTGAGTTTGGGTTCTGGGGTGCTTTGGTCATGGCTGTGATGTTTTCAAAGTGTGGGATGTGAGTTTTGCATATTTGGCCTTGATTTGATGTGGGCCAGAGAGTGTGACTTTGGGGTTGCATTTTCAGATTTGGGGTTTCTGGCCTTTGAGTTTGGGTTCTGGGGTGCTTTGGTCATGGCTGTGATGATTTGAGAGTGTGGGATGTGAGTTTTGCATGTTTGGCCTTGATTTGATGTGGGCCAGAGAGTGTGACTTTGGGGTTGCATTTTTAGATTTGGGGTTTCTGGCCTTTGAGTTTGGGTTCTGGGGTGCTTTGGTCATGGCTGTGATGTTTTCAAAGTGTGGGATGTGAGTTTTGCATGTTTGGCCTTGATTTGATGCGGGCCAGAGAGTGTGACTTTGGGGTTGCATTTTCAGATTTGGGGTTTCTGGCCTTTGAGTTTGGGTTCTGGGGTGCTTTGGTCATGGCTGTGATGTTTTCAAAGTGTGGGATGTGAGTTTTGCATATTTGGCCTTGATTTGATGTGGGCCAGAGAGTGTGACCATGGGGGTGGGGGTGGTTTCCAATTGTGGCTTTTGCTCAGTGCCTGTGCCTTTTGTCCTTTTTAGGCTTGAGCTATGGCTCCCAAGAAAGCCACAGATAAAAGCGGCGGTGACAAAAAGAAGAGGGCTCCCTTGTACTTGGAGGACAAGAAGGAAATCATCGCCAAGCATGAGAGGGGCGTGCGCTTGGTGGACATTGCCAAGGAGTATGGAAGAAACCCTTCGACAATTGGCACTGTCCTCAAGCAGAAGGAGGCCATCAGAGCCGTTGTGGCTCCTGCGAAAGGCGTGACTATGATTGCCAAGCAGAGGACACCAAAGCACGAGGAGATGGAGCGCCTGCTGCTCCTCTGGATTAAAGAAAAGGAGCGAGCCGGGGACACTGTGACCACCTCGGTCATCTGTGAGAAGGCCACCACCATTTTTGAAGACCTGGCCAGCAAGGAGGCAGGCGAAGGAACTTCTTCCCAGGAGGAGCCAGCCACCCCGGAATTCAAAGCCTCACGTGGCTGGTTTGAAAGGTTCAAAAGGAGGACCGGGATCCACTCTGTCGTCCGTCACGGCGAGGCGTCCAGCGCAGACCACCAGGCCGCCGAAGCATTTGTCATCGAGTTCAAGGCCATGGTGGAGGAGGAAGGCTACGTCCCACAGCAAGTGTTCAATTGCGACGAGAAGGGCCTCTTCTGGAAGAAGATGCCTCGCCGCACCTACATCACCCAGGAGGAGAGGAGATTGCCAGGCCACAAGCCTATGAAGGACCGCTTCACACTTGCGTTGTGTGCAAATGCCAGCGGGGACTGTAAGATCAAGCCCCTGTTGGTGTACCACTCGGAAAATCCAAGGGCCTTCAAGACACACAACATTCAAAAGGACAGGTTGCCAGTGATGTGGCGTTCCAATGGCCGCGCATGGGTCACACGCCTCCTTTTCGTGGAGTGGATCAACAGTGTCTTCGCCCCGACTGTGAAGCGGTACCTGGAGGAAGAGGATTTGCCCTTGAAGTGCCTCCTCCTCTTGGACAATGCTCCTGCGCACCCGCCTGGCCTGGAAAAGGACATCCTTGCTGAGTTCTCCTTCATCAAGGTCCAGTTTCTGCCGCCCAACACGACCTCCCTCTTGCAAGCCATGGACCAGCAGGTCATTGCCAACTTCAAAAAGATCTACACCAAGCACCTCTTCAAGCGGTGTTTTGATGTAACGGAGAGCACACAGCTGACCCTGCGAGAGTTCTGGAAGCAGCATTTTGATATCGTCGTGTGCTTGAAGATGGTGGACTTGGCCTGGCAGGAGATCACCAGGCGCAACCTGATTGCTGCGTGGAGGAAGCTGTGGCCTGATGCTTCTTCCTTGGAAGGGTCACAGACCGAGGGTGCTGAGCCAGGTGAAGAAGAGGTGACTGAGATTGTCTCCATCGCAAGGTCCCTGGGACTTGACGTGGACAACGAGGACGTGGAGGAACTCATCGAGGAGCACAGCGAGGACCTGACAACAGAGGACCTGAAGGCCTTGGCGGCCATGCAACACTCAGCCATGGATGAGGACGTGCTCCATTTTGACAGGGGCCAGGAGGAGGAGGCGGCGGGGGCATTTTTGCCAACTGCAGAAATTAAAGACATTTTGCGGCAATTCCACAATGGCCTGTTACAGACAGCCAAAATAAAGCTGCTTCGAGTCACAGTGGAGGTATGGTGTTTCAATGATGCATGCGTCCTAAGAGTCCAAAAGTCACACCAAAGCCACGCTCCAGTCCTTAGGGATGGAGTGTGGCTTTGGTGCGACTTCTAGACTCTTAGGACGCATGCATCATTGAAACACCATACCTCCACTGTGACTCGAAGCAGCTTTATTTTGGCTGTCTGTAACAGGCCAATGTGTCTTCTTATGTTGAGAAGCATCACCCTGAGAAGGTGCTCACCAGCCATGCCATTGCCCATTTTGATAATGTCTGCCTTAGCCATTTTAGGAACCTGCTTAAGGCCCGGCAAAAGCAGACATCCTTGGACCAGTTCTTCACAAAAGAGGGAGAACTGTCGTCCAAGAAGGGCAAAGGTGGTGATGACCCTTAAAAAAAACACCAAATTTTTAAAAAAAAATGTTGTTAAAATGGTTAACTTTGTTAAAATGGTTAACTTTGTTAAATTGGTTGAATTGGTTAAATTGGTTGAATTGGTTAAATTGGTTGAATTGGTTAAATTGGTTGAATTGGTTAAATTGGTTAAATTGGTTGAATTGGTTAAATTGGTTTAAATTTGGTTTTTTGGCTGCCACCCCCTCCTCCTCCTGCCTCACTCTGAGATGCCAGGACCAGCAAAGATAAGTCAAAAACTTTTTTTCTTTATCCTTTAGAAACTTTAGAATGGACCTGCATGTCATTCTTAAGCTCTTTAGTGCCTCAGGCAACTTGTATTGTAGGGTACTTAGCTTAATAGGCCTCTATTGTACCTTTGTTTTCACTTGCAGGTTCAGTCTGAGGTCATAGAACGCATTAGTTATTTTCAATGGAAAATGTGTTTCGGGTTACGAAATTTTCGGGTTACGAAAGGAATGGCGGAACGAATTAATTTCGTAACCCGAGGTACCAGTGTACACGGATTTTGTTATACATGGTGGATCTTGGAACCAAACCCCAGCGTATAACAAGGGTCCACTGTATGTATGTATGTGTATATGTATATATATATATATATATATATATATATATATATATTTATATATATATATATGTCTGTGTGTGTGTGTGTGTGTGTGTGTGTGTGTGTGTGTGTGTGTGTATTTGCCCTTTCTTTGCTGGAAGTCAGCTAATAAAAGTGAAAGGGAACCATAATAGGGCACTTTTTTCCTTGGAGAATCCATGCTAAAATGCGAATGTTACAATCTAATGTTACATTTGTTGCTTTTGTCAATTAGGCAATTGGCAAAATGATACATGCTTTTGCAAGGAATTCAGGGACAGCTCTGAATTTTTCTTTTAAAAGTCATAAAATAATGCATGACAATCGCATCCTTTTCTGGCATTTACGGTGATGAATTTATTATTATTATTACAAGTGCAAGAGGCATTCTAGGGTGGCAAGGAGTGGAGGATGCAGGATGCATTATTTTTATTATTAAATATATACATCCCTGTCTTTATTTTTATTTATTTTTTCATTATTATTAAATATATACACCCCTGTCTTTATATTTATTTATTTATTCATTATTTTTATTATTAAATAAAATGGAATGGATGTCCCCTAGGGGCCCCTTTCCTTTGCAGCCTCCTAGGTGTCATTGCAGGAAAGAGGAATGGGGCTGGAATGGATGACCCCTAGGGGCACCTTTCCTTTGCAGACTCCTAGGTGTCCATGCAGGACTGATGAATGGGGCTGCAATGGATGACCCCTAGGGGCCCCTTGCATGTGCTGACCCCCGGGTGTCCATGCAGGACAGAGGAATGGGGCAGGGATGGATGACCCCTAGGGGCCCCTTTCATTAACAGCCTCCTAGGTGACCATGCAGGACCGAGGAATGGGGCTGGGATGGATGACCCTTAAGGGTCCCTTTCATTTGCAGTCTCCTAGGTGTCCATGCAGGACAGAGGAATGGGGCTGGGATGGATGACCCTTAAGGGTCCCTTTCATTTGCAGTCTCCTAGGTGTCCATGCAGGACAGAGGAATGGGGCTGGGATGGATGACCACTAGGGACCCCTTGCTTATGCAGCCCCCCAGGTGTGCATTCAGGACAGAGGAATGGGGCAGGGATGGATGACCCTTAGGGGCCCCTTTCATTTGCAGCCTCCTAGGTGTCCATGCAGGACAGAGGAATGGGGCTGGGATGGAAGACCCCTAGGGGCCCCTGTCACTTACAGCATCCTAGGTGTCCATACAGGACAGAGGAATGGGGCTGGGATGGATGACCCTTAGGGGTCCCTTGCATGTGCAGCCTCCTGGGTGTCCATGCAGGACCAAGGAATGGGGCTGGGATGGATGACCCCTAGGGGACCCTTTCATTTGCAGCCTCCTAGGTGTCCATGCAGGACAGAGGAATGGGGCTGGGATGGATGACCCCTAGGGGCCCCTTGCATGTGCAGCCCCCCGGGTGTGCATGCAGGACAGAGGAATGGGGCAGGGATGGATGACCCCTAGGGACCCCTTGCATTTGCAGCCCCCCAGGTGTCCATGCAGGACAGAGGAATGGGGCTGGAATGGATGACCACTAGGGTCCCCTTTCATTTGCTGCCTCCTAGGTGTCCATGCAGGACAGAGGAATGGGGCTGGAATGGATGACCCTTAGGGGCCCCTTTCATTTACAGCCTCCTAGGTGTCCATGCAGGACAGAGGAATGGGGCTGGGATGGATGACCCCTAGGGGTCCCTTGCATGTGCAGCCCCCTGGGTGTGCATTCAGGACAGAGGAATGGGGCAGGGATGGATGACCCCTAGGGGCACCTTTCATTTACAGCCTCCTATGTGTCCATGCTGGAAAGAGGAATGGGGCTGGAATGGATGACTGCTGGGGGTTCCTTACATTGGAAGCCTCCTAGGTGTTCATGTAAGACAGAGCCACCCCCCCTCCCCGGGGGTTGTCCTGGAAAAGGAAGGCCACTGGAAGGGAATGGGGTCAAAAAGCAGCCCAGCATCATGGGAACTTTGCAATCAGTAACTTTAGCGTTGCGTTGCACTGCTGCCTACCACGCCAAACCATTTTGCAACACATTTCGCAAGATAACGGGAGACCATGGCCTAGCTTCCACTTTTGCCTGCAATGCCCAAAAAGGGGAGGAATGACGCTTAAACTACGGGAGCGTTGCGCAACGGGCTCCCATAGAAATGAATGGCGTCTGGAAGAACATCGTGCTGTCACGTTATTGCGCAACATTGGTGACGCTAACATTGCGCGATAGGCAGGAAAAATCACCAAAAACTCATGTCTGACAAACTCCAAAGATTCCGTCAAACATTAGGGGGAAACTCCTGAGAGTAAGGGCTGTCTGACAGAGGAACACACTCCTTCCTCAGAGAGTGGTGGAGTCTCCCTCCTTGGAGGTCTTTAAACAGAGGAGGGACGTAGCCAGGATTTTGGGAAGGGGGTGTCAAGACTAAGTGCCACCATTTTGAGAGGCTAAGAGTCCCCCCCAAGACACAAAAAGAGGGTTGAGCGTTTACCCTTGACACCTTGATGGCACCACTTTAACTTCCGTTATGGCTTCATGCTATGGAATCTTGGGATCTGTAGTTTTGAGGACCTGTTGAGTCATATGTCAGGTGCCACAACAAACTACAAATCCCAGCATTTCACAACATGGAGCCAAGGGCAGTTAAAGTGGCATCAAACTGGATTATTTTTTCAGTGCAGATGCAAACTGAGTCCTTCCTCTGAAGGTGTTTACATCAGATAAATTCAGCTCGATAAAGCAAAGTGCAGCTGCTCACACAATGAGCGGCAGCCACTCTGTTCATGCTCAGAGACACTCTGCTCATGCTTTGAGACACTGCATTCCAACTTCTGAGCTGAGTTAAGAACCCAGGCTGCATCCACACAACATTTCATTCCCACTTCCAAGAGGGATTTTTAATTTTAAGATACACACACACACACACACACTTTTTATTTCCAAGACCTACCTATCTATCTATCTATCTATCTACCATAATTTTAATTCCAAGCCATTATACGTTCCTTTCTTTTTATAATAAACAAACCCCTTTAAGAGAATCCTATTTTGGGAGAAAGGCAGGGTATAAAATCAATCAATAAAAAATTATAGTGCAATAGTCCATCAGTGCATAGCTTGCATTATAAGACTTTATACCTTTATACATTTAAAAACAATTAAAATCACAGTAGGCTCAGAGTGCTACAGAATCATGGAATCATGGGCCTGTTACAGACAGCCAAAATAAAGCCGCTTCGAGTCACAGCGGAGGTATGGTGTTTCAATGATGCATGCGTCCTAAGAGTCCAGAAGTTGCACCAAAGCCACGCTCCAGCCCTAAGGACTGGAGCGTGGCTTTGGTGTGGCTTCTGGACTCTTAGGACACATGCATCATTGAAACACCATACCTCCACTGTGACTCGAAGCAGCTTTATTTTGGCTGTCTGTAACAGGCCATAGAGTTAGAAGAGACCCCTAGAAGGGCCATCCAGTCCAACCCCATTCTGCCATGCAGGAATTCCCAGTCAAAGCATCCTCAACAAATTATGCAATGGAGGTGTCCATCTACATTGTAGAAAGATATACTATAGATTAATGCTATGGAAAATCACCACCTTGAGTCCGTATATTGGGAGAAAGGCGGGATATAAGAAAATAACAACAACAACAACAACAACATCTGGGTATTGTAGTTTTGTGAGACATTTAGCATTCTTTGTCAGAGAGCTCTGGTGGCACAACATACTACAAATCCCAGGATTTTCCATAGCATTAAAGTAGGGTCGAACTGGATTATTTCTGCAGTGTGCAGCCTTATTAGACTGCAGTTCCCAGCAGTCTGTGCTGCTGCTGGATGATGGGGCCTGCAGTCTAGCATTGCCTGGAGCAGGGCCATAGGACTCCACAGCCCTGATTCATCATCTTAGATTGATTCCATACATTAATTAATTAATCATAAAATCATAGAGTTGGAAGAGACCCCAAGAAGGGCCATCCAGTCCAACCCCATTCTGCCATGCAGGAACTCTCCATCAAAGCACCCCCATTGACATGCTAAAAAGGGGCCAGCTAACTGTATTTTATTCTATTTGTCTTTTAAAAAAGAGAAAAAACAAGGCTGGAAAGAAGCCTCTTGCCTTTTTGCATCACAGACCCTCCTCTTTTTTGTTGTTGCAAAAATCCAGAAATGACTGTTTTTGAAAACATGAGTCTATTCTCAGGAGAAATGTCCAGAGTAGAGTCTGAGTCTCCTTTCTCTGGACTTCTGAAACCTAAATTATTCCAAAACCCAAAACTGACCCTGAGAGCATCTGGTTTGACCCCCAACTCAAGGACACCTGGGAATCCTGGAGGTTTAGATCAATTACTGAATTATTGAATTATACAAGGAATAGTGGTCTCAGGGTTTTGCTGAAGCTCAATGTACAGAAGCACAACATTATTTTAAAAAGATTGTGTATTAAATTACCTTCAGTCTATGTCTATGAGATGCATATGAGACATACATGGATCCCATCTCCCACTATATCCCATTAGACGTACTGTATATAAATATACCAAACTCTGAAAAACTCCAAAATCCAAAATACATCTAGTCCTCAGCATTTGGGGTAAGGGATATTATTATTATTATTATTATTATTATTATCATTATTTTACTATATTGTATATGGATATAACTGCTGAAAGGAAAGTTAGAAGTCACCTTTTCTTTCTTTTATATTTCCCTTTAGAAGCTTCCTTCCTTCCTTTTTCTTTCTTCCTTTCTCCCCTTCCTCTTCCTCCCTTTCTTTTCCTTTTTTCCTTCAGTTCTCCCTCCCTCCCTCCCTCCCTCCCTCCCTCCCTCCCTCCCTATCATTCTTCCTTCCTTTTTCCCCTTCCTTCCCTTCTAGAGACTTTTATTCTGGCAAAAGCACAAGGGAGAAGGGGGGAGGAGGCGGCGGAGGAGTGGAAGCCGGACTCCGATGGAAACGAAAGAGAAAGAAATCACAAGGACCCCCTCCTTCCCCCTCCTCTCTCTCTCTCTCTCTCTCTCTCTCTCTCTCTCTGAGCTTGCAACTTTTGTCTTTCCCCTTTTCCCTCTCCGAGTTCTCCGTGGTTTTGATGGAGGGGAGGAGGGGGGAGGAAGGAGCTTGAAGGCCCCCAGGGCCTGAAGGGGGGGTCCGGACCCCCAACACCCCCCCTTCCCTACGTCCCAGCCTGGATGGCCATATGTCAATGGGGATGCTTTAACTGAGAGTTCCTGCATGGCAGAATAGGTTGGACTGGATCAGGGCCCTTGGGGTCTCTTCCAACTCTAGGATTCTATGGTTCTTGTTCAATGGCCACTTCAAGGTGTGACCAGGTGAGGTCCCGGCCCCGGCCACGCCCCCAGTGACGTCACTCGACGATGCCCCGCCCCTCTCCTGCAACGCTCGTCTCCACTGCTCTCTCTGCGGAGGAAGAAAGAGAGGCGAAGCCTTGGACGGAGGAGACCTCGCCTCATCAGTAAGCCTTCTCCCCAGTTGCCCTGTTTCGGGATGACTGCCTTTAAAGAACCTTAGGCTGCATCCGCACTGGAGGGATAACCCAGTTTGGCACCGGTTTAACTGCCCTGGCTCAAGGCTAGGGGATTCTGGGAGTTGGAGTGGAGCAGGAAACCCTGGGAAAGGTCCATTCATTGGTATCCTAGCCTTTCTCCATAGAGCTTAGGCAAGATAATAATAATAATAATTTAATGTTGTGAGCTACCCTGAGTCCCACTTTTGGAGAAAGAGTGGGATATATATATAAATATTATTATTATTAATATTATTATTGGGAAAAGGGCAGAATAATAATAACAACAACAACAGTATTTATTTATATCCCGCCCTTTCCCCAAAACTGGAACTCAGGGCAGCAGCTCACGGCTTTAAAAAAACAGGACCCATTAAAAGCACATAAAAACTGTACATTAAAATAGAATTATTACAGTATTAAGACAAATTACATGTGAAAAGAATAAAAACAGTTAAAAAGATAAAAATGTTAAAAAAATACTTTAAAGCAATGCAGCAGAAGGTTAAGAGGTGATATGAGAGCCCTGTTCAAATACTTGGATGTCATATTGAGGAGGGAGCAAGCTTGTTTTCTGCTGCTCCAGAGAATAGGACACGGAACAATGGGTGCAAGCTACTGGAAAAGAGATTCCAGCTCAACATTAGGAGGAACTTCCTGACAGTAAGGGCTATTAGACAGTGGAACAAACTCCTTCCTTGGAGTATAGTGGAGTCTCCTTCCTTAGAGGTCTTTAAACAGAGGCTGGATGGCCATCTGTTTTGGATGCTTTGATGGAGAGTTCCTGCATGGCAGAATGGGGTTGGACTGGATGGCCCTTGCGGTCTCTTCCAACTCTAGGATTCTATAAATTCTTCTTTGCTCCCCTTTTTTCCTCATGAAAGCAGCCCTGTGAGGTAGGCTAGGGTGAGAGAAAGGGTCTGACTCCATTGAGTTTGACAGCTGAGTGGGGATCTGGAGTATCCTCTGGGAGGCCCAAGCCCAGGGGAAGGGATTAACCAGATGTTGTTGGACTGCATCTCCACCATTCCTTACCATTGGCTATACTGGCAAGAGCTCTTGGGACATAGAGTCCAGCAACATTGGAGGGTTATACAGTTCCAAAACAGCTGGAGGGCCAAAAATTCTCCCCACCCTTGTTCTGACCACGACACCACACCATCCCCAAATATATTTAATGACATGGGTTGTTTCAAGGCGGGTTGCCATTGCCTTCCTCTGAGGCTGAGAGAGTATGACTTGCCCAGGGCCACTCAATGGGATTCATGGCCAAGCGGCAAAGCAAACCCTGGTCTACAGAGTCGCAGTCCAACACTACACCACACTGACACTGCAATAGGTTGTAGTCCGTGAAAACTCGTGCTGTGATTATATACAGAACTTGGAAAAGTTACTCTTTGACTACAGACCGCCTGGATTCCTTGTGATTGGGCGGGCTATAAATAAATTATTATTATTATTATTACAGCTCCCAGATTCTACCAGCCAGTATGATGACTAGTACGACTCCTGAGACCAGGGTTTGTCTCCCTTAAAGCCACCGGGTGACCTTGGGCAAGCCACGCTCTCTCAGCCTTAAAGAAAGGCAATGGCAAAAATCTCTCAGAACAAATCTTGCTAAGAAAATTCCATGATAGTTTGTTGTGTTGTTGTTGTTGTGTGACTTCAAACAGAGGCTGGGTGGCCACCTGTCGGGGATGCTTTGATTGTGAGTTCCTGCATGGCAGGGAGTTGGACTGGATGGCCCTTGTGGTCTCTTCTAACTCCATTATTCTATTTCAGTCATTCTCTCCTGTAGCCATCCCTATGTCATTGTTCTTGCATGTTCTCATCAATCCTGAATTTCTGACTTATGGCAACTCTGAGGCAACCCTACCATGGACTTTTCATGCCAAGATTTGTCCAGGGAAGATTTACCTTTGCCTTCTTTTGAGGCTGAGAGTTTGTGACTTGCCTAAAACCATCCAGTGAGTTTACTATATGGCCAGTCAGGGATTCAGACCCTGGTTCTCAGGCTCAGACCTCTACACCTGGCTGGCTGTCAGTTCACCTTCAGATCCCCATAAGTCAGAAACTACTTGAAGGCACACAGCAACAACAATCTGTTGCTGATGCTAATGATAGAATGGCTTTCCTATTGGAAAGTGTCATAAAAATGGGATTGGATGCTGTACCAAGGGAAATTTTGACATCTAGGGCTTTATAGGGAAATTAATGTGGTTGGTATTCTTCAATTTCCTTTTGTCCGCTGATTATTATTATTTTTAAATGCACAATCATTCTCAAGCCACCTTTGAATTCTTCAACAATGAGGAAGTGAAAGCAATCTACCTGGCTGATGGGGGAAAAGATCTGACGAGGGCTGATTAATGATTACTAATTTTAATAGGCATATAAACTTGCCAAGGTTCTTGAAAAGAGCAGGGATACCATCACAGCATGGCAAGTTCTCACAGCAATTTCTGACTGTCCAAACTTGTGGTAAGCACTGTCCTTCCCAATTTATTGTAACTAAGTCCCCCCCTTTGAATTTAGTATAACTTTTAAAGACTAAGTTCAATTTGTTTTCCCCACAGCGTTTTAAAGTCTTAAACTCAGGGCTTTTAACATGTTGGAACTGTAAGATGCAAAGGTTGCTTTATGCTGTAGCTTATTAAAAAGGTTGCACCAGATTCTTTTTCTTTACTAGTCAGGTGCAATGGGTATATGTTTGGTAGAGCCACAGATCAAATAAAGCATGTTTAATTCTCCTAGAAATGTGTATGATTTAAATAGTGTTAACTGTGCAAGCCTATAGAATGGTGCAGTTACACACAATTAGTACACCCATTTTGCTTGGATTCTGTGGTTGTACATAGCAAGGTACTTAGCTGAACCTGGATTGTCCACATGCCCCAGGTCTTTGCTCCTTTTCTCCTGGGAACCTTACCTAGCGTTCCTAAATGCCATCATGACCTCTCAAGAACATTGCTGGCTCCAGGTATGGAAAAAAATATATGGGGACCCCAAATACAGCATGGGGTGTGCAGGATGATGCTAACACTTCCCACATTATGAAGTGAAGCAATGTACATTATTACGGAATGGGGAAGGGGCAGTAAATTCAAAGTCAGCATTACCTAACTACGCCAAGGAATGCAGCTGTCTAGTCAACAGTAAACTTAATTGAGTTCTGCAGAAATTTTTCCAGGTATGTAAACATGATTCCAGCTGAACTTTCTTAACTGTGTCAGTTTCAGGTACAGTCTTGGAAAATTCAGCCCTTTGGTAGAGCATGACTAGAAGCCCCTCATCAAAAAATCTTCCTTTGGTCATTGATCCTCCTGGAGTAGCTTCTCTTCAGAGAGTCTGGGCCATAATAAAAAAAGGGCTGCCATAGGAGTAACGTAGTAAGGAGCCTGGTCCGGAGTTTCCATGTTTCCAGAAATCAAGGTGCACAGTGCAATTTCAAGGGACCTTTCATAATACAGAAATATTGCACTATGATTCCATAACTGTCATGGCTGCAGAATGGTAGTGCAGTGATTCCCAAAGTGAATGGTACTCCTCCCCTGGGAGTTGGCAGAAAGCTCCATGGGGAAGGCACATCTCTGGGGAAGGAGCATCTGGGGTCGATTGTTCAACTCTCTCAAACTGAGAGTTCTTCCTCGTTGGGAGAAAAGTTTGAAGCTGCACTCTCTGTCCTGACTAGGAAGGATTGAGAGTCCTTCCTCCCTGAGGAGAAGCTGCTTCTTTTGCACCCATGAGAAGCCTATCACTCACATCAGCCTTTGTCACTTTCCAGGTTTTCCAGCAGGACTCTTTCTCAGCCATACCTGGAGATGCCAGGGACCTTTTCAATGCACAGCAGCATGTGCTCTACCTCTGAGCTTCATCCTTTCTGTTGAACACCCTCATCCCACGATTGACTGGCTTGGCATCTTGGGAAATGCAGAGAGGGGCAGCATTATAGTTCAGTGACAGAACACATTGTTTACACATGTGAGGGCTCAGATTCTAACCATTGGAATGAGTATGAGGTATCCGTTTCCCCAATGTCTTAGGTTTGTGAATGCACACAGACAGCCCCCAACAACACTAGCTGTTGGCCTTGCACAGTGCCAGATGGGGCCCAAAAGAGTGTGTGCTTTTAGGTGTATAATCAAGGTGATCAGATGCCACAACTGCAAAGGAAGACAAAGCACCATAAAATGTAGCACATTTAGTGAAAATGTAGGGCTTTACAAAATAAAAGATAGAACGCTAATGTAAATATAAATTCATGCTTCTTAGTGATGCTCAAAATGGAGGACATTTTGGAATTCCTCCTGGACAGAAAGAAGGCTGAAGTGTAGGACGTGTCGTGTTAAAGGGGGACATCCAATGGCTCTACATGTGATTCTGTCAAATGTAGTTCATATTGAAATGGTTCATGGGTTGATACTGTACTGTTTCAAAGCCTTGGGATCAGGGTGGGATGTCCCCAAACATAAAAGAGGCAGTATGCAAGGGAGAAGGTATTTTATCTGACAGGATGGTTTTCTACCTGTTGAAGGAATATGTACAAGAGTATGCAGTCATGTAAATCAGTGCATCCTTTTTCTAAGGA